>CM073574.1:34611825-35811825 GCA_037074715.1 Magnolia kwangsiensis | reverse complement strand
AAATAAAGAGAAAAAAGAGAAAAAGGGTACTTGTTTCATGTACATACCTTCCACCAGCCACATTTTGTTGAGTCATTTTATCAAACAGTTCGTGAGCAACATCACATAGCCCGCATGCCATTTACATTTATGGCCCTCTTGGGCCCATGAACTAAATGAGCATGGTTCAGGATAGCCAAGGCCTATTCCAACTACAATCCTATACAATGAAATGAACTTGACCACATTAGATAAGTGACTCACTGCTCTTGTTGTTCCCTATTAAGTATACACTTTCCAAAGAGAGCCCGGTGAAAAAGAGGAAAGAGGCTTTGTAAGACCTGTATCCTAGCCCGTACCATTCTGTAGGCTTCCATGGTCCTACCGGTCGAATTTCGGCGACCCGCGACGCGTATATAACAGTTGCGTACGATCCTAACTTGTATCCCGTATTATAGAGTCGGTTCGACCTGAGATTTGTACCATTGCGACCACGCTGTCGTCATGGTTCCGACATCGTGTCTCACGCACCAAGATGATACCCAGGCCAGGAAATATGGGTCTGCGTTCAATTTGAGAAAAACATCGCCCGTTACAAAACCCAAGAGAATCTCTACCTAATATCACATCAATCAATTAATCAACCCCATCAAGGGTCAAGTACATGTCAAGTACACATCACCTCACACCTCTTCTCCAAGCAACCCTATAAGTCAACAATCCCTTACATAACCCATACTAGCCCCTCTTACACAAACTACCCCAAAAGTCAAGAAAGCTCTTACACACCCATCACTCCATCACCCATCTCTCTCTCTCTCTCTCTCTCTCTCTCTCTCTCTCTCTCTCTCTCTCTCTCTCATTTATCAAACCCATTCCCAAGCAAACCAAGCTCCAACGTATGAGCTTCCCAAGCTCTCATGGAGAAGATCTAATGTGCCTCACTTCCTACCCTCTCATCTTCCATCTCAACCATCAAAACTTCATCATCTTCCGTTAAAATCAAAGCCAAGGAGTTTGGCATTCCATCGAACCAAGAAGGAGGCTAATATGTGGGTGATCCACCGTTGATTTCGATTTCTAAGGGCCTACTTATTGTGGGACCCACTTGATGAATGCATTGTATTAGGGAGGGCCCAATAGTGGCGGGGTCCCTCCCTTTCTCATTTATCTCTCTCTCTCTCTCTCTCTCTCTCTCTCTCTCTCTCTCTCTCATGGATGTCGGTGTGTGTGTGTGGCCCGCCATGAAGTATGTATTTTATCCATGCTGTCTACCGAGTGGCCCACATGGTAGTCCATTTGGACAGGCCCAATTGAAGGAAAATACGAATATCAACTTGATCCAAGAGTGTGGCCCACCTGACATGGGGCCACCATGTTGCATAGGGCCATCCAAACTGTCCATGTGGGGCCTACTAGTGGGCTGTGTTCCCTTTCATCCAGGCCGTCCAGCGTCCATGGACAAGCCCAATATTATATACACACACACTCTGTGTGTGTGTGTATATTAATATAACATTTTATATTATAAATGTTATGGTGGGCCACTCCCACGTGGGACCCACCTTTATCATGCTTTATACACCGTCTAGATGGAGTATGAGCAGCCTCCTGCCACTGTAAGTGTGTATATATATATATATATATATATATATATATATATATATATATATATATATATATATATATATTATTACACTATTGGTGGGCCACTACATGGACCGAACCATGATGTATGGTTACATCTACATTGTCCAGTTGCTGGACGATGCAGCAGGCACGTTATCCAAGCCATCCATCCACATGTCGTGCCTCATGTGCCCCACCTTGATGTATTGTTCAATCCATGCTGTCCATTCAAATTTCGTGGGACCCCTGTGATGTGTAGATCTTACACCGCACCGTCTATCCATTTTAAAGGGTGGAGCCCACCGTGATGTAAACCATGTCATCCATCCATTTGACATGCATACGGCCCCATCATGATGCATGTGTTGTATCCTTACCGTCTGTCCACTTGGCGACTAGCCCCACCATGATGCATGTGATGTATCCCTACGATCTATCCATTTGGCAAGCTCGTCTATCGGCTTGAGACTAAAAAATAAAGCAGATCCAATATCAAGTGGACCACACTGCAGAGAACAGTGGGATGATCGCCCACCATTGAAAACTCCTTTGGGATTATAAGGTTCTGGACCAATATGATTTTTGTTTTTCCTTTATATCCAGGTCTTTACAACCTTATGCACAGACTGGATGGAAAATAAAAACTATGGTGGGCCATTGGAATTTAACAGTGGATATCATTGTCACCATTGATCATTTGTGGTATGGTCCAAATGATCCTTTGGATGTGATTCATTTCTTAATGCTCTATAATGATCTCTAACCATGGATAAATGGTGCATTTAACTCGTCCCATTTGAATCGGCCCATTTGACTTGGCCCATTTGAATCGGCCCATTTGATTTAGCCTACTTGATTGGTCCATTTGATTTGACCCATTTGATTGGTCCATTCGATTGACCCATTGAATCAGCCCATTTGATTTGGCCCACTTGCTCGACCCATTCGATTCAACCCATTTGATTGGCCCATTAGACGTATATGGGCCTATTAGTGCAACCCATATGATGTGGCCCATTTAATGTATATAAGGCCCAATGAGATGTATGTGAGGCCTTTGTTTGGGCCAAATGTGATGTATATGAGGCCCATTGCTATGTGAGATTCCATTATGATATATGAGATGATGTTTTTGGCGGCCATACCTTGGGAGCAATGATGGTTTAACATCCACATTGTAAGACCAATGATGGTTGAATGTCCACATTGTGACCTTCCCTTAGGCCTTATTCAACTGATCATCGATTTCGATAGTTGATGTTGGTTATTGATATCGATTATAAGTATGAGACATCATAGCATCATGATACATGCCCATACGCATCATCTGCATATTTATTATGAGATGTGATTGACCATTTCATATGACATAGTATAAATGATTTATGGGACTACCTGATAGGTGAAGTTATCCCACATGAGCGCACAGTATGCGTAGAATTGATGCATGATTGGACTGTATGACTCATGCATCTCGCATTGTATGATTATGATTACTGTATGCCTTAATGACATCAGGATGCAGCCTCCATAAGCATATCGTGGATGGCCAGATGGGACATCAGAAATCTGTTCTACATGGGGTGCTATAGATTCTCTAGGTGAAAGTCTTTAAACTCTCTTGGTTCAAGAAGTTGCTTCAACGTCTAGACCAAGTGGGTGCATGAGCGCATGAAGGCCGTATACCGTTAGGCCACGTTTCTCATTGTGTCATGGTCGATTAGAATGAGGTGTGGCCTTACCTGCCCGAGAGGAGGGGATAAAGCTAGGATGAGTTTGACCAGCTCGAGGAATGAGTCCTCTATCGATGAGCCGAGCCCGATATTGGTAGGTTGATAGTGAGGTCTCTTCCACTCACCTCGTTGGGCGCGATGGGGTAGCAATCTAGTTTGGAGTGTAATAGATCCCAGTGATTTTTCAAAAAGGAACTATATTGATATGTGGACTTATTAAGCAAGAATTGTATATTCATTCATTTATTCACTATCCACTCCGGCTAGTCGTGCGTAACTATTTGTTACGTGTACCTTCGCATGATCAGGATTTTAGTTGGGAGCGCGACTAACCTGAGATCAAGAGTTTACCACATTGAGTCTGACTATCCAAATTTAGGTATGAGACTGGTTTGGATAGAAGTCCATTGTGGTGGACCCCGTAGCTCGCGATACTATGTACTATCATCCTGACTTCACACTCTAGCTTGGTCATTTCATTTGCATAGCATTGCATCCTCAACACATAGCATTTGGTTTACTGTGTTTCTATATTGCATAACATAATTAACGTTGACAGTATTCGTGGACTCGATATCTAATATTTAGCTTACTATGTCTCCCCATTGTATAGCTGATGTACATTGCTTCCTTAGTATATGATATTGGTTTGTTATATTTTTACATCGTATAGCCTGGATAAGGCTGATAGTATTTATGGACTTATCAACATGTTTTCGCATTACTCTGATATTGTATGATTATATGAACTTACCAGTATTTCTGATATTGCATTATTTATGGGCTAGTCAGTATTTTCATTTACTCTGATTACTTTGATATTTCTTACTTGGCACTTACCTTGGCCACACACTTTCACCACTCTCTAAGCTTTCTATAAGTTTATGCACGATAGATGCGTGCAGGTGCCGTTAGGTCGCAACAATGTCGAGCTTGGAGCGTGTAGCAGACTTCTGGAATTTTGTTGATCGATATATGTATTTCCCTTTTAGCTCTGTATTTAAATGTTTATATTAGTGGATATGTGATGATGATCTTGTCTTTGTGATTTGGGCCGGTCAACTTGTGGTTATGCTTCTTATAAGACAAATGTATGTTGAAAATCCTTCTTATAGGATCCTAGGATCGAAATCTGGCGTATGACGTTGGAAGCCGAGAATGGGGTACTACGGAGGCTGTCAGCACCGGTTTCGGCGATTGAAAACTTTGTGAGCCCAGTTTCTAAGTTTGGGGCGTGACAGGCTTGCTAGCCCATATGGCAGCTTCTCCTAATCTGTGTTTAAATGCACCAAATACCACCACGTGCAAACCTCCCAAGTGTGGGATATGCACCTAGCGCATAAGATGACCTCCACAGTGAAGATAACCATGTAAACAAAATGGCAAAGTAACCGAGTCACTGAACTGGTTCGATCCGAGTTCGATTCGAGCTGGATTCGAGCTCAATTCGATCTGAGTCAAGTTGAACTGGGGCCTCCTCGAACTCGGCTCGAACTCATTTTTGAGCTTAAAAAATCAGCTTAACTCGGCTCAAACTCAGCTTTGAACCGAGTTGAAACGTGTGGAGCGGGCTAACCGAGCTAGCTCGGTTCGTGTACACCCCTACTTTTGAGATTCCCACCCACCTCTTACAAGTGGTGAGAGGTAACCGTAGGCGTCCCTTAGAAAACAGTTGCACACTATGTAACATTGTGAAAAATCATGTTTCCCCGCGTATCCATAAAGTAGGAAGATCTAAAACTCAGGTGTGCCCCACCATAATAAACATTGTAAACTCATGCTTAAAAATTCTAAATTCACGTGGTGTGGCCCATCTGAGTTATGAAATGATCTAATGTTTCGGTTGTCCCTTCATCTTGATACAACGCATTTAATGACTGGACTAGATGGCATATACAGAATATGATGGCCCCACATGCAACCTGAATGTTTCCATGGTGGGCATCTTATCCCCATTGCTCCCTGTTGTTCCCTTTGATGTGGCCCAATTGTTTTTTATTTTACAATTATATTCTCTTTCCCACGGTTATCTTTAGATGGCACATAACCATCATGGTGGGCCCTACACGGTTTAACTTGTGAGAATTCACGCACATTTTTTGATGCATAATCATTTACCATTAAACTGTAACAAATAATCCGCCCAACGTTCCTAATTATATTTAATAATAGTAGGGAATGGTGACTGCCCTCTTTAAAATTTGAGGCGGCTGGGTTAGGTGGATGTCAATGGGTTGACCATGGTTGATGCACTAAGCCATAGTTGGGTTTGGTGGGTGTTAATGATTTGACCATAGTTAGGCGACCATCCGTTGATCCTAACCCTTGGAAGGGAAAAAAAAGTCACAATGGTTAAGTCTAATCAATGGTGATAATACTTGAATTCGATGAATAAACGATCGTACCATGCAATGCTCAGGTGTAGAGATTGTAAGTCAGTTATTACTAGTGGGTCCTGTTTGTCATTGATCTAAGCCGTAGATATTTTGTAACCCATTGTTTACCGTTCATATGCCAAAAATAACCTAGATTGAAAAATTCCCAACCTTCCAAAAAAGTGACCAACAAAGAAACGGTTGAGATATAGGCCGGCCAGATATCATATAGCTAGATCTCCCTATGCACAAATATATATATATATATATATATATATATATATATATATATATATATATATATATATGGCCAGCCATGATGATCTTTATCATTTCAACGTCTTGGATCAATAAACCATAGGCCCACTCTTGGGAACTTAAAAACAGGACACACACGATCCAATCTCATAACCTAAGTATGACAAGTTATGGAATCATATATCTAAACCATACAAATCGTGGGTCCGATCGTGAATGAAGCATATATCTAAAATCACCATGATCTATCAATTGATAACCATCCATTTATAGCTACTGGATGGACGGTTAGAAGTAAAATAGTGATTGATCCAAATTTAAAGAGTAAATCATGGTCAATATATATCTACATATTTCAGCTTGATTCAAAACTTCTGCTGCCCCTAAGAAGTTTACAAAAGGCATTCAGTCCCACTGTTTGATGTGATATGGTACACTTAGTGTTGGATTGGCTCGTTTTTTTAATCTTATGTCCTAAATGAGCCAGCAAAACGGAGGATGGCATGTACGAAACGCATACATCACAGTGGGCCCTACATGATGTTTGTGTTTTTCCACACCTTCCATCTGTGTTGCCACTCATTTTAGGGCATAAACCACAGGATAAGACAGATGCAAAGCTCAAATGGACCACACCATACGAAACAATGGGGATAATCATGCCTATTGTTGAAAACTTATTAGGGCCACGTAACTTAGTGACTTCAACACACCACCGAGGTCGGCACACCACCAATCCACTTCCCACAGACCCAATCAAGGGAAAACATAAAGATCAGATTGACCCAAACTTATTGCAACCCCAAGAGGCAGTGCCCTAGCCCAACCTAAGCAATTTGAGCTAGTGTTTGGGGACCGCAATGGGCGGCATTTGCAATGGAACAGGTTAGGTATGGACCAACTCAACACTAAAGGTCTAAGGCCCAACCCCAATTTCAAGCCCAAAAAATTTTGGCCCAGCAAGACCTGACCTGACCTGACCTGTCCTCGCTCAAAAATTAATAAATCCCTATTTCCAACTTGAATATTCATAATCCATCTGTTGATCAAGTAGACCATGCATACATAGAGAAATAGACACTGAGAGAAACATAAGTTGGAACCAAATATAGACATGGGTTGCCTAATCGAAGATTAAAAATGACAAATTCCTAAAATATAAGACATGCCCATATAAAGTCAAGTCGAACCAAATATAGATAAAAATGACTTGGGCCCAACTTAACATAAAAATTGATCGGACCATGCATGCCATACCTAGGACAAGACCATGGGCCAAGCTAACAGGTCAAATCCCTGACCAAAGCCACAACTGGCTCTTTATGCCAGGAACTCCATACGTCACTTTTGCGTGGCTTTTGAGAGCACATTTTTAATCTCTTACAACCCTCAATTGCATTAAAAAAGTAAAAAAGAAAAAAAGGAAGCTGATGTGGCATTTTTTGGTCAGATTCACCGACTTCATGTTATCCAAACGCACAACTTGGCATATTTTAATTGCGTGTGAGATTCACATAAATTGGAAATTTCAATGCTCTTTTTCTCTTTTTCTCTGCATAAAGCCCACCTTACCTACTCATCTCTCATTACCTAATCCCAACAGGAACACTAATATAAAAGTTCTTAAGGGTATTATGGCAATAAGAGTACTGAAGCTGAAGATGGCCTTTGCATTTGTAGCAGTGTTTCTTCATCTCTTTCCATTGATCAATTGCCTTCTTCATCGGAGCCAATTTCCTCAAGATTTCCTCTTTGGAACTTCAACTTCATCTTATCAGGTAAAAAGCATGTAATCACTGATTTTAGCTTTTACGCTACATTGCTAACATTTCATGGATTCTTTCACATTGGTTAGGATGGTACTGGGACATGACCTTTTTTATAAGAGCTGTCCATGCTAGTTTTTAGGAATTGGGTGCATTAAGTGGGCCCCATTAATCTTAAAATTAGTGAAGGTCTCAAAGTTGTCAATTCATACTCTTGGGAATTGATCAGTAGGTAGGCTCATCAATCTTAGAATAATTCCAAGACCCAAATCTATTAATCTCAGCTTTTGGAAATTGGGGGCAGAAGGTGGGCCCATCAATGTTGGAATTTGGTCACTACTTGAAGGCTCCGAAGTTGCCATCAATCTTGGAATTTGATCTATCTTTGAAGAGCCCGAGTCAGAGCATTTTCCTAGATGAAATAATCCAAATGCATGTAACCATGCAGCAAGGTGATGCACTGGATCAGGTCCATTCATTGCAGTGAAGATGATGCATGCAAGTGCTTAGCCTATGTGGGAAGAGGCAAACTAGTTGGGTATTTTCTACTGGCATTAGAAAATAGTTTTTTTTTTTTAAATAATAATGATAATGCTGGTGAGGGAGGATTTTGGAGAATAGATTGCATAAATACTGAAATAGGTAAAATATTATAAAATTTCATGATATGTGTTGCAACCAAACATTACCATAAACAAATATGCATTTTATTAAAAGCGCTTGCACCACTCACAGTTATATAGTTTTTTTTTTTTTCAAGTCATTGGATGTATTAAATTAGGGATAAAAAATAATTATTTACTGCATCCAACAATTGAAAATGTCTTGCACCGTAAGAATAGGTGCAAATGTGACGGGGCATGGTGGATCTAATATAAAATATATAACATAGCTGATGCATGGATAAAAAAGAAGATCATATCATCAATTTGTTTTTAAGAGTAGCCCTCAAAAATAAATAAATAAATAAAAACAAAAACTGCCTTTCGAGCTTTTCACATATCAAACAACAAATTACATTTCAGGGATCCCCGAGGAATAAAAGCACCTGGGGGAAGCCTATCGTAACAAAGGGGAAAAAACTAAGCTCACGAAAGAGGGTAGGAGAAGACATGGACAGGAGCTCTCTAGCTTCACAACGAGAAGACTCATCCCATCTCTACCCATGTACCTTCCCTAATGGTACTTAGAGGCACCTTGTCCAGGAATAGGAGACCTCTTACCTGGGCCGGGAGGTCCGCCAAGCGAGTCGTCAGAGAAGACGCTTGATCCCTACTCCCCAAGCGGGCCATCGCGTCGTCCGTCGCATTACCTTCTCTGAAAATACGAAGGAACTGAAAAAGTCCTCTGCGCCTGAGCCCTTGAATTCGTGGAGATTTTTTTTTTTTTTCTTCTTAAAAACAAGAAATATGATTAATATTATTCAGTGAAGTATTGATTATAATATACTTAGTTTGTTTATATAAGCAAAAGAACCCATAAATTTCAAATTTAACTCCAAAATAAGAAATACTAAAAAGTACTAAAAGTATTAAAAAGACATCTTTTCCTATTAAAGCTGTGGCTATTGGAAGTTACACGTGTTTTTAGGTTTTTTTTTTTTTTTTTTTTCCAATCGAAAGCCCGGACAATCCCATTTCTGCAATCCTAGCCCATCATTGGCTTGTTCTTTAACATTGACAGACATGGGCAGCCAATTTTATGTGAGAATGACTAGTCTCTCTGCAAATATCCAGTGCAAAGTTTATGAATTCAGGTGAATTAATACACGTGTAACTATGAGAAGGTATACATGTGTCACAGACGCATTATGAAAATGATGGGTGGACTCGGCCCATGAGCTAAATATATGATATAGCTGGGCATTTCATATTTGAACCGGTGCATCCAACCTAATTAGACTCAATTCGATCAGAAACAATGATCAGATCGGTTGGAATTGAGTAGCATAAGTTAAGATTATAAACATTTTCAGGTCGGATTGGGATTGGCTTTGTTTTGAACTGATGTGTAATCCGATCTGATTCGATTCGAGCCGATTCAGAGATATATGTGTTTCATTCATTCTATTTATCCATTTTACAAATTATTCTAGGGCTTTATATAAAAAAAAAATAATAATAAAGATATAAATCTTAGGTGGACCACACCATAGGAAAACAATGGTTGTAATCATTATTACTTTGAACGAAAAAAGGCGCGAGCAAAGCATGCATATATACTCGGGTCCAAGATCATATCTCACCTCCCGTTTTTATTGCCGACATGTCTGTATCCATGGACCTGAAAGTCCAATCCAATAGAAATAGAAATGAACGCGGACCCAAATCATCCACAACACTTGTTTTACTCAACGCCTAAAACACCTAAGCTCTTCAAGGCCCGCCATGTAGTATATGCAAAATCCACTCTGTCCACCAGGTTCTATATTCGATTATAGGCCCTTGATGAAAACATCATATAAAATAAACATATGAAATGGGCCACACCACAAGGAAAATTGGAATAGGATGCCAAGCATAGGGTTAGTGCGTGGCCACCATGGTATTTTTCTTTCATCGGATCCGTTGATCTAGTTTAACCCAGAAGGATGAAGTTAAAATACAAATATCATTATGATAAAAAAAAATTTAAGGGCCACTCCTATTGAACTTAATGTTTTTAGGATCAATTTTACATTGTTTCCATTGGTATGGTCTATATCACTTATCTAATTGAATTATATGTTTTATGTACGGTTAAAATAATATTTCTCACCTGATGAATGGATTAGATTTATATATGAAAAATGATGGACTCCACATGGCTTGTTTGTTTTTTATATATGAAAAATGATGGACTCCACATGGCTTGTTTGTTTTACATTCACGACAAAAATAGGTGTTTTTGACGATTCCGGTCCAGATAACATTACAGCTCCTTTGGTGGGGCCTACATTTGCATGAAATTAATGAAACGAGTCAGCAAAAGAGATAACATCTTTCCAAGCTCATTATCCCAAAGTCCACCATTATAAAAGTTCACCATTATAATTCTCCTAAGGCCCACTGTACTGTTTATTTGACATCTGATCTATTGGTTAAGTTATAAGGAGCCAGAAGAAGGAAAACAATAAATATCTAACTTGATGAAAAACTTTTATGGCCATCAAAACGTTTTTAATAGTCTAAGCTCATTCAACCTTGTTTCCTTTAACGTGGTTCATTTGAAATTTCGATATACCTCATTTTATTTTATTTTCATAACTAAAATAATTTATAAAATTAGATGGAAGGCATGGATGAAATATATACATCGATCACCAGCCGTGCCCGGTGGCAAGGGGAGTAGCCTGTCCGATTCTGGTACAGTCTGGCGCTCCTCAAGCTCTGACTTGCACGAACGGTTCAAAGGAGATCAAATTGATATGGCACGACAGAGATGTATTTATTATATCTATATTATTTATATATTTTTAGAGATAATTACAGGGAATTATCTAAACAATAAACAATATTCAAAAATCATCTCAACCACACCATAAATAACAGCAGAGGATGATTTTCGCCATTAAACAATTAATGTGGTCCACTTGATGGTTAGATTTGTCTTTTTTTTCATCGCAAGCCTTAAGAAGAGCTCATCGGATGGATCGACGGTTTAGATATAATACATACCCCATGGTAAGAACCACGGAACTTGCAAACGTCGTTCAAAAATTCATCCGGTGACGCTGTGCTTCCGTGAAAGGCAAGCTACTGCCGTTTCGTTTCGTGCAGTACACGTCAAAAGTTAAGGTCCAGTAAAAACTGCTTCCGTGAAGGGCAAGATACTGCCGTTTCGTTCAGTGCAACGTCCATGTCAAAAGTTAAGGTCCGGTAAAATCATATATTGAAAGTCTTCCAAATGTATGTATTTTATCATTTTGAAATATTATTTTAGACGCTGGGATAGAAAGTTGACATATTAAAGATCAAAGTGGACTGCATCACAAAAAACAGTTGAATTAAAGTTCATACAAATCGAATGGTATCCAACCAGATTCGACTTAGTTTTTTTTGGCTGAGTCGTACTCTGTTCAGGTCAGGTTAACTATGCATCGGATCTGTTCAAGTCCAATAACTTAGATTGAGTCTTGGATCGGATCAGTTCAGATCAAGCCTTTGAGATTTCAAATCTGATTGAGTTGGACATAATCCGATCTGACCTGGACCGATGCCCAACTCCACAGTGCCTAGGCTCATACCAGCAGCCCAACCTGACATGATGCAACCCGTTCCCACTTATTTAACCATATTGGGTTAGACTGCACAAGTCCAAATTAAGATGATGCCCAGGTCATGGGTCCCTAGACTGCACAAGTCCAACCCAACCTGGTCCACCCAGAGCAGAGTATCTTTGATCCGGAAAAACAGAGAAAGACAGTATTATGACTGATTTAATTGCTTATGTTTTGTTTTGTAGATTGAAGGGGCCTACTTAGAAGGCAACAAAGGTTTAAGCAATTGGGATGTTTTCTCTCACATACCTGGTTGGTTTTGTTTTTGCATTTCCTCTCTCTTAATTCAATTTTTTAGGTATAGTAAAATACAATTTTAAAATTAAAATTTCATTGAATTTTCATGTTCTATATTCAGGAAAAATTGCGGATGGAAGCAATGGAAATGTTGCTGATGACCATTACCATCGTTACATGGTATATATTATTATTATTATTTTTTAAATCAAGAAAAATTTAATGGGCTAGGCAGATTTCTTAGATATTGGAAGCTCTAATGGGCAGGATGGGCAGCTAATGTTATATGCAATTTGCACTCCTTGATTTTTTTTAAATTTTTTTTTCTTAAAGAGAGTTACACAAACAATGTTACGATGGGCAGCTAATGTTATATGCAATTTGCACTCCTTGATTTTATTTGTTACACAAACAATGTTACAATGAGAATCAAACGGCAGAGTACTCTCTTTAAGAAACAAAAAACAAAAAATCCTACTTCCTGTTCATGATATGAACATTGCCCAGAAAAAAAAGTCATCCCTTCCTATTCATGAGATGTCACAGACTTTGAATTTCAGTCGAGGCCCCTTGCCCCTTAGTCTGGTACAACTAACAGCCTTGCTTCGACTTCACACACGCCCAGTGGATTCATATCTATGTGAATATACATGCATGGATATCACATGATCAGTAAGAAGATTTTTCATAATATTCGACTGCTGCCAGTCCGTGGAATCAAAGTCATACATGAGAAAAAAGATTTACCTTGGCCCGTCATTAATAACGTTGGGCGAAGCTTCGCTTGCTTTAGTCTAGCTTTGCTGGCGAGGATGTTTTTCTGTATTATTCTGGTCGACGGAGTGGAGTCTGCCCACGTGGGTGGGTGGGTGTTTAAAAAACAATCAAATAAAGAAATAGATGGCCCGGGTGTATTCATCTTTTAAGGAAAAAGATGTATGATACTCTACTGTGCATCACTGGGTTATGCACAACTAATTGTGGTGGATCCACCTGATACATTTCTAAACGATCCAAATGGACTATTCCATAGCCTATGTGACCAATGTCATATATAACCCATTAATTTCTTACAGTCCTTGGTTTTATCATCCAGACCATTGTCCCGATATGCCCCTACTGGGGATATAGTATGCCTGAAAAATCTGTCATATTGGAAGATCCTGAGCTTGGATCAGTGGATCTAAGTGGCTGAGAGAAAATATGGAGACAGTCTACATCCATCAGAATGTGAAACTCTAAATATTGAAGGGTCAGGATCTTAAAATCTAGGAGATTTCAGCTGGCTCCATCCATGGTGGGGCCGCTAGAGTTAAACCCAGAAGCCAAATACTCACCACACAAATATTATAATGGTCAGATGGGCTCGAGTTGGCCATTTATGTCATATAGCTATCAGTCAACGAAAAGAAAAAAAAAATAAAGAAAAATGAAAAAGAAAGAGAGAAAAAAACTAACACAATGATAACTTGTTGGACATGAGCAGGAAGACATTGAATTGATGCATTCCCTTGGAGTGAATTCCTACAGATTTTCCATATCTTGGTCTAGAATCCTCCCAAGTGAGTTTTACTTACATCACTCCAATTTTATTGTTAGGACATCCAACCCCTCCAGCAGGTTGACCCCACCATGAAGAACACATGGTGCAAAAATCAGGTAAATCTACTGATCAGGCACGCCACACTGTAGTTTCGACCAAATTAGAGGTTGTCCATTCTATTCTTTGGTATGTCCCATCTGATGAGCGGATTGACCTATTTTTGAGCTATTTGTTCTTCATGGCCGGTGGGTTTAACATTTGGGACGGCCGGTTGGATGTTCTATCCACTTAGCGTGTTGATGTTTAGGTGTCTGACACCTCATATTTTAGCAGAGACTTAATCTTCATTTTAATATATGTTAATGAACAACAGAAGGTAGATTTGGTGAGATTAATAGGGCAGGAATTGAATTTTACAACAACCTCATTGATGCTCTCCTGCTCAAAGGTAACAACATCCTCTTGTTTTTTGTTTTTTTCACTGCACAGTATCTATACCATCCATCAACCACACATACATATTTGCTTGTCCTGCCTGCTCGTACAGTCAACCTAGCATATGTGTGCAATATGTGATCTGTCAATCAGGTGGGCCATGCAGTGTAGGTGCCCTGGCCCAGATTTCAGTCCAGTCAACTCATCAGAAGGACTAGAGTGTATAAAAGAAATGGACAGCTAAAACAAGGTTTTTTTCTGTACCCATCCAGCACTTTGGCTCATCTGATGAGTGGACTCGCCAGAATTCTGGGCCAAGGTATGTACACTGTGGGCTCTGCATGGATGGTATACATGTTCGTCACCCATGCCGTGCTATAGGGATTAGCAAAAGCTCCATTTCTATCTTATATCAACACACACACGCACACATGAATATACATGTGTGTATAATGATTTTAATTAATTATTTTCATCTTTGATATGTTAATAGGGATCCAACCATTCGTTACAGTAAACCATTTCGATATTCCTCAAGAACTTGAAGATCGATATGGTGCATGGTTAAGCTCTCAAATTCAGTAAGTTTTCTTCCTTCTGCTGCCCCACGCCATGCGGTTGCATGGTTATGGGACAGGATCGGTTCAGGTCGGGTCAGTGTCAGTTCAAGCGTGACCCATTTCCTGAACTGGCCAAGGACTTAGCCCAAACGCGTCCCATAGCCCATTACCATGTGGTCCAACCTGACCCATTATAAATTCATCAGGCCTGACCCGTCCCATTAATAGTAATGGATCTGGCTCCAACCTGGCACGACTCAACTCATTGTCAAGAAGGAAATATAGGCTAAAAGCCTGACTCAAAAATACACTCAATATAAACATAGATACTTATCTTCTATTAGTTTGTTCCCCGTTTTGAGCCACCATCCAAACCTATTGAAACGTATATGGGCCAAGTTGGGTCAGGTCTTCCATCTATGGGATGAGTCTATTGACTCAGACTTGGTTAGACTTGATCTAACTCGATACCATGAGTTCACCCCACATGAGTTCAAGACACCCAGTCTTTTAACCATGACATTTACTTAATTGGTCTATGTTCTCTAGCCCTATGCCGATCAGCTACCCTTTAGCTTGACCCAAAACGGCTTCAAAACCAGATCAAGCTTGTTAACCCACAGATTGACCCGACCTATGGTGTCATAGCATTAAGGCACACCATGTCAACCGAATGGTGCAGTCTGTTTTGCATTGTGGTTTACTATTACATGGTGGTCTCTTGATTCTGTTTTCAACAACTATTTTTGCAGAGAAGATTTTGGATATTTCGCAGAAGTATGTTTCAAGTCTTTTGGAGATAGAGTAAAATACTGGACAACCTTCAATGAGCCAAATCTTATGGTGAAACTCAGTTACCTCACTGGTTTATTCCCTCCCGCCCATTGTTCCAAACCATATGGCAATTGCACGACGGGTGACTCCGCAATCGAGCCATACATTGCAGCCCATAATATCATTTTGTCCCATGCCACTGCGACCGATACTTACAGGAGAAAATATCAGGTAATGAACCTTCCCATGCATTTAGTTGCATATGGATACATATAGGTATTCATACACCGATCCAAACCATGAATTCATTTCAACCCACTTTTCTCAGTCCAGAGTTAATGAACCAGGCCCATCTGATGATTCTAGCCATTCATGTGTTAAGCCTTTTCACACAACCATAATGGATTGGATGTTTAGTAGTTAGCCTCATCTGACCAAAGTGGTGCTTTGGAAGAACAAGCAGTCCAAGATGGGATCCACTGAATTGGACATCTTTACCATACGAATGATCTCGCCATCCTTTTTCGCATCCTATTGATTGGATGATTTGGATATTCGATTGGTGTGATTTTTGCAAGGTGCTCTATTAAGAGTTGGTAAGATCCAATAGACATTTTGCATCAATAACATGGACATCCAACGGGTCCAAAATCCAAATGGGTGCATGGGAAGTTTCCCATGCACTGGGTTCCCTGGAGCATTTTCCACTGGTTACCCACGTAACAAGGAGAGTTGTAGTTTTTTGTCTAAAAATACTTAAGCATTCATGTATAAAAAGGAATTATAATGATTTAAAAAGTAATATCACCTTACATTGTTTTATAATTATCATGCATTTTTATGGATTTCAGGCTAAACAAGGAGGCTCTATTGGGATCGTGGTGAGCGCCATTTGGTATGAACCGCTTAGAGATATTCTGGCAGATCGTTCAGCAGCTCAGCGGGCCCTCGCTTTCCACGTTGCCTGGTAAACAAAATCTACAACTTCAGAGTAAAAATTGTGAATTTTGAAGTCTTGATAGAGAGAATCTGTAGTCCAACCAGTTGGAATATAAATTACAGTCCATGCACTCAGCAGATAACTTCCAATGCGTGGTGTGTGTGTGCAAAATCCAACCTGTCTAATAGGTTGTCCCTATCATGAGGATGGCCTTCAGCAAAAATCGGCCACATTCACTTTCAGGTGGACCACTCTTGTAATTTTCTATATATCAATGGGCCGGTAGAAATTGTTTCCTATGTTGTGATCCGCTCAATGAGATGATGGAGCTGATTTTTGAACTGGGCTAGCTAGGGGTTGGATGTCACAAGCTCTTAACTGGTTGGAAGTAATCAGCTGGGTGGACTTCTAAGGTAGATTGTTAAATGGTCATTCATTCCTATAATTAGGAGTAAGCTATGGTGTAAAAATCACACCGGTTAGATCAGGGAATTATAAGCTTAAGATCAATAGCATGAAAATGGACAACCAAGGTTGATCCAAAAAATAAAATAAGTAAAATAATCATCTTGAAATGACTAGTAAATAGATACCACTTTGTATTTCTTATAATCCTAAAATAATACTTTGATTTGATGATTCTATCCATGCAATTCATAGCTTGTAATAGAGGGCAGTTGTGACAAATTGGCCTCATTTAAACTGTTAGGATCATCTGATCGCCTAGTTTTTCTGTGCACCCATGATACTTTTGGAGAGGCGGTGGATCCCAATCTCCCACACACATTTCAAATTGGGATTTAAAGCTTATAACACATCAGGATTGCTGTCCACTTGCAGCGGATGACCCGGCGCCACTGTTGCTTGTGTGAATTGCTGATAATTCTCATTTTACGTGTGTATAGTTGTAGTGAATCTCATGAAATATCATGAAAATTTGCACCAAATTAGATTGATTAATCGTGAAATATTATGATATTTCGTGCAACCAAACGGACAATATTCATGAACTTTGTAATATTTTCTTTTTTGTGCTTGTAATTTGTTTTGATATTATGACATTTTATTAGAAGTTATACTCTTGCGAACATTTCTATTAATCGGAAAACCATTATTGCACCAATTGCAGGTTTTTAGATCCTATAATTTACGGAGATTATCCACCCGAAATGTGTCAGATATTGGGGTCAAGATTGCCAACATTTTCATCGAATGACCGAAGAAAACTACAAAATAAATTGGATTTTATTGGAATTAATCATTATTCAAGTCTCTATGCGCAAGACTGCATGTTTTTTTCATGCAACTCGGGTACACCTGAACAAGACACAAACACATTGCTCACCGGAGAAAAAGATGGTCGACTGATTGGAATGACGGTGAGAAAAATACAATATATAAATAGAATGTTAGAGAGAGAGAGTATTCACTTCATTCAAGTGACAATTTTGCCCATGAGATAATAAGGACCGGTGTAAGTTACAAGGGCAAAAAGTAGTCATTTTGGTGAAGATGAACGTTAGGCTTACCAGTACTGTTGATTTGAGTATCTAAATCTCTTGATTATTTTATGCAGACTGGAATGCCAACTTTATACGTGGTACCATGGGGTATGGAAAGGATTGTAACGTACATCAAGGAAAGATACAACAATACACCCATGTATATCACAGAAAATGGTAAGCTATTCTTTTCTCTTTTCTTTGTTATTAATTTATTTTTAAAGACATGATTCTGGGCCTTAGTTCACTACATTTTAAAAAATGTTTAGTGACTCATATCCTCACACGTGGCATAGATTCTGCAATCCAGACAACTCAAATTGTGGGGTAGATTTGGATGGAGGCTACATAAAAGAAAAGATCACACTGATTGAGCAATCCTAACCATTCAATTAGTGGCCCTCAAATAAATGGTTAGAGAATTGAACAGTCAGTGGACCAAATTTTGGCCATCAGATAGCTTAGAGCTGACCCTACCTTGACCTATTGCTACCCCAAGGTGACATGTCATATGAGCCTATCCATTTTTCCCTGTAATAATAATGCTAAATCATTATAACCTCTCCAACTTCTACAACCATGGCTATAAGGACCTTTAGCTATTTTTGGTTATGTTATTGTGCTCCTTCTCTTTGCCTAAATTTTTAGGAGGAACGTCTTGTTTTTATCATAGAAAATGATTGGTATTGGGGAGTTTTATAAATTGTTTCATGATTTTTTTAATTATAGAAAGTGATGAGTATATGGGTGTCTATGTGATTCTGTCATCAACTTTTTTCTTTTCTCGATAAGGAACATTCTTGTAATTTATTTATATTAGACAATGATTAGTAGATGGTGTTTATATTTACCATGAATGGTATTATCATTGCAGGGTACCCACAAGATAGTAAAAATGGAGTTTCCAAGAAAGAACTGCTCAATGACGTGGAGAGAGTAGAATACTTGCGTAGCTATGTGACTTCCCTATCCGGATCTATGAGGTATTCTATTAGAAATAGATAGAAAAAATAACATTTTCTTTTTGCGTACATACCTTAAACCACCACATTCCTCTCACCATGTGCATCTAGTCAAGTGTGTAGGTGCTTACATGCATACATTTACATGTTACATGTATGTGTGGGTATATACATGTCCAACTTGAAGAATTTCGGCTCAAAGGCACACTGCGATGCCGCTTCTGAAGACAGTTTACACCTTCCAATGGTATAATAGAGCTCTTGCATACAGTCTCTAAGATTCGGTCAACCCAGACCCTTACAGAGACTGTTTGGTTTGAGTACCAAATTAGTGTCTATCATAGGTTTGCAATATAAAGAAGATAGACTACCGTCTTTTAAACTTACTCAAGAAACACGAATGACTCAAAGAAGAAATAATGAAAAAAAATTAAATCGGTGTATTCTAAATGGGCTAAAGTTTGGGTATGTATAGGCTTTAAGTGACTTTTGGTGTAAAGTCACATAGATTAATAATTATGATACATAAATGGAATTAATGTATGGATCCTTCCATACATCTTTTGATGGATACTTATATACATATTGTTTTATAGAGAATATGTGTATGTACAATTAATTAGAACACAAAATATATTTGTTGACTAAATTCTAAACACATGCAACAATGCTATTATCATGCTTTCAGGAAAGGAGCTGATGTGAGAGGCTACTTCACATGGTCTCTAATTGACAATTTTGAATGGGCATTTGGGTATACACTACGGTTCGGGCTTTATCATGTGGACTTCAATACATTGGAGAGAACTCCTAAACTATCCGCCCAATGGTACAAACGATTCCTTAGCAGCCCAAAGATGCTAAAATAGATTGGCAGCTGTGATTGGAGATCATGACGTGCATAGTCTTGGTCTCTAGGCAAATGCCTGTGATGTATATATGATATTTTATTTATGTTGTGTAAAATATTTTTTGGGATTGTTTTGATTAATTAGTACATGATTGTCCACTCTATTATATTTTATTCAATGGATAAGTGTATGCTCCATTCCACATTCAATTTATCCCCATGTAGCCGTGTCATAAAACATGCCCCAAAGGATGTAATACAATTAATTTGATCATTTGATTATTTTCCAAGTTGGGATGTCCATCTCCAAATTTTAATGAGTGTTGAGGAATCATTTGATTATTTGCCAAGTTGTGCTACTCATTTTCCATTTTTAATGAGTGCTGAGGAATGCTAAATATAAGTAGCACACGTGTATATGATCCAAGCCACTCATCATGTGGATTATCTTGAAATTCAGACCAAGATGAACATCAGTCTGCCCTTATCTACATAATGTATGTTGAGTGTGGACATTGGACAATTTCTCATAACCATCCCATTTCTTTGGTACACCTATGGCCCACCTGATGAGCAACATGGGGTACAAATAGGTTGCATTACTACATGTGAGAGGCAAGTGCCGAAAATTGCAGTTCATTGGCCACACCATGGGCCCCACTATAACGAGGAGTCGGGAGAGAATAATCAATAAAATTTTGAAAACAATTGAATGGTCTGGTAGCAAGGCTAATGCATTGGATTTACTAAAGTTCCATCCACAACGTATCATATGTAACGCCCTGAAACCTAGCAGTCAAATACAATGATTCAAATCCCAAGTCCTAGGGTATTAACACTAAAATGGTCAAGTGCATTGGCACTGATGCCGATGACGCTCCAATTTCTTATACTTGAGTGTGATGCTCTAGCTGCACAAACTCGAGTGTTGCCTAAGAATGTCGTACGTGAGGAAAATCTCCCATGTGTGTACTCACTCATATTAATATTCATCCCACACACAAAATAAATCAAAGTAACACATTTCAATTTTAGTGGATATAAAAGAGATAACATGATAGATAAAGCGTAAAATAATGGAGTGAATATCCCAAATACGTAAATCCAAATAATACCCATCGGAACCACACAAATCATAAAAATGAAAGTACGAAATGTCAATATTAAGGAAAAGTCACGAAAAAAAAAAAGGTTCAAGCCCCCAAAGCTCAGCCAACTATGGCCTACTTACTCGATCTACCATCTCTCCATCAAGCTCTATCCTGACAATCCCAAGCTCCACGGTCCACTTACTTGCATTCACTGTTTGGTTTTTGAATTCAAGATGTGAGTGACCAACTCAGTGAAAAATCCTTCCAAGATTACACAATGACATATTAATCAAGTATAGTTTCATCAAAAGCATATCAAAACAATTATAATCTACAATGCCTCTTATTTAAATGCATAGGTGCATGCACATATTCTTCGCTCTTAGGATGCACGTCTAGTCGGACCAAGAATGGACTTTTCAATATGTAAGAAAATGAGTCCTTCAAACAGTCAACTAATTCTCAAAATGTGAGAGACTAGGTCTTTCAAACAGTTGACTCAGTTCACAAAGGATCGTTTGAATAGTACATTGATATTTTAAACATTTAACTAAGCACCCGATATTGCCCGCGTGCAATGGATGGATGATTAATCCAACCTTTATTAATCCGATTCACAAATAACCTGTTTGTAGAAAACATTTTTAACTAATAACTAGCCTTAGTGCAACAAGCTGGCATATGAGTCCAATAATGAGTTCCTCCCAACAAAAGCTAGCAAGGCACAAATGGGATTTCACCCAACATAAGCCAACAAGGCACAATGATATGCTCATATGATAAGTCTGTAACCAAATCCTGTTTAATTTAAATGTGAGATAGCTAATAGTTTAAGGTACAATTTCATATATGTGCAACAATTATATGAATTACAAATGAGGTAGCTCGAGTATATGAGTCAATCAACAATCACCCATAAACTCTATGGATATCACAAGTGGGGTCCACTTGTCGAGATTCATGATTCAAAACATCTTAGCATGCAATACGGAGACTTATACTAAAGCATACCATAATTACATGTCTAGGAAAACCCTACGAGGCAAGTAGCGGATTCAAGCAAATTCGAGCATGTTAGAGAGCATGTGTGTGATCCAACCTAAGCATTAGGCTATGTTATGTGATCGTATATATGATTTTAAACATATTATGGATTTTAACAAGGAGTTAATTATGAATTCTAGCAATTCATTATAAATTTAATGTACGTGAAATTGATTACAAGGGTTATAGCATGATTATCAAATGTTGAACTAAAAAATGTCGTAAGAAAGCTTGAAACGCAAGATCTCACCTTATAGTCAGAAATCTCTTGATTCCAATGCAGCCCATGTATAGAAATTTTGGGAGAAATGCTTCAAATCCTAATTTATTGACAATTTCATCATTAATAACTTCAATTCTAACCTAATTAAGCTTTCAACATAAGAACAAGGGTTTTACCTAACTTGATTTGAGCAAAATTTAACTCAATCCGACGAGTAGGGCCCAAGATCAACGCCCAATTGATGCCCACACGAAGCCAGGCTTGATCACAACTAGTGAATGAGAGCAGGCCACCACAAATTGTTTGTGAGGGCTACCAACTTAAGTATGAACAAACGTTAACATCAAAAACCCTAAAATCAGATGGAAATGTAGGATTTTCCAATCCCAATCATTACAACATTGCTAGAAGTAGGGAAAAGACACACATGTGCCATGGAAAAACTCCTTACCTCTCTAATTGATAGATTCTATTGCTGAGGAAGACACTAAATGGCATGAATGAATTAAAATTGAATATACTTGATTTAAAAGCCTAAGGGTTAATTATTTTTAATTAGCATATTTTTTTATGTGTTCCCATTCACCTCCTCTCTAAGATTTAACCATGAGTATAAGTTCCTTCAATCTTCCGTGTATGAGGTGTGGTGTCGTGTTAGACTATTTATGCAATTTCGTATAAGATATGTTTATGTCAAGTGAAGTGGACTTAAGCCCAACCCAGCCTGAAAATTGATCCGCCCATGCGGTCTGCCCCGCTCAAAAGCCAGATCTGGCTCGTTCGGCCAAAAAGCCCATACATCACTTTTACGTGGCTTTTAAGAGCATGCTTCCCTTGATTGGACAAAAGAAAGCAGATTTATCATTTTCTGGTCAGACTCACCAGCTTCATGGGGACTCACCCAAGATGGTGCGGTCCTTACCGTGGCCACATTGATTCATGTATCCTGTATCTACACGGTTCATCCATTTTTTCATATCATTTTAGAAATTAACAGATCTAATTATCAGGTGTACCATACCAAACAATGGTGATTGATAATTAATTATTCACACAAAAGTTTTAAATCAAGCTGATATTTGTTTTTTTCCGTTCATCCAAGCTTATGAGATCTAATCAACGGACCGGATGGCAAATAAACACTGTGGCAACATTAAGATGTGCCCTAAAAAAATTTCAATGGAAGGACGTTTGATGACCACCATTTCCTGTGGTATGGTCCACTTGGATCTGCTTCCCCTAAAATGGTCTGTAAAAACGGACGGAGGCCGTGGATACATAATAAATACCATCAAGGTGGGCCCCATGTAAGGGCCGCACCGTGTTGCCGTGTTGGGTGAGGCAGGGTCTCACCGAAGCGGATTGGCTGATATACCACACACCACCAATCTTTCTGGTGTGGTTACGTGTCGTGGGAAGACGAGTGCTGCAGCTCCCAGTTGTACCAACGGTTCAAGAGAGATCAAAGTTACATGGCCCCCAAAATGATGTATTTATTTTATCCACGCCGTTCATCTATTTTTAGAGATCATTTTAAAAAATGAAACAAAAAATTATTTATATCCAAAGCTTCAGTGTACCACACCATAGATAACAGTGGAGACACTCTTTCTCACCGTTAAAACATTCGTAGGGCCTACCATAATGTTATTTTCCATCGAATCTATTCGTAATATCACAAAGACCTAAATTAAGAAAAAAAACAAATATCATATTGATCCAAAACTTTTGAAAAGGGTTTCAATTGTAGACGTTCAATCCCACACTTATTTTTGCGGTGTGATCCACCTGATCTTTGGATATATCGTATTTTTCGGTTCAAGCCGGACGATCTCGCCAAATGGAAAGCCGGTTGTGATATAACAGATACCTTATAATGGGACCTACACCATTTAGTGACGTCAACACCTCGGCCAGATCGGTGGTGTGTGGTACACCAGCCAATCCGCTTCGCCTTGTGGCTGATGATTGGTGCCCTGTGGGCCCCACCATGATGTATGTGTTTCATCCATTCCGTTCATCCATGTTTAAAGATAATTTTAGACTTGATCCCAAAATTCAGAGGTATATAAATCTCAGGTGGACTACACCACATGAAAACAATATTGATTGGATATCCACCATTAAAATCCTCCTAAGGCCCACTGTACTTTTTATTTGACATCCAATCTGTTGATTAGGTCATACAGGCGCAGATGAAGTGAAAAACGAAAATCAGCATGATCGAAAACTTTTATGGCCCCCAAAATGTTTTTAATAGTCCATGCTCATTCAACACTTTCCTGTAATGTGTTCCAATTGAGATTGGGATATAACTCATTTTTGGTTTCATATTGTAAAATGATCTGTAAAAATAGATGGACGGCATGGATGAAACACATACATCATAGTGGGCCCAGGGGAGTAGCCAATCCGTTTCCCACCTAATCCGCTTCGTACTTTATGTTATCCAACACAAGATTTTGGGCTCTATTATATATATATATATATATATATATATATATATATATATATATATATATATAATATTGGTCTAGGACTCTCTGTACGTGGAAAGACCCTGACATTAGATATTTCAACATTTTTTTTTCCTTATTTATACAAATCCCACCTTCCCCGTCTCTCAGTACGTAACCCCATCAAGAACAGTAAATAGAAATTCTTAATGGTATTATGGTAATAAAAGTATTGAAGCTGAGGATGGCCTTTGCATTTGTAGCAGTTTTTCTTCATCTCTTTCCATTAATCAATTGCTTCCTTAATCGGAGCTAATTTCCTGAAGATTTCCTCTTTGGAACTTCAACTTCAACATATCAGGCAAAAACCATACAATCACTGTTTTAAACTGTTTTACATTGCAATGCCAAGATTTCACGGATTCTTCTACGACCGTTTTTATAAGAGTTCTTCGTGCCAGTTTTGAGAATTAATTGGGTGCATGCCCCATTAATCTTAAAAGTTGTTAATCCAAACTCTTGGGAATTAAGCAATAGGTGGGCCTATCAATCATGAAATTGTTTGATTCTAGGGCCCTAAGTTGTCAATCCCAGCTTTTGGGAATTGGAAGCAGAAGGTGGGTCTATCAATGTTAGAATTGCTCACTACTTGAAGAGCATATTCCTAGATTGGCTAACCAATGCAAGAATCCAAATGCATGTTCTTAATGCAATGCATTCAAGTTCATTCATTTTGGGTATTTTCTACTAGCAATAAAAAATGTTTTAAATAATGTTAATGTTGGTGAAGGGGCATTCTGGAGAATAGATTGCATAAGTACTAAATTAGTTAAAATATCATAAAATTTCTTGATAATGTACTACAACCAAACATTACCATAAATAAATACACATTTTATGGGATAATTTTGCAAGCGCTTGCACCACTAGCTGTTATATAGTTATTTATTTATTTATTTTATCTTTAAGCCATTGGATGCAGCCAACAATTGAAAATGCCTTGTACCACAAGGATAGATGCAAATGTGCCAGAGCATGGTGGCTCTAATATAAAATAATGTAGTAGATGCATGGATAAAAGAAAAGATCGTATTATCATTTTGTTTTCAAGAATAGCTCTTGAATCTATGGAGATTTTTTATTTTTATTTTTTCTTAAAAACAAGAAATATGATTAATATTATTTAGTGAAGTATTGATTATATGATGTATCGGGTGTGTTTATATGAGCAAAAGAACCTATAAATTTCAAATTTAACTCCAAAATAAGAAGAAATAGTAAAAAGTAAGACATCTTATCCTATCAAAGCTGCGGCTGTTGTAAGTTACACGTGTATTTAGGCTATATATATATATATTCCCAATCGAAAACCGGCCAATCCCATTTCTGCAATCCTACCCCTCCATTGACTTGATGTTTTCTACGGTGTGGTCCACTTGATATTGGATCTGGCTTATTTTTAGTCTCAAGTCGTGAGATGAGGTCGCCAAATGGATGGACGGTAGGGATAAACATATGCATCATGGTGGGGCCATACCTACCGTGATGCGCCAGTTGATGGATGGTTGAGATGGAAAATAGTTGGACGACATGGAATGAAACTCATACATTAGGGTGGCATCCTCGTCCAAAATGGACGGACGACATGGATGGTTAAAATATATCAAGGGTGGGGTCTACCCATGTAGCCCACCTAAGACAGCTCGCCAGATGAATGGATGGACGGTGTGGGTAAGACCCATACATCACAGGGGCCCCACGTGATTTGGATGGATGGCATGGACAACATGCCTGCTGCACCGTCCAGCAACTGGACGGTGCAGATGTAACTGTACATCATGGTGCGGTCCACGTGGTATGGCCCACCAAAGATGCTGCGTACAGCAGCTGTTGGCTGCTGACCAGCGTTACACCAGCCACCCCGTTTCTCAAAACAGGTGGGTCCCACATGGGGCCCACACGTACAACAATATGGCTGCATGTTATATATATATATATATATATATATATATATATATATATATATATATATATATATATATATATATATATCCACTGTTCGGCCACCGTCGAGTAACTGGACGGTGCTGGATGATGCACATACATCATGATGGTCCCAATTAGTGGGCCACTAGAACTGGATCAAACTAATATTTATCTTTCCCTTTCATCCGGGCCTGTGTGACCGTCCGATCATGCGGACCCGAATCAGGATCTGATGTAGAGCGGGTTGCGGACAATTTCATGGCCAAGATGGATCAGAAGAGGCACGGTCAGCGACAGAAGTGATCCGGACCATTAGACCTTAGATTGGGCGTATCTCGCAATTCGGAATGAGTTATCTGACGTAAAATATATGAATTTGGGGTAAAACGGGCTACTTTAGCCAACCAACCCCGCTATGCTGGGTTGCGCAGCCCGGATTTGCGAGAAATCCCCTGATCGACAGTCGTTTCCCCGTTTTAATTTCGTTTTTACTATAAATAATAAGTTTTAGTTTGTTTATAGCTCTTTATCCGTTGAACTTTAGGAGTTGTCCAACATGGAAAGTGCTTAGGATAATTAGGAGAACGGTTTGGTGAAGCCAAATAGGACACTTACTATTTTTGGCCGAAAACCTTGCGCACTAGTAGACCTCACGACCGTCTAAAAATAGTAAGTTTACTATTTTTAGTAAGTTACGGATTCTATGAGTTTTAGTTGTAGTTTGAGTCAGATTTTTTTCCTATTGCTTGGTTCTCTTATTTAAAGGGGTGTAAACTCATTTTTATTTATTCATTAATCAATTTCGAATTTATTAGAAATTCTTTCTATTTTCTGCTTTCTTTCCTCGTGGATTCGAGGAGTCTCTGTGAGGAGTCTAGAGAAGTTCCGTGAATTCGGAATATTTATCATCTTGAGGAAGACGATGCTCAACCTCACGTCCTTCTCTGCGTCAGTTTGGTATCAGAGCGAGGTTTTTCCTCGGGTAGATGACTTCTAACGACAGGTCGGGCAACAATCTCATGGACGGTGTTCCAGGAAATTTACCTTTAATGGTGGTAGTTTTCGAAGCAGCACAGCAAGAGAATCGATAAGCCATACAAGGGCCGCAGGCTTCCATGCAAGGGCTGTAAACTTCCATGGACCACATAGCGGATCTCTTGGTAGAAACCCGAGGGCAACTTCATGTTCCTGGTGGTAATCTTCCACCGTCAATTGTGGAAACTCGTAATCGCCCTGATCGCAGGATAATACCGGCAGTGCATCCATGGGTCATTCCTGAGGAAGGGGGCTCCAGTGAAGAGAAAATTGATGACATAATTTTACAACACCCCAGACAAGGCGGCTATCGAGTAGATTGGATAGATCGAGAATTCAAGATGCGAGTTGATATTCCTAACTTCAATGGCCAACTACACATTGAGGATTTTCTCGATTGGCTTTCTGAAGTTGAGCGATTTTTCGACTATATGGACATCCCTGAAGTAAAGAAGGTCAAGCTTATGGCCTACAAGTTAAAAGGAGGAGCTTCAACTTGGTGGCAACAATTGTAACTCTCACAAACCAGACAGATGAAAGCACCAATCCACACATGACAGCGAATGAAGCAGCTATACGTGTCCGGTTCCTCCCTAGTGATTACGATTAGGTATTATTCCAACAATACCAAAATTGTCAACAGGGTAATTGGTTGGTGAGAGAATACGAGAAGAATTTTACCGCCTGGCGGCACGTAATGATTTAGTCGAGATTGAATCACAGCAATTCGTCCGATTCAACGGTGGACTACGGATGACGATCCAGGATCGGGTCCAGTTGGACCCCGTTTGGACGATAAATGATGCGATCAAGTTGGCTACTTGGGCAGAAGCGCAACTTGAACATCTTACCACACAATCCTATCCTACTGTAAGGATCACTGCGGTGGGTCCACCCCAGAGAGCTCCACAGTCTAAGGGGAAGGAACCCGTAGGAGCACGCACTCAACCTCTTATATCCGAAAGCCAAGATTAGGGAAGTGGGCAAGCTAGGCCCCAAAGGGGCGTATCGACTTCTGCTGGTCCAAATAGAATCCCGAACCCCTATGCTCGACCCCGACCTGACAATTGCTATCGTTGTAGCCAACCAGGCCACCTATCAAATACTTGTCCCAAGCGAAAGGTGGCGAACCTCACCATCAATGATGGTAATGCTGATAACGCCGATGAAGATCCAAATATTGAAGAACAAGAGTATACCACTGAGGATAAGGCAGGTGAATCAAGTTGGGTTCAGTAAGATCACGGCAAGTCTCTCGTCGTGAGGCGGCTATTATATGCGCCAAGAAAAGAAGTGCATCCACATAGGCATAACATCTTCCGTACTAGGTGTACGGTGAATCAAAAGGTTTGTGACGTGATTATTGAAAGTGGCAGCAGCGAGAACATCGTCTCCAAGGTCATGGTGGAAAAATTACAATTGAAAATGGAGCGTCATCCCTCTCCATATACAATTGGTTGGATCAAGAAGGTCAGCGAAACAAAGGTAACTGAACGATGCACCATATCCTTTTCAATTGGTAAACATTATAAGGATGAAGTAGTATGCGATGTGGTTGACATGTAAGCATGTCACATACTACTCGATCGACCCTGGCAATCTGACCGTGACGTCACTCATAAAGGGCGAGATAACATATATATCTTCGTCAAGGATGGCCGGAAGACCATATTGGCCCCTATGGATCCAGAGGGACCACCTGAGACTTCTAAAGTGGAGGGTCATTTTCTCTTAACCATACAGGACTTCGTGGAAGAATCAAAGAAATATGACAGGCTTATGCATTAATTGTAAAAGGGGAAGAACTCGAACCTACCATCATCCCTGAAAGACTAAGGCCCTTGTTACATGAATTCAAAGAAATCTGGCTCGATGACCTTTCCGATGGGTTATCCTCCATGCGGGATATCCAACATCATATCGATTTTGTTCCCGGCTCCAGTTTGCCTAATCATCCTCATTATCTAATGAGTCCGAATGAGTGCGAGATTCTACAAGGGCAAGTGGAAGAGTTGATCCGTAAGGGTCTTATTTGAGAAAGCATGAGTCCATGTGTTGTACCAGCTCTATTAACCCCAAAGAAACATGAGAGTTGGCGCATGTGTGTTGACAGTCGAGCCATCAATAAAATCACCATAAAATACAGGTTTCTTATACCACGGTTGGACGATATGATGGACATGCTAGAGGGTGTAAAAATATTTTCTAAATTGGACCTAAAGAGTGGCTATCACCAGATTCGAATACGGCCAGGTGATGAGTGAAAAATAGCCTTTAATACCAAGGAAGGATTGTACGAATGGATGGTCATGCCCTTCAGTCTTTCGAATGCGCCTAACATATTCATGAGATTGATGAACCAAGTTCTGAAACCTTTCATTGGGCTGTTCGTTGTGGTTTATTTCGATGATATTTTGATATACAGTCAAGACGAGACTACCCATATGGAATACCTCAAGAAGCTCCATCAGGTGCTTACTGAAAATAAACTGTATCTCAATTTAAAGAAATGCAGCTTCATGACTAATAGCCTATTGTTTCTAGGTTTTGTCATAACATCCACGGGCATTCGGGTGGATGAGAAAAAGGTGAAGGCAATTAGAGAATGGCCGGTTCCCACAAATATTCATGAAGTTCAAAGTTTTCATAGACTGGCGACATTCTATCGTCGGTTCATAAGAAATTTCAGTATTATTGTGTCACCAATCACAGATTACATGAAGAAATGACAGTTTCAGTGGACTGACGAAGCCGACAGGAGCTTTGCCAAAATCAAGTGCAGATTATCCACGACCTCGGTTCTTGTACTTTTCAACTTCGACAAACTGTTTGAAGTCGAATGTGATGCCTCATATGTCAAAATTGGAGGAGTTTTGTCTCAAGAAAGTAGGCCGATAGCCTTCTACTATGAGAAACTTAGCGATACACGCAAGAAATGGTCTACATATGAGATCGAGTTATATGTGGTGGTCCAGGCACTACGACACTGACGACATTATTTGATTTAAAGGGAATTTATACTTTATCAAGCTCTCAAATTCATTAATACTCAAGCTAACATTAACCGTGTACATGCTAGATGGATCTCATTTTTGCAGGAATTCACGTTCGTGCTAAAACATAAATCAGGGCAATAAAATAAGGTAGCCAATGCGTTGAGTCGCGCGACATTACTAGTCATTATGAGTAATGAAGTTATCAGGTTTGAGCGCCTCAAAGACATATATGCTGACGACGAAGACTTCAAGAACGCGTGGGTTAGATGCCAAGAAGGTCATTCCAATGACTTACTTATGTAAGATGGGTTCCTTTTCAAGAAAAATCGATTGTTAATCCCCAACAGTTCACTAAGGGAACAGATAATCCAAGAGATACATGAAGGTGGCCTTAGTGGACACCTTGGGCGAGACAAGATGCAAGCTCTTGTGGAAGAACGGTATTACTGGCCGCAATTGGTACGTGATGTGGAAAGGGCAGTCCAACATTGTTATATTTGTCAGACCTCCAAGGGACAATCTCATAATACGGGCCTCTACACCCCGTTACCCGTGCCTGATGGCCCTTGGGAGGATTTATCTATGGACTTCATACTTGGTCTCCCACGAATACAACGCGGCATGGATTTAGTGTTCGTGATAGTAGATCGTTTCTCCAAGATGACGCACTGTATTCCATGAATGAAGACTCTCGATGCAACACACGTGGTGAATCTATTCTTTAGAGAAATTGTGTGGCTACACGGGGTTCCCAAGACTATTACTTTTGACTGTGACACGAAGTTCATAAGCCACTTTTGGCGAACTTTATGGACTCGATTCGATACACGACTTCAGTTCAGCAATGCTTACCACCCATAGACTGATGATCAAACTAAGGTTATGAATCACACTTTGGGGAACCTTCTTTAATGTATTTCAGGAGAAAGACCGAAGTAGTGAGATTTAGCCTTGTCTCAAGCGGAGTTTGCATTCAACAACATAGTGAACCGCTCGACAGGAAAATCTCTGTTCCAGGTTATTTACGGACGAGTACCTCGCCACACACTAGACTTGGTCCCTCTGCCCAAGCTCCCAGGCATGAGCATTGCAGCAGAACATATGGCAAACATGATCATGGGTATTCATTCGGAAGTACAGACCAAACTACGTGTCTCGAACGAAAAGTATAAGGAGCAAGCGGACAAACATCGGCGGCAAAAGGTGTTCGAGGTGGGCGACCAGGTAATGGTCTACCTGCGAAAAGAAAGATTTTCGACCGGAATGTACAACAAGTTGAAGAATAAAAAGATTAGACTGGTACCAATCATCTGAAAGATCAATGATAATGCTTATGTTGTTAATCTTACCGATGACATGGCGATCTCACGGACTTTCAACATCGCGGACTTGACCGAGTACTATGAACCAGAGAAGGACGAGAACTCGAGGACAAGTTCTTTTCAAGTGGAGGGGACTGATGTAGAGCGGGTTGCGGACAATTTCATGGCCAAGATGGATCAGAAGAGGCACGGTCAGCGATAGAAGTGATCCGGACCATTAGACCTTAGGTCGGGCGTATCTCACAATCCAGAATGAGTTATCGACGTAAAATATATGAATTTGGGGTAGAATGAGCTACTTTAGCCAACCAACCCCGCTATGCTGGGTTGCGTAGCCCAGATTTGTGAGAAACCCCCTGATCGATGGTCTTTTCCCTGTTTTAATTTCATTTTTACTATAAATAGTAAGTTTTAGTTTGCTTATAGCTCTTCATCCGTTGGGCTTTAGGAGTTGTGTCCAACATGAAAAGTGCTTAGGATAATTAGGAGAATGGTTTGGGAAAGCCAAATAGGACACTTACTATTTTTGGCCGAAAACCTTGCGCACTAGTAGACATCACGACCGTTTAAAAATAGTAAGTTTACTATTTATAGTAAGTCGCGGATTCTAGGAGTTATAGTTATAGTTTGAGTCGGATTTCTTTCCTATTGCTTGGTTCCCTTATTTAAAGGGGTGTGAACTCATTTTTATTCATTCATTAATCAATTTTGAATTTATTAAAAATTCTTTCTATTTTCTGCTTTCTTTCCTCGTGGATTCGAGGAGTCTCTGTGAGGAGTCCAGAGAATTGTTCCGTGGATTCAGAATATTTATCATCTTGAGGAAGACGGTGCTTGACCTCACATCCTTCCCTGCGTCAGGATTAAGGTGACCCACTAATTGGTCGACATGGATAAAATACACACATCATAGGTGGGCCATCCATCATAGAGAAAGAGAGAAAGAGAGAAAAAGATGAGAGAGATCGGCGATGACGGAGGGGCCCCGCCACTATGGGCCCCTCTTGTATACAAGCATACATCAAGGTGGGTCCCAATATATGTGAGCCCTTGCATTACAAAAAGTAAAGAAATGAAGATCCAAGATCACCCACTTATATCACTCTTTCTTTAGCTCCTTGGACTTTTATGCTCATTGCCTTCAAATTTTATGGTGGTTGATAGAGTTTTGATGGTGGGGATGAGAGATGAGAGAGTGGGAAAGTGGGCCACACTTGGCTTGCTCTAGAAAAGGTTGGACGTTGGAATTTGTTGCTTGGGAGAGTGTTGGAGAAAAGGAGGGAGAGAAAGAAATGATGGGATAACATGGAATGGGTGTTGAAATGGTTATTGTAAGAAATGGGGATGGAGAGGTATGGGTTAGTTTGAAAATTGTGTAAAAGAGGGATGGGTAGGGGAGAGAGAGAGTTGACTTGTGGAAAAAAGAGGGATGTGTATTGTACTTGGGGTATGGGGTATACTTGACATTGATTGATTGATTGATTGATGGAACATGTTGTAAAGATTCTCTCGAAATTTAGAACGCGCGGCGTTTCTTAGAAATGAACGCGGGCCCACATCTCCTAGCCCGAATATCGGCTCGGTGCGCGAGTTGCGGTGTTAGAACCGCGGTGACGGCGCGGTCTCCAAGATAAAACTTTCGAATCAAGCTGACTTTGGTATACAGGACTCGGCTTAAGATCGTGCGCAAATGTTGGATACAGGTTGAGAGTTACCGAAATTCGACCGGGAAGACCACGGAAGCAAACGGAATGGTACGGTATATGATACGGGTCTTACAGTTATGTTTTTATATTGTGGATCATGATTTTCATAGCCCCTTTAGTGGAACTTCTCGATCAGATGAAATTTTAGGTTTGCATTTCGGGATTGTTTGATAAAACAAAGAAATAGTTATTGTTCTATTTGTGTCTACATATATTTTGTTTGTGATGCGTATGGTAAAAATAAAAATTCACCAAGCTTCATTGCACTTCCAAATGCGTATCCTTATCCTTGAGGGAGTATTTTGTGTCTTTCATTGTACATCCTTAAGGTCATTAAAGATAGTCTTGATTTTTTCTGCTCTGGAGCAGTTGTTTGGCTCTCAACATGCTATTGCTAATAAAACCTTTGTCCTGTGCAGACAACATATGTCTTGGACTCATGCATCATGGGAGAAGTTTGTTATATCGTCCCCAGGTGTGGGAAGTATAAGAATTATTTAAACTGCTCTAATTTTATCTTTGTTAACTATAGTTTGTGTTGTAGGTTGTAGAATGTGAGTTGCTGTTGGTCCCTACAAGCAAGTTACTATACGAGGGACATGACCCAGTTGAGGTATGCTTCAGTTGAGTGCTGAAGTTCAGGCTTCTCTTATTTTTATGGTCCTTCAAGAGGAATTTTATTTATCATTTGGATATTTAAATGGGCTCCAAGAATGTTGCCAAAGATTCTATCTGTTGTGAAGCTCTTTTGTTATTTTTGTTTTGGATTCATCCACATCTCAAGAAAAGGGTTTGAATCATTTCAAGACAGATTGAAGCTCTGCGTCTTGGACATTTGGCTTGACTATTTAGGTAAGCATGTTTTTATCGAAATCTTCATTTCATCCATTTATTTTTCATAGATTCTTCTGACACGTTCTCTTAGCAAAACGTGGAAACAATAAATGTGAATCAAGCATTTCTACATAGCAAGTAGCATACGAGTCTATCGTCCCCTTATTAAAATTATTCAATGCTTGTTATAGGGTTTCTACTATGATGCTTTCTATCAAGACCTAACCTTGAATTAGGAGCACTTTGGACAAATTCATTATAAGTGCTCTCTCATAGTCTCAATTGAAGGGAAAAATATATATATATATATATATATATATATATATATATATATATATATATATATATATATATATATATATAAAAGCATTCACTAAGTTAGGAATTGTGTACAGGATAGACCTAGGGATTTGTGCTTCTCATGTATGCTTCCTCAAACTTTATAGCTTTAGATGTTCTAATCATGCGTGTGCTTATAACATTGAAAAAATAATAACCATGTGTTTGCATACAAGGCAATGGTGATTTATAGCTTGTGGACATGCTCTTGCTTCTTCTCATGGTTGGTTCATATGAGATAGTTTGAGAGTTCTGTTCACTATTTATCAGTTATTGCCATTATAAAAACTTTCATCTTTATGAAATTTGTGTGTTTTTTTTTTTTTTTTGCATACCAGAAAAGAGGCAGGCTGAAGCAACTTGGATTAGAGAGAAATATCCCGATAGGATTCCAGTTAGAACATTGTTGGTTTTTTATTATGCAGTTAATTTACTTCTTTTAATTACCATTCCCCTTTTCTATGAGATTCTTGTCTAAGTCTTTGTGCAATTTAGGTGATTGTGGAAAAGGCTGAAAAGAGTGACATACCAGACATTGATTAAAATAAGTCGGTGTCTTTTCCTTACTAGTTCTTACTTTTTTGTCTTTATTTCAATATGGTTGAGACTGTTTCTTTTCATTGTCTTTAGCTTTCTAGTTTTACTTTTTTGGCTTGATTTCAATATGGTTGAGCCTGTTTCTTTTCCTTCATTACTTTAAATATATTTTATTGTGGCTGGGATGTAAAATTTGTTTCTTTGTGCAATCCATCGATGTATCATTATGGGATGCTATAAATTTCATTTCATGGCCATTTTTGGTTGCATTTTCTTACAAGGTTGACTTTGTTAAGCAAATGAACCAACTTGTTACAGTTTCTATAGGTCTTCCTCAACACCATTTTTGCTACTATGATTTCTCTGAAATCTGGATTCATGCTTCCATATTCTGATAATATGTGGGTCCATGCATGAAATAACCTTTTCAACAGATGATAAGCCAAAGCTCAGTCAGGTAATTTACTTCTTCTTCTTTTTTTTTTCTTTTTTTTCTTTTTTTTCTTTTTCATAATTACTGGTTTTTATTGTTGAGTAAGCCAAATACTCTTTCACATGCACTTTGAGTTTAATTGCTTATAATTTATCCATGCTTTCTGCATTTTTCATCATGCAATTTGAGCTTAATTTCTTATAATTCAGCGAGATTCGGTCTAGATACACTTCTTTGATAGATTTTGTGTTGTTCTGCATTCAAGATGGTCCAGAATGATGTTAATGCTATTGAAATCGGCTTATGAAGAACCTACCTATGCACACTCGGTGGAGAGGAAGGTACTCAATACCTATAGGCAATGACGCCACAACCTTTGATATTGTACCATTGGTTCCACACCAACAAACCACACTTAAAAAATCAGTACCATGTAAATAATATGCCCCACCACGAATTGTTCCAAAGGAGAGCCACATAGCCGCTCATCAACGATTGAGTAAATCCGATTGGTTTGGGTTCTAGATGTTTCCTATCTTTTGGATGATCAAGATTGTTAGTCATGCTGGTAGGTGGATGGCTTATTGATGGGTTTCAGTTCGAAACTTCTCCATCTGTTGGATGACAAAATTTTTAGCTATGTTGGTAGGTAGAGATGGATTATAGATGGGTTTTAGTTTTGATTTGTATCTGTCCTTTGGAATCATGTTTATAGCAAGACTACCCGATTTGATTCTTTTACATTTTTGTGATAAATTATTTCTATTTGATTTGAGTTCTATAAGCAACATGTGGTTTTCTTTTTCTTTTTAAAGAAAAAATTCTTCTCATTGAGAGGTTGTTCTAAGCACAAGCTATATCGGAAATATTTATGCAACAGAACTACTGATACCCACTATGTGTATCTTAGTAAACTTTGAAAGGATGCATGGTGTTGGTCTTATGGTTGTCTTTAATTTATGTAATTAAACAATACTTCATTGTGCAAATCGTTTGGTGCTTTATTTTTTTTTAATCTGCATAAATCTCCCTCAGGATTCAAAGTCCATGCATCCGTAAGACGTAGCTTGGAGTTGATTTGGAGAATTGTAAGATCATGGAAGGGACAACAAATTCATTCCTAGTTTAGAAATGAAGTTTGCCTAATTTATGCTTCATATTAGACATTTTAAATGAACTTTCAGTATTAATACTATAGGACATGAGCAATTGTAAGCCTTGGACTGAACTATCTATTGGTGTGATATTTGTAAGTTGTGATGTTTCACTACCGCCCCACAAAAAAAAAAAAAAAAAAGAAAAGAAAAAAAAAAGAAAAAGAAGAAGAAGAAGAAGATCAAAGGCTACGGACTATGCTAGTTTTTAGCTACGGATATAAACCATAGTTTAATTTCTACGGCTTATAGCCGTAACTAAAAAATACCTAAACCGTAGCTAAAAGCTACCACCATTCACACATGCATCCAACCTCCATCTAATACATCTATCCGTTTTGAAAAAGAATGTTAGGCCGAGAGCCCAAAAAAGGAAGTAGATCGAACGAGCAAGTGGACCATATGTTAGGAAACAGTGGAGATTAATACCTACCATTGATTGTTGGTGTGGTTCAATTGGACTGTTGATTTGCATAGATGTTGGGCTCATTCCCTATAAAAAATTACAAAATTAATGGATGGAGTGGATATGTCGAAGGCATCAAGATGGACCCCACAAAGCCCATGAAAAATCTGTCCGTCCAGATCCCGCCAAACGTGTGAACGCAGAGGGGCTGTTACAGATGGATCAATAGCTATGACCTAAGGGATTTTTAGCTACTGCTTTAGACTGTAGTAGGGTCGTAGTAGGTACAAAATGCGAAAAACCGTGCTCCTTTTTCTTTTCCCCCTCTAACGAAATTTCATTCCCTCTTACATTTGTCCCTTTCTCTCTCTCTCTCAATCCCCCGCGCCTCTTTTCTCTGCCTCTCTCGATCTCCGGCACCATTATTCCCGTCTCTCTCTCTCTCTCTCTCTCTCTCTCTCTCTCTCTCTCTCTCTCTCTCTCTCTCTCTCTCTCTCTCTCTCTCTCTCTCTCTCTCTCTCTCTCTCTCTCCCGCACCATTTTTCCAAACATAAAAATCGTCATCAGTATTCGTCAGATTGCATTGTCAGAGAGGATTTTGGTATGTTGCACCTTGATTAATTTCTTCTCTCTCTCTCGATCTCCTGCCCCTTTTCTCTATCTCTCTCGATCTCCGGCACCTGTTTAATTTCTTCTATTTATTTGTTTTGCCCTCTTTTTTATTTGTTTTTATTTTTTAATACCCTTTTGACTGCACCTTGATTAATTGCAAATCAAGCCTCATCCCAATTAATTGGATGATGAGGCTTGGATGATGATGAGAAATGCCACAATAAGTCATTGGACTATAGTAGTCATCCAACCAATGGCATGAGAAAGGAACTGTTCACTCAAACAAAAAGCATTGGTGGACAGGCTGTTGAAGACAGAGCCTAGGGAGTGGTCATGGGATGATCAGAAATCCAACGGTGGGATTTCAAAGTGGGATGGGGTAAAGAACAAGTAAGCCCATAAGGTGTTTGATGTGTGGTTTGGTAACATTTGCAGTAGGTGTTGTTGTTGTTTTTTGAGAACTGGAGTGTTCATACAGTGCCCCATCATAGATGGGCCATAACCAACAATCACACAAGTTAGAAGGTTAGGATCATGTAACTGCTGTGATTCTTGGATATGGTCCATTGGTAATGGAGCTTGACGAATGAATGGTCTAGGTTTTGCGCATACCTGACGGGTGTGCATGTGGAGCCTTTGTTTCTGAATCTTAATTGCACAGATGGGTTTTCCAAATTTTTTGCCTATATACACTCATGTGGTGGCCCACTAGATCAATGATTTCAATCACTAGAACTCATATGGAGTGTTCTATAGCATTTCTCTTTATTTCAATTACTAGATCAATGTTTTCAATCACTTGATTTCAAAGAAAATGAAAATTTTGCTTATATTCATTCATGTGGTGGTCCACCAGATCAATGATTTCAATCACTGGAACTATGAAGCGCTACATATAGAATTTCTCTTGATAAAAATATGTTATGGGTTTTGTTGTGTTAGTGAAGAACAGCCATGAAATGGCACACTTCATGTCTCTGCTACATGGTTCAACCAGTGATAATGAGGGACCCATATTAGTTTCTCTTGTATTTCAAGTTCTACAATACATCCCTTAAATGGGTCATGGATTATATTTATGCAATGTATTGCTCGTGTGTATATTGGAGTTTGATGTGGATATTTTTTTAGTAACTTTTTCTATTCTTTATTACTGTTTGATTAGAATAGTTTGTAATTGTACTTATTAGATCTTCGGGCCACCAAAGTTTGTAATTATTTGTAGATAGGCACACGGCAAACAATGGGAAGTGACCAATGATCAAGGCAACCATTGTGTCCAGTCCTCCGCAATCAGCAATTTGCTGACAGCCATCAAGATTGTCATTTGTTAGGTTCATCAGAACTTGAAAAGAGGAAAATAAATTAAAACTTTTGAGAATTCAATTCCTTGCTCTACCATGACACACATATACTGAAGTGGGTCCCTGCTGAATTTAATAAATAAGGATATAAGACGATAAAATAAATAACCAAAAAAAAAAAAAAAACTAGCAATCAGGAATTGGAGGTAAAACTAAAAGGTGAACATTTTACTCTGATGTAACAGTCTCAGCTATAAAATGGAAGCAACTATCGAAAGGTAGAACGGACTAAAACTAAACAGACTTGTAGTGGTTGACCATTGAGAGAGTGAAGAAGAGGAACAAAGTAGCAATCTTGTTGTTTTTAATTTTCTTTAAAACAGAAACAAGGAACCAAAGAAGCAAAGCAGGTGTGGGAGCGGGGAACCATCTGTTTCAAAATATTGTTAAGTATAAATAGCTAGGAAGCAGGAGCAGCATGCTCTATCCAAAGCGAAAGAGAGAGAGAGAGAGAGAGAGAGAGAGAGAGAGAGAGAGAGAGAGAGAGAGAGAGAGAGTTAGAAGGATCTTATAACTAAGCAAAAACACAACAGTGCAACCCTTCTCCTGCAACACACAATCAAGCTTCCCAAGAATGGTTGAGCAAAAGCATTGTGTCAATTAATTATGCTCCATAGATTGGTGATGCCATTCCCCATTCCCCAAAAGTAGTGACTCGGACAGTATGATATAATAGGTATTTACAGGAGGTCACTGAGGAGGGGAAGTTAGCATGAGAATATAATTATGAGTTGGTATGGCCTTTATTTCAACAGCTACTGTTTATATGTTCTCAAATATTTTAACTCTAATTTTCTTTTTTACTGCCCATTTAGTTCCACTAAATATTGAAAATTTCCATGAGATCTTGCACAATCAAGAAATGTCATGATATTTGGTGCAACAAATGCACACTGAGTATTTGAATTTTATCTAATTTCACTCTCTCTCTCTCTCTCTCTCTCTCTCTCTCTCTCTCTCTCTATATATATATATATATATATATATATATATATATATATATATTTGGTAAGGTACAGGTTTAAAATGGACCCTTTGGTTAATCAAGTTCCGCCTGTAATGGATAGGGAGTGGATAACACTAAGTTTTCCGGACCCATGTTTTATTTCTGAAATGAGAAGCTTTTTAAAGTTTGCACAAGATCACCTTCCTGGTAAAGAAACCATTTTCTGTCCATGCACCACTTGCAGATGTGCACGTTTATCGATTTCTTATGATGATTTGGAAATAAATCTAATGAAAAATAGATTCGATCTAAGATATAGGGTTTGGAACATGTATGGTGAGCATCTATCACCTGAGTGTACTAAATGTGCATCAAGTTCCCAACAGTGCCATAGTGTCCCAAACTTAAATGACATTCACAACACGATCATTCAAGAGCTTGGTCATAATAACCTAGATAAAGTTGTCCAGGATGAGCCGAATGTGACCCTGTAGTCAAAGACATATTTGGGGAAAATGAACCTGATGATTTTGAAACAAATCTACAAGACGCAATAACTAACCTATACCCTAGGGCAGAAGATTTCATCGTGTTGACTTTCATTGTATAGCTTTTTAAATTAATGGTGAACCATGGATGGAGTGAAAAAAGCTTTACAGAGCTTCTTCAACTACTAAAAAAGGTGTTGCCTTCTGCTAACAAGGCCCCAACTAATACCTACCAAGCGAAGAAGATCATTACAAAATTGGGTCTTGATTATATGAAGATCCATGCTTGTCCAAATGACTGCATCTTGTACTAAAGAGAGCATGAGATGAAAACTAGTTGTCTAACTTATAAAGCTTCTAGGTTCAAGACAGAAATGGATGACGGGAGAAAATAATCTCAAGTACCTGCCAAGGTGTTAAGGTATTTTTCATTAACACTAAGGTTAAAGAATGTTCAGTGTGCCATAGTTGGCGAAAGAAATGTCCTGGCACTCAACTAGAAAATTGCAACATGAAAAGATGGGGCATCCAATTGATTCTATTGCATGAAGGAATGTCAATGACAAGTATACGAATTTTTCAGCTGAACCTCGTAATGTTCGATTGGGTTTGGCTACAGATGGGTTTAACCCATTTAACACTTTGAGCATTTCATATAGTTCATGGCCCTTTATGCGTGTGACGTACAACCTTTCACCAGAGCTTTGTATGAAACCTCAATTTACTATATTGGCTTTGCTCATTGAGGGACTGCGACAACCGGAAAAGGATATCGACGTTTATTTACAACCATTGATTAATGAACTTCAAGACTTATGGTAGAAAGGGGTCATGACGTTCGAAGCATGCCATGAAAACAAATTTAATGTGTACAGTTCTACTCTGGACAATCCATGACTTTCCAGCATATGGTAACGTTTTCAGTTGTAAAACTAAGGGTAAATATGGTTGTCTTATATGTGGTCTCAACACAGATTCCTTACGACTCTAGTATGGAAAGAAACATGTTTATATGGGCCATAGAAGGTGGTTGTCAATGTTAGATCAGGCTAGAAAGGCCACAAGTGCTGGCACATATGATAAGAAAGTGGAGATATGACGACAATCGATCCGTCTGGACAGGATTGAGGTCGAAAGACAAACTGCGAACCTTAATATGCAGTGGGGGAAGTCTGGGAAGAAGAATATAAGGGGTATTGATGGATGTTAGTGCATATATGGATGTTGCCCTGGGCTTAGTACACATCATTTGGGGATTATTTTTAAATTATTTATGTATTTAAGTCTTTCGTTTGCTCTACCTCAATATCCCTGAATTATGTCTATTGATCTGGCTTGATCTATTTCATATTTTATGCACTAACACAGACTAATGTTGCATAAGTGATGTTCTGGAACTCGGGAGCTGAGTTATGCTCGACCCCCGATTTTCAGGACGTTACAATGGAGGTTGACAAGAGCTAGCCGATGACGTTGAATCACCGTGGTTCTTCAAACTGTCTATATTATTTAATCTGGAGTATTGAAAAGATATTCCCGTGCGCCACAACCTTGATGTTATGCATGTCAAGAAAAATATATGTGAAATCCTCGTCGCTTGGATGTTGAACATGCCTGGCAAAACCAAGGATGATGTTAATACGCACAGGGACCTGAAACGGTTAGGAATTAAGAAGCGTTTATGGCTGAAAAAGAGTAATGGCAAGACGATTTAGAAACAAGGTCCTTTCTGTCTAAGAAAAGAAGAGAAAAACTTTTCATTTAGACTTTGCATAATCTGCGTGTTCCTATTAGTTTTAGTATGAACTGGAAGACTATTGTAATAGAAGATTGCATGGATTTAAAGGTAATGAAGTCTCATTCTTATTATGTGTTGATGCAACATCTACTCCCAGTTCTTATCCAGCATGCATTCATGGATAGGAAGGTCATTTGTCCTATAATTATAAGCTTTTGCACATTCTTTAATGCCTTGTGCTCGTCAACCATAGACCTTTAAACGCTCATTACTCTCAAGAGGGGCATGGCTAGGACATTATGTCAGCTTGAGATTATATGTCCTCCATCGATATTTGTCATTTTTTTTAATGAAATCTAGACTCTTTTTTTTTTTTTTTTTTTAAGAAGCTCTCTATTCAATATATCAAAAGGAACCTATACAGAGAGAAGGGAGGGCTCCACAAAATGAACGGGCCTCCCCAAGACATGAACCACATTTGGGCAGTCCCAGCTACCAAGAGCGGGACGCCTATCATATCTACTAATACTCCAAAAGGATGGTCTCCCCCTTAAAAATGAAAAGGAGAGCCAAAAAGAAAAACACAAAAACTAAATACAAGCCCTGAACCGCCGCCCGCCAACCCATTAACGTCTAAGCCTCTTCCTGACAGCCCCTAGCTCTACCTTGTCAAGGAAAAGACGGCCTCTCACCACTTGAGGGAGCGTTGCAAGGGAATGAAACAGGGTTGTGCCTTGCCTGTCGCTACCCATAGTGGTCATGCCATCTGCCAGCCCATTTCCTTCTCTACAAATATGGTGAAACTGTACATTGCATGAGCTACTGAGATTCTAAATCCTGTCAACCCAATACTTCCATTTCCAGCCTAGTCGGGATCTACCCAAAAGAAAACCCACTACCAGAAGCGAGTCAGATTCTACAATAATATTTTTGTAGCCTTGATGGATGCAATGGACAAGCTCATCATGGACCGAACATATCTCAGCCCTGGTGTAGGAAGCACTACCATAACTAGCGAAAAAACTGAAAAGGAAGTGACCGTCCTCAGCCCTGCACACACCCCCACCACCAGCTACTCCCGGGTTACCCTGACACAACCCATCCACGTTAAGCTTCACCCATCGATATTTGTCATGATGATGCATCTTACCATCCACTTGGCCTATGAGGCTCGCATATGTGGTCTTGTATACTATCAACGGATGTATCCATTCGAAAGGTACACTATGAGCTTAATAAAAATAAATCGATGAAACGTCTAAAGTTGCATGTGTACGTAATGTATCATTATTTTTGTCAGGTTCATGAAGACATTCAAGGCTTAAGTCCGTAACAATACGCGACCTGAGGGTTGCATTGCAAAACAATACATCCAAGAGGAGACAATTATATACTGCAACCAATACAAAGGAAAACATGAAACAAACCTCTTGGAAAAGCTGTAAAAATGTTTTGACGGAGTCATTCCGGGACCACAAAAGTTGCAAGATATCGTTCACTATGATTCTAATGATGACAATGTTGGTCCAGTAGGTTCGAGTCAAAGTGTCATCCTAATGGTTATCGAATATGAACAAACTCGTACTTGGGTCATGAAGAGTCATCCCAGCTACGATGCGTGGGAAGGGTATGCACTTTTAGCTCATATGTATATATCTTCTTTACTTTATGCAATTTCAATATAACAATGGTATTGACTAACCCATGAGAAGTACAAAGATTTCTTATAGCGATGCTAAAGGAGGGCCAACAGGGTGCTTAGTTAGGATGACTTCATACCTTGGTTGAAGAGACAAATAGAGTTCAACGAATCTAACGAAGAAGAATTCAAAGATATAGTGAGAGGACCTTTAGCTTTTGCTACGCAATACAATAAGTATTGTATTAATGTTTTTCTCTTAGTCATTAAGGAATATGAGGAGAATAAAATGAACTAAAATAGTGGAGTTATGATAGAGGGTATGACCACCTTCTGATCTGGTGCTAAGGATATAAATACAGTGGATGAAAATCAACCTTACTATGGAGTCCTTCATAGAATTATCCAATTGAAGTACCGTACAGGGTATAAGCCCATCCTATTTAAGTGTGATTGGGTGAAGGTGACACATCATGGTGTTTCTGTTGATGTCGAAGTGAACCTGAGATTAGTAAATTTGTCTACTCTTTATGGTTCAAAAAAGGTGGGTGACGAGCCATTCATTCTCGCGGAGCATGCCGTGCAAGTTTTCTACTCCAAAGATCATAAAAATCCTGAATGGCACGTAGTCTTAGAAGTTCTAAAAAAAAATAAATCGAAGAGGAGTTGATATTCAATGAACCTGAAGAAGTCAGTGTTGTAGCTGAGAAATCAAAGAAAAGAAAGCGACCAAGGAGAATCTATTAAATTGTTTGTATTTTTAATCCATGTAACAAAATGATAAATGTTGAAGGAAATATAATGAAGGTATGAATACTATAGTGAATTGTTTATAATTTATCTATTATCTAAAGTATTTCTTAACCATTAGTGTTTTTTTTTCTATTAAAATATAAGTAAGCACATGGATTCACAACTAGAAGCATTAGGTTCGCACTTGCTTAAGAGTACAAATGCGAGCAATGCCAAAGGTAATAAGATAGTTCTCATTAATTAGATATGTAGATTTCATTTTTCTTATATATTGGCGGTAATCAACGATGTTTATATATAACTATTATTCTTTTTTATGTAGATGTGCCAGCTTCTTCTTCATTTAGAAAGAGAGTCCCTACTAAGGGTGCTTCTTTACATGCGCAACCTGATCGGAAAAAAGTCCTTAAGGCGAATGAATTCGGGCAATTGAGTGAGAATAGTCCCAATCACAAAGACTTTTCATCGCATATCAGTGTCCTAACTCGTGGTCATATCCCGATCATATACCAGGACTTTCGCCAGGTTCCTCATGCACACATTCAAAAGGTCATAGAGACATTGTCACTGTTTTAGGAGTTTGAGGGTCAAAGTTGGGATGCAGGTGTTTGGTACATAACACAACGCATCAATGAAACATGGAGAAATTATAAGAAAAGATTGACTAAAAGATATATAGAAAACAACGATCCTATAGTTGTGAGAGATAGTCCTACCCCCCCAAGTATCCCTATGGAGGATTGGAGAGTCTTTGTGGATCAACATAATATTGAGCAATTTAAGAGAGCAAGTACAAGGAATAAAGTCAATCGGGCAAAGTCAAAGGAACTGCGTGTCTTGAGAGGCGTAGCATAGCTGTTACTCGCCATCAGATGGTATCTAAAAATAGGTATTATAGTTTAAAATTAAATTTAATAATGAATTATCAGACATCTTATTAACTCTATTAATGATGTGTATTTGAACGATATGTTATGTGCCAAAGGCGATGGGGAGGAATCTCACCTCTGATGCCGAGATAGGTAGAGGTGATGTCTACTTAAGAGCCCATACGAGCAAGGACAAAGTCATCTAGTATCCTGACCTTGCTGTAAGTGCACCCCTCTCCTACCCCTAACTAGTACCATTATGAAATGTCATTATATAACTTTGAATTATTTTACATTCATTTGTATTAATTTTGTCACAACAAAAATTAGATGAGCTTTATAGTAGCAATCATACTTCTAAGATGACCAGTGTTCACTCCCCAAGTGCAGGGTTGTGATGTAGTAATAACTCGGTAAGACCGAGGTCGAATCCCAAGGGACTGAAACTTGTACGTTATCTAAAACTAACCAGAACTAGAACTAGATTAAGCTGAAATCTAAACTGAATGTAATTTGAGAAATAATGGTGAAATAATTATCTAAACTTGAGAGAAATCAGGAGAAGGGAACTAGGGATTCAGAGGATCCACTTGTAGAGATCAGGGAGAACTTATACATGTTTCATGGAAATTAACTGAACTGACATTGATCTAGCTTTCAAAGAGATGAAAGGTGTATGAATTAGAATGGATTTCATCACCAAACCATGCCCAAAAGACTATGGCAAACAACAGAATTAAACTAATTACCACCCAATCACATGTATGAAAGTTAGGAAGGGTACCGTCATCCAACCATGCCCAGGAGACTATGGTGAACAACAGGACGTCCTGACGTCATAAACATGAAGAGAAAATAGAAATATTTAAAGCATCGTAGACCCATTGTAATTTCAGTCACAACAGACCATTAAGAACTAAAAATATTCCCATAATAATTAACTAAAATCAAAGTCAATTCATGCATTAAAATTAAAATAAAATCAAATCTCCCATCTCACTACAAGCTTCACCTCTTAGCCCTAGCTAGGAGGATTTAGCCTGCCATGGATGGGCTCAATCCAAATAAATAAAGAGAAAAAAAAAGGAATAGAAAAGGGAAAGAAAAAACCAAGCTCCTCTCTCTCTCCTCTGCCCACGTTGAAACCCAAGCTCGAGCCCTCTGTTCTTCCTCCCAAGACCCTGAATGAATGCTCAACACGTCCAAAACCTCCTTATATAGCTGCTGGAGTGGTGAAAATCGAATTTGAATCGGATTTAGAAAGCTATGCATGCCTAGTGAAAGCTTTTTCGCAGCCAAGTTTGGTGCCTCGAAACACGCCACTTTTCTCGCTCAAATTTCAAATAAACACTGTCCCTTAGGATTTTATTGGGTCCTCTACAAGATAGACGGTTCAGATCTGCCATATGATCAAAGATGGTGGGCCAAAACTGCCTGAAAAAGTCAGTTTTCGCGGATGTGCGAAACCTTTCGCACCATTTCGCTGTTGTGGTCGGTGGGCCCCACAGAAGCATTTTCTGGAAAATCCACCCCATCTATTGGATTCAGAACCAAATTTCAGTAAAGAATGGGTGGTTTTGAACGTCCATTGACGTGGCCCAGAGAAGAAATCACAAAAGAATCAGTTTTGAACGCTACCGAGCAGCCCTTTTGTGGCCTCTGTATCTCACACGTGTGCACGCATGGGTGAAAAGTGATAACATGGTTTTGTAGTGCTCGAAGCCCTCTACACGGTGGACGGATCAGATCGGCCATACGAGCAATGAGTGGGGCCCACTACTATCCGCAAAACGGACGCCGGCCGTCCGTTACGCAGCCGTTTTTTTTTTTTTATTTTCTTTGCGGTCAGAGACGGTCAACCGTCTCTGCCATTTCCTATGCACGTGTAGTGCACTTGTGCACTATGCACACTTTATTCATGTGGGGTCCACTGTGATGATTTTCAGAAATCTTCACCGTCTAAATTATTTCTCATCTCATTTAAACCGTCAATAATAATTTTGAGGCAGTTCCAGATATCAGGTGGGCCCAGAATCAACGGTTTATGGGCTGATCTATCAGTTGGGGAACTTCCCGAGATCTTCAATGGTTGAAATTTTATATGTACGGTTAATTTATGGTCCTCAGGCGACGTATGAAGTTTCGAGCCGAACGGATGGTGGGAACCTCGTGATCTTGCATTCTGGACGTCCTTCAGGCCACTTGAGCTTCAATTTCTAACTTTTCTCGGATTTCTGACCGTGTATATTTGTCAATCTTGGTCCCTTGGAGTGTGTCCCTTGCCTTTGGCGTCATCAGATCGTTAAATCTCAACTTTTAACGTCCTTTTTCCATCCATGCTCATAAAATCACCTTGCAACACAAGAATGAGAAAACAAGCCATTAGATAGCATTATATTCGTAAATCCAGATAATATCTGGGGTCTAATATGCAATATTTGACCCTCAACACAACCCTCAACCAGCATTTTGCTAGTCCCGAGCAAAATATGTGAAAAATAAGTTGAGAATTATAGAAGAACTTTCTATGAAATCGAGTGAGATTTTGAACAAAATACGAGAAATTTAATATCTATGAATGTTAGAAATTGATTTCTCCTGAGCTCAAGCGCACCGTAGACTTCATAATCAAGTGTAAAGCATTAATCCATCAATTAGAAAAATTTTAAACATTGAGATCCATGGATGTATAGTGTAATCTCAGCTAATCACATTAAGATTGAATTTGTTATTTCAGGATCTCATTGGTAACCAGCAAGAGAATTCATGATAACCAAACTTGCCTCATAAATTTCATCTTTTGATCTTTTCAACTTTTTATTTTTCCATTAATAGTCATGCCAAAAAGAGGAATCAAATCCTTACCAATAGGGAGCAAACCTATGGCAAAAGACCAATTACCTAATAATTTTTTTTTGAATGTTTAACTTTGGGGAATCAAACCTTCACCTGTAGGGAGCAAACCCATGGTGAAGATTAATTGCCCAACCTGTTCAATTTTTATACCCTGATGGCAAGATATTTCAGGCTGGTTCCTTTCATGCTTAGTGATTACCAAATTAACCATTCAATATCAAACTGAAACCTTAATGTGAAAGCAAGATGTGACATGTGAAACCATGACTCAATCAATGTTTAAAATCTCTAATCATGGATTGATAATTCAAACTCAACTGTGGAATATATCAAGTAGCTAAATCCAAGAGTCATAAATTACCAACATCATATATCTCACAATTCTAAATCAAGGATATTCGTCAAAATCAGAAAAATTTAAAAATTTTTCACAATTGTTGCTCAAGACCAAGAAAATACTAATTAGGTTACCTAATCCCCCACCCCCAACCTAAAATCTACATTGTCCTCAATGTAAAATATATAAACATGCAATGCACATGGGATAAAGAAAGTAAAGTGATGGGAAGATAGTACCTGGATAACGAATCAAGAGAGTTCCCAATAGATCACGGCATGGAAGCTTGTTAGCATGAGAGAGAAAGCAGAACAAAAATAACAAAAATAAAATCCTACCTTTACCACTTTCGCAGGTGCTCTCGATTGCATTTAGAGTATGCAACAAGCCTTTAAACCCCTAGGTTACCCCTAGTGGACGAGTTGTAGTCTCGTGAGGGTTTGCAGTAATGTTACCCACAAACATTGACTATCTAACTAAACAAAAATGAAATGAAATGGAATAAAAAGACTGGGTTGCCTCCCAGGAGCGCCAAATTTACCGTCTTCAGCTAGACAAATAAAGCAAACTACCCTAGACCTATGAAAGCGATAAACCTACCTATACCACCATCAGACTAGGAGATCAGTCCTGGTAAACAGGAGCAATTAGAGGCATGGACATGTCCTCTGAATCAAATGTCTCAACAAATGGCTTTAATCGATGTCCATTAACTTTAAACTCCTTGCCATTATCGGGATCTCTTATCTCGACGGCCCCATGAGGATAAGCAGTAACAACAATGTAAGGGCCGGTCCAACGAGATCGAAGCTTACCCGGAAAGAGATGTAGTCGAGAGTCATACAAGAGGACTTTCTGACCTGGCGTAAATGATTTTCGTAGAATATGTTGATCATGAAATGTCTTCATCCTGTCCTTGTAAATTCTCGAGTTTTCGTACGCATCGTTCCGGATTTCTTCAAGTTCATTTAACTGAAGTTTGCGTAGCGAACCAGCGTTGTCCAGATTGAAATTCAGATTTTTGATCGCCCAGTATGCTTTATGTTCTAATTCTACAGGCAAGTGACAGGCTTTCCCATAGACAAGTCTAAAGGGAGATGTTCCAATAGGTGTTTTGAAAGCAGTACGGTACGCCCATAAGACATCGGTCAATCGGATTGACCAGTCCTTACGATCAGGGTTAACCGTTTTCTCTAGGATATGTTTGATCTCTCTATTGAAAATCTCAGCTTGTCCACTTGTTTGTGGATGGTATGGGGTGCTCACCTTATGCGAGATACCGTATTTCTTCATTAAACTCTCGAATGGTCTATTGCAGAAGTGTGAGCCCCCGTCACTAATGATGGCTCGAGGTGTTCCGAACCGCGACAGGATATTTTCTTTTAAAAATTTAATGACCGTGCGATGGTCATTTTTGCGGCACGGAATTGCTTCGACCCATTTAGTGACATAGTCTACGGCGATCAAAATATACAGATTTCCAAATGATTGGGGGAATGGTCCCATGAAATCGATGCCCCAACAATCAAATGCTTCTATAATAAGGATGGGATTCAAGGGCATCATATTTCGACGGGACAATGCTCCCAATTTCTGACAACGTTCACAAGCTTTGCAAAACTCATGAGTGTCCCTGAACATAGTGGGCCAGTAGAAGCCACACTGTAAAATCTTGGCCGTGGTCTTTTTAGCAGAAAAGTGACCACCACAGGCCTGTGAGTGACAAAAGGAGATGACACTCTGATGCTCATCGTCTGGCACACATCTCCTTAAGATTTGGTCTGGGCAATATTTAAACAAATTTGGATCATCCTAGAAAAAGTTACGCACCTTGGTAAAAAATTTCTTCTTATCTTGTGATGTCCAATGTGTCGGTATGGAACCTGTAGCAAGATAATTAGCAATATCAGCGAACCAAGGTGAATGAGAGACTCTAAACAGTTGTTCATCAGGGAACATGTCATTAATATGGGTCGCCTCAAGGGAATCAGAGGTATTAAGGCGAGAAAGATGATCGGCCACTACGTTCTCTACTCCCTTTTTATCTTTAATTTTCAAATCAATTCTTGGAGTAGAAGGATCCATCGTATCAGGCGGGGCTTAGAATCATTCTTAGAAAGAAGATACTTAAGTGCCGCGTGATCTGTGTAGATGATGATCTTGGATCCGATCAGGTAGGACCTAAATTTGTCCAAAACGAACACTACGGCTAAGAGTTCCTTTTCCGTAGTCGAGTAGTTCATTTGGGCAGGATTTAGAGTCCTACTTGCGTAGTGAATAACGTAAGGCCGCTTATCTTTTCTCTGGCCTAGAACCGCTCCAAGAGCATAATCAGAGGCGTCGTACATAAGTTCAAAAGGAAGACTCCAGTCAGGTGGCTGCATGATAGGTGCAGTGGTTAGCATGCCCTTAAGCTTAGTGAAAGCTTCTTGGCACTGCTCAGTCCACTCATATGGTGTATCCTTTTGAAGAAGATTACATAAAGGACGAGAGAGGAGACTAAAGTCCTTTATGAATCGTCTGTAAAAGCCTGCGTGTCCTAAGAAGGATCGCACGTCCCTTATATTCTTGGGTGGAGGTAGGTTAGAGATAAGATCAATTTTTGCCTTATCTACCTCGATTGCTTTGGACGAGATGATATGCCCAAGGACAATTCCCTTTTGAACCATAAAATGGCACTTCTCCCAGTTAAGTACCAAATTTTTTTCTTCACATCTTTTCAACACACATTTAAGACTTGCTAAGCACTCGCTGAAAGATGAACCGAAAACAGAGAAATCGTCCATGAAGACCTCTAGATATTTCCCCACCATGTCAGAAAAGATACTCGTCATGCATCGCTGAAAGGTGGCAGGGGCATTACATAGCCCGAATGGCATCCTTCTGTAAGCAAAGGTGTCATAGGGACATGTAAATGCGGTCTTTTCCTGATCCTCAGGGGCGATTTCAATCTGATTATAACCTGAATACCCATCAAGGAAACAATAATAGGAATGACCAGCTAGCCTTTCTAGGATTTGATCAATGAAGGGCAAAGGAAAGTGGTCTTTCCTTGTGACGGTATTCAGCTTTCTGTAGTCAATGCACATTCTCCAACCAGTGGTAACTCTAGTCGGAACGAGTTCATTATTGGCATTGGCTACGATGGTGATCCCGGACTTCTTAGGAACTACCTGAGTTGGACTCACCCATTGACTATTGGATATGGGGTAAATGATCCCCACTTCCAATAGTTTGAGAACCTCGGCCTTAACCACTTCGTTCATGTTTGGATTTAGTCTACATTGTGATTGCCGAATAGCCTTTGCATTGTCCTCAATATATATACGGTGAGTACAAATCGATGGATTAATTCCCTTGAGGTCCGCTATCGTCCATCCAAGAGCTCTCTTATGCTCAATGAGAGTAGATATCAGTATACTCTCCTGTTCTTTCTCCAGGTGGGCAGAGATCACCACCGGGTATGTCTCGTCTTGACCTAAATAGACATATTTTAAATCAGAGGGCAAAGGTTTTAGGTCAAGCTTCGGTGGCTTGAGGTTAGACGGTAGAGGCACTACATAAGTTTGGGGCAATTCTTCAATGTGTGGCCTCCATCGGTTAACTTCAAGTACCGGTGCAGTATCAAGCATGGCACACGTCTCCTTAATTATATCATCATCAAGATCATGAGAGTGGGCCAGGCACGTCTCTAGAGGATCAGAGGATAAGGTGAGAGGTGTTCTATCTTCCACAAAAGAATCAATCATGTTAACATCGTGAAAATCGTCATCATCCTCTGAGTTGTTGCCGTTATTGAAAAAGATATTCGATTCCAATGTCAAATTTCCAAAGGACATAGTCATGACACCATTCCTGCAATTGATAATTGCATTTGAAGTAGACAGGAATGGGCGACTAAGAATGACAGGAATCTGAGTGCTCGTGTCATTGATGGGTTCAGTGTCCAAGATGATAAAATCAACAGGGTAGTAGAATCTATCCACCTAGACCAACACATCCTCGATGATCCCTCTTGGTATACGAACAGAACGATCAGCAAGTTGTAGTGTGGTTCGAGTGGGTTTTAATTCACCCAAACCTAACTGTTGGTATACCGAGTAAGGAATCAGATTGACGCTTGCTCCTAAGTCAAGAAGTGCGTGATCAATTCGATAGTTCCCGATCACACATGATATGGTTGGATAACCGGGATCTTTGAATTTTTGCGGCATATCTTGTTTCAGGATGGCACTCACTTTTTCAGTCAAGGAAATCTTCTTTTGAACACTTTTCCGTCGTTTGGTAGTGCATAAGTCCTTTAGAAATTTAGCATATGAAGGTATCTGTTTTACAACGTCAAGCAGAGGAATGTTGACTTTCACTTGTTTCAACACCTCTAGGATATCCTAAGAGTTAGATAGACGTTTTGGTTCAACCAACCGTTAGGGAAACGGAGCAACTGGCTTTTCTAGAGGTTTCGGTTCAAATTTTTGTGGGGCGCCACTAGATCCATCATTGTTGTCCTCTTCTGGTTCTTGAGGCTTTTCGGGCCTTACCGGAAGGGTTTTATCAATAACCTTCCCACTCCTAAGAGTGGTGATGGATTTAGCGTGCCCCATTTGATTTGAAGAGCTGGGATCACCTGTCTCGTATTGCGGTTTCGGATTAGGGAGTGATTGTGCAGGGAGCATCCCTTTTTCCATAGCCGTCATACGTAAATCTATTTTTTGCATAAAATCTAAAATTCCTTGCATTGTCCGCGCCAGCTCTTGTATGGAAATTTGAATCGATTCTTCTTGAGGTTTTCCCTGATTTGGATTTTAATTGAAGAAACCTTGAGGGGTAGCAGTTTGTCCGTTCCTCCAACTAAAATTCGGGTGATTTTTCCAGCCAGGATTGTAAGTATTAGTGGGTGGTCCATTGAAAGGTCTTTGATAGTTATTTACGGCATTAGATTGTTCATTCAATACATCTCGAAAGGCAGGTATTGAAGGACAATTTTCAGTAGTATGAATGTTGCAAACACAGATGCCGCAAACACTTTCATTAACCTTTTCCTTCCTTCCTTCCATTGCCTCAAATTTTCTGGTGAGATTAGCCACCTTAGCGTTAAGATCATTATCCTCTTTCAGGAGATATATTCCTCCTTTTTCCCTTGAATGAGTCGGCCTAGACGTGGTGTTCGTTCTTGGGTAATAGTCCCATGATTGTGTTTTTTCCGCGAGACTATCGAGGTAATCCCATACCTCGTCAACATTTTTATTAATAAAATCTCCGTTACACATTGTCTCGACCACTTGGCGCATGAAAGATGTTAGCCCATCATAGAAAAAATTCGTAATGCGCCATATTTTAAAGCCATGTTGTGGGCATGCATTAACCAGATCCTTGAACCTTTCCCAACATTAGAAGAATGTTTCATCTTCCTTTTGGGCAAAGTTCATGATTGCTCTCCTGAGGGTAATTGTCTTATGATGTGGGAAAATTTTCTTTATAAATTCCCTCTGCATATCATTCCATGTGCCAATGGATCTAGGACGCAGTGAATGTAACCACGTCTTGGCTTTTTCTTTCAAGGAAAATGGAAAGAGTTTCAGCCTAATAGTATCCTCAGATACATTAGGAAAGTATAAGGTGCCTATGATTTCATCGAACTCTTTCAGATGCAAATGTGGTTCTTCAGACTCAGCCCATGGAACTTAAGAAGGAGTTAGATAACCCCTGGCTTGATGTCCATATGTTCTGTATTCTCAGGAAAAATCATGCATGAGGGCGTACTCACCCCGACCGGTTGTAAATAATCTCGTAAAGTACGAGGCGGGGGTGCCTGATGCACCTCATTCTCATCATGTACTTCCTCAACCCTTGGTTGGGGTAGTGCTTGAGGTTGATTTTCAGCCATAACGTCTTCTAACTCAGGAGAATTCAAGTGGTGTCTAGTCCTGCGATGGACAGTCAACCCCTCAACTAATCCTCCTTCAGTCACGAGACGTCGAGTGTTGTCGCGTGCCCACTGGGGCATAAAACACACTCAGCCCTCAAATTCTAACTTAAACCTAAGAGAAAGGAAGAAGAAATCTAGAAAATAAAAGGGAAAGATGAAAAGAAGTTACCAAATTTGGAGGCCTAGGTTAAGAATCTGCAAAAAAAAACAAAATAAGTTAGTTTCTAAGAGTAGAAAGTCCTAATTAAAAGTAAACTAATTTCTAGAAAAAAGAAGAAATTCCAAAGAAAGAAGAATTAGAAAGAGCTTACTAAATTAGAAACTTCCTACCAAATAGAAAAATTGGGTTAGTTCCTAAACAAAAACTTATAGAAAAATTCTAAAACAAGAAACAGGGTTAGAATTCCTAAAAAGATTTAGAATTAGGATCTCACAAAAAAGAAGAAATAAATCTTAATCTAAATCTAGAATAAAAAGGAAGAATTTAAGAAAAATTTTACTAATTTAGAAACTATCTTAGAAGCCTATAAAACAAGAAAGACAAGTTAATTTCTAAAAATTAAGAAAATCTAAACCTAATCTTAAACTAATCCTAAAACTAATTAATTTCAGAAAAACGTAGCCGACAGTCCCCGGCAACGGCGCCAAAAACTTGTTCACTCCCCAAGTGCAGGGTTGTGATGTAGTAATAACTCGGTAAGACCGAGGTCGAATCCCAAGGGACTGAAACTTGTACGTTATCTAAAACTAACCAGAACTAAAACTAGATTAAGATGAAATCTAAACTGAATGTAATTTGAGAAATAATGGTGAAATAATTATCTAAACTTGAGAGAAATCAGGAGAAGGGAACTAGGGATTCAGAGGATCCACTTGTAGAGATCAGGGAGAACTTATGCATGTTTCATGGAAATTAACTGAACTGACATTGATCTAGTTTTCAAAGAGATGAAAGGTATCTGAACTAGAATGGATTCCATCACCAAACCATGCCCAAAAGACTATGGCAAACAAAAGAATTAAACTAATTACCACCCAATCACATGTATGAAAGTTAGGAAGGGTACCGTCATCCAACCATGCCCAGGAGACTATGGTGAACAACAGGACGTCCTGACGTCATAAACATGAAGATGAAATAGAAATATTCAAAGCATCGCAGACCCATTGTAATTTCAGTCACAACAGACCATTAAGAACTAAAAATATTCTCATAATAATTAACTAAAATCAAAGTCAATTCATGCATTAAAATTAAAATAAAATCAAATCTCCCATCTCACTACAAGCTTCAACTCTTAGCCCTAGCTAGGAGGATTTAGCCTGCCATGGATGGGCTCAATCCAAATAAATAAAGAGAAAAAGAAAAGGAACAGAAAAGGGAAAGAAAAAACCAAGCTCCTCTCTCTCACCTCTGCCCACGTTGAAACCCAAGCTCGAGCCCTCTGTTCTTCCTCCCAAGACCCTGAATGAATGCTCAACACGTCCAAAATCTCCTTATATAGCTGCTGGAGTGGTGAAAATCGAATTTGAATCGGATTTGGAAGCTATGCATGCCTAGTGAAAGCTTTTTCGCAGACAAGTTTGGTGCCTCGAAACACGTCACTTTTCTCGCTCAAATTCCAAATAAACACTGTCCCTTAGGATTTTATTGGGTCCTCTACAAGATAGACGGTTCAGATCTGCCATATGATCAAAGATGGTGGGCCAAAACTGCCTGGAAAAGTCAGTTTTCACGGATGTGCGAAACCTTTCGCACCATTTCGTTGTTGTGGTCGGTGGGCCCCACAGAAGCATTTTCTGGAAAATCCACCCCGTCCATTGGATTTAGAACCAAATTTCAGTTAAGAATGGATGGTTTTGAACGTCCATTGACGTGGCCCAGAGAAGAAATCACAAAAGAATCAGTTTTGAATGCTACCGAGCAGCCCTTTTGTGGCCTCTGTATCTCACACGTGTGCACGCATGGGTGAAAAGTGATAACATGGTTTTGTAGTGCTCGAAGCCCTCTACACGGTGGATGGATCAGATCGGCCATACGAGCAATGAGTGGGGCCCACTACCGTCCGCAAAACGGACGCCGGCCATCCGTTACGCAGCCGTTTTTTTTTTTTTTTTTTTTTTTTCGATCAGAGACAGTCAACCGTCTCTGCCGTTTCCCATGCACGTGTAGTGCACTTGTGCACTATGCACACTTTATTCATGTGGGGTCCACTGTGATGATTTTCAGAAATCTTCACCGTCTAAATTATTTCTCATCTCATTTAAACCGTCAATAATAATTTTGAGGCAGTTCCAGATATCAGGTGGGCCCAGAATCAACGGTTTATGGGCTGATCTGTCAGTTGGGGCACTTCCCGAGATCTTCAATGGCTGAAATTTTATATGTACGGTTAATTTATGGTCCTCAGGCGACGTATGAAGTTTCGAGCCGAACGGATGGTGGGAACCTCGTGATCTTGCATTCTGGACGTCCTTCAGGCCACTTGAGCTTCAATTTCTAACTTTTCTCGGATTTCTGACCGTGTATATTTGTCAATCTTGGTCCCTTGGAGTGTGTCCCTTGCCTTTGGCGTCATCAGATCGTTAAATCTCAACTTTTAACGTCCTTTTTCCATCCATGCTCATAAAATCACCTTGCAACACAAGAATGAGAAAACAAGCCATTAGATAGCATTATATTCGTAAATTCAGATAATATCTGGGGTCTAATATGCAATATTTGACCCTCAACAACCAGCGTTGACGATGACCTTACATAGGTATTAATAAAGTTTAAAAATTATTTCAGTTTCATGGTAATTAAGAATTTCCTAATAACTTGTTTTTGCAATGTTTTATAGTTGGTTAATTCTGATAGTAGAGGGTGAATGCATGGTCTGGATTGCTTGATAAGCAAAACAGGACTGATGAAGTCAACCCCTATCTGTTTAAAGCTAGATAATATGATAAAAGAAAAAGAAGGCCTAGTGCAGGAGATATTAGAGATAAAGAAATCATTGGTCAATATAAAGGCTTGGGTAGGTATGCATCAAGAGTCACAGTTTGGTCAAAATCTTTCATCACCACTAACGGCTAAATCTACTCAAGCCTCATCGGTATGCAATTATAATTTCGCTAATGTAATAAGCTTACAATTATATTAATTATAAATGCTAACAATACCAATGCCATTTTATATGTGTACATATAGTCAAATACGATATATATCGGTAAGAGATGTGAGTTGCTTGGTTGGGGCTTATGTGGTGTTGTTGTTCGTGGTCAAGTACATGAAGTTAGTCCAAATGTAGTTGTCCATGGTGAGCCAGTAGTGGAGGGAGCTTATACACCCTGTTGTTATTATCCTGACTGAGATTATACACCCTGGTACTCCTTTGTAGAAAGAAGATGGATTTGCATCTACACTTGGAAAGGCTGACACGGGATCATTTGTGCAATGGGGGAAGTAATCAATGAGATTCCAATAATTTGAACAAATATAGTACTATATAACTGAACATATAGTAATTTGGCTTAATTGGCTGGGTTTTGGTTAGGGTTTACATGCTGCTTCTTTTTTCTTTTTTCTTTTTTTCTATTTTTCTAGTTAGTACTATATAATTGAACATATGATGTTTGGCTCTTTTTTTTTTCTTTTTTTCTTTTTTAGGGGGGGGGGGGGGGGGGGGGGGGGGGGTAGTTCATCGATATTTATAGTCTGCATGAATTTTGCACTATATATTTGAATATATTTATAGTCTTAGGTTCCATTTGGTTATCACATTAATATTTATGAATGTAAATTTATCTCAAACCAAATGGAGCTTAAGCCCTTTTTTAACTCCACCAATGCAACTCCTCTATTATTCTTGTGGCGTATGGTGAATCGTGTCCTTTCTTCCATTTTTTGAAGCTGTTATAGCTTTGAGTTTACTACAACTAGATAGTTTCTAATTGGTGATAACCACTTTCCCTTGAGATCAAGCAAGAGGTGGGAGGAAGCGTAACTCTCAGGTTGTTGAAATCATTGGCCGGTATGAGACAAAGTGCATTCCAAAGAGCTCAAGAGGCAATAAGCTTGCATTTATACAGGACCCGAAAATGGACAAAACCTACACCAAGACAATAACGGTAAGATTTCCTTGTAATTATCATCATCTGTTGATTGTAAAATTTCCCCCTTTGTTTGGGATTTATCTCTCTGCTGAACTGTAACTGCATTTTAGAGATGTGTTAAGATCACTATAAGTTTTAGGATTTCAGCTCAGTGATTGAGCTTTAGAAGAGTGATTTCGGCTCAGCGATTTAAGATCCTCCCACTATTGGCACTCTGTTTTTGAAAATTTTGTTTGGTCATTTTAATGGTTTCGAGAAATCGAAACCCATGTTAATAGAATAAATATGAAATCTAATGTTTAACATGGTTTTTTAATAAATATGAAAATTCTAGAGATCTCTACACTGCACAGTTCTAGCATTTTTAAAATTCTGCACACAACTCTATACACTATGCACAAGCCTCTAGTGTAAAAAATGAGCAGAAAATGAGCAAGTCTCTTGAATAGCTCCTTGAAGATGTTTTCTTCTTGATGTAGTGCACCAAAGTTAATTCTGGTGGTAGCATTATTATAAGGTTCCTACCACTTATCCACACTTGAATAGGTGCTTTCCTGAGTTGCAAGGCACAGTAGAATCCCACACCTTAAGTGGTGATTGCCACACAAGCTGCAAACAACAAAAAAGCACCCAACTAAATAAATGGGGCCCACATTAACCTCACCATTAAGAGTAATAATAGCACACTAAGAGAATGCCGCCTCTCCATTCTCATTTTTCTTAGCCCTGCAACCCAAAATAAATTGGCAACTACAACTCAGCAACATATCAGTTGTTTGGATGTGCCAATCTATGAGAAAAAGAAAACACAAAAGAAGTTTTGAGTACTTCCTGACAACTACTTCTTGAAACAGTTCACAATAGAAAGTTGATCAGGTGCATACAACTGGTTAGTTTCAAGGATATTCCACAGTGGGATGTGAGAGTTCTCAAAACTGCAACTAAGAGAATTGAAATTCACCATAATCCATGGGCAACAATCTGTGTTATGATACATTCATGTCTCTGATGCCCCACTGAGCTTGTTCACATTCGTGTTCATAGACAAAATAAAAGATCATAGACTTGTGAAGGAAATGTTAAGGCCCTTTTCGTTAGAGGCCTGAAAATGAGTTCATCCCATCTTAGTTAACAGTAATTATGTATTACAGGTCTTGATCTGTAAAACATAATCACTGTTAATAAAAAAGAAATAAACTCATTTTTAGGTGTCTACCAAATAGGGCCTACACAACAATTAACAGGAAACGTATCTAAGGTTAGAGTAGGCAATTTGCAACTTTTTTTCCAAAGAAAAAAAAAAGTAGTTACAGGGGTGGATTGGATTATGTTACAGGCAACTCGCAACTTTGGTATTGTTCGAGAACATAGTATTAGTGTAACACATTATATGCAACTTGCGACTTTGCTTATTGCGTGCCGAATTTCAATTAGGATAAGTGATGCCCATGGATCAGTAATCCAGACCATTCATCCATTGCATCCCAGTGGACAGATTGTGCCCTGAGAATCCCCTGGATTTGTTGCATCCTTCTAGCAACAAATCTGGGACTTCTCTCAATCAGAACTGACCACCTACAGGAACCTATACTGCTATCTGTAGTACAAGGCATTTTTTAGCTCCGAGATGTAAAAAAGGTCCTTTTTTTTTTCCTTTTTTTTTTTCCATTTCGTGGCTGAACACCCGTACTGCAAATTGTGGTAGAGGTGCTTGGAGGTTATCAGTTCTCTTTTTCAATTCAATGTGGGTTAGGTGATTCTCCTACTATAGTCCACAAATGGAAAGGTTAACATTGTCTCACAGTAGATTTTTTATTTTTATTTTTTGTTAGTTATGCTCTTTGTCAAAGATCCTGAAATTTGATTTGGATTACAGGAATTTGCAGCCCCAAACAAATCACTGTTCCAAAATTGAAAGCCTACCTACTGATTTGCAGCCCCAAACAAATCACCAAAGAAGAAACTGATGTATCGACTCACCAATCGAAAGTTTCCCTATGCAGGTAAGTTGTGTACACATATCCCTTTTTATACTCAGGTTATTCCCTTGATTTATGCAAAACTAGGCTACCCAAACTTTATGGGCAACTCCCATTGCCTTTGATCTGCTAGAACTATCATGTGTGGATTGGCAAAAGTGCGAATGCACTTGGCACAATTAGTAGCGGTGAGGATCTCCCGCAATATTCATAAAACTCTTTAAAATAGGAAATAACTCAAATTATTATCATAATATGTTGTGTACTCTCTTGGGGTTGTGTATTGGGGCTCAATACACAGTCATATGGTTGTGTATGTAGCTGAACATGTATATACCCTTACCATTGTGTATATCCTGCCATATGAGGAATTTCCTACATATATACCATCAACATGATTGTTTTATTTGTGCACAGAGATATACATGCTCTAAGGAGTAACATGAAGAAAACGTATAATTAGTATATATAGGACTTGGTGGTTTAATCCATCATTAGATTCTGAAACTAGAAGACCCATGGAAACTGCAAGAGAACAAGTATCAAATGCAATCATCAAATATTTGTTGACTAAAAATTCTGAAACTAGAAGATCCATGGTGACTGCCATTTTCAATGAATGCAAACCATGGTGCTTAAAAATTCAATGAATGCAACTATGGACAAACATACAAGTAGTGTCATGGTCAAACAGGTCCCCTGGAAATGCGTATGTTGAACGCGATGTATCAAGTGCGAGTTATTTCCTAGCAGGTGCAGCAGTCACTGGTGGCACTGTCACAGTTGAAGGTTGCAGCACAAGCAGTTTACAGGTATTACAACTCTCTTCCATGTCTACATTTGTTGCTTTTTGTACTCATGTACATGTCATCCACTACGCTAAAAATGTGAAATTACGACGGAATTTGTGACAGACTTAGTCACATGTATAGAATTTGAGTTATAAGCATGTCACATGTTTGACGAAATTCCTGAAACAAATGTGTCTAATTTTTATGTTTGTTTTTCTTAATGGTTTGGTAGGTCTCTTTTTTAATGGTTTTGTTTTCATGTTTTGTTTATCTTGTATAGCACAAACATGCATCTCTTTTATTCTCACAGATCTTACAATCAAACTATCAGTATTGGACATGATTCCATTTACATTCAACTTCAAACTGGCTGCAGTTGCTTCTCGTAAGGAACACATAAATCTGGAGCAATGGTTGAATGAAAATCTGAGCACATACAAGGATACTTTTTTCGAGGTAATTCACATGCTTTATTTCATTGCCATTGTATGAATGAACTTATCCTCAATATATGCTGCATTTTTTTTTATCTTAAATCTTCTTGAACATGAAAATGTTTAGAGTCCACTCATGGACATGTCTTTCTTTCTTTTTTCCCAGGATTGCCTCAAGTTCTTAAAAGAAATACCTTTTGCAGCAACAGATGATGCATTCGTCAATCCTTCCCAACATTCCAACTCTGTCATGAATCTTTATCTAGAAACAAGTTCTACTCTTTTGAAGGTTTTTGCTTCCAAAATTTCTTTTTCTATTACCTATACACAACGTCATAGAGAACTATTATGCATATTGTAGTTTACATGAATATTTCACAAGTCCTTCAAGCCCATTCTGGCCAGCTCATCTCCCTCAACTTTTTGAGGAATTGAGAAGGTTGCAGGCATCATATGTGCATGCTAATCTAAGACTGTAAAATGGTGGAGCTATAGATTCATTAACACATGATGCATCATATCTGATTATTCACTGGCCACTTCAGATCAACAGGAAAAAAAATCTTTTTTAGCATCTCTGTCCAAAAACAGTCCAAAATGTATGATTATTCACTGGCCCTTCACTCACTGTTGAAGCGTATGTTTGTTAAGTCGCACTCTTTGTCATGCAACACATTGCGAACCTTGCTGGGAACAAAACTCTAATTTTGCATGTGCCTGCATTTAACGTCATCAATGGAGGATCACATGGTTTCACTATCTACCTGAATTTTGTGAACCTTGTTGGGAACAAAACTCGGTATGCATCTTCTTCTTCTTCTTCTTCTTCTTCTTCTTCCTCTTCTTCTTCTTCTTCTTCTTCTTCTTCTTCTCTCTCTCTCTCTCTCTCTCTCTCTCTCTCTCTCTCTCTCTCTCTCTCTTAAATCCCAAAATGGTTTCACTATCAACCTAAATTTTGCATCAACCTGAATTTTGGTTGGGTTGGGTTGCGTTGCATTTAGAGGAAGTGCAAAGACAAGGTTGTGTTCCACACAACAATGGTAGTAGATTTTCTATACATTAAATACCATTGAAAAAACTTTTGCATATTTTCTAAGGAACAATGGAACAATGGAAGTTGTTGTTCCAAACTGACAGCTATTGTTTAAATATATCTTAATGTTGTTGTTGTATAGAATAATGGTAGCAGATTTTTCAATTATGTGGAACAATTGTTGGGGTATGAAGGGTTTAGTTGAATAGTTGTTGTTGTATAGAACAGTTGGTGAAGGGTTTTACAGATTTTCAGAGGGAGATTTGAATTTTAGTTTTGTTCTTTTGCTATTTTTTCTTGAATTTGAGGTTGGGAGTTTGGAATTTCAGGTCAGAGCGATGGATTTCGATGTGATCTTTAGTCTTTCTTCATGAACTGGAAGTGGGTATTTGGAATTATAGTTTTCTTTTTTTTTGTTCTTTTTTTTTTCTGACAGAGATTTGAATTTTAGATGTGTTTCTCTTTCCATGTGAATTTGAAAATGGGTGTTTAGGATTACGTGCTTTTATGGAAGCAGAGTACAGTTTCAATATGCTCAATCTTCAAAACACACACAAACACATTTTTAGCCTCTTATGTATAATGTCATTACATGCAATTTCTTCCATTTTGTATGAAGAAATTGATTTTCAACCATGTGCAGTAAGCTTTCAGATAAAAATGAAGCTGAGAATAGGGTGTTAGTTGATGGCAAATTGATAACTAGTAGAGGCACATCCATGGAGTTTTCACCTGCGATTGTTAAGAAGCTATTTGGCTGCGAGAAGGCATTGGATCTTGCTTTTAATAAAAACTTTAAATAGACATATAACTATTACGTTTGCATTGTACTTTTGTAAATGGAAATGAATGAATGTATTTGATTGAATGAATGATGGTGTTTGATTAAATGAATGAATGATTTAGCCATGAAGTATTTATCTATATTAGCTCATATGAGTCATTAGGGCATGTACTACAATGGTAAGAGATACCATTATTATTTAATTTGTTTTTAAAAAAATAGACATTAGTTATGGCTATTACTGTGGCTGTTTATCTGAAAACCGTAGCTCTTGCTAATTTCAGCCTATTGCTACGGTTATACCTCTACTTTTAGCGACAGATATAATCCGTAGCTGTATATAATTTATAGATACAGAAACTATTGCTACAGATTTAATCCGTATCTATGATTTCAACAGCTACGGCTATTAACCGTAGCCGTTTATCTGGAAATCGTAGCTGTTGCTAATTTCAGCCTATTGGTATGGTTCTTGCTCTACTTTTAGCTAAGATAGAATCCATAGTTGTAAATACCTTAGCGCTGCAGAAGCTACAGCTACGGATATAATCCATACCCATTGTATATATGGCGACGACTTAAAGTCGTAGCCATAGCTTTTAGACCTATGGCTACGGCACCATTGGCTATGGTCGTGCTATGGATTTTAAGCATAGCCACAGACCTTTAGCTACGGCTTTTATCCGTAGCCTTTGCCCAGTTTTCTAGTAGTGAATTTCTTATAACTTTTAGGTGAAGTTTGAGAAGAGTAAATTACATTTTTTATTGAGGCATTTTGTTTTTTCATTTTTCTTTTTTCAATTGTAATTAAATTGTTCTTGGCCTTTCCTTCTCCATCATCCTTTAGCCATTGAGCATCCTTAGTGGCATATATATTTTGGGTTTTCGTAGGCTGCTGAACAGGATTATGAAAGAGAGAAGCTTAATGAAAGAATAGCAAAACTCTCTAGTAGTGTTGTTGTCATTCAGGTATTCTTTAGGAGTCTTCTTCTCCCTCAAATAAGATGGTTATGATTGAACTACAAATTGGTATAAATGTGTTCAATTCCCCAACATTCTTGGCACTGCTGGATAGGTTGGAGCGCAAACAAAGATAAAACTGAAAGAGAAGAAGTTAAAGAGTAGAAGATGCTCTTAATGCAACCAAGGTATCTTCTTCTTTCTAGATTTGGGGCCATTTTTCAATCTTGAGCTATTTTCATACTTAATGTTTCAACCAAACAAGGATCATTTGTTTTCTTGATGTGTGTAATGTTTTCAGGCAGCAGTTGAGGAGGGTATTGTTGTTGGGGATGGTTGTACGCCGTTGAATGTAATCATTAGCTTAACTAAGAAAAGTGTGAACTAGCTCATATTTTGATAGATTTGTCTTATATGATTTGTGATATTTGGGATATTTTTGGTTAAAAAAGATTTGGTTTTTGTTTCTTGTATTTCTACAGTCATTTTTTATTTCGAAGTGTATTGCAATATGTTTTGATTTTTAAATATTAAAAAAAAATTATAGGTTTTAAACAAAAAAAATCCTAAATAAGAAATGAAATGGTATTTTAAATTGAAAATTTGCAACAGTATTCAACCATTGGTGATCCCCAATCCAAGGAACGGTTCTAAACCGTTGCTATTTTTTTGCGATGCCATGGTTGAAAACTGTTCCTATTAGGAACGGTTTTCAACCATTCCTAAAGAGCGATTTTGTTGTTGTACATAGACGTGATCACCACACGTCCTAATATGCTATGTGAGGGCTAGTCGTGCATCATCAAGATTTCACCTTTTACACAACTCAAGGCCAAAAGATCAAGCCCATCCACTCATCAAAGGGTGATACAAAGAGCATCAAATGTCAACCATTGGCAAGTTTTATAATTATCATGGGGTGGCTGCGATGCATTGTGAACAAGTTATCTAGACCGATGGTATGCTAAGACATTTACATAGTCCCAGCCATCTAATGCATGGCTCGGATGTCCAGTACACTCCCAATATTGTTGTAAAAGGTGACTTTACCTAGTGTTCTTAGAAATATGTCAACTTATTGTATTGTGTGGATGTGGAACTTTGGATTGGTGATCCTAATTGTTTATATCGTAGGCCTCATCGTGTATGATAAAAAAAAAAATGTGACAGGTTAAAAACTTAAACATCGGTGGATCCCAAAATCCACCTAGGTGGGCTCACCATGGTGCATGCACCTTACATCCATGCCATCCATCTGTTTTGATAGCTCCTTTTAGTGTATGATGCAGAAAATGAAGTAGATCCAAATTTCGGGCAGATCACATCATAGGAAGTAGTGGTGATTGACCATTAAAAAAATTTTATGGGCTACAAAAGCTTTGAATCAAGCTAATATTTGTGTTATCCCTTCATTGAGGTCTTTGTGACCTTATCAACAGGTTGGGTGGAAAATAAACATTCTGGTGTCCCCAAAGAGTTTTTAATGACAGGCCATGTTTCATGTGGTGTGATCCACTAGAGATTTTGATTTACTTCATTTCTTGGCATCATGCCCTAAAATGAGCTGCCAAAATTAGGGGTGTACATGAACCAAGCTAGCTTGGTTAGCTCACTCGACTTGACTCGAAAAAGCTCAATTTGACTCGGTTCAAAGCTAAGTTCGAGCCGAGTCAAGCTGATTTTTTGAGCTTGAAAATGAGTTCGAGCCGATTTCGAGCTAGCCCCAACTCGACTCGACTCGGATCGAACCCTACTTGAATTGAACTTGGATCGAACCAGTTCGATGACTCGGTTACCTTGATATTGATGTTGCTCACCAAGTGTTTGATGAAATGACTCAACGAAGTGTGGCCGGTGGCAAGGAAGGTATGTATATGAAACAAATACCCTTTTTTTTCTTGATTTTTATGTTTCTTAAAAGATGTTTAATAAAATACATTAAAACCACTGCTGATGTTTTACATACAATGAGATTTTGAAGGTGCAATACATGTGTTTATGAAAATGTTGCACAGGCGAACTTGGCCCGAATTGGCCCAAGATGTAGACCGAACTGAGTTGAGCTAGCCAGTCAGGCTCGAGGACTGGGCCAAGCCAAGTTCGAGCTGGGGTTAGCTAGTGGCCGAGCCGAGTCGAGCTGGCCAGCTCAACTCGATGTACACCCCTAGTCAAAATGATTAAATGGTGGATGTAAGGTACATGGATCATGATGGGCCCCACAAATAGGAATCCACCCACCTCAATGGATCCTCTGTGGATATGTGGATCCACCAAAGCTGCTCTGGGTTTTACATTGCTAACTACATATACATGGTTGATACACACACACACACACAAACACACACAAATATAGCCATGCCTGAATTTTATGATGAGGTCCATGAGATGAATAATAGAAAGCACATTGACACCCTTGTTTCCATCCATGGCTGAGTATTGGAAAATATGTGCTTAAAATGGTAGATAATATTCGAGAAATATATATATATATATATATATATATATATAGACCATGATTAGGTGCTTAAAGTAATATTTCAACTGTATTAGTTCTGTCGGGTTTGAACCCAACTAGTGCGACCATCCGAACAATCGCATCTTTGATTTGAAATTCATGCAAAAGCAAAAGGTGTGAGTATACTCTCAATCCACACATTGACTTAGACCGAAACTTGACCTAGCACTCACGTTTAAGGCCTTAGCCTAGCATACTATTCACAATCCTAAGTATAGGGTTGCGATGTAGTAATAATCTCAGTACGACAGATCGAATCCACAAGGACTGAAAGTTGTACATTTTTTAAATTAACTAGAAGTAGAACTAGAAGAAGATGTGAAACTAATTCTAAAGTATTTGAGAGAGTAATTGTGAATAAAACAATTAAAACTAAGAATTTAAAGGTGAGAACTAGGGTGTCAAGGATCCACTTATAGTGATCAGGGATCCCTCTTATTTGATTCAAGTAACATAATTATAATTGGAGTCGTATCCTATGTAATTTGAGAATATATCAATAAAACCAAATCTAAACTTCCATTAACCTAATTCTCAATGAAGGAGAACTATGATAATTGGTAGGAATTCCATCACCAAACCATGCCCATGAGACAATGAAAAATAACAGGATTTACCAATCTCATAATCTCAAAGCAGGAGAATTGTGAAGATTATGAAGGATTCTATCACCCTACCATGCCCAAGGGACAATGGTCAACAACAAGACTTACTAATTTAACAATATCAAATCAAGAAAAGAATATATTCAAAGCTATTACAGATCTATTGTAATTTAAGTCACAATAAATCATTAAAAACTGAAGGTATTCCAAATTAGAATCCATGGAATTCATCATAAACATGAATTAAAGTAATAGAATCATCCTATCATGCTACAATCTTCACCTCTTAGCCCTAGCTAAGAGGTTTAGTTAACCATAGACATGATTGGACTAAAGTCTTTTAAGAAAAATATAAAAACAACCAAGGAAGAAAAAGAAAAACTCTTGACGACGACTTCTTCACCCTTTTGCTCTACTTTTTAAACCCTAAAAGATACCTAGGAAAATCTTAGAAAGTCTTATTTCTAGTTGTGAAAATCCAACTTTCCTACCTAGTTGGAAAACTATAAAAACTGCCTTAAATTTATACAGTTTGCTAAAATAGACTTAACTTTACGCAGTTTTTCAAAATAAACTTCATTCTACATAATTTAACAAAATGACCCAAAGTTTCAGAATATGCTTTTTCAGGATGATTTCAAGATTCTTTTTCCTCACTTCAAATCTTTGATTTTCTTCATTCCTCACTTGGTTTTCTTAGACCTTTGGTATGTGAATTTTTCAATCTTAGTATTCCAAGATCCATTTCTTGCCTTGGTGATTCTTAAGTACCAAATTTATACTTTTAGTACCCTTTTCAATTCAATCCCTTAAATTCACTTTGCAACACAAATATGAGTAAAATAGAACATTAAGTTTTATCATATTTATAAAACTACGATATAAATGGAGGATAATATGCAATATTTGACCCTCAACACATAGCATGGCTCGCCTCGACTCAACGCACGCATGTGTGGTTAAAGGCATAGGTTCGAGCTAATGGTATAGCTCCCCATCGAACCAACTTCACATGCCTTCTAAGAGGGGCTCAAGCCCTATGCAAAAGTTCATTCTTATAAGCTTTAAGTTTCCTTAGTCATTTCTAATATGGGACAAAAGAACCACTAAAAGACAAAACATTTTTTTTCCAAAACAAAGAAAATAAGAAGAAATTTGAAATTTGAAATACATGTAATTTAAAAAAAAAAAAAAATTAAAATACAACAATCCTCCACATATTTTAAATTCAAAACACTTTTGTATAAGATATAAGAGTTGTGTAATAACATCGATGTCTATCAGACTTTGATCAACATTATAATAAGTAAGACATGTTCAGGAATGAGGTGATTATTGGTCTTTAACTTGATCCTTGAGGCATAAATGGCTATACATGTCACTTACATAACTTTTCCACTACAACTGGTTATACGGTTTGATACATTTTGGCCATGTGCCTTTACCTAAAATTTCATGAGTCCTCTAGAGAAACTGTATATATATTCTCATAAGAAGTGACTACCTTCACACTTATATAAGTGAATTCCATCAAGTGTACATAACAACTAGATATACCACCATATATGGTTATGAATTCATTAAGAGTTAAATTTATCATCCCTCACATTGCTGCTTGCAATGCCTATACCATAAGAATTGGCAAGTTCTCTTCAATACTACCCAGTCTTCTAGTATCTCCTTGTTTACCCATTAAACACATCGCATGGCATCTCCAGCTATATAGGTTAGGTTACTAATACAGATAGATCATTTGATTAGGTTCAATCATAGTTCTCTCAATATTTTCATAACTAGTCATCTAGATAGTCCTTTGGGCAGAGGATTTGCTAGATTCTTTTCTGATCTTACGAAATTAATAGTTACAATTCTATCTTCTTCTTTTTTTTCTATCATTCAATATGTGTCTCACAATATTATTTTAACGTCTAATGTGTTTACTTTTGCCATTATATATTTTACTATTCTCCTTGCAATAGTTAATTAACAGTCATAGTAAATAAACATAATATACAAAGGTTTTGTACATAATGGCATATTTACTAACAAATTTTTAAGCTATTCGTTTTTTAACTATGCCTTTTGTAAGCCAACGAATTCAAATTCTATTTTAGATTGAATAATGCAAGTCTGTTTAGAAGACTTCTACGATATTGCACATCCACTAAAGGTAAAAATATATCTACTTATGAATTTTGTTTAATTTGAATCAATGATCCAATTGGCATCAATGTATCTTTCTAAACTAGGAGGATACTATGTATAATGTAAACCATATAAGCATTACCTTTCAATTATTTTAATATTCTATTCAAATTAAGCATTCTAATGATCATATCCAGGATTATGTGTATACCTACTTAGCCTATCTACTGTAAATGTAATATTAATATTAGATCTAGTGCATTTTATCAGATACATTAGGTTGTCAATTACTTGAGAATACTCAATACTTTATATATTCTTTTTAACATACAAAATCATCATAAGGTGTACTAGTAGGTAACTAGTCAAAGTAACTAAACATTTTTAATATGTTCTTAATGCAATGAAATTGAGATAGAGTAATGCTATAGTCTTTTTTAATCACCTAAATACCTAATATCATACGTACTTCTACTAAATCTTTCGTATCAAAGTTATAAGATATGAGTTTCTTAGCCTAATTGACCAACTTAGCATTGGCTCTAAAGATAAGCACACCATTTATATATAAGTAGATTATAAAACCATCATTACTAGAAAATTTGTTAACAACTATCCACATTATTAACAAGATGCCCATTTGACTTTAAAACATCGTCAAATTTCTCATTCTACTTCTTAGGAGCTTGTTTCAAACTGTAGGACTTGATTAACCTATACACTTTATTTTCTTTTCTTGAAATTACATGGTCCTAATATTGTTGCATGTAGATTTCTTCTTCTATTCTTCATTTAGAAATGTCATTTTAATATTGATTTGATATACTATTAGATTATATATAGATGTTATTACAACTAATAACATTATCATTATAATCCCAATTACAAAAGAACATGTATCAAAATAATTATATCATTCTTTTTATCTAAAGGCTTTTGCTACTAATATAGCCTTAAACTTATCTATAAATCCATCTAGTCCAAGCTCTTTTTTAAACACTCACTTACACCCTATAGGTTTGTTTATAGGAGGCTTCATTTTATGAGTTCCAACGTGTTGTTGGATATGATCAACTTTAATTCATAATTTATTACTTGTTTTTAGAAAGATGCATTATAAGAGTTAATGGCTTTTGAATAGGTTTTAGAACCATATTCAAATAAGAAAGTGCAAAATTCATTTTCTGAGTTGGACTCCTTTTGAGCTTACGTGCTTCTTTTAGGTTCTAGTTCTACTTCACTATTTACATTTATGCTTCTACTAGTTGAAACAACTCTGATTCATTAGTATCCTTTATTTCTAAGGATCTAGACTTCATAGGAAAATCATTTTATAAAAACTATATATTTCTAGCTTATATAATAGTGTTTGGATGTATAAGGTTATTCTTATATTTTAAAACTCAGAATCTATATATGGAATTATTTTCTACATATCTTATAAACACGCAATCAATTATTTTAGGACCTAGTTTTCTTTTCTTGGTTTTAAGTAATCCTACTTTAGCCAGACACCCCACATTTTAATGTATATATAACTATGAGTGTAACTTTTTCTTAGTTCATATAATGTTTTACTAGTTTTCTTATGAGGTATATATCTTATTTTATATATAACAGATAGATAGTATAATTTCTCCTCACATATTATAAGGTAAATTAGAACTATTCAATATATCATTTATCACTTATTTCAATGTTCTATCCTTGCATCCAAATATTCCATTTTGCTCTGGTGTGTAATGAGCAATAGTTTTATGAACTATTCTATTTTTGTTCACAAAGTTCTTTAAACTTGGAAGATTTATACATTTATCCTCTATTTGATTTACGTCTTCTAATGCTTATGCTAAATTAATTTTCAACTTCGGCCTTATACTAAATGAAGGCTTCTAAAGTTTCATTTCCTCAAAAGGTATACTCTATTGTATCTAGAATAATCATCTACGAACATTACATAATACCTTTTATCACCTCTAGAAATGTGATTTCTAAAATCACCTAAATTATTATGAATTAATTTTAATAACTCAGAACTTGTACTAATAAGTTTAAAAATTTTCTAACAAACTTGAATTTTATACATTTTTTAAAACTATTGACCGAGATTTCAAGTGACAATCTTATTTATTTCATTCTTTTCAAGGTTTTTACGTTCATGTGACCTAATCTACTATATCATAATAAAAGAGATTCAACAATATAAGTAAAACTAGGAAGACATTTTATTATTATTATTATATGTAATGTTTACAATAAACAAACCATCAATACAATAACCCTTTCTAAAGAATGCTCCATTTTTTGTCATCATAATCTTTCCAGAATCGAATATTAATTGAACTCCAGCCTTATTCAGGAGCGAACTAGAAATCAAATTGTAACAAATGTCAGGCGTATAAAGTACGTTCTTTAACAACAATGTTTTTCCCAGTGTAAGCTTCAGAAGAACATTTTCTTTTCTAACAATTGAAGAAGATTAAGTATTTTTCACGAATACTTATTCTTCATCATCTATCACTTGATAGGAGGTAAATATGCTTTGATCCTTACATAAATGCTAAGTTGCCTCGGTGTTTAATACAAATTCCATGTTGTTTATTAGGAATATTTCAAAAACTACAACAATAATCATGTCCGAAATTTCTTTAACTTCAACGAGAGTAACTTGAGAATTTTCATCCTTTTTCTTAAGCCTACATTGATTTTGATAATATCCAAGTTTTTTACAATAATTACAAGATCCTTTTACTTGAATTGGCAATTCATTTTTTTATTTTTTTAGCTTATACTCCTTAGAGTGATGTTTGAGCTTTTCATAATTGTAACAATTTCATTTCCTTTTGACCTTTTGTGTCTAACTTGTTTCCACTATGTTAGCCTTTGAAACTAGCTCGTTTGCATTATCAATGTGGTCTCTATTCATATTAGCCTTATCTATCTTTATGTGTATGATTATATTTTTTAAAGAAATAACATTTTTTTTTAATTTTTCATTCGGTTTTTGTAATCTTTTCAAGAATGTCGGGCCATTATCCAGTGATTTGGACAAAAGGTACGGTAGTACAACTGTAAATGTGTGATGCCCAAAAACTCTTCTCCATTAAAGGACGACTCTTTCATACATGAGCATGTAAACAATCAGCTATTGATGTACACGCCACACACTTTCCAGCATAACACGTTTGTTCCAAGATCCAGTTCATCCATTCAAACGACACCACTGAATTGATCGCTAGCCCAAGAATTGGGTTGATCCACATGTCAGTTGAGCTACAATTTGTAAAACAAATGTACTCCTCGCAAAAGCTTGGATGTAGTTTTTCTCCAACCATTCATATGTTTCCAATATTGGAGCCTATATGCCAATGGAATCAGAATTTCTTTTTAGGAAAACATGTACACATACAGTAGCTTTATTGTACAATCATGTGCGCCAAAAAGAATATTTCTTTATGATCCATCTCAATGTTGTTTTACTTTTTATTAAGTTCCGAGACATGAATGTTGATAGTATGTTCTCAGACAACTAGCATTTCTGAGGAATTTTCAGATAAAAATCCCCAAAAATATTCATTATACGCAGGGTTGGCTGCTGAAAGATATAAGCGATCATGTTCAGGACTATAGCAACTCTAGGAATAGAAGAGTGACTACGATCATTTCAGTTCGATGGATTGCTAAACGTTGTACACATGGAGGGCGTGTTTGGTTGGAAGATTAAAATGGTATTGAATTGTATTAGATGAGATTCACATATTTATTGCATAATCATTGCATGTATGTAAGTACATTGTATTTTAGCCATTCAATCTCATATTTGGTATGAAATTTTTATTATGATAAAACAATGGATTAAGCAAAATCTTATTTGGTGGACCATGAAATTATAATCAACGGACCAAATTCACAACAGATGTCGTTCACTTATATACATATATAAGTAGAATGTCACGTGTAAATGGTGTATGTGGATAGACAGCATGGATAAACACATGCACAATGTGGAGCCCACATGTGTATTGGATTTCAAGATCCATGGGAACCGGCATGGGACCAAATGCAATTCCATCCCACGTAATCCCAACCTTTCTCATCCTCATTCACAATAGATGGAATTTACACGGACCAAATGTAATTCTATTCCACCTAATCCCATCTAATACTTGCGCCAAACGCCACCCTAAGGTTCCTAAGATAATGCAGATGCCGTTAGATCCTGTGGACCAGCCCAGGAGCGTGTCAGACGCACCATTACGAGCACCTGCATAGGTATGGTGTCCACGTAAGAAAAATCAATTGAATCTAGATAGATAAGAGGTACACGTCAGAGAAATAGATAGTCCAATAATCACCTCTAATCGCCACGTCGCGTGCGAAACTCTTTAACTACCGGGAAGATAGACGGGAGAAAAACAGAACCGCCAACGGCAAGTAAAACCTACCAGTCTTTCACGTGTCCCCTCTCTCGTATCAAACTCTCTCGACCGACCAAAAAAAAGTTTCAAGAGTTCGTTTTGCCTCCATCACGCACTGAATCCAGCGTCTGTCGCCGGCCACGAAGCCCACATCCTGAGTAGTCTGATGATCAGAACATCCATGTTTTGGACTCTATGCGATACGGTCCACCATGATGAATGGTTGTGTCAGTTTCTATCGTACATGAATTTAGAATAATGAAAATAAAATTTAAATGGTTCTCATTCAACTCTAAGAATTAAATATCAGAATCATTACTTAAGCATAATAATTGAGAATAGCTTAATTATAGTAGTAATGATAATATAAACGGTTCAGATCATTAACGGTTCAGATCATTAGACCATCTCAGAGTGTGGGCCCGAGTTGCTGGTGTCATATGTTGGTTTCCGCATCGCGACGGAGGCAAAACGAGATCTTGGTAGTTGGTACGATGTATGGAAATGAAGAATCCTATCTGCGCACGGATAATATTCACACGATTCCCACGGGCAAATTTAGCAGACGTGGACAACATCTGGACTCCTTCTGAGGTGGGCCCACCATGGAAGCACCATGGCTCCAAATCTGGCCATTTTAATTGATTATAACAGCACTAACTTAGAATATGGTCCAAAAATGAGTGTGGTCCTTTTCTTCCCTCCAGTCATCTTGTTCACACGATATAACTGTGCATGGCGCTGTCATTGTCAGGCCCACAGAAGGAGCTGTTCGGATTACCCATGGAAAAATTAACGACGGATGTAATACGTCGGGTGCAATTACATTAGTCACGTTGCAATAATAAGTATACCCACGGATTGGAAACCCCAAAATACATAGATGGTGGGAGATGATGTCGGGAATCTAGAAGCATTCCAAAACTCGAATTTCAATAGTTTATTTTGAGATACCCTTTGAAATTCCCACCCACCACTTGTATAGATGGCAAGGCTGGCCAATTAACTAAAGCCCAGAAAGGTTAGCCCAGGGCAGGTCTGACCCGACCTGAATCGGCCTGGCCCAAAAAATGACAAAATCCTTAGTTCACACTTGAATGTTCTTAATCTATTTGTAGATCAAGTGGGCCACACATGCAAAAAAAAAAGAAATAAACACCTGGAAGAGTGAAATCACTGTTCTGTTTAAGATCCATGGGCTGTCTAACCGAGAAAGATCTCCTTGCCAAGATTAGAGATCTCCTATTCTTAGACAGAACCAGGCTGGGCAGCCTCCGTGTAGGTTAGTTTGGCCGCCCTGTTCAGCTTTGTGTGTTTCCTGCTTTCTCTTAAGATAAGTAGGCCCTAATTGCGGGCCTGCCTGAATACTTCCCTGTAAAGATTTTACTTCATATATATCAATCAGTTCTTCAAAAAAAATAAAAATTGTACCTATAAAGTCAAGTCAAGCCAGGTACGGCTTAAAATGACTTGGGCCCGAGCTCAGCCCGAAAATTGATCAGGCCATGCATGCCATTGCCAAGCCCAGCCCATTGGTCTAGCTAAATCGGGTTAGTTAGGCGCCCCATATGTGACTTTTACTTGGCTTTTGAGAAACTTATTTCGATTACCTAGAACCCTCCTTAATTGGATAAATACGTGACAAAAGAAAGCTGATGTGGCATTTTCTGGTCAAACTCACCGACTTTAAGTTATCCAAACATGCCTTGAATTTTTTTAATTGCGTGTGAGATTCTTTTACGCGAAAAAACATGCAATTTGAATTTTCAATGTTCTTTTTCTGTATATAAACCCCACCTTACCCATTGAAAAACCATGCAATTTGAATTTCCAATGTTCTTTTTCTCTATATAAACCCCACCTTACCCATCTTCATTATCCAATCCCAGTAATAGGAGAGTAGTAATATAAAAGTTCTTTAAAGCTATTATGGAGATAAAAGTATTGAAGCTGAGGATGGCCTTTGCATTTGTAACAGTGTTTCTTCATCTCTTTCCATTGATCAGCTGCCTCCTTGATCGGAGTCAATTTCCTCAAGATTTCCTCTTCGGAACTTCAACTTCATCTTATCAGGTAAAAATACATGCAACTGTTTTTATCTTTTGCATTGCAATGCCATGGTTTTGTCTGTTAATATTTCTTTCACATCCGTTCAGATGGTGGGATACCTCCATTTTTAGAAGAGTTGTTCATGCCAGTTTTTGAGAAACTTGGGCAGTAAGTGGGTCCCATTAATCTTAGAATTAGTGAAGGTTTCAAATTTGTCAATCCAAACTATTGAGAATTGGGTGGGCCATCAATCTTAAAATTGGTCAATCTTGGAATTTGGTCAATTTTTAAAGAGCCCGGGTTGGAGCATATTCCTACATTAGCTAACTAATATGAGAATCCAAATGCACGTAATCATGCAATGAAGGTGATGCATGCATGTTCATTCATGTCAGGGAAGATAAAATGCATGTGTTTAGCCCAAGTAAAAAGAGGCTACCTGTTTTGCCATGGAAAATGGTACAAACAACGTTGATGTTCGTGAGTGTGCATTTTGGAGAATAGATACCATAAATACCAAAATAGGTAAAATGCCATAAATTTTCATGACATGGGGTGCAACATGGAGCAACCAAACATAAGAAAATAGGCATTCTAACAACATGGGGTGCATTTTGCAAATGGTTGCACCGCTCATTGTTTTACAAAGGTTTTTAGCCATAGGATGCATTAAATTAAGGACAGACGAAAATTATTTATTACATCTAATGGCTGAGAACACCCTGTATTATAATTACACCTAGTTTGATAGAAAGTTAGATTTTGTACTAATTATACTGCTAATTCCAAATATAGTTTATTATAAAATTAGGCTTGTACATTTCTATAAGATAGCTTTTATATTATTAATAAAATATATAAGAAAAATTTCCAACTTTACACCCTGTACTACAAGGAGAGGTGTAGATGTGGCACCGCATGCGCTGATTTTTATTTTTATTTTTGTTAGCACACTCCACTGTCAGTTTACACTTCAGTGTGGGATTTTTGTTATTTTTTTATTGATAGCTTGTTAGTACAAGCCACTGTCAGTTGACACTTCAGTGTTAACCACCCCCCACTAGATGTGGCATAGCATGCGCTGATTTATTTTTATTTTTATTTTTGTTAGCTTGTTAGTACACCCCACTGTCAGTTGACACTTCAGTGTGTGATTTTTTTTAAAAAAAACTTTTGGTTAGCTTGTTAGTACAAGCCACTGTCAGTTGACACTTCAGTGTTAACCATCCCCCACTGTCATGAAAATGGTACAAACAACGTTGATGTTCGTGAGTGTGCATTTTGGAGAATAGATACCATAAATACCAAAATAGGTAAAATGCCATAAATTTTCATGACATGGGGTGCAACATGGAGCAACCAAACATAAGAAAATAGGCATTCTAACAATATGGGTGCATTTTGCAAATGGTTGCACCGCTCATTGTTTTACAAAGGTTTTTAGCCATAGGATGCATTAAATTAAGGACAGATGAAAATTATTTATTACATCTAATGGCTGAGAATACCCTGTATTATAATTACACCTAGTTTGATAGAAAGTTAGATTTTGTACTAATTATACTGCTAATTCCAAATATAGTTTACTATAAAATTAGGCTTGTACATTTCTATAAGATAGCTTTATATTATTAATAAAATATATAAGAAAAATTTTCAACTTTACACCCTGTACTACAAGGAGAGGTGTAGATGTGGCATAGCATGCGCTGGTTTTTATTTTTGTTTTTGTTAGCACACTCCACTGTCAGTTTACACTTCAGTGTGGGATTTTTTTTATTTTTTGATTGATAGCTTGTTAGTACAAGCCACTGTCAGTTAACACTTCAGTGTTAACCACCCCCCACTAGATGTGGCATACCATGCGCTGATTTATTTTTATTTTTATTTTTGCTAGCTTGTTAGTACACCCCACTGTCAGTTGACACTTCAGTGTGGAATTTAAAAAAAAAATAATTTTTGGTTAGCTTGTTAAGTGTTAGATATCAAGACCTCAAGTGTTGAAACGAGGCATCTTTCACTCAGTCTGCCACTTGAGCTAAGGCTCAAGGTGTAGCATGCGCTGATAAAAGTGAAATGATCACCGTTTTCTTTTCAAAGGTAGTCCTTAAATCCCTAGGAAGAGAAAAAAATAAAAATAAAATCTAAAAACAAGAAATATGATTAGTATTGTTTAATGTTTTGCTGATTATGATGTATTTGATGTGTTTATATAAGTAAAAGAAGCCCTAATTTCTTAATTTGGCTCTAAATAAAATATTTTTTCTCAAACAGTAAAAAGTTTTTTAAAAAATAGTAAAAAGGCTCAAGTCTTATCACAACTGAAGTGTAAAACTCATTGAGGCCTGCCCCATTAGCTACTGGGCCTCCAAATCATGCTGAGGCCCAGCCCATGGTCCCTTGGACTGCAGAAGTCAAGCCCAAAATGGGCCTTGTCAGGTCCAGACCCAACTCATCCTAGATCACTTTCACCACAAACAACCACATGGTAGCGTGTAGCACTGATTTTTATTGCTTTGTTTATATTTTGACTGGTAGATTGAAGGGGCCTACTTGGAAGATAACAAAAGTCTAAGTAATTGGGATGTTTTCACCCACACACCAGGTTGGTTTTTTTTTTTTTTTCCTTTCCCTCCTGTCTCTCTCATTTGGGTTATTTTAGGTATTTTTTAAAATTAAAATATCTTTGAATTTTCGTGTTCTATATTCAGGAAAAATCAAGGATGGAAGCAATGCAGATGTTGCTGATGACCATTACCATCGTTACATGGTATATATTTATTATTATTATTATTATTATTTAGTCAATAAAACTCTTACGGGCTCGGTAGTTTTCTGTGATATTTGAAGATCTGACCCATTGGCTTGGTAGCTAATGTTATATTTGATTTCAATTGCTTGATTTTATTTGTTACACAAATGTTACAATGAGATTCTAAAAAAAAAAAAAAAAAATCCTCACTCCTTGTCATGGGATGGCCCAGGCTTTTAATTAATTGTCGGCCTGGTCCATTGATCTGGTCCAACTAAAATACTAATTTTACTTCAGGCAGGCCCGGCTCATTCACATCCAAAGGAATATACATGCATGTATGATGTACTCAGTTTGATCATCCAGACCATTGTCTTGATATGCGCCTGAAAAATCTCTCATATGGGAAGATCCTAACCTTGGATCAGTGGCTTTAGGTGGCTAAGAGAAATGGAAATAGGCCACATCCATTAGAAGAAGATTGGCTAAATATTGAATGGTCAGGATCTTAAAATTTAGGAGATTCGAAACACCTTCTATCCATGGTGGGGCCATCAGAGTTAAACCCAGAAGCCAAATACTCACGTGATCACCAATATTACAACAGTCAGATGGGCTCAATGACTTAGGCTTTTTTGCAGATTCAAGCCCATTCCAGCCCATACAGATCTCAAGAAAGGAAAAAAAAAAAAAAAAAAGGCTAACACATAGATAACTTGTTGAACATGAACAGGAAGACATTGAGTTGATGCATTCCCTTGGAGTGAATTCCTACAGATTTTCCATTTCCTGGTCTAGAATCCTCCCAAGTGAGTTTTACTTACATCTCTCCAATTTTACTTTAAGGTAAATGTCCGAGTGACATCCAACCTGTCCAAGGGGGTTGACCCCACCATGAAGATCACATGGTGCTAAAATCAGGAAAGTCCACAAATTAGTCGCACCACACTGCAGTTTGGACCAAATGACCGGTTGTCCATTCTATTCTTTGGTGTGCCCCATCTGATAAGCGGATTGGCCTATTTTTGAGCCGTGTTTGTTCATGGTGGGTCCAACCTTTGGGATGGATTGGATTTTCTACCCACTGTGTGAGACCTCATATTTTAATAGAGACTTCAATCTTCATTTTAATACATGTTAATAAACAACAGGAGGAAGATTTGGTGAGATTAATAAGGCAGGAATTGAATTTTACAACAACCTCATTGATGCTCTCATTCTCAAAGGTAACAACATCCTTTTGTTTTTTTTACTGCACAACATCGACCATCCATTCACCACACATACATATTTGTTAATCCTACCTGCCTGTACATCCCATCTTATATCCAAACAGGCACGCACGTACAGACACACGTGTGTGTAATGATTTTAATTAATTATTTTCATCTTTGATATGTTAATAGGGATCCAACCATTCGTTACACTAAACCATTACGATATTCCTCAAGAACTCGAAGACCGATATGGTGCATGGTTAAGTTCTAAAATTCAGTAAGTTTTCTTCCTTCTGCTATCCCAAACCTGGTCAAGAACCATCCCATGGATTTTAAGTCTCAGACGATTCTGATACGACTCAGACTCGGTTAGACTTGATCTGATTCCATACCTTGGGTTCACCCGCACTTGAGCGAGTCAGGCGGATGCAACCCCAAATTTACGAGTCCTGACTCGATTCAGGACCGAATGAGGGGGTCCAAGTGGCCGAGTCTTTTAACCATGGCATTTACTTGGGTTAGGTTACGTTTTCTAGCCCAAGGCCGACCAGCTAACCATTTAGCTTGGCCTGAACCTGCTTCAAAACTGAAACAAGCTGGTTAATCTAGGGGTTGACATGACCCATGGTGTAGTATGGGTGCACATAGTGGTTTACTGTTACATGGTGTGGTCTCTTGATTTTGTTTTTAATAACTATTTTTGCAGAGAAGATTTCGGATACTACGCGGAAGTTTGCTTTAAGTCTTTTGGGGATAGAGTAAAATATTGGACCACCTTCAATGAACCAAACGTCTTGGTGAAATCCGGTTACCTCACTGGCAAATACCCTCCCACCCGTTGTTCCAAACCGCAAGGCAATTGCACAGCGGGTGAATCTGCAATAGAGCCATACATTGCAGCCCATAATGTCATATTGTCCCATGCCACCGCGACCGATATTTACAAGAGAAAATATCAGGTAATGGATTTTTTATTTTTTTTGTTGGTAATTTGCTGGTATGAAATTTGTGGCAACTTGATCTTTCTTCTGATACGTATTAAAGTGAAGCAAGAAATCATAATTAAAAAACTAAAAAACTAAAAAAAGAAAGAAAGATATCCCGGGCCAACTCGACTCAACCATATTTCACCGGGACTCGGGAAAATTTTGATCTTGTACATCATGATACGATCAAAAATTGAGAAAGCTTGAATTTAAACTCAATTCAGCACATCTTGACATTATTTATACAATGTTTATACTTTTTTAAATGCTAATTAATGTTACTCACAAAACTCTGACGAGTTTTCAGGAAACTCCTGTCCGAGTTCTTGAGACAACCCGAATCGACTGGGTTTTGAGCTGAATCGAGTTTTCGTGTTTTTAAAATATGCAAAAATGTAATGGTAGTTGCTATGTTTGGTTATATGGGAGGGGAAATGAAGAAGCAGAGTTGCTGGGTGTTGTTGCACTACAATAATGAGTGCACGGGAACCTTCCAATGCCTGTAGTTGCATGTGGACAGGTGGGTATTCAAACATCGATCCAAACAATCAATCCATTTCAACCCACTTTTCTGAGGCCAGACCTAATGAACCAGGCCCATCCGATGATTCTAGCCATTCGTATGTTAAACCTTTTCCCATAACCATTCATTTTGTAGGTCATGGATTGGATGGTTAGTGGCTATCCGCGTCTGACCAAAGTGGTGCTTTAGAAGAACAAGTAGTCCAACGTGGGATCCACTGAATTGGACATGTTAATTTACGATACAAATGATCACGGCCGTCCACCTTCACATCCTATTAATTGGATGGTTAGGATGATTTGATTTATGTGATTTTTGTAAGGTGCCCTATTAAGAGTTGGTATGACCCTGGGCATCCAAATCCAAATGGGTGCAAGGGAAGGTTCCCATGCACTGGGTGCACTGGAGCATTTTCCCTTGGTTACTGACATAGCAAGGAGAGTTGTAGGTTTTAGTCTAAAAAGACAGCATTAATATATATAAAATAAGGATTTACAATGTTTTAAAAAGTAATTTCACCTTTATTATTTTATAATTATCACGTTTTTTTTTTCTTTGTGGATTTAAGGCTAAACAAGGAGGTTCTATTGGGATCGTGATGTCCGCCTACTGGTACGAACCGCTTAGGGATATTCCGGCAGATCGTTCGGCAGCTCAGAGGGCCCTTGCTTTCGACATTGCCTGGTAAAAAAATCTACAACTTCAGAGAAAAAATTATGAATTTTGAAGTCTTATTATTATTATTTTTTTTATGAAATTACTAGGATTTTTAATATCTGGTCCCCAAACCTTTAAATGGCATGCGGGATGACCTATTGTGGATCCAAACCATTCATTCATCTGTATAACTAGAGCAAGCCATGGTGTGAAAATGATGCTAATCAGGGGATCCTAAGCTTCCAATCCACAGAGCATGAAAATGGGCAGTCAAGGTTGAGCCAGGAAAAAAAAAAAAAAGTTGAATAATCACCTTAAAACATCCAATAGATAAATCCCACTTTATATTTGATGTAGAGCGGGTTGCAGACACTTTCATATCCAAGATGGACCAAATAAAGGCCGATTTGAGGCAGAAGTCGTCAACATTGTCTTAACCTTAAAACAATCATATCTCGCAAACCGAAATGAGTTACTCGACGTACCATTTATGATTTTGAGGTGGGATAGGCTACTTTAGCCAACCAACCTATATAGTTGGGTTGCCCATGCCGAATTTGCGAGATTCCATCAAATTGATGGTCAAATTCCATGTTTATTTCCATTTTTACTAGTTTCAGTAAGTTTTAGCTTGATTATAACTCTTCATCTATTGGGCTTTAGGAGTTCTGTATAATATGACAAGTGTTTAGAAAAATTACGAGAATAACATGTTAAGCCACATAGGATACTTACTATAAATAGAAATTTACTATTTATAATAAGTTATGAATTTTAGAGAGTTTTAGTTATAGTTTAAATCTTAAAATTTTTGCAAGTCTTGGTATTCCTATTTAAAGGGTCAACTCATTTATCAATAATCAATAATGTTTTTTTTTATATTTTTTAAAATTATTTATATTTTTTTTCCTCGTGGATTCAAGAAGCTTATGTGAGGAGTCCAAAGAAGCTCCATGGACTTGGAGTAGTTATCCTTGAAGAAGATGTGGATTTGAAGTACTTATCCTTGAGGAAGACAATGATCAACCTCATCATGTTCATCCCCACATCAATATTTCTTATCATTCCAACATAACACTATGATTCGATGATTCTAACTATGTGATTTATAGCTCGTAACACCCAAGCGCTATCATAAATTGGCTCCATTCAAAGGGTTAGGAACCTCTAATCACCTAGTTTCTCCTTACACTGGCTATACAAAGAGTTGGTGGACAACAATCTCCTACTTGCATTTCAAAATGGGATTTAAATCTTATAGCACATCAGGATTGCTGACCACCGCAGTAGATGATCCTGCATTCTTCCTTGTGGGAATTCCATAAGCCAGATAATTCTCAATTTATGCGTGTTTGGTTGCAATAAATCTCTTGAGAGACCATGAAAATTTGCACCAAATTAGACTGATCAATCATGAAAGATCGTGATGTATTATGATATTTGGTGCAAGCAAACGCACCTTTTAATATTCACCAAGTTTGTAATATTTTCTTTTTGTGCATGTAATTTCTTTTGATATTATGATAATTTTATTAGAAGTTTACTCCTAACAAAGGTTTCTAATTCATTGGAAAACCATTGATGCGCCCAAATTGCAGGTTTTTGGATCCTATAATTTACGGAGATTATCCACCTGAAATGCGTCAAATATTGGGGTTAAGATTGCCGACATTTTCATCAAATGATCGAAGAAAATTACAAAATAAATTGGATTTTATCGGAATTAATCATTATTCAACTCTCTATGCACAAGACTGTATGTTTTTTCCATGCAACTCGGGTGCAACTACAGGAGACACATATGCATTAATCATCGGAGAAAAAGATGGTCGACCAATTGGAACACCGGTGAGAAAAAATAAAATACATATGATATAGAAGGTTAATGAGAGAGAGAATATTTATTTCATTAAAGTGACAATTTTGCCCATGAGATAATACGACAAGGGTGGGTAAGTTATAAGGGCAAAAATTAGTCATTTTGGTGAAGGTGAATGTTAGCTCCTATTAATGTTGATTTGAGTATCTAATCTCTTGTTTATTTCATGTAGACTGCGATGCCAACTTTTTACGTGGTACCGTGGGGTATGGAAAAGACTGTAATGTACTTCAAGGAAAGATATAACAATACGCCCATGTACATTACAGAAAATGGTAAACGATTCTTTCTTTTTCTTTTTCTTTTTCTTTTCTTCTTTTTTAATTTTTAAAGACATGAATCCCAGCCTTAGTTCAACCACATTTTTTAAAAGTATTTAGTTTTGGAGGGAGGATGCATAAAAAACAACATTGATTGAGCAGTCCCAACCATCCAATAGATGGGCATGAAATGGATAGTCAAAAAAGAATAGTGAGTGGACCAAAATTCTACGACCAAAAAACAAATGGTATTTATCATACGATAGGTGACATTTTTGGGTTATACTCCATCCAAGATCTGCTCAGTGGGTTCGTGGATTGGGTGTTCTAATTTCCATACAAATTAATGTCCCATGTGAGTAGTGGAAAAGACACTGCGGTTTTTTAAATGGTGGTGAATTAGGGGTGGCCCAGCTTAGCTTGGGTGACTCGGCCTAAGTAACTTTTATATCCTAATAGAGTGTGATAGGTATAATACATGGGCATGTATTAACTATCAAAATTGTGAACATGCTTTAGATGGTGAATAATATATTGATGCACCTTTTTAAGTCCATGTATATGGTGGATAATTAGGTGGGACATATGTGCCACGTAAAACTTTAATTATTTAAAAGGGTATAAATATTTATAAACATACTCACTAATTGTACACAAATTGTTCAGATAGTATAGACGTATTGTATATATCTTTGAGTTATAATGCAAAGCCTTAGCTTGACCTCGCTCAACCCTAGCCTAGCTAGGCCCTCTAGGGCCAAGGCTTAAGGCTCTAGGACTAAGGCCAGGGCCAACCTCAGCCCAGCCCTAGCCGAACCATTTGCCACCCAAAGGTGAAATGTAATATAAGCCTATTCCTTTTTCCTTGTAAAATATGCTAAATTATCATGACCTCTCTGTTTCCTGAAAAAGTGGCAATAAAGACCTTTAGCTCTTTGTGGTTATGCTATTGCATGCACTCTTCTCTGCCTAAATTTTTAGGAGGAACTTCTTAAATTTATAATAGAAAATGATGGGGAATTTTATAAATTATTTCTTGTTGGTTTTTAAAAGAGCTTTCGTCTAATTTATTTTTCTTAGAAATGTTGAATATACGGGTGTCTATTAATTATTTCACCAATTTTTTGTTTTCTAGGAAAGGAGCTTTCTTGTAATATATATATATATATATATATATATATATATATATATATATATATATATATATATATATATATATATATATATTAGAAAATGATCATTAGTAAAATATTTATTTAGCCTGAATGGTATTATCATTGCAGGGTACGCACAAGATGATAAAAATGGTGTTTCCAAGAAAGAGCTGCTCAATGACATGGAGAGACTAGAATACCTAAGTAGCTATGTGACTTCCCTAACTGCATCCATGAGGTATTTAAATTAAAATAGATAGAAACAATGACATCTTTTTTCTATATAGGTACCTTCAATTTATCAAGAATATACCACCATCTTCCTTTCACCATGTACATTTAGCTAAGTATGTATGTGCTTACATACATCTACATGTTATATGTATGCATGCATGGGTATGTGCATGTCTAGATTTACCATTCAATTGATAGTCTATTTGAAGAATTTTAGTTAAGAGGGGCGGTGCAATTCCACTTCTTGAAGACAGTTTGTCTTCCAGAAGCAATAAAGCTCTTGGATATTGTCCCTGAATTCAATTGAGCTCAAATCCTTACAGAGTTTGTATTTGATGTGAGTACCAAATTAGTGTCAATTGTAGGTTTGCACTGCTTAAGACTATAGCCTTTTAATCATACACAAGAAGCATGTGGAATTCAATGCATTCAAATAGGCAAGTGTTTGGGTATATATTGGCTCTAGGTGACTTTGGATGTTAAGTTACATGGGTTAATAATTATCATATATATATATATGTATATGAATGGAATTAATTTAATGGATCCATCCATATATTTATTTGTAGATACATGTATGTGTCATTATAAATATACATTTAATTTTATAATATAATTAATTAAAACACAATACACACACACACACATATATGTCGCACAAACTATAAATTTTAACTACATACAACAATGCTATTATCATGTTTACAGGAAAGGAGCTGATGTAAGAGGCTACTTTGTTTGGTCTCTAATCGACAATTTTGAATGGTTGTATGGGTATACGCTACGGTTCGGCCTTTATCATGTGGATTATGATACATTGGAGAGGACTCCAAAACTTTCTGCCCGATGGTTCAAACAATTCCTCAATGGCCAGAAGATGCTAAAACACATGGGTGGAGGTGATTGGAGATCAAAGCATATGTCTTTCTAGTCTCCGTGCAGATGTCTGCAATCATATATATGATGTCTTATTTATGTTGTGTAAAATAATAGTGGTATTGTTTTAATTAAATAGTGCATGATAATCCACTATTATGTTGTATTCAGTGAATAAGTACATGCTTTATATTGTATTCAATTGATTTCCATATAGGCTGACATGGCCTACAGGATATAATATAAATACTTTAATCATTTGATTATTTTTGAAGTTGTACTATCCATTTCACATTTTACCTGTTGAGGAATGCTAAATACAATTGGCACACACGAATGTGATCCAAGCTTCTCATCATGTGGGTGAGACGCTTATCTTGAAAATCAAAGCAAGATGAACATCAGGTCGTCAAGATTCTTGTATTAATCAAGGAGGTTTGCAACAATGCATCCCACGTACGTATTGCTACATGATATGCAGGGACTACCTCTTTTTCCCGGGTGCCCGTAGACCATCCGCCCATGTGCGATGGATCAGTCCTTGGGTATTAAAAAAAGATGAGGCATCTTGATGGACGTATAAAACTCATGGCTTATTTTAGGGCATTACGGAAAATTGGTCTCAAGTGGATCACATAAACTGTGTGGTAATTGAACCCTCACCATTAAAAACTTCATGGGGCTTAAGAAGCTTTGCATGAAGCTGATATTTGTGTTTTTCCTTCACCTAGGTCCGCGTGACCTAATTAACAGGATGGATGGAAAATAAAATATTACAGTGAGCCTTAGGAAGTTTTTAATGGTGGGCATTTGATCACCATTGTTTTCATGTGGTGTGGTCGACCTGAGAATTATATCTGATTCATTGTTTGGACCATGCCATATAATTAATGATCTAGAAAAACTGATGGATAGTTTGGATATATAGCATATATATCAAGGTGGGCCTTACGGTCATGGAAGCACGTACGAACATGTTACCCCGTAACACCTGATCCGCTCCCGATCGGACGCCGATTGCTTGTTTTGCAGAAAGTTTATGCGGTGACAAACTACATAGTCCCACTGTGATGTTTGGTAGAAATCTACTCTTTATTATTATTGTTGTTGATGTCAAAATCTGGTTGGCTCTCCCCCCCTCGTCTTCGTCTCAATGTGTCACCCCTGGAACCTGCACCAAGAGAACAGGCAAAGGTGACCCAGGCTAAGCCGAGGGACCCTCCGATGCCTAAGTCAAGACAAGAAAATCGGGGTCTAAGTAGAGAGTAGAGGAGAGAGCACTTTCTATTGCATACCTGTAGACATGGTGTCGTGTGCTATTTATACTTGCCTGTAGAATGGCTTAGATCCGATAATCTCAGCACGATATAGGGGACTCTCAGATCATGGAGATACTGCCTATAATCTGCTGATCACGCAGCATATCAGGCAAGTAGCGCGTATCTACGAGCGAAGTTATCGGCCACGACTAGTAATAGCAACTTCCACATATGGCGTATGCCACCACAAGCCTACTCGACTCGGCTCATCCGACCATGGAACAAAGGATGCGGCTTCTAAGTCAAGCAGTATCCGACCCAAACGTCAGGTCGGATCCATTGTGGTCAGCGAGGCTTGCCATTTTGAGCATAATACAGCTAGCTGATTATAGGTCATCCGATCAGAGTCTGAAAATCGTTCCGAGTTGTACCTTAGCCGAGTCGGTCGGATCTGACGGGTCGTGTCTTGTCACGCCCCAAACTCGGAAACCGGGCTCACAAAATTCCCGATCGCCGAATCCGGCGCCGACAGCCTCCGTAGAACCCCATTCTCAGCTCCTAGCCCCCATTCTCCAGGTTCCGATCCTGGGATGCTACGAGGAGGATTTTTAATGTCAGTTTGATTTGTAATAAGCATAACCAAAGGCATAACCCACAAACAACAACCAAGAAATCCATTACATTTCCACTATGATCAAAAACTTTACAAGTACAATGAGCATAAAGGGAAATACAGTGGTAAAGTACAAAAACTCCAAAATGCTCAGCAACGTGCTCCTGCCTCAACGCTGCTGCGATCCAACGTCACCTGCACGCAACGGTCGTGCATAAGCTTACAGAAAGCTTAGAGGGTGGTGAAAGTGTGTGCGCAAGGTAGTAATATGAATGCAATGTCAGAGTAATGTGGAATATGCAGATGGAACCAAAACATCATGAGTCGTACCAAGGCTATGCAATGCAAGACATGAATGGTATCGGTCACCCAAGGCCATGCGATGTGCAATGCAACTCAAGCATACAGATCCTCATCTATGTCCACGCATCAATACAGCTCAAAATATGAAATATCACCGGGGTTTAGTACACTCTAAACCAGATTGCCGCCACATCGCGCGCAATAAGGTAAGTGGAAGAGACCACACTATCCGTCTGCCAATATCGAGCGCGACTCGTCGATAGTGGACCCATTCCTCGAGCTGGTCAGACTCAGCCTAGCATTGCCCCCTACACTCGGGTGGGTAAGGCCGTACCCCCTTCCAACCGACCACGACACAGTGGAGAGCACAGCCAACTGGTATTCGGCACTCAGCGCTCATCTACCCACTCGGTCTAGACGTTGGAGCAACCTCTTAGTACCATAAGGGTTTAGGGACTTTCACCCAGGGATATCTATAGTACCCCATGTAGAACAAGATTTCCGGTATCCAATCCTGCCAACCACGATGCTTTTGTGGAGGCTACGGCCCTGATGTTGCTAGGGCGTACAATAACCATGTCACACAAGTGTGAAATGCATGATTCACGCTGTTCAGTCATGCAACAATTCATGCGCATATCGTGCGCTCATGTAGGGCAATACTGCCTAACCAGGAGCCCATAAACAACCTGCCCGAAGGCATATGCTATGATCAGTCAGTCCTCATATCAGGCATATATATGATGCGTATGATCATGAGCCATGAAACTATACTAAACATGTTATAATGAAATGAACTATTTTACAATGCAGATGGACCTGGACGGTCAATACACAGCAACTACGGCCTGGTGATGGGCCCTAAGGAGAGTTGTAATGTGGACATCCAACCAGCGTTACGCTCGCAATGTGGATGTCAAACCAACATTGCTCCCAAGGCACGATCGTTGTACACATCGTACTTAACCTGTAATGGATTTACTCATTGCAATGGACCGTAGGTTGTCCCCATTGGACCTTACATATATATATCAAATGGGCCATATCCTATGGGCTTTAATTCATCAGATGGGCCACATAAGTGGGCCACCAATGGGTCTTATGTGCATTGCAATGGGTCAAACCCGTAGGCCTTAGATTGCATCAATTGGAACTAGTCACACGAGTCTAGTATGTATCAAATGGGCCACACCAATTGGACCCCTAAATGTATATCAACTAGGCCTCAACCCAGAGGCCTTATATGAGTCGAATGGGCCTAAATCCCTAGGCCTTAAACAATTCTAATGGGCCTAATCCATGAGCTTGCATGCATATCAAAGTGGGCCTAATCCCATGGACCCTTTCTTAATCAAATGGGTGTAGTCCCATGGGTCTTACAATATAACAAATGGGTCCACTTCCATGGGCTTAGAAGTACATCAAATGGCCTAGACACATGGCCTTAGATCATATCCATTGGGCCTAAAACCATAGGCCTTAAATATCAAGTTAAGCCCATAGGCTTTACATATCAAGTGGGCCTAAGTTCTTGGGCCTTAAATGTCAAATTAGCCTAAGCTCATAGGCTTTACATATCAGTGGGCCCAAGTTCATAGGCCTTAGATGAATCAAATGGGCCTAGCCCATAAACATTTCATAAATCAAATGGGTCTAACCCATAGGCCCTTTGTAAGGCAAATGGGCTTAACCCAAAGGCCTTAAACAATTCAATTGGATCGACGGTTCGGATGCATCACATGCATCATAGTGGGTCCCACTGTCCAGTGGACAGTGCTAATAAGGCACATATGCCACAAGGGGGCCCCACCGTCCGCCGGACGGTGGAGTATAACACATATATCATGGTGGGAGTCCACCGTTCACAGCCGTGGACGGTGTATTAAGACACATACATTAATGGTGGGGTCCATGGATGTGGCCCACCATGATACCCAAATGCCATCCGGGTCATTCATAAGGCCTCTCGGGCCTAGGTGGAGGGAAAACAAAAATTTCAGCTTGATTCAATACTTCTATGGGCCCCAAAAACCTTTCAACGGTAGGATTCAATTCACACTGTTTCGCGTGGTGTGGGCCACCAGAGTTTTGGATCTGACTCATCTTTGGAGGGGAACCCACCACTGGGGTGGCCCACCTAATGGATAGGTCGGATGACAAATAAACATTATGGTGGGGCCCACATGCAGGGCCGTGGGCCCCCCCTGCGTACATCCGCCCGTGCCCGCATGCGCAGGCAGCGCCTGCTGCCTTCAAAAGGTGGCAGCGCTGCTGCCTTCTTTTTTTTTATATATTTTTTTTTGTGTGCTTAAAAAAAACACAGGTGGGGTCCACTGATGAGAAATTCGCTCCGCCCACTTGATTCTAGGGCCCAAACAGGCCACACCAACCTCATCTCTGGCATTGATTTGGAGTGTAGAAACCACAAAATGGGCATTACCAGGCTTGGAAGTGTGAAAGTACCATTTTCTCTGGTACGGCCCACCTGATCACTGGATTGAGCTCATTCCTTGCCTCAACGCCTAAAATATCCTAGGAAAAGTGGTGAACGGCATGGATTGAACATAAACATCAGGGTGGGGTCCATGTAAGGGGACCACCCAAGTCCCTTCCTTTCTTCCCTTTTTTTTTGATTTCCTTTACAACGTCCAGCGTCCCAGACGCTGGACAGTGATATATATAAAAAAAAAAAAATTGGGGAATGGTGGGCCCTGATGAAGTGGGCCACCACATGATGGGCGGTATGGGAATAACGTCTAAGGTGGGCCCCACTTGAATAAAATAAATACATCAAGATGGGATCCATTCAAGTGGGCCACACCATCCTATTGCAATAAAATAAAATAAAATAAAATAAAATAAAAGAGAGAGAGAGAGAGAGAGAGATATGGAGAGTAGGACACGGCTTGTGATGGAGGGACCCCGTCATTATGGGCCTTCCCTTGCAATGAAACATACAATAAATGGATCCCTTGCACATGGGACCATTAAAAACATAAATCAACGGTGGAGATCCATTCTCCACCGATATGGACGGTCTAGATGACCTTTCCAAATGAAAATAAACATCATGATGGGGTCCATGGAGAATGGTCCCATCATGGAATGATCATGATGATCCAAGTGGTCCATCGGCCACAAATAAGGGTCCCAAGTGAGATCCACACCATGGATCGGTGGGCCTCACTTGGTCCACCATAAAAATAATAAAAACTACCCTATAGAGGCACCCACCGTCCGATCTTCTCGCTCCTAGAGGTTCCTTGGCACCTTGGCTTCAACTTCAATGGTTAAGATGAAGAATGGAGGGTTGAGATGGAAGATTTTGGGGTAGGAAGGTGGGCCACTTAGAGCTTAGGAAGGTTGGAAAATTTTCATACGTATGGGGCTCTTGGAATTTTTGTTGCTTGGAAATTTTGAAATGAGAAAGAGAGAAATTGAGAGAGTGATGTAAAGGGAGAGAGAGAGAGAGTGATGGATGGATGGGTGAGTGATGGTTGTGTAAGAAAAGCTTGACTTTTGAGGCTTTTGTGTAAGAGAGGTATGGGATGTGAAGACTTTTGTGGTCTTTTGTGTAAGAAAGGTATGGGTTAGGAAGACTTTTGTGGTTGCTTAGGAAAATGGGTGAGAGTGATGTGTACTTGACATGTGATGGCTTGATGGGTGATTGATTGATGGGATTGATGTGATTGATGTGACACATCGTTGAGATTCCCTTGGTTTTCGCAACGCGCGGCATTTTCTCGCACCGAACGTTGGCCCATATCTCTTGATCAGGGTATCGCCTCGGCGCGCGAGTCGCGGTATCGGAACCGCGGCGACGGTGCGGTCGCTATGGTATTGGTCTCGGGTTGAGTCGACTCGGGTTGTCGGCACATGAATCCGGGTCGCGCGTCGATATCGGTTAAGGGTCGAAAGTTGCCGGAATTCGACTGGTAAGACCGCGGAAGTGTACGGAAAGGTACGGACCAAGATACGGGTCTTACATGTCTCCTGCTCGTTATTGTAGGGTGATGCTCAAACCTGGTCGGACCGGGAGTGCCTTGGACGTCATGGCAGTGAGTCGGCCCGGACTAAAGTTCGGACTGGTGTTTTATCATGGGCTCGGATCTCCCCATAACAGAAACCCCCTACTTTTTGAGTCTTCTCGCAGACTTGGAGAGTACTCATGCGAGAGATCTCCCGCCCATAGTACATTAATGACGGAATTCGAATTTGAAGCGTCACATCCCAAGATTACGAGCGTGCGAGTCGCTTTGGTCAACGCGTAGTGACGATTACAATTCTGAATCTCCTTCCGGCCAATGACAGGCTGCCACGTAGGTCTGAGGAAGCGTGCACATGATGGCTCCCACTGCTCAGGCGTCTCTTTGCATATCAAAGCACACTGCCCGATGTCAGAGCTATACCGTCGATTGAGTTTCCCCCCAACGAGGTGTGGCCACGTGTGCTTGAAGATCGCCTCGTGCCAATTCGGCTGCGGCCATTATGGCTTGCCATTAATGCAGAGGCCCCTCGTAGCCTATATAAGGGATCCCGAATTTTCATCTGTTACTTTACATTGTGAACTAGAAGAGCGTACCGGACAAGGCGATTTCCAACGAGGAGATTCCATTCGAATTTGAAGTTTTCGACGGGCAATTCCGACCGATCTCCCTTTTTCGGTAGAAGGCGATTTTCGGTAGTCGTCTGGTGAGTCTCTTTTGCTGATCTACGTCCTTCCCTTTCATAATGTCTTCCGACCTCGAAATGGTGCTCGAATACGCTGAGGACTCCAAGCCGGGGAGTTCGGAAGGTGAAAGTGGAGCTTCCGAATGTCCCTTCGAAACTACACCCCTATATCCCCCACCTCAGAGACAGAAGATGATGGGTGCTAAGGCTAAGTAGCCCAGCAAGAAGAAGGCCACCCGAGCCCGCCAAGCCAGCACTGCTGAGGCCGCTGAAATGCCCGCGAGTGGACGCACCGCGGATGTTGTCCCGAGAGGTTCCGTTTTATCGAAATCTCAGATAGAATGGATCCGTTCAGAGTTTCAAATTCGAACTCGGTCCGGATAAGAGGCCCTGGGCCTATGGACGTGGCTGGTGCTCCTGCCGAGGGGGAAGTTGTTATCTTCCTCTACGCGCTGCAGTGCAGGCTTCGGCTCCCACTTCACCCCTTCATCAGGGAGGTTGCGGCCTACCTCGGGATGGCTCCGAAAAATTCGCTCCCAATGCCTGGAGGGTGCTGATCTCTGCCTTCATTATCTGGCCACAAGTGAGGAACCCTGAGCTGACCCCAAAAAAGTTGATGAGTCTGTACCTGGTCAAACACGACAACAACGACCCATGGTACTACTTTGCGACCCGAGGCAGCAAGGGGCCGGGACTGGTGATGAACCTGTTATCCTCCAATAAAGACTGAAAAAATAAGTGGTTCTGGGCGGCATGTGAATGGGAGGCACCGAAAGCGGAGCTCGGAACTTTAACAACACGAGTTCTAACCCATTTCACAAAATCAAGTCGGACTTTAACCAATATCTGTGTCGCTTCCTTTGTTTTCCTTTGTTTTAATTGAAGTAAAGCTTCTCTGTTTTCTTTTGTAGCTTTTCCGAAGGGGCTACCCCTCCTCGACCCAGCTCAGAAGAACCGCATCGCGAAAGCTAGAGTCCGATCGGAGACGCTTCGCTCCTGGACGGACCTGATAACAGCAGACAATCTTTATCAGTCCGGGCTTTGCAAGACATAACCCTTGTCCACGTCCTTCAGTAAGTTATCTCAATCTTTCTGACGAGCTCAGTTTTGTCTACTTAGTCACTGACACAGTCATTTATTTCACAGGCATGGCCGTGGCGTCTGAAGCTCTGAAGAGGAAGGCGGCTCCGACAACAGTTGAGTTGTTGAAGGAAGCCTCCCGGGTGAAGATTACTCTGAAGAAGGTCCCTCCTCGCGATGGAGGATCTGCTGTCACGCCGATCTCTTCAGCCCCTACTCCGAGACTCGCCGGCCCAACTCTTGCTGCGCCTGCTCAACCACAGACACCGGGTGCAGCGCCGACCTCTGCCCACCCTAGGCGGTTATGGCTCCTCCTGCGGCTCCACTTCCGGTGCTGGCCCGAACGACCCTGGCCGGCACCCCCTTCGTTTCGAGAACTGTTCCTTCTCGCGCAACAACCGTTTCGAGCCCTGCTCCTTCCACCGCCGTATCCCCCCTCGCGGAGGCTCCTACTGTAGCCCCCGAGCCTCCTATTGCTATCCCTTCTTCCTTCGAATAGGAGAAGGCCATTAGAATGGCCGACAACATGCTTTCCCCTCCCGAAGTCGGGGGAGATGTCCGCGCCGAGGGCCAAAACTCGACCGGTAGTAAGGTAGGGGCTGAGGAGGTTGTGGTCTCCCCCTAGGCGAGGACGAGCGGTGTGAGGTTCGAGCCAGACTACCATATGGACTGCTTGGCTCTGTGGGCTGCCAAGCATGCCCCCGAGGAGGACATAGCTTAAAACCTCTGCAGGTCGGACAACTCCTTTCTGAACGACTTAGCTACCGTATGCTACACGGTATGTCTCCAAGGGGATTCTCTCTTTCCTCCGTATCATCATTGTATATATTTTCTTAGATCCTGATTCTCGTTTCCTATTCAGGCTGTCCTGGTGTTGCTTTCGATTTGGGAGAGAGCGCGGGAGCATCAGAGGAGGGAGATGGAGCTTGAGGCTCTCAAGGCCGAGATGACGACTTTACGAGATGAGTCTGCCCTCTCGAAGTCCGAGCAGATTGAGCTACGCCCGCAGGTTTCAGACGAGAAGCGAGAGGAAGTCGGCTGCAGGGGGTTGTGGTCGACTTGGAGACCAGGGAGCTGCTGTTGTAGGAGAAGGCGAATAACCTCAAAGCCAGCGGTGACGCAGCGACTGCCGAGCTGACCCGCGCCGGAGCTCAAGCGAATTCCTTGGCCGTGGAGACCACTCGGCTGGGTGAGGCCTTGGAACGCACTAAAGCTGAGGCGGCTGAAGAGCTGACCCATTACTCAGGCTGTGGAGGCTTAGCGGGTCAAAGATGAGGCTTCTCTGGCAGCGACAGTTGATGCCATGATTGAAGATTTCAAGACCTCTAAGGAGAGGGACGTCGAAGCTGCGACGTTTTACAACTGCACTTCGATGCTTGTATCAAGGCAGTCCTGGGTTTATACACAGACCTCGATCTTGATCCTCTTCTGTCACGCTCCAAACTCAAAAACCAAGCTCACAAAATTTTCGATCGCCAAATCCGGCGCCGACAGCCTCCATAGAATTTCATTCTCGGCTCCTAGCGCTCATTCGCCAGGTTCCGATCCTAGGATGCTACAAGGAGGATTTTCAACGTCAGTTTGATTCGTAATAAGCATAACCAAAGGCATAACCCACAAACAATAACCAAGAACTCCATTACATTTCCACTATGATCAAAAACTTTACAAGTACAATGAGCATAAAGGAAAATACAATGGTAAAGAACAAGAACTCCAAAATGATCTGCAAAGTTCTCCTACTTCAGCGCTGTTGTGCCCCAATGTCACCTGCATGCAACGGTCGTGCAAAAGCTTATAGAAACCTTAGAGGGTGGTGAAAGTGTGTGCGTAAGGTAGTAATATGAACATGCAATATCAGAGTAATGCGGAATATGCAAATGGATCCATGAAAAACCATTAGTCGTACCAAAGATATGCGATGCAAGACATGAATGATATCGGCCATCCCAAGGCCATGCGATGTGAAATGTAACTCAAGCATACAAATCCCCATCTATGTCCACACATCAATACAGCTCAAATATAGGATATCACCGGGGTCTAGTACACTCTAAACCAGATCGTCGCCTCATCGCGCGTAATAAGGTAAGTGGAAGAGACCTCACTATCCGTCTGCCAGTATCGGGCTCGACTCGTCGATAGCGGACCCATTCCTCGAGCTGGTCAAACTCAGCCTAGCATTGCCCCCTACTCTCAGACGGGTAAGGTCGCACCCCCTTCCAACCGACCATGACACAGTGAAGAGTGCAGTCATCTGATAATCGGCACTCAACGTTCATCTACCCACTCGGTCTAGACGTTGGAGCTACCTCTTAATACCATAAGGGTTTAGGGACTTTCACCCAAGGATATCTATAGCACCCCAAGTAGAATGAAATTTTCGGTATTCAATCCTTCCAACCACGATGCGTCTGTGGAGGCTACGGCCCCGATGTCGCTAGGGCGTACAGTAATCATATCACACAATACGAAATGCATGAATCACACTATCCAATCATGCAGCAATTTCTGCGCGTATCGTGCGCTCATGTAAGGCAACACTGCCTAATCAGGGTCCCATAAACAATCTGTCCAAAGGCATATGTTATGATCAGTCACTTCTCATATCAAGCATACATATGATGCATATGATCATGAGTCATGGAACTATACTAAACATGTTATAATGAAATGAACTATCCTTACAATGCAGATGGGCCTGGACGGTCTATACACAATAAGTATAGGCCTAATAATGGGCCCTAAGGAGAGTCGTAATGTGGACATCCAACCAGCATTACACTCGCAATGTGGACGTCAAACCAACATTGCTCCCAAGGCACGATCGTCGTAAACATCGTTACATAATCTGTGTTGGGATCACACATTGCAATGGACCTTATGTACATCCCATTGGACCTTAAATACATCAAATGCGTCATGTCATATGGGCCTTTTATTCATTAAATGGGCCACATAAATAGACCACACCAATGGGCCTTATGTGCATTGCAATGGGTCATAACCCGTTGGGCCTTAGAATGCATCAAGTGGGCCTAGTCTCATGGGCCTTACATCCACATCAAAGTGGGCCCCAATGAACTACCACAATACATTAAGATGGGCCTCAAAGCATGCCCAAGTGGGGTCCACTTGGACTATGGATCTAGCTCATTATCCCATGCCATAAATAAATCTTACAAATGGTTGGACGACATGGGTACAACACATGCATCATGGTGGCTCCATAGATAGACAACATGGATGGAATAGGTGGGACCCACGGGATTTGCAGCAGTGTGAAGGAGCAAGCTCACGCGCCACAAGGCAGCTAATGCTGCGGTACGTGCAGCATGGATGGCTAAAAGATCAGCAGAAGTGGGTCCCACGTAGGGCCCACCCTTATGTATATATATGAAGAAAACATTTGCTGCTGCCGTGCAGCTTTCATGTAATAAAGGGAAAGGTGAGTCCACGTAGGACCCACCACTACATTCAATTAGCAAGCTTTATACTTTAATATATAATATATTAAAATTATAACTAATGTCTAGAGCACATCCAGAGACCTTGGAGGGCATACATCACACGTGGGTGGGTCCCACGTAGGGCCCACCACCTCATATATATTTATATATATAATATAATATAATATATATACACACACACACACACGCATACAGCGTTCCACACGTGGGGGTGGGCCCCACCGTCCAGTGGGGACGGTGTGGATAGAACACATAAATCACGGTGGGTGTCACCATCCACAGACCGTGGACGGTGTGAATAAAATACATACATCACTGTGGGTCCCACATATGTGGCCCACCATAATGCTTAAATGCCATCCAAACCGTTCATAAGGTCACTCAAACCTGGATGAAGTGAAAACACAATTTTTAGATTGATTCGAAACTTCTGTGGACCCAGATTTGGGTTTCAAAGGCAGAGGTTCAGTCCCACTGTTTCGTGTGGTGTGGGTCACCTGAGTTTTGGATTTAGTTGAAATTTGGAGGGGACCCACCTGAGAAGGGGGCCCACCAGATGAATGGGTCAGATTGCAAATAAACATCAGGGTGGGGCCCACAGCTGGAGCCGTGGGTGGCTACCCCACCGTCCGTCCGCCTGCTACACGCAGTAGCGTGCTGCTGCTGTAGCTCGTCAGAGAGGCAGAGGCCTCTCATGTATTATTTTTAAAAAAAACTTGAAAAACCCATTTTTCTGGGGTTTTTGGCACCTAAGGCCCGCAATAAGAAAATCCACCCCGTCCATTAGCTTCCCTGGCTCATAACAGATCCAACGAGTCTAATATAAGGTATTTTCTTATGTTTAGAAAATAAAATAAAATAGAAAAATGATCTTTGAATGGTAATGATGCAATCTTCGACGCTATGGCCCACCAGATCTTTCAACCAACCCCATCACTTGGCTCAACGCCTAAAATGATATGGGGAAGAGGGTGGACGGTTTGGATTGTACCCATACATCAAGGTGGGGCCTATACAAGTGGCTCACCCCCAATGCCTTAAAAGGCTAATATACGTGTTTTCCTTTATACAGAGACGTCCAGTGTCCCAGACGCTGGACGGTTTGGTTGTTGCAGAAAGGTGCCTTGAGGTGGGCCCTGATTAGGTGGGCCATCACGTGGCTACCCATACACATACAGGTGGGCCCCATCTATAAATGGATTGGATCCAATACATGCATCCTAGCGGGGTCCATCCAAGTGGGCCACACAACCATATTATAATCTCATAAAATAAAGAAAAAATGAAATAAAAGGGAGAGAGAGAGAGAGATGGAGAGTGGGACATGCGTGTGATGGAGGGCTCCGCCACTATGAGCCCTCCCTTGAAGAAATCATACAATCAAATGGGCCCCTTTACACATGGGACCACCTAAATCGAAAATCAACGGTGGGGATCCTTTCCCCACCAATATGGACGGTCTAGATGACCTTCCTATTGCAATAAAATAAATATCATGATGGGGTCCATGGAGAATGGCCCCACCATGGATGATCATGATGATCAAAGTGGGCCATCGGCCACAACTTAGGGTCCCAAGTGAGATCCAAACTATTGATCGGTTGGCCTCACTTGGTCCATCTCAAAAATATGAAAAACTAACATTATCAAGCACCCACCGTTCGATTTTCTTACTCCTATGGGTTCCTTAGCACCTTAGCTTTGATTTCAATGGGTGAGATGAGGAATGGATGGCTAGGATGGGACATGATGGGGTAGGAAAGTGGGCCACCTTTGTTGCTTGGGAATGCTTAGAGAGCTCATACGTATGGAGTCTTTCTTGGATTTTTTTGAAAATGAGAAAGAGAAAAAGAGTTGTAAAGGGAGAAAAAGTGATGGGTGATGGATGTGGTGGTGATGGGTGTGTAAGACACATTTTTTACTTTGGTGCCCTTTTGTGTAAGAAAGGCATGGCTTTATAAGAATTTTGTTGACTTTTGTGCTTGCTTGGGTATGGGTAAAAGGTGATGTGTACTTGACATATACTTGACATGTGATGTGATGGGATTGATTGATTGATGGGATTGATGTAACACCTCGTAGAGATTCTCTTGGGTTTCGCAACGCGTGGCATTTTTCTCCCACCGAACGTTGGCCCACATCTCTTGACCAGGGTATCGCCTCGGCGCGCAAGTCACGGCATCGAAACCGCAGCGATGGCTCGGTCGTTATGGTAATGGTCTTGGGTTGAGTCGACTCGGGTTGACGGCATACGAATCAAGGTCGCGCAAATATTGATTAAGGGTCGAAGGTTGCCGGGATTCGACCGGTAAGACCGCGGAAGTCTACGGAGTGGTACGAAATAAGATACGAGTCTTACATCTTCTACCTGAGGACCCTAAAGACACCCCTACCAAATTCGCCCACTAAGATCAAGCCCCTGATGCCCAAGGTCCTCCTCCTATATGAAGACATGTTTTACCTTTTAAAAAAAAAACTATTGATGTATATTTTGTCCCTTTGAGAGGGATTTACTGAATGAGAAACATTTCCTTGGTATTTGTCCACTGTTGACTTGCGATGTCGTTTTGTGGCCGAGCTAACCTCTTTACGGGTATGACTCTTTCATCATTGTTTAGTTGGTTCTCCGAGCCCCCTCTGCCCAAGTCCTAGTCGGGTCCGATCTTTTAGGGTACTCGGCTTGTCGCTTGTCTGGTGAGGACTTTTCATTCTATCGTATGATGAGCCGAGTACTCCATTGGAAAGTCCGGTCATTATTCGGCTTTTTCCCTCAAGGGGATGCCTTGTCGAACCTTTGTAGGATTAGTTTCCGATCCTTTAAAGGATCGGACCATTAAGTTCGTGCTCGTATTAATAAGACAATTGAGTAGACATTCAAAGTAGAATTGAAACTTTTATTAAGAGTCTTAAAGGCTAGTCGCTCGGAGGCGTACATTTTATCATGAGCCTTAAAGGCTAGTTCATCATGGGTAGTATATCCTCAAGTGCTCAGCGTTCTAAGGATGAGGGAGCTAACGGCCTTTGAGGTCTTCCAAGTGATACGAGCCCAGTTTGGTAGATCTGACCATGCGATATGGCCCTTCCCAGTTGGGTCCAAGTGCTCCTGCTCCCAGTTCGGCTGTGTTTTGAAAGACCTGACGGAGGACTAAGTCCCCCGGGTGGAAGCGCCTGACCTTGACCTTCTAGTTGTAGAAACGCGCTACCTGCTGATGTCGAGCCGCCGCTCGGATCTTGAAAATATCTATAAGTTCTTCAAGCAAATCCAGATTAGCGGCGATATGCTCGGAGTTTCGATTTTCTTCGAAGTTCCTCACTCGCGCCGTAGGGAGTCCGATTTCTACCGGCACCATTGCCTTCGAGCCGTAAGATAACGAAAATGGGGTTTCACCCGTTGAGGTCTGGATTGTGGTCCTGTAAGCCCAGAGGACAAAGGGGAGCTCCTCGGTCTAGTTACCCTTCGCCTTTTCCAACTTTGTTTAGAGATGGTGCTTGATAATCTTGTTGACCGCTTCCACCTGTCCATTTAACTGGGGGTGCCGAGGCGATGAGTGAGCATTAATGATGCCAAGTCCTTGACACATGCCACGGAACTTGTCATTATCGAATTGTCGGCCGTTATCAGATACGATGGTTCGTGGGATTCTGAAGCGGCAGATGATATTTTTTCACACAAAATCAATCACTTTCTGCTCAGTGATCTTCACGACAGGCTCGGCCTCGACCCACTTAGTGAAGTAGTCTACCGTAACTATGGCAAACTTAACTTGTCCCTTCCGTGTGGGTAAAGGACCGATGATGTCGATTCCTCATTGGACGAACGGCCATGGCCCACTTATGGGAGTCATTTCTTCTGCCGGTTGCCTCGGCACGGCTGCAAAACGCTGACACTTGTCGCACTTTCGAACAAAATCCTTTGAGTCATGCTTAAGGGTTGGCCAAAAATACCCTTAACGGAGTATCTTCATGGTCAGGGCTTGATACCGAAGTGGTTTTCACAGATTCCCTCGTGAATCTCTCGAATCACGTAGTCAGCCTCATCCGGTCGGAGGCATCTAAGGTAAGGCTGGGAATGCCCCTTCTTATACAACACTCCGTCCAATATGACGTACTAGGCTGCCCTGACCCTAAGTCGACTCGCCTCTAACTTGTCCGAGGGGATCTCGCCGGATGACAGATAATTGAAAATCGGGTCCATCCAACTTGGAATGAACTGGACAGGATTGACACTCTCCGACTGGCCAATGCTCGGGTGCCCAACGAATTCGACGGGAACAAAACGCGGGATCTTTCCCTCGGAGGCCGAGGCGAGTCTTGCTAAGGCATCGGACCATGAGTTCTCGGCTCTGGGGATCTACCGAATGGTGCAACTCCAAAATTTCTCGATTAATTTCCTCAACTCTTTGAGATAGGCGATCATTCTGACTTCTTTAGTTTCATACTCCAAAGAGGTGATTTACCACCAGCTGCGAATCGCAACAGACTTAAAGAATTTGAACACCCAGGCTTGCTGCCATCTTGAGTCCGGCTAACAACGCTTCATATTCTGCCTCGTTGTTAGAAGCTTTGAATTCGAGTCTGATCGCGTACTGGATTGTCATTGAATAGGGTACAACCAGGACGACATCGGCTCCTACTCCTGTAACGTTGGATGACCTATCAACATAAAGGACCCATCCCAGATTTGACACTACTTCTTAGTCGCTCAATGGGACGGGCGGTGTCATTTCGACTTCCTTACTGATTTATTCCTCACTCGGAGTTGTGAACTCGACGATGAAGTCAGCTACAGCTTGACCCTTGATTGCTGTCCTGGGGCAAAATTGAATGTCAAATTCTCCGAGCTCAACAGCCCATTTGGTCATCCGACCCGAAACTTCGGGTCTCTGAAGGACCTGCCTCAGGGGAGAGTCAGTCAACACAACTATGGAATGAGCCTGGAAGTACGGCCGCAGTCTTCTGGCCGAGACGACGAGGCAGAGCGCCAGTTTTTCCAAGGATTGATATCTCGTTTCCGCTGGCACCATGACTTTGCTCACATAGTACACGGGGTATTGCTTGCTTCCGACTTCTCTGATCAAAGCCGAGCTGACAGCTAAAGCTGAAATTGCCAGGTAGAGGAACAAGGGCTCCCTTTCTTCAGGTTTAGATAAGAGAGGCGGCGAGCCCAAGTACTGCTTCAACTGCTGGAAGGCTTGCTCACATTCCGGTGTCCACTCCTCCCTCTTGTGGCCCTTCAGTTGCTAGAAGAAGGGAAGGCATTTATCTGTAGCCCTGAATATGAAGCGTCCAAGCACTGCAACTCTTCCCGTGAGACACTGTAATTCCTTAATGGTCTGAGGTGAGTTCATGTCGAGGAGAGCCTTGATCTTATCCGGTTGGTCTCGATACCTCGCTGACTAACTTGAAAACCAAGAAACTTTTCCGATTCAACTCCAAATGCACACTTAGCGGGATTCTATTTCATCTGGTACTCTCAGAGGACGTCGAACGTTTCTCCGAGATCGGCCAGGTGGTCGGAGGCTCTGGTACTTTTCACCAGCATGTCATCCACGTACACCTCCATGGTGCGCCCAATCTGTTTGGCGAACATCTGATTCACCAGCCTCTGATATGTTGCCCCAGCATTTTTCAGGCCGAATGACATAACCCGGTAATAGTAGAGTCCTCTGTCGGTGAAAAAGGTAGTCTTCTGCCTGTCTGGGGGATACATAGCGTTCTGGTTGTACCCGGAGTAGGCGTCCAAAAATGAGAGTAGCTCATGTCCGGCCATGCTGTCCACCAGTTGATCGATCCGAGGTAACAGGAAGTTGTCTTTAGGGCACGCCTTATTCAGATCGGAGTAGTCTACGCAGACCCGCCACTTCCCATTGGATTTCCTAACGAACACAACATTCGCTATCCAGTCAGGATAATATACTTCTTCTATAAAACCCGCATCGAGTAGGACAGAGACATCCTCAGCAATGGCTTCATATCGTTCGACATCGAATGACCTTCTTTTTTGCTTAACTGGCTTATAATCTGGGTCCACATTCAACCTATGAACCAACACATCAGGTGAGATCCCTGGCATATCGGCGTGTGACCATGTGAAGACGTCTCGGTGCTGATTCAAGAAGGCCAATAATTCGTTCCTTCGTTTGGAATGCAATAATGACCCGAGCTGAACAGTTTTGCTTGGATCTGATTCATCAAGGGGGACCTTTTCCAGATCTTTGACTGACGAGCTCCCTGTCGGTCCTCGGGGATCTAAGGCGTCCACTACGAGTACCTGTTTGACAGCTCCCTTCCTCACTGTTATGGCATAACACCTTCGGGCCTCGCGTTGGTCACCTCAGAGATAATTGATCTCACCTTCAGCTGGAAACTTCATCATCAAATGGTAAGTTGAGACGACCGCTCTCATCGCATTGAGGGAGGGTCGGTCCAGGATCAAATTGTGGATAAATGGAACATTGACAATCAAAAAGTCCACCAAAATTTTGACTTGATGCTGCCCTTCTCCCGCTGTTATTGGAAGGGAGATGGCTCCTTCGGAGATTACTTTCTCTCCAGCAAAGCCGTGTAGGGGAGTCTTCACTGGTCGGAATCGTGACCGTGAAATTTTCATCTTTTCGAATGCCTCGGAGTACATTACATCAGCCGAACTTTCAGTGTCGACTAGAATGCGATATACCTTGTGATTTGCTATGGCCATTGTGATCACTAGCGCGTCATCGTGCGGATGCTGGATCCCGCGTGCGTCATCTTCCGTAAATGTCAGGCTACACGGAGTGACTCAGAGTTTCTTGCTGGGACGTTCTGCCAGGTGAACGTGGTGTTCCACTTGGATCTCCGGGAATGGGCTTTTCGAGCCCTGTTCGAGTCTTCTCCCTCAGCTGAGCCCCCGAAGATGGTACGAATTTCAACGGGTTCTTCTGGGGGTTGTTTGGCTGCTCTCGCGGTCGTTCCTCTCTCCGACCGAACTTCTCTTTTTTAGTATACCGACGTAGATGCCCCTTGCAGATGAGGGACTCGATCTCATCTTTCAAGTCCACGCAATCGTCCGTGTTGTGACCATGGTCCCGGTGGAAGCGACAGAATTTTCGCTTGTCCCTGTACTCTGGGTCAGTCCTCATTCAAACTGGCTAATTAAGTAGCCTGTCTCCTCGGATATCTAACAGAATTTTCTCGGCAGACGTATTAAGAGGAGTATAAGAACGGAATTTTTCTTCTGGCCTGCAGCTCGGTCGACGATTGTGAGAAGCGCGGTCGTCTGCCCCTTTGCCGTTTGGCTGAGAGTTTTCGTTCCTGGGCCTCTTCCCTTTGTTTGCCGAGTCAGTTACTTGTGTACATTTACGAGCATTGGTGAATGAAGTCTGCTAACGTTTTCGACGGATTCTTTTCGACGGAGAAAGCGAACTTTCCTTCCTTGAGCCCACTTAGAATGGCAGCAAGCGTCATCTTGTCATCATAGTCTTCAACCTGTAGCCCTTCCTCTTTGAAACAGCAATGTGGTCCTTCAACGACTCTTTCAGAGCCTGCTTGATGGTGAGTAGGTGAGTGTTGGGTTTTCGACTTCTCTTACCGCTTATGAACTGCGTGAGGAATAGTCGGCTTAATTCCGTGAAAGAGCCCATGGAGTTTGGTTTGAGCTGCCGATACCAAATCCGAGTGGACCCCATAAGGGTAATGGAAAACCTCTTCACATCATCGCGTCCGTTGCGGTCTGAATTTGCATCCACGATCGGTAGGCCTCCAGATGTTTAGATGGGTCCCCAGATCCTGAATACTTGATGACAAGAGGCATCCGAAACCTCTGCGGCATCACCTCAGCCATGATGGCGGAGGTGAAGGGAGGCTCGGTCTCTTCCATCATTGCCTGGATCGTAGCAGAAACCGTCGATTGTTGCTGTTTTTTCTCCAACGTCAGGAACTGATCCTTTAGCTCTGCAAATCGTGCCTCCCACGGATCCTTATTTTCAGCAATGACCTCTAAGGCATCCTTGATCTCCGGAGTTCTTCTTTCTCTTCTCCGTTCTAATTGATGATGGAGATCCGTGGGTGGCAGGGCGAATGTGGCTGGATGGACTGTAGTAGGGGCTTGAGTAGTGACGTTCCACGCGGATCCTTCAGCATGCACCGCAGGAGGATTTTGACCTGAACGTGGCACCCCCGAATGCTGGGGAGCTTCAAGTCTCACACTCCTCGACATAGAGCGAGTCTCCACGAATAGTCCCACCGGCTCGAGAACAAGCTGTTCCTGAACCGAGCGTGACTCTTGTTCCCACTGCTACTTCATTCTATTTATCTCATCGCGCAGGGCCTGGATCTCGTTCTGCATGGCGCGATATTTACTCGACCGATTGCGAGAACGTAGGGAAGGTCTTTTTCCTCGCTATTACTTAGAAGAAGAAAAATGAGAACCCAACTTTTAGTCTCAGTTTCCCACAGACGGCGCCAAAAAATATTGATGTTAAAATCTGGTTGGCTCTCCCCCCCTCACGTCGTCTTCGTCTCAATGTGTCACCCCTGGAACCTGCACCAAGAGAACAAGCAAAAGTGACCCAGGCTAAGTCGAGGGACCCTCCGATGCGTAAGTCAAGACAAGGAAATCAGGGTCTAAGTAGAGAGTGGAGGAGAGAGTACTTGTTATTACGTACCTGTAGACATGGTGTCGTGTGCTATTTATACTTGCTTGTAGAATGACTTGGATCCGATAATCTCGGCACGATCTAGGGGATTCTCGGATCATGGAGATACTGCCCGTAATTTGCTGATCACGTAACATATCAGGCAAGTAGTGCGTATCTGCGAGCGAAGTTATCGGCCACGACTAGTAATAGCAACTTTCGCATATGGCGTATACCACCACAAGCCTACTCGGCTCGACTCATCCGACCATGGAACAAAGGATGCGGCTTCTAAGTCGAGCGGTATCCGACCCAAACGTCAGGTCGGATCCATTGTGGTCAGCGAGGCTTGCCGTTTCGAGCGTAATACAGCTAGCTAATTATAGGTCATCCGATTGGAGTGTGAAAATCGTTCCGAGTTGTACCTTAGCCGAATCGGTCGGTTCGGACGGGTCGTGCCTCCTGCTCGTTATTGTCGGGTGATGCTCGAACCTCGTCGGACCGGGAGTGCCTTGGATGTCATGGCAGTGAGTCGGCCCGGACTAACATTCGGACGAGTGTTTTATCATAGGCTTAGATCTCCCCATAACAATTATTATTATTATTATTGGTAGAAAATCTACTCTATTTATCCGTTTTGATAGATTATCTTAGTACGTGGGCTCAAAAATGAGGCAATCCAAAATTGAAGTATACCATATGACAAAATACTAAGGATTGAACATCCATCATGGAAACATTCATGGGGCGCCAATGTTTGGAATCACGTTAATATTTTTGTGTTTTGAATTCATCCCAATAGAAATGACCGAATGATCAGTATGAATGTCATATAAACATCACAGTAGATCCAAGAAGGTTTCAACAGCGGGCATTTCCCTCCAACGTTTTCCTGCCATGTTAGCCCACTTGAGTTTTGAATCGCTATCATTTTTGGCCAATGTCATTAATACAATCTGACTAAAGGAATAGACAGGATGGATTTCTCAAAAATATCATGGTGCCCCACCTAGCTCCTCAACGAAGAACTTCGTTTGAAGGGTTACTGCAGGCAAACCGCATCGGCTCTGTCATGATTGGATTGCAGGGTGTCCACGTGGGAAAGTTCAGATGAGCCCACTATGATATACATATATGTGCTATATCTCCACCGTTCATCTATTTTTTCAGGTCATTTTAGTGCATGAGTCCAAATATGAAACAAATCCAAAGCTCGAGTGGATCACGCAACAGAAAAAAGTGGAGACATAACGCCTACTATTGAAAACTTCTTGGGCTACAAAAGTTCTGTATCAAGCTGATATATATATTTTTACTTCATCCATGTCCATGTAACCTTATGGACAAGTTGGAAGGCAGATAAACATCATAGTAGAACATAGGAAGGTTCAATATCAAGTTTCATTATCCCCATTGCTTTCTATTGTGGTCCACTTGAGCTTTGGATCTGCCTCTTTCTTTGTTATCATACCACAATGATTTGAAAAGATGAGTAGACGGTGTGGATATAACACATGCATTGTGGTAGGGCCATAAAACTTCCTATACATATAGAGATAATAACACAGTGGGCAGCCCAGCCTTGCAGGGCAAGAGCCTGGACCCTAAATATGTCCAGGCTTGGTCTAATCATGAATGGCTTGGGGTCCGCTCCGTTAGCGGATTGCTGCCTACTATTAAGGGTGTCAATAGGTCAAGTTGGCCTAGCGGGCTTTTGAGCCTGGCCCACTTTGAGTCAGGTTTGAGCTGGAGTATCACGCTTGAGGGCTGAGTTCAGGCTTACATTTCAAGGCCATTTTCTAAACCAGCTGAGCTCGGACTCGATTGTCCAAGAGCCTGTCAGCCCGGCCGGCCCAGTTAGGGTTTATAAAGGATATGCTCATTTTAATAGCAGGAGTTCAATCACTACTGTAAGGTCTACTCAAGATTTGGTTCTGTCTCACTTTTTAGATCATGTTCTAAAATAAACTTTTAAAACAGATGGACAGCGTATATTGAGGTGAAAATGAATATAGAAGACCTACCACTTGGTGGCCACATGAGATTTGGACCAAGTTGAAATTTGTGTTTTCCATTCATATTCCGTGTCAGTATAACCTTAAACATCATGGTGGGCCCTAGGAAGGTTTCAATTGTGGCCATTATTGTACCACTGCTTTCTATGATGTAGTCCCCTTTAGCTTTGGATCTGCCTCATTGGGCTCATACTCTAAAATGATCTAAAAATATTGATGGACGGTGTTGATATTCCACACACCACGGTGGGGGACCACAGCGCTTTGCTTAAGCAAGTCGAGTCGGACTGGACTTCTGCAGTTAATGGTGGTAAATGGGCAGCAGAAAACCTGGAAATGGAATTACCAGCTTGGGTTGGCCCGCTATGGTGTTTACGTGAAATCCACGACCACTTAATAGTTGGAGTATATTTTATATAATTATTATAGCAGGCCAACCCAAGTCGGACCCTCTAAACTCTTTGCATTGGTGTGGCTCACCTAAATCACATATAGACGTTATTTTTGGTGTGGCTCAACTAAATATTAGTGTGGCATCTAATGGCTGGAGTGGATATTATATAATCATCACAGTAAGCACTGTAATAATCAAGATGGACGTCTCTTTTGCAACTATTTTATTTTGTGTGGCTTAATTGAATAATAAGTGAGCTTTATTTTTTACCTCCTAGGCTAACATGAGATTACATATCTAATGGTTGGAGTAGATCTGACATACATATTATAGAGGGGCCTTAAAAAACTAAGGGCGTGCATCGTTTGGTTTACAAAAGCGTCACTATGCCGGGCTGAGCTTGGGTTGCGCCCTCTGTAAAAATTCTGAGCCATTCTTGGGCTGGACTTTTCTGGCCCATCACAAACGCAGGCCCGATTTGGATTTATCGTGAACGATGAGCTTAAACAGAACTTGGCCCAGCCCTAACCCAGCCACTTGACATCCTTACTTGAGATTGCGTTAATGCCGACTATATGGGCCTACCCATCGGGGCCAGACGCACCATTACAGGGAGGTGTAGGGGACTGGATTGGGTAGTGACCCAGCATGTTGTGGAGCCACAGTGATGTATGTGTTTTATATCCACACCCACCGTTCATTTTGTGAGCCCGTTTTAAGGCATGAGTTCAAAAACTAAGCAAATCCAAAGCCAAAACATTAGAGATAATGACACCCACCATTGAAACCTTCCTGAGACGAACCACAATGTTCATTTGCCATCCAATTTGTTGATAAGGTCACACAGACCTTGATGAAGGAAAAACAAAAATATTAGTTTGATACAAAACTTTTGTTACCATAGCCCGTTTGGGAGCGTGGATCTGAAACCCTTAGATTCGAAACCCCGTGAATTTGAAATCCTCTTGTTGTGTTTGGCAATAATCCACTTTAATCCAAAAGTAGCTATTCATATTTGTAGTTGTTTGAATTTAATTACTAAATCAACTTTAATATCTCTAATTAGTGAACTTATGTAATTTTTAATACAATAGATGTAATAAGCCCACTGAAATATATACTGTGTTAAAAAATAATGAAATTCCAAGTCTCGGATGGGCCACGAGGATGAAATCATCTCCGAGTGACTAACCAATGATTTTTAACCGTTAATTTACATGGACAATGTTTGGACGGTGCTAACCATTATATTAAAGTAATTATAATGATGCAATTGATAATCCAATTATTTTAGGATACCAATAGAATAATAGTTTAATAATGACACAGATGTTACACATGTAACTATGGGAATGATTTTAGATGTAATCCAAAGTCTCACCTTGGATTTCAAACCTCTAATTATTTTAGGGTGCCAAAACAACCATGAAATTCTCTCAAATCCATGGTGCCAAATGGCCACTAAGAAATTTTGTATCGGTCGTCGTTAAATCACCACTGTTACCTGGATGTGATCCACTTGGGCTTTTTATCCGCTTCATGCATAACTTATAACTGCGTGGATAAAGTACAAACGTTGCGGTGGTACCTACGGCGACGTTTAGGTCACCACCCAATCCGCTTCCGTGGATGAGATGTCTACGTAAAATAAAAATCAATCGATCATAGTAATGGATAAGATAAGACGTACGCGTCAGGCAAATAGATAGTGGATTGGCTGGCGTACCACCTGATGGTGCATTGACGTCACCAAGTTAGCGGGTCCCATCACAAGGTATGTGTTATAGCCAAACCGTCCGTTCATTTTGCAAACTTGTTCTAAGGCTTGATTTGAAAAATAAGATAGATTCAAAGATAAAGTAGACCACATTGCAAAAAGAGTAGGAGATTAAACATCTAACATTGAAATCCTTCTGGAGACACGTAAGTTTTGGATCAATATGATATTTGTTTTTCCTCTTCTTCCATGACTTTGTGACCTAATGAACAGATTGGCTACAAAATAAATGTTATGGTGGGCTATACAAATGTTTCAATGGTGAGAATTATTATCCCGCTGTTATTTGTGGTTTGTTCCGGATGAACTTAGAATACAATTCACTTTTTGAGCTCATGCTCTAAAATGGACGCGGATTGGCTAGTCCCCCCACCAGTAGCTCCTGAGCGGGTGCTCATAGCTGGCGCCTTGCCATTTGTGCATTAGAGTGGTCCCATCATGCCCATCGAGGTAAGTGAAATGACCCTTACAAACGGCGTTAGCGCCCGTTTCAACCGAGTACCTGCTCGATACGAGAAAGCATACGAAATCTCTCCCGCCTCTCCCTCTCTAGAGTCCCTCTCTCCCTCTCTCAAATCCAACAGAAACCGCTATTTCTCTGTTGCATCTCACGGCGTGCTAACCTCAACGCACGAATCGGAGCTCAAATCCAAAGCTTCTCTCAAGCACACCATAGGAGCCCTCCATTGTCCAAGAGAAACCCAAACACTCCACATCAGGTCTCTCTCTCTCTTTCTTTCTCTCTCTCTCTCAATCTTATTTGCAACAGCTTGGGGATTTGGAGATTTCTCATTTTCGAATATGAATTTGGTCATTTTTCAGCTTCGTATGCCGATTTTTAGGATTTGGGGATTTTTCAACTTCGGAGGTAGATTTTTGAATTTGGAGATTTTCCAACCTGAATGTGAAATTGATTTGGGGAATTTAGCATCTTCTTTTTCTTTTTTCTTTTTTGCCCTTTTATTTTCCATTTTTATTTTCAAATTGATTGTTGGAGGACTGTTCAAAGTGGCACCTACCTGAAACCCTCCTTTGTACAGCCTTATGCTCTTCCCCAGATGAAATGAAGTACTTGTTTGTCTGGAAAAAAAAAAACAAAGAAAAAAAAAAAGTGGCTCATACCTAATGAGTAGCCCAGATTTTGGGGCTTAGCAGCATAATGTTATCATGAGGGGTTCAAAACATGTGACATGTTGGTGGGAAGGGGAATGCTGCATTTTTCTTTTTCTTTTTCTTCCCCTCCCTCCCTCTCTCCCTCTATAGATAGATGAACAGGTATAAAAATGCCGAGGCTTGCCTATTCCCACAATACAATCATTTAGAATTCCCCACTGTATGTGGGTCACATGGCAAAACTTTTATCTCAATCCATGAGACTCAATACAGAGGTTGGTTAGAAATGTCGGAATTCCATATGAGCAGTTCTTTTAGATGATTAGCATCTTTGGTCGTTGAGATTCCTTCCTAAGTGGTCCATGTATGGGGTGGGATTTTGGAATCGTCTAGATCATCATATGGTGGGCCAGTAAGGAGAGCCTCAACATTTCTGAAACAGGTAAGTTCTTATGTTTTTTGTTAGAAGATGAAAACACCAACTGGGCTTTAGATTTGGGATGGCACGAAATCTGAAGTTGATATGTTATAGCTTTAAAAACTTACAAAGCTATTCTTTTCAAGGGTTGGGTTGAAATCAAATGTAAATTATGTTTCTCTGTAATGTGCAGGAAAGGAAAAGTGAAGAGGATGGTTAAGGAAGAACATGAACTAGGGCATGATCCACAAATTCAAGCTTGGTGAATGTTTTTTTACTTTGAAGGTTGATTGGTAAAATGGATGGTAATTCATTGAAGAGTCAAGCATTTGATGAACCATGTCGAAGGTTAGATTTTGACACCAAAATAGATGTTCAAAAAGCAAGCCAACAAATAGATGACCAAGAAGCAAGTCAACATGTATTGGTTAATGTAGATGAGAATTTAGATGAAGAGCCAGAACTAGGTATGGAGTTTACTTCTGACGAGAGTGCATTTCAGTTTTACAATCGGTATTCTAAGAATACAGGGTTCAGTGCTCGAAGGGGATGGGTAAAGAAAGCAGATAATGATACCACCATACTTAAGAGAAGATTCTGTTGCTCTAAAGAAGGTAAAAAACATGACAAAAAACAAGGTGAGCCTCCAAAATTTAGGCATCCGATTACAAAAACTAATTGCCTAGCATCCATGATGATTAAGCTTCAGATGAATGGAAAATATAGTATGACTAAGTTTGTTGCAGAGCATAACCATGAAGTTATCACACCAACAACGGTACACATGTTAAGGTCACACAGAGGCATGACCGATGCTCAAAAAGACGAAGCGGATAATGCTGATGTCTCGGGAATAAAACCCAGGGAGGCTGTAGAATATTTTAGTAGACGATCTGGAGGTCGGGAGAATTTGGGTTTCCAATCCATTGACTACAAAAATTACTTGCAGAAAAAGCGAATGAAAGTGATGGAAAGAGGTGATGCAGGCCGTTTTACAAGACTTTTAAAAAATGCAAGTGGATAATCCATCTTGTTTTTATGCAATACAAGTGGATGAAGATGATCAGATCACGAATATATTCTAGGCAGATGCGATTTCAATAATGGACTATAGTGTTTTTGGAGATGTGGTTTACTTTGATACCACGTACAGAATAAATAGTTATGGACGACCATTTGCCCCATTTATTGGGGTGAATCATCATAAGAAAACTATAATATTTGGTGGGGCTTTGCTATACGATGAAACGATTGAATTTTTCAAGTGGTTGTTCGAAACGTTTTTGAGTGCTATATCTGAAAAACAACCAATGACAATCCTTACCGACCAAGATGCTACAATGGCAAATGCAATAGCCTCTGTGATGCCAGGAACATATCATCGCCTATGTATTTGGCATATCTACCAGAATGCTGCCAAGTACCTTAGTCATGTATTTAAAGGTTCAACAAGTTTCAAACATGATTTGAATAGATGCATATATGATTATGAGTATGAGGAAGAGTTTCTAACTGCATGGAATAACATGATTTTGAAGTACAATTCAATGGATAACAAGTAGTTACAAAATCTATTTAAGGAAAAAGAAAAATAGGCTTTAGTTTATGGAAGAAATACATTTTGTGCAGACATGAAAAGCACACAACAGAGTGAAAGCATGAATAATTTGTTGAAAAATTATCTGAACTCTAAATACGATCTTCTTCATTTCTTCACCCATTATGAACGGGTAGTGGCTAGTCGACAGTACAAGGAATCCATGGCTGATTTCAAAATGAGGCAAAGTACCCCGATAATGTTTCTCGATGTGAAGATTTTAAATGAAACGGCAAAGGTGTATACTCCAGAGGTATTTGAAATGTTTCAAGAAGAGTATAAAAAACATCTTCGTTATTCAATTTTTAAATGTGGTGAAGTTGGCACGATTGCAGAGTATTGTGTATATAATGATAAAGATGAAAGACGTACTGTTAGATTCAACTCTTTAGATGGTACAATGACATGTAGTTGCAAGAAATTTGATTTTGTGGGGATCCTATGTAGTCATGCATTGAAAGTTTTAGATTTTTATAATATAAAAGAAGTTGATCCTCGGTATGTTATGAAAAGATGGAGAAGAGATGCAAAAGAAGGTTTTAGTAGAGATCATACCATGGTACCAACAAAAGGTGAGCGTAATATTGTTTTAGGTAAGCAGTACAAATATTTGTGTAGCAGGCTTCATAGAATTGCAGCAATGGCTGAGGAACATGATGAGTTGTTCAAATTCGCTGATAAATACACAGATAAATTCCACGGTGAAATGATGGAACGTATGAAAGGGATGAAGGAACCTCCACTAAGGTCGTCTAAATCCGTTGATGAAAGTGTAGAGATTGAACACGCACACCATGAGCTGATAGAAAGTGAAGAGACTAGACGTGTGCACTCTAGACGAAATGAAAACGTTGATACTAAAGGTGCATGCCATGAGCCAACTGAAATCATAGATATAGAAACAATACACCCTGAGCCTATTGAAAAAGAAGTTACTTTTGTTAATAGCCAGAGTTCACAAACTGTAAGTGGGATTAAAGTAAAGCCTCGAGTTGGGGGCAGCCGTCGTGTGTATTAAAATCCGTTGGATAAAGTACGGAAGAAAAAATCTCGTATTGAATCTGTTCAGCCACAAGCAAATCAAGAGAGACGAGAAGTTGTTCAAACACCAAACACAATGCACCCTACTTCATTTCAACCTTCAAATTATTCAATTCCATCTCCTGAACTGAGTCATCTTAATCAGGTATCAGTGAGAACTTATTTACTAAATCTTGTCATGTCACATGTTTATATTCTTTAAATTTTTGATTTTTTTTCCCTCCATCAAGGTACACATATTGCTGTCAAGAGTCACTCAGAAGTACTGATAGGATCCCATGTAAGACCCGGTCATCATATGGTGATTGGCTACACTCCTACCTCTAGTGGGTCCATAAATGCTCCATTGGTTCAATTTCAATACCAAGCACCTCATTTTGGCATGTTTCAACAAAATCTCTTCAACATTGGACCACAGGTAAAAGTGCGATTTAATTTTGTATATTCCTAATATTAGAGTAACATTTATAGGAGTTGACATTCATGTAAGTTACGCTCATTAAAGTTTTCATTATTGTGTTTTTGCCATGCTAGACTTCAATTGGTACTAGTCTGAGTTGGTTTGGGATACCTAAGATCGGCCCTAGTGGATCAATTAGTGGCCCTTTAGTTGCTTGTGGCTACCAACCAAGTACAAACTTGTACAAGCAAATTCCCTCAAGCAACCCGCAATTGGCACATTTACGTAAAGATACATCTATAGGAAGCATTGCATTTCAACAGGTAAAACTATTAACCTCTATCATTCATAGTATTGAATGAACTTCTTAATTTTCAATACAGTGAGACGTCTTATCCATTGAAATTTGAAATCCCTGTATGTAGTTATCATCAACACCATGTGATAAGAGTCAATCAACCATTACCATGTGAAGAACACAACCTACGTTTGAATAAATAGAGTTTCTTTCCTCAAAGGTGAGTGTATGTTCTAACTCTTCTTACAAAAGTCAAAAGATTGCAACTTGATTGGTGGAATCTATTTACTTTCTTTTCTCTTAACAGAACGAAAGAAAAAGATGAAGAAATTTTGCGTTTTGTGTGCAAGAGTTTGCGATATTAAGGTAGGAAGGGACCGACGCACCATCTATATCCTTCATGGGAATTTTTGAGGTGGAAAGGATCTGATTTTCACAAGCATGTTTTCTCCACTTATGTGGAATTTTGAGATGGAAAATCAAAAGAGATGTTGATTTGGCTTCTTTGGTGGGAATTCTCATAGTGGTATTCAAATGTTCAAGGCATCCATCAGGTGGACTACTGCAAAAAAAAAAAAAAAAAATCAAGGCGGTCCATTTAGAAGGTGAGCTGTGATATAAATAAGTTGGCAAGTTACAAAATTTCAGCTGATTTTAGTGAGCACCCATTTTTCCACTTACTATGCTTATACTAGCCTTACTAATAGCAAAAAGCCACTTGAAATTATCGAGTTGGAATTTTGTCAATAAATTTGAAGTCAAATTTGTTGTCATAATTAGTAATAAATGTGCTCGTAATAAGACCTTTGTTGTTAAATTTGTCATATTTGTCAACAATGTGGGGTCAAATCTTCCATAAGATTTTTGTCGTCAAATTTGTCAACAATGGAAAGTCAAAATTTGTTCCTAAATTTCGTCAAAATTGTGAAGTTAAATTTTGTACATTACAAAATGCCGATGCTTGTTTTTCAATAAGACCTTCCAAAATTTTCCATTTTAGCCATCCAATAAGAATGATTTTTACCTTATGATTTTTTCTTGTTGATAATGTTGCAGGTAAATTCTACATGTTTGAAATGATGGTACAAGATGTGTATGAGAAGATTACATTGCTCTTCAGCACTTTTGAATTTTTAAGTTGCATGTGGCTTCATAGCAAGAAGCAGTCGCAGCCCTCATGGCTCTCCATGTAGGACATGATATGGTTTTCAACAACAGCCCTTGTATGTAGCAGCAGAAGTAACATGTTCTTTTCAAATCAATGTGGCCTTCTTTTGCTCTCTACGGTTGTCCTGTGACTGATGTTGTGCAAGTTTTGGATAGGAGCTACCTTGGTCATTTTGTCTTGGGCTGTTGTGGGTTTGGTGTGGTCTTATTGTGGTGTGTAGCTGGTTTATAGGGATGGTAGTTAGTGGCTGTCATTGAAGATTTAGATCAGCTTTGAGGTGCCAGATTGGTGGCTTGTTCTGTGGGTCTGTTATAATTTTTTAATTTTTTTAGCCCTGTATAGTTTTTTGTTTTGTGTTGTTTTGTTTTTATTTTTTTTTTGTACAAGTGCTATAAATGATAGGCGTGACTGCTGCCTTTTTTGTTGGCGTCTGCCTGAATAGTTGTATAGAGCATTTCCACTCAATAATCTTGGGTGGTGTGCTTCCCACCTTTAGAAAAAGAAGAAGAAAGAATGGGTATATATCAATATGGGCAGGATTTGAATTTTGAATATGTGATTTAGATGTGGATTGAATATGTAATTGAATGATTAATAGGCTGAATGTGGATTGCATGTGTAACTGAATGTAAATGCGTTGTTGGCAAATAATCAAGTCCTTTTTGTTGCTTTGGCCTTGTTAATATGATGAACGCATTGAAATATGTAAGTTTCCTAGATGTTTATTTGAAGGTAAGCAGGATTGTTACGCAAGCTATGGGTATGTTCTCATAATAAAAGGGGCCAAACTGCTCACCATATTTTGCAAGAACATTGGAATGCATTCCTTATTCAAGTATAGATTTATGCCATATTAACAAAGTTCAACTAGTGTGCTCTTATACCTTTCCTTGAAAGAAACAGAAGACTAGCAACCAAAGTCTAAAATTGCAAAAACCTTATTTCAAGTTTTTAAGAACTGCTCTACAAATCTATAGCTACGGTTCTAATCCGTATTATGTTCGTAGTTGCGGGTGTTAAGGTATGTCTTAAACCTATAGCTACGGATTAAATCCGTAGCTATTGTCTCCATTTTTTTAAAAAAAAAAAAACCTTATAATCATTCATTCATTCAATTACTCCTGCATAATCATTCATTCATTCAATTCCAATCCTTCATTCAATCAATTACAATTACAATTATAATTACAAAATTAGTTTCCTAGTAATTCATGAAAGTAGGTGGACTTCGTAATATTCCGCAAAAGAAAGAAAAAACAGGCAGTCATTTGTTGAATTCTATCCTCACAGCAACAAAAAGGACCATTTGTTGTATTCTTGAAAATTACCAAAAGGAAGATGGTGTTGAGATTCCGGCACCTTTACAACCCTTCATGGGTATTGCCTTCCTTCCCTTCCAGAACAGCCCAGCACCAGAGACGAAAGAAAAGAAGTCTAAAGCCAAGGCAGCTGCTTAAACACGAGAACCGAAACATCCAGAAGCATGAGCGGCTATGTTACCAAAATATTACATTGAGCAATGTGTTGTCACATTTATCTGATATGATCAATATTTAGAAGAAAGGGTTGAATTGGCCCAACACCACCACTACCACTACCACCACCTCCTTATGGCTGGTTGCAGAAATTTTTATTCAGTTATTGTACAACTGTCTTCCTCAAAAATATTTAGTAGTCATTGGCATGCTTACAGCCACACTTCTTTTTGTGGAAGTTGAAAAAAAAGAGTAGATGGTTGGTTTTTTAAAGGAGTCGAAATTAAACACCTCAGTATATTTGAATTATTGTTCGACGTTCCTAATGACAAAACTGCATTCCAAGCACTTGAAGATCCCTTGTAGAAGCTCTAGCTGGACCTCATTCATCCGTGTCTATGGGAGATTGGAAAAAGTGTATGGTGACAATGACAACTAGGGGTAACAAAAAAGTTTTGCTAAGGCACCTTGCAATTCTCATAAGTAGCTTTGACAATCTCCTTATTCAGCATTCTTGAATTAACTTTCTCCAAGAACTTCAAGTACAGCTCATGAAAATTTGGCTCAATGTTACTCTGTCAAATATAATGTCCCAGTAAAGTAAAAATCAGCTGATGAAACTAAAAGGTTATTCATAAGATTTTTCTCACCTTTTCATCACAATATACTAAGCAAACCATGGATAGTACTACTCTTTCAGGACATTAGTAAATTATTTTGCTTTCATGTCCATATTTAAAGCTGAAATATCATTAATCATAAATAAAATCTTGTCTTATATCTTTGATGCAGGTTCCTGCATGAAATAAACAACAAACTCAAAACTGAATTAATGCTCCAAACAGCGTTCCCACAAACAAATTTTCAGAAAAGACATTTTGGGCCACACAAGGACAAAATAAATGAGCAGTTATGAAAAATTTATTGACGGTCATTCAATATCAAATGGCATCCATGTTGTGTGGGATTCAACTAATTTCATCATCTATGGTCTCATACACGTAGTCACGGATAAGATATTTTCTGAGGTAATACCTAAATTGGGTGGTGAGATGATGTGGAAAGATTTGATAGGTGGACCTTACACTGTTGGGTATCTATAAGCATGCGACCCTATCAATCAAATCTTGCCATGTCATCTCACCACTGAAGTGAGATTCTCTTTTCGAATCTTTCTGGTGGAAAATGATTTGTAAAGCTCCCTTGTTTCGATTTTTCTAGCCGAGTAGGATTTATAATGTTGAGCCAAATAGTTTTTGTTCCCAAAACATAGAACACTAAGTTCCAATAATTTTGTTCCAAAAAAGTTTGTTCCATAGCCAAGTTATAAAGCATGTTATTGTTAGTGCAAAGATCATGTTTTTGTTACAAAAAATTCAATACATGCATATCCAAAAGACCAAAACAAGCATCCAATAAGAACAGATCCACCGTGGTTTTTCACAACTCACTGCAATTCCTTAAATTGAAAAAAAAAAAAAAAAAAAAATCCAAACAAAGAAATCTCCAAAAAAAAGGTCAATTTCTGAAAATATCTCGATGAGAAATGCTAGGCTGATTGGCATGAGGAGAGATTAAAGAGGCAATTTGCAATACACAAACCAATATCAGCTTGTGCAACATCTAGACCACTCATAACAGAGGCATTTTACATCTAGATTACAAACATCAAGCCCACAAATTGTGGTCCATCACCTGTGATTTGAAATAATGGCAGGGAAGTTTTAGATACTAAAAAACAGGATTTAGCTTCTAGGAGTTTACATGTGAAACCTTTTGGTCGAGATTCTCCTAAATAAAAACTTTAAGATTATCCGGCTGAGTAGATTTTTGGAGCATGTCAGAGTCCATCCACAGTGGAACATAGCAAACCAATGTTCTAGCCTATAAAATCATCAGAAAGGCCATACCATTACTGCTCTCTTGTGTAGAAAGATAGGCCTATAGAATTGCATTTTGACCAAATTTCCAACTAACTTTTAGTCCAACCTTGGCCGCTTTCATCTCACTATCTTTGGGCTCCTCTTGCTTATTTTTCACTTTTGATTATGTGTTCTCCATTAGAGTAGGTGGAGGCTTCTTTACAACCTTCGGCTATTATAGCTACAACTCTGATTGTTGGTTGATTCAGAGTAGCCTTGGAGGAAGCAGCGCAAACATGCCGAGAAGAATCTAATTACAATTCCTGCAAAAAACCAATTGAATGTGCACCCCTAATTTCATCATCTATCAAACAAGAATAAAAAAAAATCACACTGCATGAAAAAGATACTTCCGAAAAGTGCTGGAATTTAAAAAATGAAATCCATCATGAAAATGATTGGATAAGTATACAAAACAAATCAAATTTCTTTTTGCCAACGGAAGCCTTGGACAGGGAGTGAAGATGAAAGTTCTCCCTTTGGAGTAGACAATTTCCTGCATCCTGGAGTTTGCAGTTCAAGAAAATCATACTGGTGGTAGCATTATGCAAGTAGGCATGTACATTCTACATACTATGATGATGGATCTTTTATGCAAGAGGGGTAGGGAAGCTCCCTTTGCCATGCTAGCTTTTAGAAACCTCTGGACATATAAATCAACTGATGTGGACAACCAACTTTTCATTCCCATGGTGCAAAATCACACTTTTTTCTTTTTGGTAGGACTGATTGGATGTTCGTACCAATATATTTCCATCATGTATATCAAACAAGAAAAAAAAATCTAGCACTAAAGCAGCTTCCACACATACATACGAGAATTTAAGGAACTAACAAACATAGTTAAGCATATAGCTGCATGGTGGAGAATTTTCATCCAGTCCACTCATCCATTAGATGTGTCACCATATTTTCCCCTGGATCTTAAAAATCAGTCTAACCCAAAATTCCCTGCAAGAAAGAAGAACATGATTGATTGATTGAATAAATAAAAACTGATATATATGCCGCAGTAATGACAAGCCAAGTACTAGGCTCTCTATTTCCTGTTGAACGGCCTGAAATAACAGATCCCACTCATTTCTACTCGGTTTTTACTATGAGTTGAAACAAGTGGGCTATCTGTTTTATGTGGTTTTTCTGGCGAAAATCGATCCGTCAGACCACTCTTCCATCACAAATGGCAAGGACAACTTTTTCCATGTCCACATTATCATCCTGAAATAAAATAAAAATAAATGTTGACAAAGTGGGGACCTTTAAAACAAGCTCTTCAAAACACTGTTGTACATTAATTCGAGTTTTTGCACTACATTCAAGAAAAAGATATCCATACTCCCAAGCAAAATCAATTCCCTCTTTCTTCGTGACAACCCTTCCACTTTCCTGCACAATTAAACATCTAGATGCATATCTTATATTTAAACTGTGGAAATCTTATGATATATAATTCAAAAGAATAAGGTCGTGATTGGAAGTGCACTTAAACCACATTTACAACATAGAAGTTCTGAGGCCACCTTGCATTGAAAAGTCCTCTGAGAATGGAGGTATAGTTGTTGTAAACCTTTGTAGGAATTACATTATCAACTTTGTTTCCAACAAGCATCTTGATGCAATCTTGATTAGTTGAGTAGAGATAGATTTCCTTAGCCCTCATATCCGCAAGATTTGTAAATGTGTCTTGTCTTGCTACATCATAAACTGGAAACATTGCAAATAAAGTTACCATAGCTTTATGCAAAATTTCCACATTATAGAAAACTAATCATGAGATGTAAAAGAGTTACCATAGCTTTATGCAAAATTTCCTCCGACCGCACGTGCTGCTCCATGGTATTCAACCATTGGGTGAATGCTCCAAGGAATGACATCAATCACCAAATAACCAATCACGATTTCTCAAAAACTCAGTAAATGTTGAAAGATAAAGCTATCTGGAAACAAAATTATGGTAGCTTACATGAAACATATCCTAATCAGGCTGCATGAATTCTCCAAGGAAAAAGGTGTTGTAGGCAACAAATGCAATATGGATTGTATGTGACACTGGGATTCTCGGCCAAAAATCATCAGATGCTCTTATCATAGCAGTCCTCTTTGAGCATTTAAAATTTTAAGCTTGCAAAAGCCTTTTAAAAAAATCTGCAAGGTGTACATGCATGCACAAAGAGTCAGCCTTGTATGTTACATACTTCATGATAAGTCAAGAAGACATAACGGTGAGCTCACTGAGTAACTCAGTACGCAATCTACATCCCTGTTGATAGCCTAGCTGCAAGTCTATATACCTGAACTAGTTATATCGAAAACATCTGCTGCTGAGAAGCCTACCGGGCTTCTTATAGGCTTGTGTAATTACCATCAATACCATATCAAACCCAACCTAATCTCTCTAGGCAGTTTTTTTTTTTTCCTTTCATTCAACCTGGATTTCATGATCAATTCAAGCAGCACTGAAACTAGTACATCAGTGGGAGTCAAGCCCAGGTTGCCCCACTAGAAGGGAGATTCACTAGCAGCTCAACTGACATGCATACATTGGCTGTGTCGACAAAGGAAAACTAGTTTTCAAATCATGTTAAAACAAATCAACAATGACGGAAGGTAAAATGAAACATTCCAAACCTCAATTTGTTAGTGTTACAATGTGAAACTTAATTATAGGATACAACAAGCTTTGGAGTTCTCCCTACATTTCCCCAATTTTTCTACTTCTATATTTGTACGCACATTATAAATTTTCACAGCAACTCACCCGCTGGGAAAAGGCTATGATTATGATGTAGACAGTACTGATGGTGATTATTTCCAAAGAATCAATGCAGTATAGCTGCTGATTTGGGTGGAAACACGTCGTGCCCCTTCTGGCAACCATAGGTCATCCAAATAGGCCCATCGAAAACCTGCTGGACTTGGTAGCTATTTCAGGAGTCTGATGCACTTGAATTTTCATCTTTCAAGACATTCTCAGTAGATCTTTTTCTCACGGAACTGCACCAACAAGAAAACTTTGAAAAGTTGGCTTTTCGTCACCAAAAGGGTGGGCTAGTTTTCAAACATATTCAAGTTTAACAATGAATTTGGTCTCTAAACAGATTGTAATCTATGTTCGGCTGATCCCTCCATTATTCGTCGAATATGAATGTGAAGTCAAACCATGCATCCCCAGTTCTTGCAGACTCCTTGCTCCTTACCAAGTCTAGATTAGGCATTCCAAAGAAGATGTTAAATTCCCCAAATCAATTTCCACATTCAGGTTGGAAAATCCCCAAATTCAAAAATCTACCTCCGAAGTTGAAAAATCCCCAAATCCTAAAAATCGGCATACAAAGCTGAAAAATGACCAAATCCATATTTGAAAATGAGAAATCTCCAAATCCCCAGGCTGTTGCAAATAAGATTGAGAGAGAGAGAGAGAGAGAAAGAAAGAAAGAGAGAGAGAGACCTGATGTGGAGTGTTTGGGTTTCTCTGGGACAATGGAGGGCTCCTATGGTGTGCTTGAGAGAGGCTTTGGATTCGAGCTCCGATTCATGCGTTGAGGTTAGCACGTCGTGAGATGCAACAGAGAAATAGCGGTTTCTGTTGGATTTGAGAGAGGGAGAGAGGGAGAGCAGGAGAGAAAATGGTTTTTTTTGGACTCTAGAGAGGGAGAGGCGGGAGAGATTTCGTAGGCTTTCTCGTCTCGAGCAGGTACTCGGGTGAAACGGGCGCTAATGCCGTTTGTAAGGGTCATTTCACTTACCTCGATGGGCGTGATGGGACCCACTCTTACGCACAAATGGCAAGGCGCCAGCTACGAGCACCAGCCCAGGAGCTACTGGTGGGGGGACTAACCAATCCGCATCCCTCTAAAATGACCTCTGCATGAATGAAAATTGTGGATATAATAAATACATTATTGTGAGGTTCTTGAAACTTTAAACTCATTTTAACAGTTCCTAAAACTCGGAGCCCGAAAAGAGTCAGACACGACAAGTAACCACACCAGCTAGTTCGTGGTGTGTGTGGTACACCAGCCATTGCTCTTCGCCTAACACGCCTCTTAGGGTTCACTTCTCCATTTACTGAAAAGCAAAATAGAAACACTTTTGCCCGTAACAACGAGGAACAAAACAGAGCCTCTGACAAAGACCACATGCGCGAATTGGTTCTTCCCTCACCAAGACTTAGCTAGAGATGGATGGCCCAGTTAAGGGCCCTGTGAGGCCCACCGCGGTGCACTCATCAATTTTGAAAGATCATTTAAAGAAATGACTCAAATATGAGACAAAGTAAAGGCTCAAGTGGACCACACAATATAAGGCAGTAGGAATTGAAAACTTCTTATGGGCATATGTTAAAACTAAATTATAGATTTATAATTATGTAAAATAATAAAGAAATCGAAAAGTTGAAGACTGGTTAAAGCAAGTGTGATCATATTGTCCTTGAAGCGTTATTCGCCCCTTTTCAAAGTAATTGAGAATACTGATAGGTTATATGTAAACCGCTTCTAGAATATGACGAGCCTGGATGTGATTTTGCATTCAACAAATACAAAGAACCACAAATGGAACTCTGTATACACAATTTTATCTGACAGATAAACAAAAGAAAAAAATTCAAAAGCTTAGAAAATTTAAACCACTACTTTGGTTTGTTTCTTGAGGTATTCTAGCTAAGGTTTGTATGAACCTTGCTGACTAATCAGAGTACATTATTGCTCTTCTTGTTGGGTTGTAAGTGAGAATGAGTTCAAGTGTTGGTGATAGGCCAATGAACTATTCAGGCATTGTTTACATAGGCCAAGGTTGCCTGTTTTGGTCCAGTGTCATGACTCAATTTAACCGTTATATGGTTGTTGGTGAGAAACTAGCCATTATTGACAGTTTCTGGCCGTTATGCATGTAGGACAACCAGCTGCTGCATGCTAGCCATTTAGACTCACTGGCTGACCGTTTTATGATTGTTGGGCTAGCCAAATGCATCAATTTCTATAGCCATTTTAAACTCACATGCCCACACTCTCGTATCGAGCCCGATACTGTGACCATAACTGTTCATGTGCTCGTGCCCATGTGCATGCGTGTGCACGGATGTTCCAGTGCTTCGCACTGGAACACACAAGTCCACTACTCCATGAATCAACCGAGCAAAAAATAAGGTACTCCACACCCCAAATATAAACACAATTTTTTCTTCTCTCCTTTCTGATATGAGACTATTCTCAAAAATATCAAAATTGCAAGTTCTTTTAAAAAAAAAAATCTTATATATATATATATATATATGTCAGAACATAAACAACTTATATGCATAAAGAAAGATTTCTTTCGGTTTGAATCTTTCCTTAGTGTTAGTATCACAAAGCTCTATCGAAATTCCTGTTAGTTGCAGCTTTGAACTAGTTATTCCTAGATAAAAGAATCAAAGAAACCACACATATATTCACATTCGTGTTATTAGAGTTCCCACAATCTTACTTAGCATAATTAATGGCGATTATCCTATTTCATGAACGATCTTGAGAGAAACTCCAACTCTCATGAGAGATAGCATCATCTCTATATTCACATAGGTGAAATCCTTTCGGTATCTGTTACTATTAAGACACGTGTTCTTTAAACTGGATTTCATTAAGAATTCTAAGACTCAACCCTCTATCTGTAATGCTCATCACTTTATCTATTATAGATTAAGTTTTACATAATTTTAGTGCCGAAACTTTCCGCATATCATCAACTTATTTTTACCCATTGAACCTGAATTTATAGATTTTTTAATTTCAGGTTGAGTTTTCATCACTGGAGAAACTTGGTTGAAGAGTTTCAACCCCATCTCTCTAGATGTCACATTTACTACCTCTCTCATTAGAGGTTTAGTAAAAGGGTCAGCTAAGTTACTACTCAATTTCACATATGAAATTGCATTGATTCCATCTTGAATTAATTGTCTTATATAATTATGTTGTAGACTTTCCATTATATGCATCATTATAGGCTCTAGCTAATGTGGCTTCACTATCATAATGTAGTGACACAGCTGGTATATGCTTTATACAAAAAGGGATTTCTAATAAAAGATCCATAAGCTACTCATCCTCTTTTCCTATTGCAGCCAAGGCTATAAACTCAAACTCCATAATCAAGTGAGTTATGCAGGTTTGTTTCTTGGATCCCCATGACATGGTTACACCTCCTAGGGTGAATATATACTCATCTTGTAGTGGACTTGTTGTCGCCTGCACTCGATATCCAACTCGCATTAGTATGTCCTTCCAGTACGGCAAGAAACTCTGAGTAAAATAGTTATGAGTCTTTAGTTTCTTTTAAGTAACTAAGAACTTTATTGATAACATTCTAATATTCCACACTGAGATTACTAGTAAACCTAATGATTTTACTCACAGCATGTGCAATATCTGGTCTAGTGCATTGCATTGCATACATTAGACTGCCTATAACACTTGCATACTCAAGTTGTGCAACTTCTCTTCCGTTATTCTCATTTAACTGATACTTGGATCAAATGGGATTTTTGTTTCTTTTATATTGAAATGGTTAAACGTGTTTAGTATCTTCTCAATATAATGAGAATGATATAGAGCATAACACCCACTATGTTTTTTAACTTTGATACCTAGGATGGTATCCACATGTTCAAGATCCTTTATTTTAAATACGAAAGATAAAAACTTCTTTCTTTCTGTTATACCTTTCATTTTAATAATGATTATTAACATGTCATCAACATACAAACAAATAATAATTACAAAATTACCATTAACTTTAGAATATATGCATTTATCAACTATATTATGCATGAAGCCATGAAATAGTACTTTTGAATCAAACTTTTCATGTCACTATTTAGGTGCTTGTTTTAATCCATACAATGATCTAATCAATCTACAAACTTTATTCTCATTTCCTGTTAGAACAAACTATTCAGGTTGTTCCATGTATACCTCCTCATTGAGATCACCATTTAGGAAAACAATCTTTACATTCATTTGATGGATGTGAAGATGATGTATAGATGCTAGTGTAAATAAAATCCTAATGGATGTTATCCTAGCCACTGAAGAATATGTGTCAAAATAATCTATCCATTCATTTTGTTTAAACTCTTTAACTACTAATCTAGCTTTAAAGATTTGAATAGTCTCATTAATGTGATATTTCTTCCTAAATATCCATTTACATTCTATGGGTCTAAAACTTGGAGGTAAGTTCACTAGTTCTTATGTTTGATTTAACACTATAGATTCTGTTTCATTGTTTATGGCTTCCTTCCAAAAAGTTGAGTTATCATCATTGTATGTTTTAGAATCACCTTTTATAGTCAGTAATTACTATAGATAATTTTCTGATAACATTTTAATTATCTATTTTCTTCTACCAGATAGAAAAAGATATGCTGAGAATCTATCTGATTAGCATCAAGATTCTTTTCTATTACCCTCTAGATCCTACGAGATTCGTTTGGAGCCTTCAACTTCTTGTGGAGCTATACTCACTAGTTCTCTATTAGGAGTTTGGACTTCATTATCCTTAATTTGATTTCAAGGATGGTAAGTTCTCAGAGAACTCAACGTTTCTTGATTCTATAATAGTGTTAGACTCTAGTGTAAGAGTCTATAAGCTTTGTCATTTTGTGCATACCTTACGAATGTGCACTTTATAACTCTAGGTCCTAACTTAGTTCTTCTAAGATCAGGAGCCCTACAATATGCGAGACACCCCGACACTTTAAGATGTCCTAGGTTAGGTTTTCTACCTTTCCATATATCATATGGTGATGTTTTATTTTTCTTATAAAGAATTTTATTTAGAATGTGACACGCTGCAAGTAGTGCCTCACCCCATAGACTCAGTGGCAACATTGCATGTATTAGCATTGAGTTAACCATCTCTACTAACTTTATATTTTTCTTTTTTGCTATACCATTTTGTTGTGGTGTATATGATGCAGTACATGTGTTGTAATATTTACATTTTAAATATCACTAAAAAAATTCAGAAAACTCGAACCAGTTTGTAATAAGATTTCATTAAATTGTGTTGAAAAATTCAATTTTCTCTGAATCCAAAAATGAAATCTTAATCTCAAGGTCTCTCGAATACGATCATGTACAATTTCTAAAACCAAATAACTAACTTGGGAAAGTTAAATCATACCTGAAATCTAACTATATGTGTTGATCCAATACTAATGATCGTCCTCCAAACTAAGAGATCTCTCTTTGATATATTTTGGTACCAGAGATATCTAGATAGCCTAATAAATTTTCTTTGTAGGTGTCAAGGAATCCCATAAGTATCCATAATGATGGACTAAAGAGAACCTGAGAAAAAGATGAAAAACTCATTTTCTCTTCCTACACAAATTTCTCTCATTTGTTTAATTCACACCCAACCAAAAATGTGTATAAAGCTTCTTGTATAACTCCTTTGGAATAAGATCAAATATATAAGGTTAAAGTTAAGGTTTCAGGGAAATACCAGTATAGTACTCTGCCACCCTATGCATAACTTTGTAACCTATTATAATAGAAGTACATCGATCTACCTCATTTATGCAAATACTCAAGACCTAATCCCTCCACTAGCATGTTCATCCACTAATGACCATATCCCATGACAATTAAAAGTGGACTATTAGATATGGACCATCAAATTATTATGAAAAGCAATCATAGTAGTTTTCATGGTTAAAAGAAAACTTTAATGGTTACAAACCTTTCAAAACCTAATTAAAACATAGGAGTGCTAGGCCAAGCATAAAAAGCACTTGATGAATTCTTAATATTTTTTTCTCAATCAAAGCCATAAACATGTTTCTAGGCAAACTAGTGTATCTCTTCTTGGACCAAGTAAAAATCAACGGCTCCTAATGGAAATACGCAGCTACATCCATTTTATTAGCCCCTGTATGGATCTTGTAGGAAGATCCAGAGTTGACCGATCAAGATCGTGACCCTTACATGTCCTCAAGTTTAAGGATTAATCATCCTTTATACATCATCAAGTCATGATCTCACAATCATGGTCTAGGCTAATAAGCCCTCAAATTACTGACTTGATCTCAATCCACCAATGTAAGTGACAAAAGATCTAAATATGTTTCATTTCTTCATAGAACACTCACACTCCTGTGCAGGGTAAGTGTAAGGCATAAACCCATACTAAGTCGGTTCCCAACGGTGAAGATTGTCCATCCTGACCCAAGTCATTCCCCTCATACAAGATGATCGTACATCTCATGAACTAATGTCCACAGGAATGTCCTACATACGTGTGACAGTCATAATCTAATAGAGTACTGAGATCCATGTACCACGACTCTCTCAGGTCAATGACCATAATGTCCAATCTTAAGTTTCCAAGGACCATAAGAGAGATCACTCTTCAACAAACCATAATGAATATTCAAATAACACTATACGCGGAGGATCAATGGGATATCCACGAAGGACTCATGATCTTCATAATCTACGGTTATGATCGCCCTAATTACATCCACATGGTTAATTGATTAGAGCTCACATTAGTTTTTCAGGACACTGGCTCCAACAATTTGTCCTGAGTTTTTTTTATTCAACTTGATTGGGTTTCAAGTCAAGTTTTCATATTTTCTAAACTATGGTTGGTCATATTCTTTTGATGTATCATTTGGTGGTCATCAGCAATGCTATCAAAATCATTATCATATTGCAAATCGTAATAAAGGTTGAATCATATCGAATTGCAAATTGTATTGTAAATAGTGAGATTTTTTATAATCTTCTAAAAAATATAAATAAATCAAAAAAATAAAAACTTAATCATTCTTTTGCCATTAATATGCACCAAGCAATGCCATGACAAGATAATGTTAAAGGATTTTTATCTTTAAATCTTTAAAATATTCTATTTTGTAAGAGAAGTATTCCAGTGATGTTTAGATCAGGTGTACACGAGTCGAGTTAGCTCGTTAGCTTGTTCGAATCAACTCAAAAAAGCTCGACTCAACTTGGATCAAAACTGTGTTCGAACCGAGTCAAGCTGATTTTTTGAGCTCAAAAAAATTTCGAACCGAATTCGAGCTTGCCCAAGCTCAACTTGACTCAGATTGAACCCAACTCAAATCGAACTCGGATCGAACCAGTTTGGTGACTCAGTTATTTTGATATTGTTGCTGCTCACCAAGTGTTTGATGAAATGACTCAACGAAATGTGGCTGGTGGCAAGAAAGGCACGTATATGAAACAAATATTTTTTTTTTTTCTTGATTTTATGTTGTTTAGAAGGTCTTTGATGAAATACTTATAAATCCATTGCTATTCTTTTACATACAGCAAGATTTTGAAAGTATGCTTCATGTGTTTGTGAAAATACTGCACATATAACTCAGCTTGATCTTGGCTCGAACTTAGCTTGAAATGGCCCGAGCTACTAACTGAACTAAGCTGAGCCGAGCCGGCCAATTAGGCTCAAGGACCGAGTCAAGGAGCTGAAGTCAGAAAGTGGCCGATCCAAGTCGAGCTTGGCCAAGCTGAACTCGGATAGACTCATGTACACCTCCGGATGTTACCAAGAGAAACAGTAAACATCCAGTTAACGAAAGTGGATTGGCTATACCACACACCAGCTATGTATATGTTGGATTGACGTAAGCAAGTTCTGTAGGTCCCATAATGTGGTATATGTTATATCCAAACCATCCATCCATTTGAAGAGCTCGTCTTAATGCTTGAACCCAAAAATAAGACAGATCTAAAGATTAGGTGGACCACACTACAAAAAGCAGTGGGGTGTAAAACGTATACCATTAAAACCCTTTTGGGGTCACGGAAGTTTCAGATGAATATGAAATTTTTTTTCCTCTTCATCCATATATTTTTGACCTTATTAAAAGATTGGATGGAAAATAAACCTTATGGTGGGGCCTACGAAATTTTTAACAGTGAAAATCATTATCCCGCTGCTATTTTTCATGTGTTCCATTTAAGGTTTGGATATTATTCATTTTTTTTTCTAATACTCTAAAATGATCTCTAAAAAAGGATGAACGGTATGGATATAATAAATACATCATTGTGGGGCCCATGTAACTTCAATCTCCTTTGAACCATTCGTACATCTTGGAGCTCGAGGAGCGTCGGCGCTCGTCTTTGCACGACACGTATCTACATCAGCTATATAGCTGGTGTGTGGTACAGTAGCCAATTCACTTCCCACGTTGACTCACTTCCCACGTTGACAGTCAGAAAAGAAAAGGGGGAATGGATTGGCTACTCCCCCTGCCACCGGCCAATGGCTGATGGTCGGTGCTCTGTGGGCCCCATCATTATGTATGTGTTTTATCCATGCCATCCATCTATTTTTATAGATCATTTTATATTATAAAAACAAAAATGACGTATATCCCAGTCTCAAGTGGACCACATTATAGGAAACAGTGTTGAATGAACGTTGACCATTAAAAACTTTTCGAGGGCCATAAAAGTTTTGGATCAAGATGATCTTTGTTTTTTCCCTTCATCTGGGTCTGTATGACCTAATCAACAGATTGTATGTCAAATAAACAGTATAGTGGGCCTTAGGAGGATTTTAATGGTGTATATCCAATCATTATTGTTTTCCTGTGGTGTGGTCCAACTGAGATTTATACCCCTCTTATTTTTCGGATCAAGCACTAAAATTATCTTTAAAAATGGATGAAATGAATGGATGAAACACATACATAATAGTGGGGCCCACAGAGCACCGAACACCAGCCACGTGACTGGTGGCAAGAGTAGCCGATCCGTTTCCGTAAAAAATATAAATAAATAAAAATAAATAAATAAATAAAAGAAGCCAAATGAAAGATAGATCATGTCATTGTCTAATTTCAATGTTCAAAAAGAGCGTCCACGGATAAATAAAGCCAAATCAAGGATGGATGCTATCATCTACGTCTAAATTGAAAAAATAAAAAATAAAAAAAATCCAAGTCAAAGATGGATGTCATCTTCTAATTTCACTCCAAAAGGATGTCTACAAAACAAAAAAAAAAAAAAAAAAAAAAAAAAAAGGCCAAATCAAAGGTGGATGTTATAATCTAATTTCATGGCTTTAAAAGGATGTCTGAAAAAAAAGCCAAATCAAAGAATGGATGTCATCATCTAATTGGCCTTACCTTTGCTTGGTGACCCTTGAAATACATGTTCTAGATGTAATAAACGGCTCAGATCACATTTACAAGATTGTCAAGTTACCTTGTGCAATTAAGAGCACTATAACTTATTATGTTGTTATTGTGTGTGTCACTGAACCCATCCAACAAGATTCCCTGCCATGAAATTGGGACCTCAAAAATTAGGCTGATCTATTCATCATGTCGGCCACCCGCGAATTAGAAGGTTTTTGGTGGCTGTCCAGATGTTTCTGTGGTGCATGTGGCCCACTCCATGCTTAGATAGGTATTTTTTTTGAGTCCTCATCATCACAGTAGGACTCACTTGATGCACGGATTGAATGTCATAAGCGGAAATGGATTGGGTGCGCCCCCTGCCACCAGCCCTATGGCTGATGGTCAGTTCTCTGTGGGCCCCACCATTATGTATGTGTTTCATCCATTTCATTCATCTATATTTTACAGATCGTTTTAGGAGTTTATCCCGAAAATGAGAGGGATATAAATCTTAGGTGGACCACATCACAGGAAAACAATAGTGATTGGATATCCACCATTAAAATATTCCTAAGGCCCATTGCACTGTTTATTTGACATCCAATCTATTGATTAGGTCATACATACCCAGATGAAGGGAAAAAACAAAGATCAACTTGATCCAAAACTTTTATGGCCCCAAAAAGTTTTTAATGCTCAACGTTCATTCAACATTGTTTCTTATAATGTGGTCCATTTGAGATTGGGATATACCTCATTTTTGGTCTCATATTATAAAATGATCTAAACAAATACATGGACGGCATGGATGAAACACATACATCATAGTGGGCCCACAGAGCACCGACCACCAACCATTGGCCCGTAGGGGGAGTAGCCAATCCGATTCCGTCATAAACACCTAATAATAAGCCCCACCTAGAAGTTAAATACAGATATTAAATTAGTTAAAATTTTCAAGTTTTAAAGCCCTACGATTTGAGTTGGGCTTTTAGGCCCACCTAAAATTCAAAGCATCATTTTGTTAATTGGATCAAATCAACAAGGATTGTTGGTCCTATATATATACTATATAGGATATGAGTCAACCAATGGTGGATTGGTCTTACACGGGTTTTTTTTTTTTAAAAAAAAAAAAAAAAAAAAAAAAAAAAAAAAAAAAACCTCTTCAATAAGATGTTTCTCTTTCCATTTTCTCTCCAACTTCATATTTAAAGTTTAAATTAGAACAATGAATATAATTAAGATAAACAAGATAACTCTTAATATATTTGCTCTCACTGAGGATTCCTGGAAGAGAAAATTGAAAGATAAATACACCCCCTTCAAATATTTATTGTTCATGAGGACTATACCTTACAAGTATTTTAGCCATTGATCATGTCAAGCACTATCCCAACCTCTAAAATTAGAGGAGTGATTATTTAGATTATTTCTGTTGAGACAGTAGATAAGTGGATTATCAGATATGCCTTAAATATTAAGGTATCTAAGATTATATATGTAGACGCCGTTAAATCCTGTGAGCCCATCCATCGGGGCGTGTCAGACGCACCATTACGAGCAGGTATGTGGATTCGGTGTCCACGTAAGAGAAATGAATGGATGCTTGTAGATAAGAGGTACACGTCAGATAGAGAAATAGATAACACAGGCCTCCTAATCGCCACGTCATGTGTCAAACTTCCTGACTACAGGAAGATAACTACGACAATAGAGGACAAACAGAATTTTCACCTACCGGTAAACCGGCAGTCTTTCATGTGTTCAATTTCGTTTCAAACTCTCTCAACCTTCCCAGAAAGGTTTGAAGAGTTCGTTTTCCCTCCATCAGGACTCAGCATCCAGAGTCTGTACGTCATCGGCCACTGGGCCCACATGCTGAGTGGTCTGATGATCGGAATGTCCATCTGTTGGAGGCTATGCCATATGGGCCACCGAGCTGAACTTTTGTGACTGTCTCGTTTTGTAGATGAACTTGGAATAATGAAAAATTTTCAAATGGCTTTCATTCTACAATAAAAATCAAAGATTGGGATCATTACTTAAGCTTGATTATAAGAATAGTTATTTATAATAGTAATGATACTATGGACGGTTCAGATCATTGGACCATCTCAGAGTGTGGGCATGACTGGCTGGTGTCATGCGCTGGATGGAATTGAAGCAAAAGGATCTCTTAAGGTTTGCACGATGTTGAAAAATAAAGAATATTGTTGGGACGCGGATTTCCTGCGAAAGCCTCTGTCAGGAAGTTCCTGCTGGGTGGGGCTCACAGAGATGGTTGTGAGAAATCCACCCCGTCCATCCGTTTTGAGTGCTCATTTGAGGACATGAGATAAAAATTGATGTGTATCTAAAAATTAAGTGGGTCACACGAGAGGAAACAGTGGGGATTCAGTGTGAATCGTTGAAACATTCTTGGGGCCATAAAATTTTTTTCTCAGGAAATTTCTTTCAGTATTTTCACTTCATCCCAGTGGTAATGACCTTATAAACCATTTGGATGGCATATAAACATCAAGGTGGAGCCAGGAAGGTTTCAACAGTGCGATTTTCTTTCCCCAATTTTCCCTCTCGTGTGACCCACTTGATTTTTTGATCCACCTCTTGTTTTAGTCGAATTGCCTAAAATAATCACTCAAAACAGATGGACAGGGTGGATTTCTCACAAACATCTCTGTGGGCCCCACCCAGCATCCTTGCGCAGGAACTTAAATTAGGCCGATTTAGCTATCATGTGGTCCACCTGTAAATTTTTAGAGGTTTCTGTTGGCTAGCCGTCCAATTATTTCTATGGTATGACCTATTAGATGATTGGATAGCCTATTTTCTAAATAGCCCTTGCATTGTTTCTACAAAGGCTGCCTCTCAAATATCGGAACCGTTGATCATGTCCAAGACTATCATAACAGTGGGATATGTATAAGAGGAATAAGTAGATCAATTCCCCTTGCACAATGGTTACCGGATTTCTGGACGTGGGCATACACCTTTACGGCCCCTAAGATTATTCGCTCCTGTGGGCCCACCATCGGGACGTGTTAGATGTACCAATTACAAGTGTGTGGATGTGGTGTCCACGTAAGAAAAATCAATCTGATTCAATGGACGAGAGTTACACGTCAGAGAAATAGATAATCAAACACGGCTCCTATCTGCCACGTCGCGTGTCAAACTCTTGACGATCTTCCGAGTGCGGATTGTCTGTGTCGAAGGAAAAGCGGATTCCTGTGCCGCTCAATTATAGGGGTGTAAACGAACCGAGCTAGGTCAGTTAGCTCGCTCGACTCGACCCGAAAAAACAGACCGATTCGACTCCGTTCGAAGCTGGGTTCGAGCTAGGTCTAACTGATTTTCTGAGCTTGAAAAAATTTTGAACTGAGTTTGAACTTGCACGAGCTAACTCAACTCGGATTGAACCCCAACTCGAATCAAACCAGTTCAGTGACTCAATTACTTTGATATTGATGTTGCTCACCACGTGTTTGATGAAATGACTCAATGAAGCGTCGACTAGTGGCAAGAAAGGTATGTATACAAAATAAATACCATTTTTTTTACAATTTTAATGTTGCCTACAAGGTGTTCGATGAAATACTTGTAAATAACTGTTGTTGTTACATACAATGAGAAATTAAAAGTGCACTCTATGTGTTTGTGAAAATGTCGCAGAGGCTTGATCTTGGCTCAAATTGGGCTCGAGGACTGAGCCGAGTCGAGTTCAAGCTGGGGTCAACTAGTGGCCGAGTCAAGTCAAGCTATTCCAAGCTCGACTCTCGTGTACACCATGCCACCACTTAGACATCGTCTGGAAATTTTAAAAAAAAATGAAAAAAAGAAGAAGAAGAAGTTCATATACGTATTTCCACAATCGTTGCCAGCATTTCTCGTGCGTGGCTTCGGTGGATCCCTGACTGTGGGCCCACGGTCAGGGATGTGCTTTACATTTACAACGTCTGCCTAAATTTCGAGATCAATTTAGGGCATGATCCTAAAAGTGAAATAGATCCAAATCTTATGTAGACATACCATAGGAAACCATGCTGATTGAATACCCACTATTAAAATCTTCTTAATGGTCAACCAAATGTTTATTTTCTAGCCAATCTATGGATAATGCGACAAAGACCTGGATGAAGGGACCACATAAATATTAGATTGATCCAAAACATTTGTACCCTGAAGAAATTTTAAATGGCCAATCACAGCTGTTTCCTGTGGTATAGTCCACCTGAGAATTACGTGTACTTGATTTTGAAATCATATTGTAAAATCAACTGTAAAAAGGGATGGATGGAGTGGATGTAGGGAACATACATCACAGTGGCCCCACAGTGAGGGATCCCAAATCCACCGAAGCTGCGCCTGCTTTTCTCTCCCCCAAATTGGGAGAGCTGGACATCAAGTCAAGTCGGAGCGAGTTAAGGATGACCCAAAACTCGAACCGACTTGGTACCAAGTCCAAGTCTGGCCTGGACTAATTCGGACATAGTCCGATTCGATCACAAGTACCGAGTTGGGTCTATCGATTCAGTCACAAGTATTGTTACGTCCCAAACTCGGAAACCAGGCTCACAAAATTCTCGATCACCGAATCCGGTGCCGATAGCCTCCGTAGTATTCCATTCTCAGCTCCTAGCATCCATATGTCAGATTTCGATCCTGAGATCATACAAGGAGGATTTTTCAATGTATATTTAACTCGTAATAAGTATAACCACAAGTTTACCCAAATCACAAAGGTAACATCATCATCACATATCCACTAATATAAACATTTGAATACAATGCTGAAAGGGAAATATGTATGTCGAAAATCAAAACCCCAAAAGACCGCTGCATGCTCCAAGCTCAATGCTACTGTAACCTAACATCACCTGTATACATCTATCGTGCACAAGCTTATAAACAGTTTAGAGGGTAGTCTAAATGTGTGCATAAGATAAGTGTCAAGTATTCAATGCAATGCCATAATTATACAATGTCAAAAATATTGACAAGGTCATGAATCATACGATAATAGAGTAAGCGAAAATATTGACAAGTCCATGAGTCATATAATATAAGAGTACGTAATACAGATCATTTATGCAAATGAAGAGTCATAGAGAACCAATTATCAGATGCCGAGGGTACAATGCAATATGTAAATCCTGTTAAGTCCGTCTAGGCCATATAAGTACAAAAAACATAACAACCCAAGTCGGTCTAGAAGTTGGAGCAACCTCTGGAACCAAGAGGGTTCTGAGATTTTCACCTAGGGATATCTATAGCACACCATGTAGAATAGATTTTTGGTGTCTCATCTAGTCATCTATGATATGTCTGTGAAGGCTAAGACCTTGATGTCACTAGGACGTACGGTAGTCATATCACAAAATGTGAGATGCATGAGTCATACCATCCAGTCATGCATCAAACCTACGCGTACCGCGCGCTCATATGGGGCAACTCCGCCTATTAGGGAGTTGTATAAACAATCGATACTATGACATATGCAATGGTCAATCATATCTCATAACAAACATGCAGATGATGCGTATGGGCATGTATCATAATGATATACTATCACATACTTATAATCAATATTAATAACCGGCATCGACAATCGACCTCGATAATGTAGACATTTAACCAACATTACTCCCAAAGAATGACTCACATAGAGCCTAACATATAGTGGACCCATAGCCTCACACAAGAGTTAAATATACAACACCATGAGTCTCACTCAAGAGCTTAATAGACATCACGATGGGCCTTTCACATGGGCCTAATATACATCACAATGGGCTTCATCGCTTAACCCTCAAATACATCAAAATGAGCCTCATTACATAGGCCTCATATACATCACATTGGACATTAAACACGGGCTGAATACACATCACAATAGGCCTCAAATACAGGCCGCATATACATCACCTTGGGCCTCAAACATGGGCTGAATACACATCACAATAAGCTTAAAAACAGGCCGCATATACATCACATTGAGCCTCAAACACGGGCTGAATGTACATCACAATGGGCCTCAAATACGGGCTGTATACACATCACATTGGGCCTCGACAATCGGCCTCGATATCCGGCCTTGACAATCGTAATTGGAATCGGCCTTGACAATCGAAATCAGAATCGGCCTCGACAATCGGAATCGGCCTCGACAATCCGAATCAGTCTCAACAATCATAATTGGAACCAGCCTCAATAATCAGCTTCGACAATCAGAATCATAATCCAAATTGACCTCGATAATCGCCCTTGATAATCGAAATCGAAATCGATGAGAATGGGCCTAATAAGGCTTAAGGGAAGGTTACAATGTAGACATTAAACCATTATTTCCCATCAATGTGGCCATTTAACCAACATTGCTCCCAAGAAGTAGTCCACATAGAGCTAGACATATAGTGGGCCCATGGCCTCACACGAGGGCCTCATCATATGAGCATAAAATACATCACAATGGGCCTCATTATATGGGCCGAAAATATATCACAATGGGCCACAACATATGGGCTGAGTATACATCTCAATGGGCTATGATCCATAGGCCTCAGATACAACAAGTGGGTCACATCAATGGGACGCACCAATGGGCCTCATATACATCATGCAAATTGCATCAATGGGCCTCATATACACAACAGGTGGGCCCTACTCATGGGCCTCAAATACATAACATGTGGACCCTACACATGGGTCTCATATGCATTAAATAGGCTACGTATCTGGGCCTCGAATACATCAAAAAGGCCACGCGTCATGGGCCAATTATATATCACAATGGGCCTTGCCCATAGGCCATGAATACATCACGATGGGCCTTGCCCATAGGCCTTAGATTCAAGCAAGTGGGCCCCATCATATGGGCTTTAAATACAAGGTAGGTGGGCCCTATCACATGGGCCTTAAATATACATCATGATGGGCCACATAGATGGGCCGCACCAATGGGCCTCAAGTGGGCTTGGACCACACCAAAAATTGTTTCAATAGTTGTAGGTGTAACATGTGTATCACTGTACACTATCATTCCATGGGGCACGTGACCCACAGATAATGATCAACACTGTTCAAATATTGTCTAGGAAAATCAGCACCATCCAAACATTGCCTATGCAAATCAACACCATCCAAACATTGTCCAGCACCATCCAGCACAATCTGACGGTGTGGGTGAAATAAATACATCATGGTGGTGTCCACACTGGCAAAACAGGTGGACAACTTAGGTAAAACACATATAAGGTGGGTCCACAATGGACGTACGGTTTGGATGTAACAAATACATCTAGGTGGGTCCCACATGGGGCCCACCACCACCACTCATGTGCATATACATATATGTATATCACACACATATATATAATACAATATTATATTATATTATATTATATTTTTATTGTTTGAAAATGTCCAGTCTTGTCCCTGGACAGTGTATACATACATACAAGGTGGGTTGCCACCGTCCAGAAGATCTGGACGGATATAATAAATACATCAATGTGGGTCCCACCCACACGTGTGGGGTGGGCCACGGATAGATGATACGATGAAACACATATATCATGGTGGCATAGCACCGTCCAAATGTTTGGACGGTGCAGCCACAATACAAACAAGGTGGGGCCCACCCGTCCAGCATATGGACAGCGTGGATAAAGGCATACATCATCGTGAGGTGGGTCCCACTGTCCCGGATAGTGAATAGTGTGGATGAAGGTATACCTTATGGTGGGGTGGGTCCCACGTGGGGCCTACATACAATATAAATTATATATATAATATAATATTACAAAACATAATAGGTGATGCTGCTACGTCCAGGCCATGGACAGCCTGGATATGAAATGCATACATCAACTAGGTCCAGTCCTCGTCCAGGGATTGGACGGCATGGATGAAACACTATCATCTAGTGGGTCCACGTGGTGGCCCGCTAGGATTGGATCTAGTTGATATTTGTATCTTCCTTCCGTCCATGTCTATCTGAGAATGGATAGCATGGATAGGTGGGGTCCACGCTCGGCCAAGCTAATATATGAGTTTTTCACTGCATCTAAGCTGGTTCAAAATTAGGCAGCGAGGTGGCTGCAACGTGGGCCCCGGTTTGGTCCACTAGGTTGGACGGTCATGGATGAAATCCATACATCATGATGGTGGGCCATCAATAGAAAAAGGAGGGAGGGAGAGAGAGAGAGAGAGAGAGAGAGAGAGAGAGAGAGAGAGAAGGATCGGAGTAGTGGAGGGGCCTCGCGGCCCCTTCTTGATACAAATCATACATCAAGATGGGTCCCACCTTAAGTGAGCCCTCTAATCATTAAAATCAATAAATAACATCACCCACTGCAAGATCTCCTTCCTTCTTCTATAAACGTGTTTTATAGCTCTAAAGAATGTGATCCAACTGTTGAGATGATGCTTGGAGGGTGGAGATGGGAGATAGGAAGTAGGCCACACAAAGCTCTCATGGGGGGTTGAGACGTGGGTTGCTTGCTTGGAGAATGAGAGAGATAAGAGAGATGAGAGATATGAGAGATGTGAGTGATGAGTAATGTGTACTTGACATGTAAGAGATAAGTTACTTTCACTTTGGAGTTGCTTTGGTAAGGGAGTGATGAGATATGTACTTGACATATGAAGTAATTGATGTGTACTTGATTGATGAGACATGTTGTAGAGATTCTCTTGGCATTGCAACGCGCGGCATTTTTCTCGAATTGAATGTAGGCCCACATCTCCTGGCCTAGGTGTCGCCTCAGCACGCGAGACGCTGCGTTGAAACCGTGGTGACGGCGCGGTCGCAAGTTTACAAGTCTCAGGTCGAGCTGACTCAGATCGACAAGATGTGAAACACCGGTTACAGATCGCGGATCGTCGAAATTTGACTGGGAGGACTGTGGAAGCCTACGAAACGGTACAGGCTAGGATACGGGCCTTACAAGTACCAAGTTGGATCAAGTCGGCACTGAGTTGAGTTAAATACAGTGGGTATTCACGAGCTGAAATCACCATTCAAAACCTAGATTCACTTGTTAGAATTGCATCTCTCCATCAGCCTACGCGACATCTCAAATCCGAAACATCATATTTGAGTTTTTTAATACGAGTCCAAGTTTCGGATCGAGTCGAGTCAATACCGAGTTGGATTTTAGGTTGAGTCGAGTTGAGTTACTGGGTGACTCGAACTTGAATAGGTTTGAGTTCGGATTGGACGAAGTCAACTCGGTTCAGATCAACTCACTCACCTGGTTCGAAGCGAGTTAGATGAGTCGAGTCATCCCATGCATAGCTCTAGTGGAACATAGCTACGGCGTGTTGAAGAGGCAAACTTTCATGGGCTCCACCTTAGTGTATTATATCCACACTGTCATCACAAGCCCAAAAACGAGGCAAATCCAAAGCTCAAGTGGACCATACAACAGAAAGTAACAAGACAATGATGCCTACCATTAAAACTTTCCTAAGGCCAACCATAATGCTTATTTTTCATCCAACTTGTTCATAAGTGATGCAGGGAAGGACATGATGACGTCGATTATCATCTTCCTTAACTGATAAATACCTTGAATCCACAAAAAAAAATTCTCAAATCCATGAGACAAAGTAAGAAATTTCTAAGAAGTCTATTGATTGACTAATAATAATAATTTAACACTCTTAAATAATCATAAACAAACCCTAAAACACAATAAAAAAGTCCTAATCAAATTAGGAAATAAATTCAGAAAATTGCATAAATTTTTCACGTCTTTCAACCTATCAAGTTGACAGGTTGAAATGGCCAAAAAGTGTGGAGAGATTTAAACCAAAAATTCGGTGATTTTCAACCTTACGACCCGATTAGTAGACTTGTTAAACAGAATTTCGACCAGTCAATCAGATCTGTTAACCTATCAAAATGGACAAAAAACCTCCCATGAAAATTCTAAAATTTCTAGTAATTTCAGTGGAATTTCAACATGTCGACCAATCGAATTATGCTAAGAGTGTTCGATCATTCTTGACTTCTTTTCTTCGGTCCATCTTAGCCATGAACGAATCTAAGACCTATTCTACATCACTCCCCTCTACTTCAAAAGAACTTGACCTTGAGTTATTCTCCGAATTTAGTTCGTGATACTTACATAAGTCCACTACGTTGAACATGTGTGAGATCTCCATGTCTTCAGGAAGATTAATAACATAAGCATTGTTATTGATCTTATGGAGGATAGGTATCGGTCCAATCTCCTTGTTCTTTAACTTATTGTACGTCCTGGTTGGAAATTTCTCTTTGCGCAGATCAACCATCACATTATCACCCACATTGAATACCTTCAAACACCGATGTGTGTCAGCACTTTTACTGTACTTGTCGTTGGATGCCTTCAACTAGGCCTGAATATTAGCATGAACACTTATGATTCAGTCCACCATATGTTATGCAACAATACTCATATCCGGGAGTTTGGTCAAAGAAACCAAATCAAGAGTATGTCAAAGCACTTGTCCGTACACAATCTGAAATAGGGACTTGCCGATGGATTGGTTCGGCATGTTATTGATTGCAAATTTCACTTGAGCTAATGCCAAATCCCATTGTTTGAGTTTTTCATCAAAATACATCATATAAGGTTTTCAAGTGTACAATTCATTACCTCAGTCTACCCATCAGTCTGTAGATAATATGCACTGCTAAACTGTAGCTTGGTATCAAATCAATACCGCAAAGTCCTCCAAAAGTGACTGAGGAACTTAGTATCACAATATGAGGTGATGGATTTTGGGACTCTATGTAGCCGAACAACCTCTCAAAAAAAAAAAAACGGATTTGCAATGTGCACAGCGTCAAGAGTCTTTTGCATGGTATGAAATGAGCAATCTTGGAGAACTTATCGACCACGACGAACATTGAATCTACCCTACATTGGGTCTATGGAAGGCCTAGTATAAAGCCCATAAATAAATCATCCCAATGATTATCAGGGACAGATAATGGGGTGTATAATCCAGTGTTTTGTGATTGCCCCTTGGATGCCTGACATGTGTGGCACCGCTACACTGCTTTTCCAACATCCCGTTTCTTTTGTGGACAATAATAATTCTCTTCCAAGAGAGCTATTATCATGTCTCGCCCTAAATGACCACTGAGGCCACTTACGTGTAGCTCTTGGATGATATGGTCTCGCAACGAACTCTGTAGAATACACAAGCGATTTCTTTTGAAGAGAAATCCATCCTAAATATGGAAGTTGTTAGGTTGCCCTTCCTGACATCTAATCCATGTGCCCTTAAAGTCATTGTCATCGACATATAAGTCTTTGAGACGTTCAAACCTGATAACCTTATTGCTCATGGTGACTAACAAGGTTGCACATCAACTAAGTGCATCATCTACCTTGTTCTATTGTATAGACTTATGCTTCAATACAAATGTGAATTCTTGTAAGAATGAAATCCACCTGGCATGCACATGATTTACGTTAACTTGACTATTTATGAATTTAAGAGCTTGATGGTCTACGTAAAGAATAAACTCCATCTAAATTAAGTAATTTCGCTAATGTCACAATGCTTGGACCATTGTGTATAATTCAAGCTCATACATTGACCACTTTTTGAGTGCATCATAATGCTTGGAACACTGTATGCAATTCGAGCTCATTGTAAAAGGCTATTGGCCTGCCTTCTTGTGACAAACCCCCTTTTCCCCAATCATAACATATGAAGCATCACATTCGACCTCAAACAATTTTTCGAAGAAAGGAAAGTATAAGAACCGGGATTGTGAAAAATTTGTGCTTGATTTCACAAAGTTCCTTTCAGTTTTGTTAGTTCAGTGAAATGGTTCATTCTTCATACGATTTATAATCGATGATACAATGGTGCTAAAATTCTTCATAAACTCACGATAAAATGTTGTCAACCCATGAAAACTCCACACTTCATGGATGTTTCTTAATACCGGTCATTCTATGATGGCTCTCACCTTTTTGTCGTCCACCCGGATGCTCGTGAACGTCACGGTAAAGCCCAAAAATAGCAAGCTATCGGTCAAAAAGCCGCGTTATTTCATATTGAGATATAACTTGTTCTTGGTGAGTACTTGAAGGACCTGTTTGAGTTGTTCCATATGGCTCGTTTCCTTTTACTATATATCAAGATGTCATCGAAGTAGACCACCACGAACCGGCCAATGAATGGTTTCAGAACTTGATTCATCAACATCATAAATGTACTAGCTAGGTACATCTAAAAGATAGAAGGGTATGATTAACCATTCATATAGCCCCTCCTTAGGATTAAAAGTTGTCTTCCACTAATCGCCTGGCCGTATTTAGATTTGATGGTAGTTGCTCCTCCAATCTAATTTAAAAAATAATTTTGCTCCCTCAAGCGTGTCCAACATATCATCCAGCCATGGTATGAGAAACCTATATTTTTTATGATCTTGTTGATCGCCTGGCTGTCGACACATATATGCCAACTCCCATCCTTTTTTATAGTTACAAGGCTGGAACGGTGTGTGAGCTCATACTTTTCCGGTTTAGACCCTTATGGATCAATTCTTCCACTTATCATTACAAAATATCACACTCCTTCAGACTCATCTGATAGTGAGGATGATTGGGTAAGTTGGACCCTGGGACAAGGTCAATATGGTACTGAATATTTTGCATGGGAGCCAATCCATCAAGAAGGTCGTCGAGCTACATTTCGTTGGATTCATATACCGAGGATTAGTTTTTCAGAAATGGTAATGGGCTTAATTTCTTTCCCCTTTAAAATTAATGCTAGACTTGTCCCGTAATGGGCTTAATTTCTTTCCCCTTTAAAATTAATGCTAGACTTGTCCCGTCTCTTTGGATTCCTTCACAAAGTCTTGTATGCTTAGAGAGAACACCCATTCACTTTAGAAGTTTCGGGTGGCTCCTTTGTCTCAATAGGGACTAGTATGATTTTTTGGTCATCTTTGACGAAAATGTACATATTATCTTGTCCTCTATGAGTGACTTCACGATCTAATTGCTAAGGTCGACCGAGTAAAATATGACAAACCTTCATGTCAACAACATCATATACAAATTGATCTTTATAATGTTTGCCAATTAAAAGAAATAGTGCATTGTTCAGTTACCTTCGTCTCCTTGACTTTCTTATTCCAGCCGATCATATACAGGGAGGGGTGACACTTTGTTGTCAGCTACAATTCTCCCACCATGACATCAAAGACAATGTTCTTCCTTCTCCCACTGTCAATGATCACATCACATACTTTTCGATTCACCGTACACCTCGTTTGAAAAATGTTGTGTTGTTATGAGTGTACTCCTTAATGCATACAATAACTGCCCCATGACTAATGACTCACGATGATCCTATGGAACCCAATCTATTTTATCAGCTTCATCATCCGTGGTGTGCTTTAATAGATTAATTTACGAGTCTTCTTCTATGTTCTCAGTGTCACCATCACTAGTGGCAAGGTTTGCCACTTGCCGCTAAGGGCAAATGTTTCATAGATGACCCAGTTGACCACATCAATAACAATGGTCAAGCCTTGGGCAACAATAGGAGTTTGAGATCTTGCTCAGACCAATAACAATGGTTATTGCTCTTTGGGGTCTTACTTGTTCACTTCCCAACTCTTGGTTTATGGGTGTAAGAGGTTGAGGTCGTCCTCCGATAGGTTCTTTCTCCTTGGTCTATAGAGTTTCCTGTGAAGGACCCTCTGGGGCTACCTTAATAGTAGGATAGGTCCGTGTATTGGTGTGCTCGAACTGCACTTCCGCTTGGGTGGCTAGCTTGATCGCTTCATTCATTGTCCAAATGGGTTATATCTGAAATCGATTGTGGATCGCAACACGCAATCCACCATTAAATTGGGCAAATTACCGAGATTTAATTTTGACCAAATTGTTCCGTGCCACTAAACGGTAGAATTCTTCTACATAATCTCTCACTGATCGACTAGCTTGCCGACAATTTTGGTATTGTTGGAACAATATTTGATCGTAGTCGCTAGGGTGGAATCGCGTGTGTAACAACTGATTCTTCCCATGTCATGTGCAGATTTGTACTTTCATCTATCTCATATGTGCGAGTTGAAGTTGCTCCCACCAAGTTGAAGATCTTCCCTTCAACTTATAAGAAATAGGCTTAACCTTCTTCTCTTCAACGATATCCATGTAGTTAAAGAAACGTTTAACTTTAAGTAGCCAATTAAGGAAGTCCTCGATGTGGAGTTGGTTGTTGAAGCTAGGGAGTAGACTTTCATCCTGAATTCCCAATCCGTCCGATCAACCCGATCGCTGCCTCACCTGGGATGTTGGAGGATCATGTCATCGATCTCCTCATCGCCAGATCCAACCTCCTTAGGCGTGATCCTGTGATTCATTGTTGGCATCATCCTACGATTGATGCAATTACGAATTTCAACACCTACTGGGGGCGGATCACTGCAACGAATACGGAGCTACCCTAGGGCCTTTGTCATACAATCAATGAAAGCTTACAACCCTTGCATTACTTGTAGATTCTTTTGCTGCGTCGCTTCGAAAGCTACTATTGTAAAAGAAAAATTCCCTGGAGCACCATCCATGGGAACGTTACCTGACCCATCATTAGAAGCCATAGATCAGAAGAGAAACCCTCACTCTGATACCAACTGACGTATGAAAGGACTTGATGAGGTCGATCACCATCTTCCTCAAGCAATAAACTCCTTGACTCCACAAGAGGGTTTCTCGAATCCATGAGAGAAAATAAGAAATTTCTAAGAAGTTTATTGATTAAATAATAATAATAATAAGTTTAACACCCTTAAATAATCCTAAAATGCAATATAAAAAAAGTCATAATCAAACTAGGAAACAAATTTTAAAAATCACACAAATTTGCCACGTCTATCAACTTGTCGTCAATTGATAGAGTCAATAGGTCAAAATGACAAAAAAGTGTCCAGAGATTTAAACTAAAAATTCAGTGATTTTTGACCTGTTGACCCAAATGGTCAACCTGTCGAATAGAATTTCGACCAGTCAATCAGATCTGTCATCCTATCGAAATGGACAGAAAATATCTAGTGAAAATTCTAGATTTTCTACCTGTCGACCATAATGGTCGACTAGTCGAACTATGTTGAGTTTGTTCGATCCTTTTTTACTTCTTTAATTAAGTCCATCTTAGCCAAAAATGAATCTGTGACACGTTCTACATCAACAAGGTCTCTACATGAAAGAAAAACACAAATATTAGCTTGATCTAAAACTTATGTGGTCCTAGGAAGTTTTCAATGGTAGGCATTCAATCCCCACTACTTTTTGTGATGTGGTCCATATGAGCTTTGGATATCCTTCAAATTTAGTCTCATGTTCTAAAATGAGTTAGCAAATTAGATGGGGAGTGCCAAAATCATTTCCACAAGTTGGCCCAAAGAAAGCTCCAATCGTGAAAAATAAGGCCACCACACATTCCATGCTCTATTATATTTATATACCCATGAGGTCGAGCTGTGTGGGCCCCACCTCTCATCAGTTAGATGCACCATTCCACGGTGGGCCACGACTTAAAAATCAGGTCAATCCATGACTTATGTGGGCCACACCACATAAAACACTTGAGAGGGGTTACCCGCCCATTAAAACCTTCATGATAATTTATTGGGCCCCACCAAGATGTGGTTCACAAATCCAGCCCATCCATTGTGTGTCCCACTTAGATGATGGGCCAAACCAAGCTTCGGCTACATTCGAAACTCAGGTGGGTCTCACCAAGTGATTTTATATGTTTTAGGCATATCTTCACATGGTTATAGATATGACCCACCTAGTTTTTGCATACGGCTGATTTTTACGATATCCCCTAACCTAAAGTGGACCTATCAAATGCATGGTGTTGACGTCCGACACACATCATAGTGGGGCCCACATGGCTCGACCTCATGGGAAAGTCCACCTCATAGTATATATAGGGAAATGGTGCTATGAGATGGACCTCATGGGAACTTCCCACGAGGTCAAGCTGTGTGGGCCCCATGATGATGTGTGTTAAACATCTACCCCATCAGTTAGATGCATCATTCCATGGTGTGCCACAAGTTCAAAAATCAAGTCAATCCATGACTTGGATAGACAACACTACATACCACAATTGAAGAGGGGGGGGTGGTGTGTTTACCCTTTCATTAAAACATCTATAATCATTTAATGGGCCCACTGAAATGTGGTTCCCCATCCATTGTGTGTCCCACTTAGATGAGAGGTCAAACCAAGTTTCAGCCGCATCCAAAACTCAAGTGAGCCCCACCAAGTGATTTTATGTTTTTTAGGTATGTCTTCACGTGGTTTTAGATGGAATGGCCCACCTGAGTTCCCTATATGGCTGATTTTTTAGATATCCTATACTTAAAGGGGACCCATAAAATGCACAGTGTTGATGTTCGACACACATCATGATGGGACCCACACAGCTCCACTTCATAGAAAGTTCCCATGAGGTCGGCCTCACAGTGTGTCGAACGCTGTGATCTAAGGATGACCATGATCATTGTAAAAAAGTAGGGCCAATCAACAATTTGAGCCATCTACTTCTATCGGCCTTTGTGGACTGCTTATCTATCATGCAATTGTAACCATCCAATCTACGAACTGGAAGAAGGATGGCTATAAAATTCAAGGATTACTGGTACATAAATTAAATTATCCAATCCAATGGGTCCTTTCAATCAATCAAAATGTCCAGGGGTTCAAATGCAAGTATGTGCATAGTAAGTTGCTCCAAGAGCACAAGCGTATTTTTGCAATGCATTTTGCGATGGATTTTGTCCATCGCAAGAAAGGATTGGTTTCAAAACAGACTTCAGTCCGTCATTATTAAAGTGGCTAGAAGTGGCGGGATTTAGCAACGAACCAAAATCTGTTGCTAAAAGTAGATTTGCGACAGATTTAATCCATCGCAAATTAAGATTTTGTGACAGATTTTGGTCCGTCGCATAAGTACCACCCAAAAAACCCAACATAAACATTTAACAACAGATTTTATTTGCTTTTTTGATCGACAATGATCGATCATAAATTGACTTTTTTCCCCATCGCATGTTTTTTTTTTTTTTTTTTTTTTTTTTTTTGAATATGGTGGAAAATTATGTTTTACTATAGTCTAATAAGGATTTTTTTGATAGAATGTGTTTTAAATGTATTTATTTGTATCTAAGATTATTTTTATATCAATTGATTGAATGTAATGATTTTTTTTTGTTTTATTTTTATTTCAATTGAGTGGAAATTATTATTATTATTTTCTCTTCAAAACTAATATTTAAATGATTTACAATACCACAAGAAAAATCCCACTCTACATCCTTCATATTTTATTAAAAATCATGATTTTAGGAAATGAAGTTCGAATAAAAAAATGAGATTAAAAGAAATCGAGATTTTGATATATAATTGACATTTTGAAAAATAAAATAGAGAAGGTTAAAAAAATTTATTATTTTGAAAAAAAATCATTGAAAAATTTTTCTTTTTTAAAAAATCAATTAACAATGTTTGAGAAAAATTGAAAATTTGAAAAAAAAATAAAATAAAATTGTGATTTAATAAAAATCTAGATTTTGAAAAAAAATAAAATTGAATAAAATTGATAATTTTGAGACAAAAGTAGATTTTGAAAAAGAAAATTGAAATATTAAAAAAATTGTGAAAATTTTGACAAATTTGAAAAAATATATTTAAAAAAAAAATTTGAGATTTTTTATTTTGAAAAAAATTTGAGAAGTTGGATAAGAATTGACAAGTTCAAAAAAAAAAAAAAATTTAAAAATGAAAATGGAGAAGCTTGAAAGAATAAAACTTTTGAAGATAAAATGAGATTTAAAATTCGAGATTTTGACAAAAAACTGACAGTTTGAAAAGGAAAATTGAGAAGTTAAAAAAAAAATTGAAAATGTTCAAGAAATTTGAGATTTTGAAAAAAAAAAAATTGTTATTTAAAAAAAATCAAGATTTTGACAAAGAAAAATTATCATTTTGAAAAAGAAAATTGAAAAGTTGAAAACAAGATGCTGCTTTTGAAAAAAAGATGACATCTTGAAATTTTTGATAAGTTTGAATAAATTGTTAAGTTTGAACAAAAAAAAAAAAGATTTTGGGAAAAAAATTGAGATTTTGAGAAAAAAAATAAAATCAGAATTTGTATTTTGAAAATTTTGATAACAAATATGAGATTTTGTTAAAAGTTTTGAAAAAAAAAAAAGATTATAAAAATGGACATTTTGAAAAAAAAAAATGAGATTTTTTAAAAAGAAATTGAGATTTATCTATGAAAAAAATTGAGATTTTTTACTAAATTACTAGGGCCATCCACTAATTGAACCTCTAACCACTTATTCACACAACGATTCACTCGTGAAAAAATGTTAGCCCAAGTATTATCAGGCCATCACAAGGTTGATCTGAGATTGATCAAATTCTATGATCAGGCCATCCTAAGGTTGATCTGAACAGTTAGATATGTTCAGAACGTGCTAATTAGGTTAGGGAACAAAAATGGGCTCAATATGACCAGAAACGAATAAGATCCATCCAAAACACTCTTTAAATGGGCATTATCAGTTTGTCTAGATCTAGACTGATTTTGGACAATCTGATCGATCCAGATTAAAGAGTGAATAACTTCATATGTTTAGATTGCATTTCACTCAATTCTTACCGTTGGATCACAAGATTTGGCCCATCATATTGTGGATCAATCTTGTCCACCCAATATATTTCTCATCTGAAACCCGATCGTGGTGAGTGGCTAGTCAAATCGAAGTTTGAATTTTATTTTTATTTTTTCCTTTTAAATGGCATTTTCAAAAAAATAAAATAAAATTGAGAAGTATGAATAAAATTAAAAAGTTTGAAAAAATTTGAGATTTTGTATTTTGAAATAAACATCATGGTGGGCACTGGAAAGTTTCAACGGTGGCTGTCACTGTCCCCACTGTTTTATGTGGTGGGGTCCACTTGAGCTTTGGATCTGCTTCATTCTTTGGCTCATGCCCTAAAATCTCTCCAAATGGATGAACAGTGTGGATACAACACAAACATCATGGTGGAACCCACAAAACTTGGACACATCACTTCAGTAACGAATCCGTGTCTCCACTCATTGCTATAAAAACCCACTGTTTTAGTAGTGTTTTTTTGCAATCTTACTTGTTGATAATGTAAAAAAGATCTGAATTAAGGGAAATTACAAAGATCAAATTGATCCAAAACTTTTATGGCCTGCAAAAGTTTTTAATGGTTATTCATCACTGTTTTGATTAGTATGGCCCACCTGAGATTTGGAACAATCAATTTGAAGAATACCCAGTTCATCAATTTCATGGATATTTAAATATTTTGAAGTTTGAATATTGTACGGTAATTATTTATTCATTGGAACAATGTCCAGTTTTTCAATTTCATCTGTTATGTTATTTTGAAGTTTGGATTTTGTTTTTAATGGCGGCAGTAATCAATTTAAAGAATACCCATTTCATCAATTTATTCAAAATTTTAAATTTTGAAGTTTGCATTTCTTTTCTTTCTCTATTTAGTTGTGATAATTTTTCTTCATTAATAGAACAATTTCCAGTTCTTCAATTTCATCTATTCTGTTATTTTGAAGTTAGGATTTTTTATTTTTATTTTTTTAATGGAAATAACAATCATTTTGAATAATTTTAATTCATGGATTTCATCGAAATTTAAAAAGTTTGAAGTTTGGATTGTGTTTGTAATGTCATTTTTTATTCATTAGAACAATGCCCAGTTCTTCAATTTCATCCATTATGTTATTTTGAACTTTAATTAGATTTTGTTTGTAATAGTAGTTGTTGATGGTAAAATCTGATTAACCCTTGCTGGACCTCTAGATAATTGTACACGAAGAAAACAAAGGAGACCTTGATTGTAGCAGGGAGACCCTCCGATGCCTAAGTCGGAATCAAGCGATCTGGGTCCAGTAAAATTGAGGATTTACTAGTGCATACCTTTCACTATAGATTGGCCCTCTATTTATACGCTAGGAATTTATTACAAGGAGAGAAACGCTCCCTGAATCATAGGCGTGCTCTTAACAGTCGTTTCTTAACCGTTTCCTGAGATCTTCGGTGATAATAAGATTAAGTGGTCGAGCTTTGAAAACATATGAGGCTGATAATCAAGGTCGACCATCTGGATCGACCAGAGGAATTAAACTTATGGTCATTCTGACGACAACCTTCCCTAGCTAGGTGCTTTATAGGATGTGGTCAGTTCTTCTTTCAATATCATATCTTCAACCGTCTGTTGAATTCTTAGGTCGTGGCCAAATGTCTGAGCAGCAGAGCCGAGTTGGTTTCTTTTCAGACCTTAGTGGTGTCTTGAAGGTGCCAAGGATGACCATCCTCTTCGTCTTATCGTATAATGTAGAGACTCCCTTGTAAGTTCCGAGCAGCACAACTCCGCGTACAAGATCACGACTCAGATGACCCTTAAAGGATCTCAGTAGGAGTTCAACAGGAGCTCGGAAATGGATGGGACCATGAGAGGGATTTGTGCTCGTCCTCTTTTGAAGGAAGCGGAGGTACTTCATCTTCTGGCGGACGAGGCCGACCACGCAACAACTACAGATATCCGAGTCGACTTCATCTCTCTAACTAGTTCATTTTTACCCATAACAACACCATGGAATCTCCACCATTCGTATAATGGGATCCACCAGATGACTAGCTTAAATCTTACACACGTCTCAGTTTGCCATACTTGAGAGGCGGATTGGCCAAAATAAGACGCACGATGTTCGTGCACACAATTAATAATAATAATAATTAATAAATAAATAAAAGTGACATTAGCTTTTGCCTCCGTTCTCCCAAAGTGACTGGGTCAGATTGCCGTTGCTACTAGGGCTGAAAGTCTGGTGGGTTAGGTTGCATCGGGTTGGTACTCAACCCTAGCCCAACCCAAGGTTCCTATACCTCAACCCCAACCCAACCTCAGGTTGGGAATTCTCAACCCAAGCCCAACCCAAGCAGGTTTGGTCGGGTTGGACGGGTTGGTCGGGCGGATATATGCTAATATTTTCATTATTACATTAGTCTATATTTTTATTACAAGTTTTATTTTTTATACCTATAATTTTATTAATTATATATGTAGTTATTTATCGTAAAGAATATTTTTTCTAAACAAAAAAGCTAAAATATGGGACAACTACTCCTTTAAAAGTCATATGGTGTGTCAAGCAATCTATTTGGGAGAGAAATCTGGTGTATATTGTTAGCTTGAGTCATCGAAAATGATGTGGAGCAATGAAACCTGACGGCATTGGATGAGTTTCGCATACCCAAATGAGAAAATCGAAATTCTTCATACCTTCATGGAGATTTGCCAACGGGATGTTTGCATTGATCCTGTCATTTGGACTTCTAATCACAGCATTAAGAAGTCGAAAAGAATAATCATGGTGATACAGGGCTGGTAAGTATAGCTACTAGATTTGAGCATATTCTTTGAACTTGAGGGAGTCCCTTGATAATATACAAAATAAATAAATAAATAAAATAAATAAAATAAAAATCTCAATTATTTTTCTGTCCTTGGCTATAACTTTAGGAGTTTATGCTCTTTGCTTTTCAGGAGTTAAATTGTTTAATGATACTCCAATTTCGGTCACAAATTGTTTAATACTGCATCCTTTTCAGGTCAATGGTAATTCAATGTTTACGACTGATAACTTCAAGGAATTTATGGCAAAAAGCCAAGTAAATGACTCAAATCTTGGGATTGCATTTATTACTTTAGCATGTATTTATATAAAACTAATGCAATGTCTCTCAATGTTCAGGAGGACTATCATGCTAGCATTCACGATGCAACATCAATGGAAGCAACTTATAAGTCCATCTTTACCATTTCTCTTTTATTTCAATTGTGTTGTTTCATTTGAATGTTTGTAAAAATATTGAGAGTAAGTGTCCTAGATTCATATTTTAATTGATGGGACATAATTATAATGATCATTTGTTTTGTTTTCTGGGCAGATGAAATTTTTTACATTACCTTATTTCATCAGTAGTTGACCCAATTTTGGCTATTTACTAAGTATATAGTTCAGTTTGCTATTTAGGCCAATCGAGCATCCAAACACACTCATAATGATATTTAGTCACTTCATATTCATATTCAGCCCAATATTTTGAATTTTTTGAATGGAATTCTTTATTAAACAATTGTGTGAATTTTTTTGGACGACTATTAGGTGTAACAGATTCAAAAACATTAAATATATTGTTGTTTTTTTTTGTTTTTTTGCACAAATTTTAGTGACGAACTAAATCCTCACTAATTTCTGACAGACTTTAGGTCCGCTTCTCCTTGGAGACAAATTTTTTAAAAAAAAATTGCGACAGGTAGGATCCGTCAAAATTTTGCGACGGCTCCCATCCGTCAATTAACTTTTGTGACGGATTTGGCTGTTGCAAATTTGCAATTTTGGTGTCTATTGAAAGTTGTGGCTAGCACCGGTTCATCTACACGATTTCGACATAAGCAAATTGCACGGTCAACACAACACCACGTGGTGTAAAGACTTTGTTGGGCTCACTGTAGTGTGCCGTTTTTCCATCTCATTTTAGAGCATGAAACAAAAAATTTAAGGATATCTAAAGTCGAAGTGGACCACACCTTAAAAAATGGGGGATTTTTTTTTTTTTTTTTGGGTTAGCTTGTTAGTACACGCCCATGCATGCCAGTACATACACTCAATGTTAGCCACCCCCACCAGGGATCGATACCATGACCTTAAAAAATGGGGGATTAAACACGTACAATTGTAAACTTCTTATGGCCATGGAAGTTTTGGATCAAACTGATATTTGTATTTTCCCTTCTACCTGAACTTATGAACAGGTTGGACGACAAGTAAACATCACGGTGCCCCTAGGATAAGGTTTGAACGGGGTGTTATTCTCCCCATTACTTTCAGTGTAGTTCACTTGATCTTTGGATCTCTTAATTAATTATTTATTTATTTATTTGGCTTATTTTCGGATATGATCTTGCAAAATGCGTGAAAGATGTAGATATAACACTTACATCATCATGACGGGGCTCACATAAGTTTGCCACGTCAACACGCCCGTTGCGGAAGCGGATTGCGTGGTAACTCACTACGTTCAGCATACCGAGTAAACTCTATAGGGTCCATCATGATTTATGTATTTTATCCTCAAAAAATGATACATATTCAATGTTTAAGTGGACCACACCACTAGAAATAGTTGAATTGAACTTCTACTGTTGAAAAATTCTTGGGGGCCATGGAAGCATTGGATCAAGATTATATGTGTGTTTTACCGTCATCCATATTTGTATGATCTAATGAACAGGTTGGATTACAAATAAACATCAATGTGGCACCTAGAAAGGTTTCAACGGTGGAAATCATTATCCCCACTGTTTCCAGTGGTATGATCTACTTAATATTTGGATGTGCTTCAATTTTGGGCTTAACCACTTAAATTAGATGGAAAAACGGATGGACGGCGTGGATAGAACACATACATTCAAGTTGGTCCCAACTGAGTTTACTTAGTACGATAAGAGCTTACTAAGTAACTCAGTACGCAATCCTATTTCGTCCGTTGCTACGCTCTTCACTGCGCAATCCGAGTCGGAAGAAAGAAAAGCGGGGCAATCGAACGTGGAAATACGAATACGCTCTTATTTTTTATTTTTTAAAATTTTCTCAGCAACACAGACACTGTGCACTCGGAAAATAATTACAGGTAAGATAAACAGAAACTCCACGCGTGAAAAAACAGGAACCTCCGACGACCGAATAAAATCAGCGATCCTGAACGTGTCGGCTACGTTTCAAACTCTCTCCACCGTCCCAAAGGTTTCACATGTTCATTCGGCCTCCATCATGATTCAGGATATAGCGTATGTCGCCAGCCACTGTGGCCTACATGCTGAGTGCTCTGATGATCCGAACGTCCATATTTCGGACTCTATACCATTTGAACCACAACGCTGAACCCCGTTGTAACTGTTTAAATCTGCAGATGAATTTAGAATAATGAAAAAAAGGCTCTCATTCAACTCTAAAATCAAAGATTGGGATCATTACTTAAGATCGATAATGAAATAATAGCTTTTTGTAGTAGTGATGATAACATGGACAGTTCAGATCACTGGAATATCGCAGATTGTGAGCCCGAGTGGCTGGTGTCACACGCTGGATCCAAAATCGCGACGGAGGTAAAACGAACACGAAGGTTCGTACGATGTTGAAAAAGGAAGAATACTATCTGCGCACCGTTAATATTCACACGATTCCGAAGAGCAAATGTAGCAGACGTGGACAACATCTGGAGTGCTTCTATGGTGGGGCCCTCCATGGATGGGCCACTGCCCCAAATCTGGCCATTTTAATTGATCATAACAGCACTAACTCGGAACATGGTTCAAACATTGGTGTGATCCTCTGCTTTCCTCCAGTCGTCCACACGGTATGACTGTGCATGTCCATGTCATTGCGAGGCCCACCGTAGGAGCTGTTCGGATCTTGGACGGTCGATTACAACGAATCCCAAAATGCAAGGAGTGTGGAACCATTTAAAGATGGTGGCGAAATCTAGCAGCATTTCAAAATCTGAATTTCAAATGTTTATTTTGAGTTTCCTGTACAGATCCCCACTCACCCCTCGGCAAACAGTCGTCCACACGTGAAACATCGTAAAATATTCATGTTTCACTGCACATCTCAAAAATTGGGAAGATCCAAAAGTCAGGTGTGTCCCACCACAATAAAATTGTAAAATCATGCTTAAAAATTCTAAATTCATGTGGTAGGTAACTGGCACGATGTGTTTCTCATGCGGAAAGAAATTGTGTTCTAGAAATTAAAAAGCTATATTAAACTTAATTTCTTGTATTTGGGAAAATTCAACCTGACTACTGGTTGCATGACTCAATTTAGGCAAAGATATAGAAAAACAACGAGCACCATATTCATCATTTAAGTCGACCATACGATTGTAAGTAATGTACATGTCGATGTCCACCCTTCAAATTGTTTCTCCCCATCTGAAGCATTGTTTGAATTTTCTTGTTTCTTAGGGTCAGCTTGGGCAGTGGAATTAGAAGATTAGGTGGGATGAGATTCATCTGATCTGCCAATTCCATTCCATGTTTGGAATGAATGGAAAAGCTTTGAATTATATTAAATGGAATTACATTGGTTCTCATGCCAATTTCACTCAATGTTTGGGAAGTTATGTAGGTCCCAACATGATGTGCCGTCCACCCATTTATTGAGATTATTTTAGAGCACCATAGAAAATAACAGGGATTGAATACTTACCATTGAAAACTTCTTTGGGGCTACACAAGTTTTGGATCTACCTCATTTTTAGTCCCATGTCATAAAATGAGGTTACAAAATAAATTAACAGTTTAAATAAAACACATGTGTGTTATTCTCAATAATTTCAAATGATGGTGGGTATATCCATTCAATATACCACCGTACTATCAACAAAGCATGGCATTAATTTAATCTTATGGCAACAGGGGGCAATCCCTGTCATGTGTATCAGTGATGTTTTTTGAATCTATCCCACTGAATCCCGTCTAATCTGACCGCCCAAACTGTTTTTTGAATCTATCCCACTGAATCCTGTCTAATCCGACTGCCCAAACTGGCCCTTAGGCCCTATGCCTAAATGTTTTTGTAGAATTTAATAATTAAAGTGGATTTCTTATCACCTTTATGGTGGGCTTGTAAAACAATAATGTTGTACATGTCCGTCAACTATTTCTTTTGAAATGGCCCGTCTGAATCACATGTTGGTTTGATTATTTCTTTTTCTTTTTTTTTTTCTTTTTCTTTTTTTTTTTAAATTTCTTCTTTTTTTTTTCTTTGCCCTAATGTAGGATTATGCAACTAATGATGGATTTCATATTCACATTATGGTGGGCTTGTGTGTGTCTCCCATCATTTTTCTTTCTTAATTTGCAAAAAGCTAGACCTCTTCAGTAAGTGGCAAGGACACCTAGTGCTGTAAAGGGGCGGCTTGATGTACGTCTCGGTCCAGATTTTTAACTGTATTTGAAGGACCATCGGGCCAGGCCTATTCAAAATTTTGATTTTTCATACCCAAGCCTGGCTCATTGAGACCCTTTAGAACGCCGTTGGATTGCATGGTGTGCCACACACCATGTTTACTTCACCAAGTTTTCTGGGCTGCACTCTGATGTATGTATTATATCAACACCGTCCATCCATTTGGGGAGATAGTTTAGAGCATGATTCTAAAAATGAGGCAGATCCAAAGCTCAAGTGTACCACACCTCAGAAAGCAATGGGGACAATGATGCCCGCCATTGAAACCTTTCTAGGGCCTACCAGGATGTTCAGGGAAAAAAAATATCAACTTGATCCAAAACTTCCATGGCCCCAAGAAATTTTCAAGGAGAGTCATTTAATCCCCACTAATTTATGTAATGTGGTCCACTTTAGATTCAAACCTCCTTTATGCACTAAAATCATCTTGCCAAATGAATGACCGGTTTGGATATAACATATACATCATGGTGAAGCTCACAGAACTTGATGACTTCGACAGTAAAATCAGGCTAACATGTCATTGAAATGGCGCACACTAATAGAAACAATTAGGAGATACGTACAACATTGATTTTTTTACAAGACCCACCTTAAAGATTATAAGAAATCCACTCCACCCATGGGCCGGATTGCACAAAGACATTTAGGCCTAGGGCCCAAGAATCAATCCATGATTCAGGTGGGTCACATAGAGGGAAACAATTTAGAGGGTGCGCATTGCCATTATTTTCAAAACCATGGATGAGGCTCACTTTTTATATCTACATGTAAAATTAAGTCATGCAACCGGTGGTAGGATTGGATTTTTGAAAACACAACTTCTCACAACATAACAATGTCTTATCTTAATTTCAACTTTAGTTCCTCCACTTTTGTTTGACTACTCAGATAAAAATGTGAGAATTTAGCATAGTATAGATTGCTGCTATCTAGTGCTATCATTAAAGCATGCCTAGGAGTAGCATAAATATCCACAATTACTATCGTCGAATACCCGATCTACCTAGATCATACTTCGAATATCACACTGGTCACATCCTATTGACTATCGACATTGATTGTTTGTTCATACTGGCAATCATGTGTATTTTCCTTTTATTTTTCACTAGTTATTTATATGTTCTCTGTTATTGTATTGATCATCATTATAAAATAATAAAATTGATCATCATCCTTTATTTTTAATTCTTTTAGTCCATTGCTATATTATTTAAAAAGTTGAAGCCCATGATCACCCTTAAAAGAAAAGTCCTTAGCTCAAGGAAAAAAGACTATTTAGAAACAATATAACCTCTCCTTTTAAACTATTTAATCGTTGTACATTGGTGGTTGGACAGTGAGGTCAACCTTCATAGGTCTGATCCTACGACTGATTTGACACTTCGGATCACTAACATTTAATCAAACTCAAGTTAAATACGGCTCTGACACCACTGACACTATTCCAATCTCACAGGTTTGAACGAATATGACCATTTGTTAACACATGTAGTCTCATGTCTCTACTTGAATTGTAACACTCCTATTAAAAATCATGGCTAGGCAGGGGTTCATCCCTGTGGCGTGGTGAACCCAACACCACCACATGGCTACATGTTGTAAGGACTTTGTGGTGCCCACTGCAGTTTATGTGGTATGTATATATTGTTCATTCATTTTTTAACTAATTTTAGGGCATGAGACTAAATTTGAACAATATCCAAAACCAAGTGGACAACACCAAAGAAAGCACTAGGAATAAACCACTTACAATTGAAAAATTTTCAAGACAACACAAAAGTTTTGGATCAAGCCGAAATTTGTATTTTCCCTTCATTGAGGTCCATGTGACCTTATAAACAACTTGAATGGAAAATAAACATCATGGTGAGCCCCGGAAGGTTTCAATGGTGGCCTCATTTTCCTACTCCTTTCATTGGTTTAGTCTGTTCGAGCTTTGCATCTACCTCCTCAATATAACACACACACCATGATGGCCACAGAAGTTTGCAACGTCAACACGCCCATTGCTACGTTTTATACAAGGCAATCCGAGTTCGCAAAGAGAAAAGCAGGGCAATCCAATGTGAAAATACAAATATAACCTTAGGGCTGAAAGTTGCACAGGTTCAACCCGACCAACCCGTGACCGACCCGACATTGGGTTGGGCTTGAGAAAGATGTATTGGGTCTAATCTCGGGCTTGGGCTATACAAACACCAACCTGATAAAACTTGGGTCGGGCTCGGGTTGAGGTCTCGGATTGTTTGACCCAACCCAAACCCCATCGATATATAAGTTACTTATAAATTATAATTGAGTGTGGATTGTTCTTATTGAAGGCACAGGAAATTCTAGTATTGTCGGGTCTCAGTTATCCACGTCATTTCTAATTACTCAAGCTAACAAGATACATCGAATTTCTCTCTCCCAAATAGATTGCGTGCTATGCAACATGACTTTTAAAATAGTCGTTGTCCTATATTTTAACTTGTTTTTTTTTATATATATAGAAAAAATGAAGTTCTTTACTATGAATAATCACAAATATAATTAATAAAATCATAAATACAAAAAATAAGTCCTATATTGAGATATAATAAACTAATGTAATAATAATAATATAAGTATGTATAAACCCGACCAACCTGATCGAGCCCGCTTAGGTTGGGCTCGGGTTGAGAATTCCGAACCTGAGGTTGGGTTGGGTTGGGTTGAGTTGGGCTAGGGTTGAGGTATAGGAACCTTGGGTTGGGCTTGGGTTGAGCACCAACCCAACCCAACCCAACCCGCCCAACTTTCAGTCCTAGCTAACATCCCCAGCTCGAAACAAGTTGGGTCTCTGAAGGGCCCAACGTGATGTATGGGTTTATTAACACCATCTATTTATCCATTTTAACGTATCATTCTAGGTTTGGAAGGTCTATGTTACGGGAGCGGATTGTGAATGACCCTATCACATAGATATCTCTATTCTCGGGGCTGTGTGGGGTCCATAAAGATGTCCTTGATAAATCCACTCCGTTCATATGTTTTAAAAGATAATAATTGATTAAGAGTTTAAAAATTAGGCAAATCCAAAACTCATGTGGGTCATACCACACGAAATAGTGGAGATTGAACGCTTGGCGGTGATAGAAGTTTTGTATTAGGATGATATTTGTTCCAACTGTTTATATAAGTGGTAACAATTCTATGAACAGTTTGGATGACATATAAATGTCATGATAAGTTCCAAGAAGGTTTCAACGGTGGACATTGTTGTTCCCACTATTTTGTTGGTGTGGCCCACCTGGTGTCAACAGTGGACATTGTTGTTCCCACTATTTCGACCCACTTGAGTTTTGGATCTACATGAATTTTAGAATCCTGTCCTATTATGGTCTTTCAAAACAGATAGACCGAGTAGAATTATCACGTACCTCTCCGTGGACCCTACACAGCTCGGGAAGGATTAGAGGCAATCCACTCCCATATGTAACCTTATGAACTAGTTTGGATGGAAACTAAACGACACCATTGGGCCTCAGGAAGGTTTCAACGGTGGAGTCATTGTCATTGTATGGTCCTCTTTCAAAATGTATGAACGGCTTGGTTAAAACACATATATAATGGTGGGCCCACAAAATCCCTGACAGGACCATCCATCTCTGGCTAGGCCCTGGTGAGGGCAGTACCCAATCTATGCATGAATTCTCTAAGCCTTCTACGGATGAGATTTCCAGGAAAGCCTTTGGCATAAAGTTCTGTGCTCATAGGTTAGGAAAGGGCCATCGTCATATTTATGAGAAATCCACTCCTTTCATTTGTTCCACACGATTTACTTTTAAGACATGAGACTAAAAATAAGGTAGAAAAGTAAGGTATCAATGGCATTTAACATGAAGTTCGATGTATAAAAGTATTCAAATTGGTAATATCATTTATCTCTTGTAATATTGTTCTCATAATACATTATTTTTCACTTTCTGCCATGGTTTTTTTTTTTCTCCTAAGGGTTTTTTCACGTACAATTCGAATTGCTCTCTGTTTGAGTTTTCTGGTGCAATTATGATTACTTCGCTTGACTCCGCTCTATGTGCATTCGCAAGTGCCAACAAGTTGTTTTAGAGATAACATTAGACATGAAGTTCAATATATAGAAGTATTCCAATAAAAATAATTTTAAACTATATAAAGTTAAGATGAATAGCATCTTACTCAAGAATGATCGAAAGCTGCATTCCTTGGAAAGTGATTAGAAACCATGAAAGAAGAAAAATGAAATAAGTTAGATAAAAATATCAATATCTCAATCCAGTTGTGTCTAATTTATGAGGTCATTTATAATTTTATGAGAGAGAAAATTGCAACGGATACATAGGTGAAACTAGAGAACATAAATGTGAAGAATTCTCTTGAGAATCGCTTATATCTGGAGCTAGAGTTTTTCAATATGAAGATGATGGAGCTGATGATGTTGAAGCTCACATTAGTAACTTTACTAAAATCATTTTAAATTGTTGGATATGGATGAGATGATGAAAGATGAATATCAAATATATATTCTGTTGAATTCTCTTCCAGAATCATATGAGTCATTCAAAGACTCTTTGTACACCAATAGGAAAACCATTAGTATTAAAACCGTTATCATTATACTTTAATCGAAGACGATGATAAAGAAAAGCGATGGCGACGGTACTTCTACAGATTCAACGGTTATGATGGGGAGAAATTCTGAGTGAGATAGTGAATCTTCACGATCGAGATCCAAATCCAAAGACAATGGCAAGGGCAAAGGAAAGATGAAACGCTGAAATTGTGTCATAACAGGGCACATGAAGAAGGATTGTCTGAATCATAAGTCGACGAAGGAGAAATCAAAGAGTTCTTCTAAAGAGGCCAACACTGCATAATCCAGTGAGGAGGTGAATGGTAGTAACGTACTAACCACATCAAAATTAGGGTACTTTGATGGTGAATGAATTTTGAATATGAGGGCTTTGCATTACATGACCCCTTATAAGAGTTGGTTCACCAGTTACAGCGAGTGCAATGGTGGCCAGTTATTTATAGGCAATGATAAATTATGTCAAGTGGTTGGTGTTGGATCGATACGCATCAAAATATTTGATGGCATGGAGCATATCTTAACTGATGTGAGCATGTTACTAAGTTGAGAAAGTGTTAGATATCTCTGGGAGCATTCAAAGCATTATGGTGCAAATTCACCTAGTTCGATCATGTCCTTAAAGTTTAAAAGAAGTCATACAGGAATGGTGACCTTTACAGGTTGATCAAGAGTACTTCATGGGGTGAAGTTGCAATATCTGTAACAGATTCCACGTATGCATGTATGTGACATGCACGCTTAGGTCATATGAGCGAGTGGAGAATGAAGGTACTTTCTGACCGTTGTTTGATTCTAATTTTTACAAGCATTGATTTTAGTATATACGAGTATTGTATATATGGTAAACAGTTAAAGTTATCTTTTAAGTTTGGAAATATATTTGTAAGGGGGTTTTGGATTATGTGCATTTTGATGTATGAGGGTCAACGCCCGTAGTTTCTGGTAGAGGGCCGTCATAATTTGTTACGTTCATTGGTGACTATTCTAAAAGGTGTGAGTTTATTTTTTGAAAAATAAATCTAATTTGTTACGTCATAGTTTCTTGTGATTTTGTTTTTTGAAAAATAAATCTAAAATGTGTGAGTTCTAAAAGGCGAGTATTGTACCATTAGTTGAGAGAGATAAGTTGGACCAAATTGCTAAAAAGTATATTTTTGTCGGTTGTGGTAATGGTGTGAATAAGTATAGGCTATATGACTAAGTCACAAGAAAAATTATTCTTAGTTGCAACGTCAAATTCGACAAAGGATCGTTCTTCCTTAAGATGAGCTCAAGGAAGTGGAAAAGTCAATTGTAGACATTCAAATAGATAGGGATAAGACTCAGTTTGATATTAAGACACAGATAAAGTTACAAGAGCAGGTGGAGCAGCTACCTATGAGAATGAATCCGTCAAGGGTTTGTAAGTTAAAAAAGTCATTGTACGGTCTGAAACAATCACCTAGGCAGTGGTAAAAGAAATTTGATTCTTTCATGGTGAGTCAAAGGTTTACTAGAAGTGAGTATGATCATTATTTCTATTACAAGACATTAAGTGATGGGAAGTTCATTATCTTAATATTATATGTTGATGAAATACTTATCATCAGTCATAGCATGTTTCAGATCGACATACTGAAGGCTTAATTATCATGGACATTTGAGATGAAATATCTGGGGATTATAAAGATAGTTCTTAGAATTAACATAAACAAAGACAAGAAGATGAGTAAGCTATGATTATTTCAGGCTAAATACCCTGAGAAGGTATTGGTGAAGTATGAGATGGACAAGGTAAAGCCGGTTAGCATTCTCCACGAGATTCATTTTAGGCTTTCTTCGGAGTAGTGTCATAAAACAAATGAAGAAAAGTAGGTTATGTCTTGCGTGCCTTATTCAAACGTGATTGGAAGCTTGATGTATGACATTTTCTATACAAGATCGGATATTTTATATGTTGTGGGTGTTGTTAGCAGATACATGTCTAACCAAGGCAAACAACATTTGGAAGCAGTGAAATGGTTACTTCGATATATTCGAAGTTCGAAATACGTAAGACTACATCTTGACATTTAAAAAATCAGAGAATAAGTTAGTAGGCTATGTGGATTCATATTACATGGGCAGTGTGGACAATAGAATGTCAACTTCCGGACGTTACTCGTTTGTGTTAGTGAGTGAAGCGATCAACTGGATGTCAAAGCTTCAATCTGTAGTGATACTTTCCACAATTGAAACTAAGTATGTAGTGATACTTTTCACAATCGAAACTAAATATATGATGGTAAAAGAAGCATTCAAAGAATGTGTTTGGTTGAGATGAATGATAAATTAACTTGAGTTTCAACATGAGGTCATGCCAGTTAATTGTGAAAGTGAAAGCATAATAAATTTGGCAAGGTAGTGTGTGGGGTGTGGCGTGAGTGTGTGGGGGGTGCGTGTACGTGAGTTAAAAAAAAAATAATAATAAATAAATAAATTTGGCAAGGTATATTAGATTGGATTGAATTTTTGGAAACACAATAAATGAGCGCCAACACATACAGTTCTTCCAAATCTCCCCATCAAGGTAATTTAGCCATTTCATTCTCCATCCATACAGTTTAAGGAATGTTTTGATAAATACGAAGAGTCAAAGTTGTTAAAGTATATTAGATTATCTTAATCTTGGTTTAGATTTATATCATATACTCCCATAAGATTTCAGGTAAAAAACCATATTGTTAAAGTATATTATATTATCTTATTCTTATTTTATATTTATATTATTTTCATTTTTATTTTAAGTTGTACATCTCCTACAGATCTCTTACAGAAATCTCTCATACTGCATATATGCGTGTAATCCTCAATGAAATTATACAAGACAATATTTTCCACAAGGTAGCCTTTTTAGAATTCCCACCGACATCATAGATGGTCCATAACCATCATGGTGGGCCCCACACAGTCCAACTTATGAGAAATCACGGACGTTCAAACATTTGTGATGAATTGGTCTATTTAATAATATAAGAGAATGGTAATTGGTCTGTTTAAAACATTAGGCTAGTTGTGTTTGGTGGGTTAAATCATAGATCGTCCCGTAGGCCCCACAGGGAAATAGCCACACTAAAAAAATACACACGTTTAATGTTCATATGCTAAAAGCCACCGACAAATGCTTATCGGTTCAATGTTTTGAATGACTGAACCATGGGCCCCACTTGTGTGAATTAAAAAACCAGGCACACAATCCAATCTCACAACTCAAGCATGGCAATTTATGGAAACATATATCTAAACCATCCAAAATGTGGGTCCATTGTGGATGAAGCATATATCTAAAATCACCATGATCATGCATATATCTAAAATCGCCATGATCAATCAATGGTAGCCATCCATTCATGGCTACCAGATGGAGGGTTAGAAGTTAAATAGTGATTGGTCGAAATTTAAAAAGAAAATCAGCGGTTAAAGAAGTATTCAAAGAATGTGTTTGATTGAGATGAATGATAAATTAACTTGAGTTTCAACATGAGATCATGCCAGTTAATTGTGAAAGTGAAAGCATAATAAATTTGGCAAGGTAGTGTGTGGGGTGTGGCGTGAGTGTGTGGGGGGTGCGTGTACGTGAGTTAAAAAAAAATAATAATAAATAAATAAATTTGGCAAGGTATATTAGATTGGATTGAATTTTTGGAAACACAATAAATGAGCGCCAACACTAAATATATGACGGTAAAAGAAGCATTCAAAGAATGTGTTTGATTGAGATGAATGATAAATTAACTTGAGTTTCAACATGAGGTCATGCCAGTTAATTGTGAAAGTGAAAGCATAATAAATTTGGCAAGGTAGTGTGTGGGGTGTGGTGTGAGTGTGTGGGGGGTGCGTGTACGTGAGTTAAAAAAATAATAATAATAAATAAATAAATTTGGCAAGGTATATTAGATTGGATTGAATTTTTGGAAACACAATAAATGAGCGCCAACACATACAGTTCTTCCAAATCTCCCCATCAAGGTAATTTAGCCATTTCATTCTCCATCCATACAGTTTAAGGAATGTTTTGATAAATACGAAGAGTCAAAGTTGTTAAAGTATATTAGATTATCTTAATCTTGGTTTAGATTTATATCATATACTCCCATAAGATTTCATGTAAAAAACTATATTGTTAAAGTATATTATATTATCTTATTCTTAGTTTAGATTTATATTATTTTCATTTTTATTTTAAGTCGTACATCTCCTACAGATCTCTTACAGAAATCTCTCATACTGCATATATGCGTGTAATCCTCAATGAAATTATACAAGACAATATTTTCCACAAGGTAGCCTTTTTAGAATTCCCACCGACATCATAGATGGTCCATAACCATCATGGTGGGGCCCACACAGTCCAACTTATGAGAAATCACGGACGTTCAAACATTTGTGATGAATTGGTCTATTTAATAATATAAGAGAATGGTAATTGGTCTGTTTAAAACATTAGGCTAGTGGTGTTTGGTGGGTTGAATCATAGATCGTCCCGTAGGCCCCACAGGGAAATAGCCACACTAAAAAAATACACACGTTTAATGTTCATATGCTAAAAGCCACCGAAGAATGCTTATCGGTTCAATGTTTTGAATGACTGAACCATGGGCCCCACTTGTGTGAATTAAAAAACCAGGCACACAATCCAATCTCACAACTCAAGCATGGCAATTTATGGAAACATATATCTAAACCATCCAAAATGTGGGTCCATTGTGGATGAAGCATATATCTAAAATCACCATGATCATGCATATATCTAAAATCGCCATGATCAATCAATGGTAGCCATCCATTCATGGCTACCAGATGGAGGGTTAGAAGTTAAATAGTGATTGGTCGAAATTTAAAAAGAAAATCAGCGGTTAATGTTGTCTTCACAGTGTAATTTGTTGGCTACACTCTATTCGCAGAAGGTCAGAGATTTAGACGGTTTGGATTTCTGTTTGAGAGTCACAGACAATTTTTAAGTGGTGCAAAACTAACATGGGACTCTATCTGACCCCCTTCCCACAATGCCGCCCACGTGGATTGCCAAAGTGACCCTAGTGGAGCCCACCATGATGTATGTATTTTATCCATGCTGTCCATCTATTTTGCCAGCTCATTTTAAGGCCATAGGCCAAAATGAGTAAGATCAAAAGCTCAAGTGGACCACATCACAGGAAAAGGTGGGGATTGTGATGCCCATCGTGTCCATGCATGATGTTTATTTGCCATCCAACCTACTCATAAGTGAAAGGAAAACACATATCTCAACTTTATCCAAAACTTTTATTGCGCCTAAAACGTTTTCGAGGAGAGTGATTCAACTCCCACCGTTTCCTATGGTGTGGTCCGTTAGAGTATTGGCTTGCCTCACTTTTTAGCTCATGCCCTAAAATAAGCTGGTAAAATGGACGACTGGCATAGACAAAATGCATACATCTCAGTGGGCTTCAAATGATGTTTGTGTTTTGTCAACATCTATTATCTGTTTTGTCCCCTCATTTTAGGGTATGCAAAATGCATACATCACAGTGGGCCCCAAATGATGCTTGTATTTTGTCCATGTCATCCATCCATTTTGCCAGCTCATCTTAGGACATGAGCCCTAAGATGAGACTGATACAAAGCATAAGTGGACCACACCACAGAAAACAACAGGTATAATGGCGCCCACTGTTGAGAACTTCCTAGGGCTCACCATGATATCCATTTGTCATCTAATGATGCCCACTGTTGAAAACTTCCTAAGTCCCACCATGATGTCCATTTATTATGCATCTAACCCCTTAATAAGGTCACACCGACCTAGATGAAAGGAATACACAAATATTAACTTGATCCAAAACTTATGCCCCCGAAAAGGTTGGCCCCTATCTGCATTTAAACAATTTAAGCTGGTATTTAGGGACCACAATGAGCCGTGTTTGGGATGGAAAAGGTTAGCCCTAGACCTACCCAACACATGAGGTCCAAGGTCCAAGCACGGCCAAAGCTAAGTCCAAAAAAAAAAAATTAACTGGGGTAGGCCTGACCCAACCTAAACTGGGCTGGTCCACGAATTGATAAATCTGTGTTTCTTACTTGAATGTTCCTAATATATCAATTGTTCAAGTGGGCTACTTATGCACAAAGAAATTAATACCAAGAAGAATGAAACCAATGGTCTACATTCAAGATGCATGGATTGCCAATTAAAGATTGGAATGGCAAATTCGTAGGATTTAAGGCATGTACACGTAAAGTCAAGTTCAGCCCGGTCTGGCTAAAATGACTTCGCCCCAAGCCCAGACTGAAAATAAATGCATGGACCAGCTAACAGCTACAAGCCCTGTGAAAAGCAGATAAGGCTCTGTTGGCCAGGGGACCCAAATATCACTTTCGCGTGGTTTCTGACAGACGTGTTTCGATGACTCGAAATTCAATTGGATAAATACAGATAAAGAAAGCAGATGTGACATTTTTTTGGTCAGATACAGCGACTTTATGTTTTCCGACACATGTCATATTCTAATTGCATGTGACGTTTTCTTTTACGTGAAAATTAAGATACTTCAATTTGAATTTTCAATGCTGGGTTTCTCTATAAAAACCCCACCTGACCGATCCTTCAGTACAATATCCAAACAAGAGCAGTAATATAGAAGTTTTTTAAGGGTATTATGGTAATAAAAGTATTGAAGCTTAGGATGGCCTTTGCATTTGTAGCAGTGCTTCTTCATCTCTTTCCATTGATAAGCTGCGTCGTTGATCGGCGCCAATTTCCTCAAGATTTCCTCTTCGGAACAGCAACTTCATCTTATCAGGTACAAAGCATGCAATCACTACTTTTAACTTTTACGTTGCAGTGCCAACATTTCAACGATTCTTTCTCGTCCGTTCGGATGGTGGGATAGGGTAAGCTAGCTTGGGTATTTACTTTAGCAGATGGAATTTTCCATGGGAAATGGTAGGAGTAGAAAATGGTACAAACAACAATAACGTTGGGGAGGAGGAATTTTAGAGAATAGATTGTATAAATACCGATATGGGTGAAATACCACGAAATTTCATAATATGCAGTGCAACCATCATTCCATAAGCAAATAGCCTTCTTTTAAGTGCATTTTGCAGGCGCTTTCACTGCTCATTGTTATACAAGGTTTTTAAGCCATTTAATGCATTAAATTAGAGAGAAAAAAAAAATTACTTAATTCCATAAGCAAATAGCCTTCTTTTAAGTGCATTTTGCAGGCGCTTTCACTGCTCATTGTTATACAAGGTTTTTAAGCCATTTAATGCATTAAATTAGAGAGAAAAAAAAATTACTTAATTGCATCCAACAGTTGAAAACATCTTCCACCACAAGGAAAAGTGTCAATGTTTTGTAGTAGCTCTTAGAGCTGGGCACGACTCTACTTGGCTAACTCAACTCATCCGACTTGTTTGGACCCGACTCGATTCGAACCAAATGGGTGAGTCAATCCGAACCGAGTTGGCTTCTCTGAATCCAAACTTAAACTGAGTTGAACTCAACTCGAAACTCGATCCAGTTATACTTGACTCGATGACTCGGATTCAGGTATATATATAATTTAAAAATTCTTATTTTGTAAGTACCTCTAATGTTGGTAATATGAGTTTGGATACATTGAAAATAAAAAGAAATTAATTTGAAAATGAAATGTTTCACTAGGTTGAATCACGTATAAAATATGTTGTCCTTAAAGCGTGATTCTCCCTTTTATCTACTGCTGATGGGTTACAGGCTAATTGCTTCCAAGATATGACAAGCCTTCTGGATCCAGTGTGCAGCAATCACGATAGGTCCACTGTGGAACAATTTTAACGCAATGAATTTCTTCTGCCGGACTCAGACGGTGGAGATGTTTTAAGTATTTTAGAATGGAGCTATGGATCGTATCTGATGATGAGAGAGATTGGTGTGTTGAGATGATGAAATCGGACTGAATGATCCAGTTTATATTGACATCATGTAGTGGACCGTTGCTAGACTACTATCGATGGTTCATAACATTTGAAAAATGTTTTTGGCCATTGTCCATTAATCTCAGGTGTTTCTAGTTGTCGGATTAAAGAATCTGACCATTGGATCATCATGGTCCGTCAGTTTTCGGACCGTTGTGATTTTTAAAGTAGCTATTCGTTGTTAGAAACAGATGAACGTTTTGGATTTAATATCCGACCGTTCTCAGTCACATATAAAAACTCAAACTCATTTCAGATCCATGCCGCCCTAAATCCACGAAGGAATAAAATTTCTAAAACAAAAAATATGATTAGAATTATATAGTGACGTAACTGATTATAACGTATTTGGTGTGCTTATATAAGCCAACAAGCAAACAAATTCCTATTTTCACTTCAAACACTTTTCTGAAATAGTAAAAAATAGTAAAAAGACGTCGTAATCAATTAAAATTGTGCAAGTTGGAAGTTTGTGCGTTTTGGCTATTTTTTCCCATTGGGACCATCCATTCCAATTTATGCGATCCTGGCCCTCCATTAACGGTGCAGCAAGAGAAGGTGCACACGTGTCACATGCCCAAGACCTAAATATATGTGCCTAGGCTCATCCCAGCAATCTGGGCCCTACCCAACCTAACATGATTAAATAAGTGGGGCCGGGTTGCCATCATGTCAGGATGAGGCCTGCCCATCGGTGCGCCCAACCCGGCCTGGCCCACTTTCACCCAAACAACCACATGGGAGCGTGCAGCACTGATTTCTATTTCCTTGTTTATATTTTGTAATTTGGTAGGTTGAAGGGGCTTACTTAGAAGGCAACAAAGGTCTAAGCAATTGGGATGTTTTCTCTCACATACCAGGTTCGTTTTTTTTTTTTGGTCCTTCCTTTCTCTCTCAATTCAGATTTTTAAGTATAGTAAAATACAATTTTAAAATTAAAATTTCTTTGAAATTTCATGTTCTATATTCAGGAAAAGTTACGGATGGAAGCAATGGAAATGTTGCTGATGACCATTACCATCGTTACATGGTATATATTTTTATTATCTTTTTTTTTTTTTTTTTCAATCAAGAAAAATCTAATGGGTTTGGCAGATTTCTTTGATATTGGAAGATTTGACAGTTGGATGGGAAGCCAATGTTTTACGCAATTTACACCCCTTATTTAATTTGTGTATTAGAATCTAACGGAATAGATTTGTATTTAATAATAAAAAAAGAAAAGAAAAACCCACCATCCTATTCATGATGTGGCCTAGGAAAGAAAAACGATCTCTTTCGACTCATGACATGGCCTTTGACTTTGAATTGTCGGACCAGGGCCATTGGTTTGGTCCAACTAACAATCTTGATTTTACTACATGCATGCATATGTTGTCCTTGGTTTGGTCATCCATAGCATTATCCTGATATGGCCCCCATCAGGGATATGGGATACCTGAAAAATCTCTCATCTTGGAAGATCCTAACCCTTAGATCAGTGGCCTTTGGTTGCTGAGAGAAAACATGGAGATGGTCCACATCCATAAGAAGGAGAAAGGCTAAATATTGAAGGGTTAGGATCTTAAAATCTAACAGATTTCAAACACCCTCCATCTGCGGTGGAGCAGTGAGATGGATTCGGATTGCCTGTGGAAGCCTATCCCATCATCCATCCATTTGGCAAGATCGTTTTTAATCACGAGCCTAAACATGCCAAAACTTCTGTGGCCCCCAAGAAGTTCTTGATGGTGTACATTAAATCTACACTTCTTTCTGTGGTGTGGTTCACTTGAGCTTTGGATCTTACTCATTTTTGGGATACACTCTAATATCATCTTGTAAAATGGATGGACGGTGTGGATATAACACATACATCATGGTGGGAGACACAGAGCTTGGTGAGGTTAACACCACGGAGGTCTGGCACACCACGCAATCCGTTTCCCGACCAATGTTACAACGTTCAGATGGGCTGAAAGCCCATTTCAGCCCATACAGCTATCAGCCATAAAAAATTTTAAAAATAAAAAAATAATTAAAAAAAAAAAAAGACAAAAAAGGGCTAACAGATATATAAGTTGTTGACCATGAACAGGAAGACATTGAGCTGATGCATTCCCTTGGAGTGAATTCCTACCGATTTTCCATATCCTGGGCCAGGATCCTCCCAAGTGAGTTTTACTTACATCTTTGGAAATTTATTGTTAGGTAAATGTGTGTGCCACATCCAGCCCATCTAGCAGGTTGACCCCACGACGAAGATCACATAAAACTAAAATAAGGTGAATCCACTCATCGACCACGCCACATTGTAGTTTGGATTAAATGAACGGTTGTCTATTGTATCATTTCGTGTGGCCCATATGACAAGTGGATTAACTTAATTTTTTGAATAGAAGTTCTTTATGATGGGGCCAACCTTTGGAACGGGTTGGATGTTTTACCAAGTTGGGGTATTAACATTTAGGTGTGTGTGAGACCTCATTTTTTAATAGAGACTTAATCTTCATTTTATTATCTGTTAATCAACAACAGAAGGAAGGTTTGGTGAGATTAATGGGGCAGGAATTGAATTTTACAACAACATCATTGATGCTCTCTTGCTCAGAGGTAACAACATCCTTTAATTCTGTACACTACAACATCCACCAAACATACATATTTGCTAATCCTGCCTGCCTGTACAACCCATCTACATGCTGGCAGACTGCCATAAGTGTGCAATATCTGATTTGTCAATCAGTTGGGCCATGCAGTATAGGTTCCCTGACCCAGATTTCGGGCCGGTCAACTCATCAGAAGGACTAGAAAGCATATAAGGACTTAGGCTCATCTGATGAGTGGACTGGCCAGAATTCTGGGCCCAGGTATACATGTTCATCATTCGTGCCGTACGATAGGGATTAGCATACACTCTCCATTTCTCTTATATCCAAACACACGTGTGTGTAATGGTTTCAATTAATTATTTTCATCTTTGATATGTTAATAGGGATCCAACCGTTCGTTTCACTAAACCATTATGATCTTCCTCAAGAACTCGAGGACCGATACGGTTCATGGTTAAGTTCTCAAATGCAGTAAGTTTTCTTGCTTTTGCTGCCCCACACCACCATCCGTTGCACGGTTATGGTACAGGTTAGGTTCAGGTCAGGCTGGGTCGGGTCAGGTCTAGTCAGTTTCAGCATAAGCCTGACCCATTTGCTAAATGGGCTAATTACAGACCCATGGGCCATTATCATGTAATCCAACTTGACCCATTAAAAATTCATCAGGCCCGACTCTTCCCATTTAATAGTAATGGATCTGGCTCGACTTACCTGACCCAATCTAGCTTGATTCAGGACCAAATGAGTGGGTCCATGGCGTGGAGTTTTTTATACCATGGCATTTACTTAATTGAGCCACATTTTCTAGTCCAAGGTCAACCAGCTACTCATTTAGTTTGGGCTGAACCCGGTTCAAGAACGGATCAAGCTAGTTAACCCATGGGTTGACACGACCCATGGTGGCATAGTATTAAGGCACACCATTTCTGCAGCATGGTGCGGTCAGAGGGTAGCCTTTGGTTTACTATTAAAATGATGTGGTCTCTTGATTTTGTTTTCAATAACTATTTTTGCAGAGAAGATTTTGGATATTTGGCGGAAGTATGTTTTAGGTCTTTTGGGGACAGAGTAAAATACTGGACCACCTTCAATGAGCCAAATGTCATGGCGAAATCCGGTTACCTCACTGGGGGTTGCCCACCCACCCGTTGTTCCCAACCGTATGGCAATTGCACAGCAGGCAACTCTACAATAGAGCCATACATTGTAGCCCATAATGTCATATTGGCCCATGCCACTGCATTCGCTATATACAGGAGAAAATATCAGGTAACCAATAGTTCTTTTGTATTTTTTTAATTATTTTGTTTTTCATGGGTATTAAAGAGAAGTAAGAAATCATAGTTAATTTTTTATTTTTTTTCAAAGACATTGGCTTAAACTTGTTCGGTCGGCTCGACTCAACCATATCTCACCTGGACTCAGTCAAAATTCAAGAAAACTTGAATTTGACTCAACTCAGCCCAACTTCACATTATTTATACAATGTTTATATTTTTTAAATATTAAATATTACTGAGAAAACTCACTAAAAATCAGATGAGTTTTCAGGAAACTTCCATCCAAGATCCCGAGTCAACCCAGATCGATTGGGTTTTGAGTCAAATTGGGTGACATCTCCATGAACTCTCCCTAATTTACGGAATGCATATGGTTTGTAGGTGAATACATGTATTCCTAACTCAACACCCTGATCTATAGCTCATGTAGTAGACTGAGTGAAAGATACTTCGTTTCAACACTGAGGCCATTGTATCAATTCCCTCGTAGGGTGGTTAACAGTGAAGTGTAAGCTGACAGTAAAGTATACTAAGAAACTATATATATATATATATATATATATAACCCACTTTTCTCTTAACAGAGGTCAAGAGCCAGGACCATCCGATGCTTCTAGTCATTCCTATGTTAAACCTTTTTTCATGGCCATACACTTTTTAGGTCATGGATTGGATGGCTAGTTGTTATCCTCGTCTGACCAAAGTGGTGCTTTAGAAGAACGAGCCGTCCAAGGTGGGATCCACTGACTTGGACATCTTACTTTACTATATGAATGATAAGAGCCGTCCATTTTCACATCCTATTGATTGGATGGTTAGGATGATTCAATTTGTGTGATTTTTGTGAGGTGCCCTAGTAAGAGTTAGTAAGACCCGATAAACATTCTCCATCAATGACACGGGCATCCCACGTGTCCAAATCCAAATGGGTGCAGGGGAAGGTTCCTCTGCACTGGGTGCAGTGGAGCATTTTCCGTTGGTTACAGACATAACATGAGGCGGTTTGGCTAGTGAACTGTGGGACCCATCATGATTTATGTGATTTATCCACACCGTCCATCTATTTTTTCAGATTATTTTAAAGCTTGATCCCCAAAATGAGGCAGACCTAAATCTAAGGCAGACAACACCACAGGAAAACAGTAGCTATTGAATGTCCATCATTAAAAACCTCCAAGGGTCGACTATAATGTTTATTTGACATCCAAAAAAGGAAGGAAAAAAAAAAAAAAAAAAACAAACAAACACCAACTTGATCTTCAATGGTGGCCGTTCAATCAACATTGTTTCCTACAATGTGGTCAACTTGAGATTTAGATCTACCTCATTTTAGAACTCATTTCATATAACTATATGAAAAAATGGATGGACTATGTGTTTGAATCACACACATAATGGTGGGGCCTACGGAGCACCGACTAATATCCACTTGCTATAGCCACTTGCTATTTGCAGCGTCACTAGCCCATCGGCATCCGACACAGCAAGGAGAGTAGGAGTTTTTTGTCTAAAAAACAGAGCATTCATGTAAAATAAGGAATAATAATGATTTAAAAAATAATTTCACGTTATATTGTTTTATAATTATCACATCTATTTTGTGGATTTAAGGCTACACAAGGAGGTTCGATCGGGATCGTGATAAGTGCTGGCTGGTATGAACCACTTAGAGATATTCCAGAAGATCGTTCGGCAGTTCAGCGGGCCCTCGCTTTCGACCTTGCTTGGTAAGCAAAATCTACGGCTTCAAAGAAAAAAACAAAATGTGAATTTTGAAGTCTTAATAATAATTATTATTATTATAAAAAATTATAGAGGGGTTTTTAATATATGGGTCCCAAACCTTTTAAGTGGCACTTGGAATGAGCTATTGTGGAACCCAACATGCATCTATACAACTTGGATCAAGTCATGGTGTGAAAATCACGGGTGAAAATGGGCTGTCTAGATTGACCCCAGAAACAAATTAGATTAAATAATCATCTTGAAACATCTAGTAGAACAATCTCACTTTATATTTCTTATAATTTGAAAGTAACAGTTTGATTTAATAATTCTAACCATGTGATTTATGGCCGGTAAACAATGAAGGTTGGTCACAAATTAGCTCCATTCAAAGGGTTAGGATAATCCTAGTTTATGTGCATATTGAGTATACCTAAAGTTGGTGGACACCAATCTCCCATGAGCATTTCAAAACGGGATTTAGATCTTATAGCACATTGGGATTGCTGACCACTGGCAGCGGATGATCCGGCATTATTGCTCTTGTGAATGGCTGATAATTCTGAGTTTGTTTGGTTGCAGTAAATTTCATGAAATATCATAAAATTTTACACTAAATTAGACTGATTAATCATGAAATATTATAATATTTGGTGCAACCAAACACACCCTTTAATATTCCATGAAGTTTGTAATATTTTCTTTTTGTGCTTGCAATTTCTTTCGATAGCATGATATTTTTATTAAAAGTTATATTCTTGCAAACATTTCTAATTCATCTGAAACCATTAATGCACCCAAATTGCAGGTTTCTGGATCCTTTAATTTATGGAGATTATCCTTCTGAAATGCGCCAGATATTGGGATCAAGACTACCGACATTTTCATCGAATGATCAAAGAAAATTACAGCATAAATTGGATTTTATTGGAATTAACCATTATTCAGCTCTCTATGTACAAGACTGCATGTTTTCCACATGCAACTCGGATGGACCTAGAGAAGACACAAACATATTAGTCACCGGAGAAAAGGATGGTCAACTGATTGGAATGCCGGTGAGAAGAAGAAAACAATACACACACAGTGTGTATATGTGGAAATGGTACTATGAGGTTGATCTGTGTGGGCCCCACCGTGATGTGTGTCGAACATCAACCTCATCAGTCAAATGCACCATTCTATGGTGGGCCACAGGCTTAAAAATCAAGTTAATCCATGACTTAGGTGGGCCACACCACATACAATAGTTAAGAGGAGTTACACTCCCATTAACAAATTCGTAATCATTTATTAGGCTCACCTAAAGGTGGTTCAAAAATCCTGACCATCCATTGTGTGTGTCCCACTTGGATGAGCGATCAGACCAAGTTCCAGTCACATCCAAAACTCAAGTGGCCCCACCAAGTACTTTTATATGTTTTAAGTATGTCTTCACATGATTTTATATGGTATAGCTCACCTGAGGATGATTTTTGGCATATCCCATAACTTAAAGGGGACCCATCAAATGCACGATGGTGTTGATGTTTGACACACATCATGGTGGGGCCCATGCAGCTCAACCTCTTGGGTAGTTCCCATGGGGTCGACCTTATAGTGCCATTTCATGCGTGTGTGTGTGTACATATATATATATATATAGAGAGAGAGAGAGAGAGAGAGAGAGAGAGAGAGTTCATTTCATTAAAGTGACAATTTTGCCCATGTGATAACAAGGACAAGCCTAAGTTATAAGGGCAAAAGGTAGTCATTTTGGTGAAGGCAAACATTAAGATTCATTTCATTAAAGTGACAATTTTGCCCATGTGATAACAAGGACAAGCCTAAGTCATATGGGCAAAAGTAGTCATTTTGGTGAAGGCCAACATTAAGATTCATTTCATTGAAGTGACAATTTTGCCCATGTCATAACAAGGACAAGGCTAAGTCATAAGGGCCAAAGGTAGTCATTTTGGTGAAGGTGAACATTAAGCTTCTATCACCGTTGATTTGAAAGTAAGAAAAAAGGACTATCTAAATCTTTTGATCATTTTGTGTAGACTGCAATGCCAAATTATTACGTGGTACCGTGGGGCATGGAAAAGATTGTAATGTACTTCAAGGAAAGATACAACAATACGCCCATGTACATCACAGAAAATGGTAAGGGATTCTTTATTTCTTTTTTGCCTTTTTTTTTTTTTTATTGTTTTTGGTTTTTTATTTTTCGTTTATTATTATTATTATTATTATTTCCATAATACGATTCTCCTATAGTTAACTACATTTTCCAAAATGTTCAGTGACTCATTCTCCCACATGGCAAAAATTTCTACAATCTAGAGACCACTATAATTGTGGGATAGTTTTGGGGGGAGGACGCATAAAAAAACACAGTGATTGAGCAATCCTAGTTATCCCATTGGTGGCTATCAAATGAATGGTCAGAGAAGAACAGTGAGTGGACCAAAATTCAACCATAAAAATCAGATGGTTCTTATCATTTGCTCAGTATCGTCTTTGGGTTATACTCAATTCAATATCTGCTGGATGGATTGATTATTCTAATTTCTATACAAATGTCCCATGGGGTGGTCGATGAGACACCATTTTTAAAATGGTGGTGACTACGGGTGGTAAAGGATTGGGCCTTAAGAACTTTCATACCTTAGTAGAGTGATATATTGATGGTGAACAATATATTGATGCACTTTTTCAATCATATGGTAAATAATTGGGTGGGGCGTACACTTCCTTAATGATTGAACCTACTAGATAGTCGGTGTGCCACAAAAAACTTTGATTCTTTAATAAAACATGATGATTTATAAACACACACCCACTAATTATACATAAATTATTCACATATCATCGACAAATACACCTTATCTTTGACTTATAAGGATGGCCCTAGCTTCGCCCATCCCTAGCCTAGCCAAGGCTCAGAGCACCAGTGCTAAGTTAGGGCCAACCTTTGCCTAGCCCTAGCCCTAGCCCTAGCCATAGCCATAGTCAAACCCATTGCCACTGAAAGGTGAAATGTAATACGAGTCTAGCCTTACTTCCTAGTAATAAAAAACCTCTTTAGCTCCTTGATAAAAAATAGCAAATAGGACCTTTAACTATTTTTTATTATGTCATTGCACCCTTTCTCTCTGCCTAATCTTTTTAGGATGAATTTTTTGTATTTATCATTAAAAAATGATAGTAATGAGGAGTTTTATAAATTATTTGATGATTTTTTTAGAAGAGTTTTCGTGTATTTTTTTTTTATTTTTTTTTTAATGATGAATATAGGGTATATATTAATTATTTCATCAATTTTTCTTTTCTTAAGAAGGAGCTTTCTTGTAATTTACTTATATTATAAAATGATATTAGTAGAGGGTGTTTATTTATCATGAATGGTATTATCATTGCAGGGTACGCACAGGATGATAAAAATGGTGTTTCCAAGAAAGAGTTGCTCAATGACATGGAAAGAGTAGAATACATGCGAAGCTATGTGACTTCCCTAGCCGTATCCATGAGGTATTTTTTTTTTTTTTTTACAAAATAAATAAATAAAAATAGATAGGAACAATATCATATGTTTTTACATGCAGGCTTTGAATTTATTAGGAATATACCACCACATTCTTCTCACCATATACATCTAGTTATGTATGTGCTTATATACATCTACATGTTACATGTATGGGTATGTGCATTTCTAGATACACCAATCAATGGATTGCCTATTTGAAGAATTTTAGTTAAAGGTACATTGCAATGCCATTCTCAAAAATAGTGTCTTCCAACTCTGCAATAGAGCTTTTGTGTATTGTCCCTCGATTTAGTTGAACCCAGACCCATATAAAGCTTGTATTTGATTTGACTACCTAATTAGTGTTAATTGTAGGTTTGCACTAATTAAGCCATCATCTTTTAAACTTACTCATGAAACACGAGAAACTCAATTCATTTAAATGGGCTAGTGTTTAGGTATATATAGGCTTTAGGTGACTTTTAGTTTGTGTGTGTGTGTGTGTGTGTGTGTGGATGGAATTAATATAATGGATACATCCATACATCTATTAGTAAATACATGATGTGCCATTCTAAATATGCATGTAATTTTATAGACAATACATGTATGCATAATTAATTGGAACTCAAAATATGTGTCACAAACTATACATTTTAAACACATGCAACAATGCTATTATCATGCTTACAGGAAAGGTGCTGATGTGAGAGGTTACTTCGTATGGTCTCTAATGGACAATTTTGAATGGATGAATGGGTATACAAAACGGTTCGGACTTTATCATGTGGACTATGATACGTTGGAGAGAACTCCTAAACTATCCGCCGAATGGTACAAACAATTTCTCAGCAACCCGAAGATGCTAAAACAGATGGGTGGTGGAGATTCAAGATCATGGCGTATATCGTCATAGTCTCTACGCAAATGTTTGTGACGTATAAATGATATTTTATTTATGTTGTGTAAAATAATAGTCTAGTAGTTTTTCAATTAATTAGTGCATGATAATCCATTGTATTATGTTGTATTCAATGGATAAATGTACACTCTATATTTAATTCATCCCCGTGAAGGCGTGTCACATGACATGCCTAAAAGATGTAATAGAATCACTTTGATCATATAATTATTTTCTAAGTAGTGATATACATCCTTCATTTTGCATGAGTGTTTAGGAATGTTAAATACAATTGGCACACATATTTGTGATCCGATTTTCTTATCATGTGGGTGAGATGCCTATCTTGGAAATCATATCCAGATATGGACAGGAGACTCACATCTGCATAATGTATGTTGAGTGTGGACATTGGGAGATGTCTTATATGCATTTTATTTCTTTGGTACACTTGTAGCCCACCTAAGGAGCAGTTTAGGCCCAACACAAATAGGTTAAATTACCACATATAAGAAAAGTGCCAAAAATTATAGTTGATTGACCGCATTATAGGCCCCTCTGCAATGTTGAGTTGGGTGAAAATAATCAACAAATTTTGAAAAATAACTACAATAAGTAGTTTGGTCTGATACCCCTAATTTTACAAAACATTTTCAAGCATGTCGTAGCATTCATGCATGTGCGACTGCACCCTTCGTGAAGGTGCTTGATCTGTTTCCCATGCGTACGCTTCATCTGTGATCATAACTCGATCCTTTCTATAGACCCTTCTAAAGGGGTGTGTGTATGCCCTGTTATCCCCAAACTGCTCGAACATGTGTCTGTGCCTTTGCACATGTGTGTTCTAACCTACACCTAGATCCATAGCTCGGGTGGTAGGCTGAGTGAAAGATACCTCGTTTCAACATTGAGGTCTTAGTATCGATTCTGGGGTGGCTAACAGTGAAGTGTGAACTAACAGTGGGCGTACTAACGAGCTAACAAAAAAAAAGTGTGTCCTAACCTCATTCATATGTGCTCGTACCCCTATAAATGAGAGAGTGTCCCCTTGTATGTGTAGGATCAAACCCTGCACCTGCTCATGTGTGAAACTACACGAAGAATCATGAACCTTCATGTGCACGAAAATAAACCCGAATGAAAGGAGGTTTAGGCCTCCTCTCACCCCTAGTGGGCTTGGACCCAAACCCAACCCAAGGGCCCAAGGGCCATTGCAACATTCCCCACCCATTCTCTCTTACTTCACTACACTCACCCTTACAACATCCTCCGCTCACTCTCTCTCCTTCCACTTACTCTCTATGCTTTCCTTATGACACATCGCTCATATGCATACTACGTGGATGACACCTTACTACCCCATGCATCTTCTTTGCATGGTAACTCACTCCTAGTTAGCCACTTCACCCCCACACTTCCCATTTCAGCCGATGCATGCCTTACACTAACCTCACTCTAGTTAACTCCCTTAACCTAAGCCCTAGTTAGACCTAGGTTAGTGTTAGGTTAATTGTTGGAGAATTTCAGCAAAAAGAGAGGAGAAAAGAAAGAAGAAAGAGAGAAAAAAGAGAAGGAAAGAAAAAATGAAAGAAAACATAAAATAAGGAAAAGAGAGAAGAAAGAAAATAAAGAGGGGAAGAAGAGAAGAGAAGTTATGGTTACAAATTGCGGTCAAGATAATGGTTGATTGCCAGATTATGAGCAAATTGAGAGAAAGGAAAACAAATATTGGTTGAGAGGTAGAGATAAAGGGAAACGAAGAGAGACACAAAGAAACGAGCATAACAACGACTATAGTCTAAACCTCTCTTTCTCTCTCTCTACCTTAATGTAGAATACATCATATCTAAATATGATTGGATCACATAGCAGGGACTGTTGAATATAAGTAAAGACTTTGTCGATTCATGAGTCTATAGATTTAATTTCACATTGGCTTTGTCGATTCATGAGTCCATAGATGTAATTTGGAATTAACTTGTTACTTAATAATAGTCAGATGAGAATGATGTCTTAGTATTTTATAGATGTGATCGGAAGGACGTCTCTTTTATGCAAACAGACCATTCAGAGACACCATCCCGTAACCAAATTGCTCTTGTGGTCGATTCTACAGTCTAAATGAAAATGAGGAAGGACAAGCCGAAAGACAATGATCTTACACAAGTTTAGTCGAATGCAAAAATTCTCAGTTACAAATGGTCGATTTCGACTAAGGTGAGTGATTTCGACCAGATATGGCTAATCTCGACCAAAGTGAGCGATTTCGACTAGATATGGCCAATTTCAACCGGATATGGCAAATGTTGACCAATGCGAGTAATTTTGACTAAAGATGGTTGACCTCGACCAAAGCGGGTGATTTTAACCAAATATGGCCGATCTCGACCAAGGAGGGTAATTTCGACCAAATATGGTCAATCCTGACCAAAGCGAGTGACAAACACCTAGATGAATGGACTACAAAAATCTCAGTTTGATATAAAACTTTTGTGGCCCCCAAGTAACTTTTAATGGTGAGTATTCAATCACCACTATTTCCTATGGTGTGGTCCACTTGAGATTCGTGTGTGCTTCATTTTTAAGATAATGTCCTAAAATGATCTCTCAAAAAAGATGGATGGCGTAGATGTAAGGAACATACATTAGGTGGCCCCACAATCAAGGATCCATAGAAGCCGCACTCATAACAAGTAATTCGTACCACATTTTCAAATTACATTTAATAATATTAGGAAATGGTACTGTGAAACTGATCTCTTTAAAATATAAACACTATAAGAAAATGTGGCATTACAGACGCAATTTTTCTGGCGGCCAACACGTAGCGCCAACATATATAAGAATCCTTCGTGGCCGCCGATGATTGACTTAAACAAGTGCCCCCATAAAGATTTTTGTCATTTAAAAAAGCCTTTACGTGCACTAAACTAAATTGGGCGCCAACAACAAATCCCAAAATAACGAAAACCCTAACCCCTAAACTCATTTGACATCTCTCTCTCTCTCTCTCTCTCAAACTCCACAACCCCTACCTACTGCAACCCACCTCCGCCCTGCACCCCCTACTATGCAACCCCCTTACAAACTTCCTTCTCTCTCTCTCTCTCTCTCTCAAACTCCACAACCCCTACCTACTGCAACCCACCTCCGCCCTGCACCCCCTACTATGCAACCCCCTTACAAACTTCCTTCTCTCTCTCTCTCTCTCTCTCTCTCTCTCTCTCTCTCTCTCTCAGCAACCACTCTTCTATCTCTGCGCACAGCAATGACAATTAATAATAGCAATCGTTTGGTTTTCTTTGGCTGGCCAAATCTCCCGATTTCTATCTTCACTTAGTATGAAAATTCTCTCTCAGGTTTTCGTTTCTGTTTGGTTGTTTTTCAGATTTCGCCCTTTCATTAATGGCATTCCCCCTTTTCCCCTTGATAGAGTTTACCCTTTTAGTTTGTAGTTAAATCATTGTCTTGTTGCGCCAAATCTCCATTCACTACCATTATTTTCATCCTCTACTCCGTAGGTCGATTTGGAGTTGAATCTCTTAATTAGATTCATGTATTCAAAGGTTGATCCATAACTGGAAGTCATGGACAAGCCATCATTCCCCACCAAGGGCTTAGACAAATTCAAGGCCTTCATCGAGTGGGCAAGTCCCTGAGTTCAAGCTTTAGGGCCTGTTTGGGCGGGCAGATTGGAAGGGATTGGAAGGGATGGGATAGATTTTAAGGTAATGATGGTGGTGTCAATGGATTGGTTTAAGATCCATGGGATTGTTATATCCCGGGACAAGTTCACCGTGTCTGTTTGGCATGCTCGGCATATCCCGGGATTTTACCTTCCAATTCCTTCAAATCCATCCAACCAAACACGCCCCAGGCACGATTGAACGGAATTAAGAGGGATGGGATTGATTTTAAGGTAATGATGGTGATGTCAGTGGATTGGTTTAAGATCCATGGGATTGCTATATCTCAAGACAAGTTCACCAGGTCTGTAAATACATGGGATTGCTATATCCCAGGACAAGTTCACCAGGTCTGTTTGGCACGCCCAGCATATCCCAAGATTTTACCATCCAATTTGCCCGGCCAAACAGGCCCTTAAAGATGAAATTACTAAGGGCTTGTTTGGCCAGAAAGAATGGAAGGGATTGGATAGTAAAATCCCGGGATATGCCAGGCATGCCAAACAGACCGGTGAACTTGTCCTGAGATATAGCAATCCCATGGATCTTAAACCAATCCATTGACATCACCATCATTACCTTAAAATCCATCCCATCCCTCCTAATCACATTCAATCGTGCATGGGGTGTGTTTGGTTGGACGGATTGGAAGGAATTGGAAGCAATTAGAGGGTAAAATCCTGAGATATGCAGGGCGTGCCAAACAGACACAGTGAACTTGTCCCGAGATATAGGAATCCCATGGATCTTAAACCAATCCACTGATAACACCATCAATGCCTTAAAATCCATCTCATCCCTTCCAATCTCTTCCAATCTGCCTAGCCAAATAGGCCCTAATCGTACGAGACATGTTCTCATATATTATTTTATAAATGAATGAAATTACAAAAGTATCCTTAAGTAAATAAAAGAAAAAATGTCGAAAATACCTTTATATAAAAACTATATTCTTAATACATCCCAAGACTAAGTAAGTGGGCCATAGGCCTATAACCACTACCATTAACAGAAATAAAAACAGATGCCACCATAACAACCATCGGTAAGGAGGTCTAATCCATATGCCTGACTCAAACACAAGTCCGATCCAACATGGCTGACACAAAAAAAAAAAGAAAAAAAAAAAAAGAAAATACAATTTGTCAAAAGTCATGATACAACAAAGCTATATCGTCGAAGGTATATGGCAGGTATGATTGATCAAGGCTAGTGAGGCTGATGAATGGTGGTGATGAACAAAGAGCACATTGGATCTAAATGTGCACGGAGGGTGATGAAATTGATGCACCCAAGGAGCACCAAATAATCAAAATGGGTTGAAACAAGTGGGTAAATTTGTCTCTCCTCTTGTACCAATACCGAAAAATAAATAAATAAATAAAAGTCTAGTGACAAAAGGAATGGGCAAATAACCAATGGACAGCACCACGCTAGAAATACTAATGACCCACACGTGAATTGGGCTCATAGAGATATGGGCCTACAACGTACAATAGGTAAGAGGACCACATCTTCCAAAGAAGCCCTCACGGATAAGGGCGTTAGATGCTCGGTAACAAATGAGATTGAGGGCACTAGTGCCAGTGACGATGGCTAGAGCAGGTTGTCAACTATCGTGATGGCAACAGGGCCGGAGCTAGTCGGATTTGTATGAATAGATTGAAGATTGTTTTGGCAATGTGTGAAAGATGAAGGGGTTAGTGTGCTAGATGGGTTTAGCTCTACACGGTGGGTGTGGGCATTTTGGCGGGGGTTTGGGTATGATAAGAAACGTAGAAGGAGAAAAATATTCTCGTCTGCTTTTTTATTTTCTATTAATAGTGTATGTTTACAGAACAATCACGATGCTATATTTGTACAACTAAAATGGTGCTACATATGGAATGTACTATGAATTGTACACGAATGTGCTTGATTTGTGCAATCATTCCATAACTGTCAATACTCACCCTTAAGTTGGAGCATGAAGATCTGTAATGCCCAACTTGGATCTGAAGAAGACAAATAATTCGCGACCCAAAGGTTTTGTGAAGAGATCAACTTATTGTTGGGAAGTGGGTGAATAAGCGGGAGTAAGAAGACCAACACGAATATGCTCACGCACTAAGTGGCAATCAATCTCTATATGTTTGGCGCGTTCATGAAAAACTGGGTTACATGCAATGTGAATGACAGATTGATTATTGCAGTGAAATAGTACAGGTTGAAAATGAGAGATTGTGAGATCACGAAGAATAGAGCGTAGCCATTTAATCTCACAAGAGGTGTTGGCCATGGCACGATATTCAACTTTAGCAGAAGAGTGAGAGACAGTGGATTTCTTCTTGATAAGCTAAGAGATGGGCCTATCGCCAAGTTTGACAACAAAGCTAGTGGTGGATTGGTGAGTCATAGGGCAATTGGCCTAGTCAGAGTTACAATAGGTAGATAATTAGAAACTGTAGGCTGAAGAAAAAAATAAGTCATAATTGGGAGTGGTCTTCAAATACCGAAGTAACTGAAGGGCAGCTTGCTGATGGGGCTCACGAGGAGCATGCATAAACTGGCTCAAAAGATTGATTGTGTAAGTAATATCTAGACGTGAAATGGTCAGGTAGATGAGACGACCAACCAAGTGGCGGTAAGAGGCTGGATCAACAAGAGGGGTACCATCAGTGTCATTGAGTTTAAGATGCTGCTCCATAGGAAAGTAAGTAGGATGAGAACCAAATTGACCAGCACCAGAGAGAATGTCCAGAATGTATTTGTGTTGGTTGAAAAAAATTTCAACAGGTGACCATGCTATTTCATTGCCAAGAAAATATTTCAGATTCCCAAGGTCTTTAATCTTGAATGCAGTAGCTAAGTGGTTCTTGAGAGCAGTGATGGTCGGCAGGTCGTTGCCAGTAACAAGAATGTCATCAACATAGATCAGGATGGTAGCAAACACGGTGCCCCTAGTCTTTGTGAAGAGACTATGATCAACATTAGATTGATAAAAACCTACCAAGTTAAGAACATGAGACAGTTTGGAGTACCATTGGCGAGAAGATTGTTTAAGAGCATAAAAGGATTTGTGCAAGCGATAGAAACGCTTCTCCCCCTAAGGGCAATAACCAAGAGGTGGATGCATGTATACTTGTTCATCAAGATCACCATGAAGGAAGGCATTGTGAACATTCAATTGGTGCAAAAACCAACTTTTACCTGCAACTATAATAAGAAGACAACGAAGTGTAACAAGTTTAGCAATTGGAGCAAAAGTATCATGATAATCCAAATCTTCTACCTGGGTATAACCGTTGGCAACCAACCGAGATTTATGGCGTTCGATGGATTCATCAGCCCTGAGTTTGGTTTTGTAAACCCACTTACAACCAATAGATTTTTTGTTGGGAAGAAGGGGTTCGAGAGTCCAGGTATGGTTGACTTCCAGGGCTTTGATTTTATCAGTCATAACAACCCGCCAATGAGGAACAAGAACAACTTGAGAATAAATGTGAGGATCATGAATATTTTTGAAAACAGATGTGAGAAAAGCAAAGTGGTTAGGACTAAAAAAATGATAAGAGAAAAAATTAGGTAAAGAATGAACCATACCTAAGAAAGTCTGTAAATTGGGAGTGGAACGTGAAGGCTCCATGAGGTCTGAGCAGATATAGTCTTGAAGGTAGGAAAGACGAATGATTTGGCGGTGTGGCCAAAAGGTGGCAGTGGGAAGGTTGGGTTCAATGGGTTCAAGAGAAGGGTTATTTGTGGGATGATCTGTGGGGTTAGGAAGATGCTCTTGGGGAGGAAGTACGGGAAAGATATGGGTGGGGTCGATAGAGACAGTAGGGACAGTGGGTGGGGTGTCCGTGAGGTTATAAGCTGTAGGGTGAACATAAAGAAAGACAGCCTCAACAAACTGAACATCTCGTGAAGAAAAAATTTTCTTGGTTTCTATGCTATATACACGATAGGTGAAGTGGCTAAGAGAATAACCAAGGAAAATGCAAGGGGAGGCACATGGTGAAAATTTATCACTATGAATGTTCAAAGCATGTGCATAACATAGACAACCAAAAGTAGGGGCTGTATGAAAAAGAAGTTCATATAGAGTTTTATGATGTAGAGAGACTAACGGGGTATGATTAATCAAATACGTAGCAGTTAGGATGCATTCACCCCAAAAAGAGATAGGTAAACAAGTTTAAAAACGTAAACAACGAGCAACATTTATGAGGTGACGGTGTTTTCGCTCGGCAACACTATTTTGTTAAGGAGTTTTAACACAAGTACACTCATGAAGTACACCATGATCAGAAAAGAAGTTTTGTAAGCGATGAGCTAAAAATTCCTGACCATTATTGGTGCGAATTCAATTTATGTCAAAATGGAATTGAGTTTTTATCATAAAAAAAATTGTGGGACAAGAAAAAGTGTCTGATTTAAATTTCATGAGATAAACCCAAGTGACACGAGAATAATCGTCCATAATAGTAAGAAAATAATGTGCGCCATAATGAGAAGGTGTGACATAGCTACACCATATATCACAGTAAATATGATTAAAAGGATTATCACTTTTATTTTCAACTAATGAAAAAGGTAAATGAGTATTTTTAGCATAAATACCAATATCACAATAAGTATCTTTATTCAAATCAAAGAGATCTTTCAGGGTACAAGGAAGTGAAGGATGGCCTAAATGAAAATGTCATAACGGGTGGGCGGTAGAGTCGGTGTGAAGAGCAATGAGGCCCGAGGCTCGAAGGTGATATAGACCTCCACATTCCTCACTCATTCCAATCAGCTTCCTCATGTGTTGGTCCTGAAAAATGCAAAGAAATGGAGTGAAAAAAACAAGGCAAGAGGCAGCTTTAGTAAACTGGCTAACAGAAATAAGATTGTATTGAAAACCAGGGACAAATAACATATTAGTGAGCTAAAAGAAGGGAAATAAAACAAGATTGCCCATGTGAGTGACTTGAGCTGTAGCCCCTGTGGGTAAAGTGAGGGACTGCGAGTGGGTCGTGACATGGGTAGCACGGGGTAAAAAATTCATAGAGGCCACATGTGCTGAAGCACCCATATCAATGACCCAAGGCAGGGAGGGCATAGAACCAGTGAGTGATAAAAGACTAGAGGTACCAAAAAAATCATCCACATGACTTGGTTGAAAAAGACCCATTAATTGTCAATATTGCTCAATGGAGAGACAAGGTATTATGCTTGCAGTGGAAGGAGAGGATGCTCAAGATACTGCATTGGCTGAGACGATTGGAGCAGTTGCTGCAATAGGCTTTTGCTTAGGCTTGGAGATATTCTAATGGGCAGGGTATCCAATAATCTCATAGTAGCTCTCAACAAGGTAGCCTTCTTTTCCGCATTTGATACACTTCTTACCATTTCATGTTCTGTTGTGGACCTGATTGGAAGAGCGAGAAATAGCCATGGCTATGTTGTCAGGTGTGGGGAGCGGTAGATGAAGGTGGCACCATGTCTCCTCTTGATGAACAGTAGTATATGCTTTGGAAATAGAGGGTAGGGAATCCATAGCCAGAATTTGGCTCTTAATATTGTTGAAGAAATTATTAAGGCCTATGAGAAATTGGAATAAATGTTTGGTGTTTTCCTTTGCTGAAGCATTTTCTCGAGCATTACATGTGCAAGAGTTAGGTTCCTATAGAGTGTGCAATTCATCCCAGTCCCTTGATAGTGTTATAGTAGGCTGTAACAGTCATGAAATCTTTATGTAGATTGACAAGATCACGCTTGAGGTGATATAACTGCGGGTGATTGCTTTGAGAGAATCGGTGGTCTAAGTCTTTCTATACTTCAGAAAGATTTTGACAATAGACCAATCTTTGTCTTAGAGATTTGTTGATGGAATTAAGTAACCAAGAAAGAACCATGTCGCAGTACTTCTCCCACAGTGTAGCTATGGATGCATCTGCAGGTTTTGTTAAAGTGCCATCAACGAAAATAAGTTTATTTTTAGCATTGAAAGCCATACGCATGGAACGTCGTCATGAGGGGTAATTGTCGCCAGTGAGAAGTTCTAGAACCAAGGTTACTCTAGGGTTGTCGGCAGTAGTTAGGAAATATGGTGAAGTGAGATCATTGATGAGTTGGGATGGGGTTTGGCTTGGTTCAATCATGAAAACAGAAATGTTAGAGATCCCGAACGCTCTGATACCATGATAAGAAACATAGAAGGAAAAAAATATTCTTGTCTACATTTTTATTTTATATTAATAGCATATGTTTACATAATAATCACAGTGCTATATTTGTACAATTAAAATAGTGTTACATATAGAATGTACTATGAGCTGTACGCGGCTATGCTTGATATGGGGCTTGATTTTTGCAATTATTCCATAACTGTTAATAGGGTGAGTTCAACAATTGGGTTTCAATGGTTGCCAGCGGTTTCAATGGGGTTTAGGCGAACATAGGATGATGATGGAGGGGGGTTTAGGTGGTTGCGGTGATGGGGTGTCTATAGTAATTGGTGGTTTCGATGGGGTTGGGAGATCAGGTGTACGGCCAGTGCTAGAGGTGGTGCCCGATGTGGATGGGTGAGGTGGATGGTCCAGTCGGCTGTGGGATGCGGTAGGGTGTAGGCAAATGGCAATGGTGATAGATTTAAGCAATGGGTTCAGCAGAGCAATGAAGGAGGCTATAGTTCCATTTGGTAGATATCAATGCGTTCGTCCAGTGGGGCCCATCTTGAAATAGCCGTACCCAAAAAAATTTAAACCCGTTTAAATTAATGGCTTGATAATACTTGGATTCTATAAATAAACGACCTACCGTATAGTGCTCGAGTGTAGAAATCAGCTTGTGCTAGTGGGTCCTATTGGTCATCTGATCCAAGCTGTTGATATTTTATGACCCACTATGTACTGCATATGCCAAAAAATATCCTGATAGAAAAATCCTCAACCGTCCAAAAAGTGTCCAACAATGAAACGGTTGAGATATAATCCACCCAAATTAATGTCATATGGTTAGATCTCCCTATCCAAATCTATTTCTTTATGTGTTTGGTTGCCCCACCCAAATTAATGTCATATGGTTAGATCTCCGGACCCAAATCTATATCTTTATGTGTTTGGTTGCCAGTCACGGTTATCCCCATCATTTCAACATTTTGGTTCACTGAACCATGGGCTTCACTTGTGAGAATTAAAAAATGGAACATGCTAATCCAGTCCCATAACCCAAGTATAACAAGTTATGGAACATATATCTAAACCATCCAAATTGTGGGCCCCATTCGGATAGAGCATATATCTAAAATCACTATGATCAATCAATGGTAACCATATATTGGTATCTACCACTCAAAAGGGTTAGAAGTATAATAGTAATTGATCCAAATTTAAAGGGAAAATAGTAGTCAATATTATCTTTTCAGTATAATTTATTAATTATGCTATATTAACAAATTTTCAGATATTTGGACGGTTTGAATTTTAATACGAATATGTCATGTGTGTATTTGAAGATTGAAAGTGATGCAAAACTAACATTAGACTCTACTTGTTCTACTCTCCACGTATGCCAGGGCAACCAAAGTTGTCCTGCCGTAACCATGGGCAACACTTGGGATGTAACAAGTTGGGCCTGTTTGGCTAGGCAGATTGGAGGATTGGATGGTATTATAGTGGATTGCAAAGATTTTAAGATAATGATAGCTGTGTTAGTTGATTGGTGCAAGATCTATGGGATTACTATATCCTGGGATTGCTATATCAGGTCTTACCACGCCCGGCCAATCCCGGGATTAAACCTTCCCATCCCTCGTGGATTGGATGGGATTTAATGGTAATGATGGTGATGTCAGTAGTTTGTCTTAATATCCATAGGATTGCTATATTTGGGGATCAAGATCCCGTGTTTGTTTGGTATGCTTGCCAAACCCAGGATCTATCTTTCAATCCCTTCCAATTCCATCCAAACTGCCAGGCCAAACAGGCCCTAAGGTCATAAGCCCCGAGTCGCCCAAGTCCAGCGTGGAAAATCTTTGCTGGGCTAGGCCTAACTTGGCCTGAATTGGCCTTGCCTAAAAATTGATAAATCTTTATTTCCGGCTTAAATGTTCCTAATCCATCTATCATACATGTATATAAACATAAACTTCTTAAGAAATGAAATCAATTATCATTGTTCAAGATGCTTGGACCCCATACGAAAACATTGATCAGGACATTCACAGCATGCCCAAGCCCAGCCCATTGGCCAAGCTAACGGGTAAGCCGAACCGGTCTCGATCGGCTGCTCTGTTCACACGTCTTTTGTGTGCGGATTTTGAGAGGTAAGTCCGGTGAATTACGAGGAATGGATTAGGTGCGGCTCTTGCCTCACCCAACATGGTGCAGACTTGCTGTGGGGCCAACTTGATGCATGTGTTGCATATCCATGCCTTCCATTTATTTGGCCAGCTCGTTGTAGGGCATTCGTACAAGTTGAAAAAATCTTTAAATAAACTACACCATATGAAACAGTGATGATTGAACGTTCACCGTTACAAATTTACTATGTTCCACCTTAATGTTTACTTTCCATCCAAGCTGTTGGTAAGGTCACACAGGCCTGACGAAGGAAAAACAAATATGATCTTGATCCAAAACGCTTGCGTCCCGTAAGAAGTTTTCAATGATTAAACACCACTGTTTCATGCGGCATGGTCTACCTGAGATTTAGATCTACTTTATTTGTAAGTGCACCCGTTAAAATGATCTAAGAAATGGATGGACGTCGTGGATATACAGTACATATATCAAGGTGGGCCCCACTGTCAGGGCCGTACCTAATCCTCTCCTTGACATACATACACCCTTCAATGGAAAATACAAGGAAAAAAAAAAAAAAAAAAAGCTGATGTGACATTGACTTGCCACCGACTTTTTCTTATCCAAAACAGGCGAGGCCCGGATGGAAAATTGACATTCAATTGGCCGCAGGAAGTTTTAACGTTGGGTATTCAATCAACACCGTTTCCTGTAGTGTAGCCCACCTAAGATTTTATCTGATTTATGTTTTGGATTGTCTACTAAAATAGCCTGTAAAAACGGATAAACGTAATGGATGTAAGGAAAATAGGTTAATGTGGGTCCCACAGTCAGGGATCCACCCACCCCGGTTCATCCCTCGATAAACCGAAGCCGTGCTCATCCAAAAACATGCCTGGCAACATTTTAATTGCGCGTGAAGACGGAGACCCCACAATTTGAGTTTTCAAATGCGTTTTTGCGGTAGGATATTAGGTGCGAACCTGGACTCACTTAAGATGGTGCGACCCTTACCTTGGGACCCGCCTCAATATATTTATTAAATATCCATACCGTCCATCTGTTTTGATATATCACTTTAAGGACTGATCTCAAAAATGAAGGATATCTAAATCTCATGTGGAGCATAACATAGGAAAACAGTGTTTTTTGACCATTAACAAATTATGATGTGCCACAAAAGTTTTGGACCTAACTGATAATTGTTTGTTTTTCCTTCATCCAATTTTATTTAACCTTACCTTATCAACAGGTTGGATGGAAAATAATAATTACAAAAACATTATGATAGACATTACTAAGTTTTTAACAGTGGAACGTTCAATCACCACTGTTTCCTATAGCATGGTCCACTTGATATTTATATCTGATTTTTTTACGCACTAAAATAATATTTTAAAACTGATGGACGGGGTAGATATAAAATATATACATCAAGGTGGGCTCCTCATTAAGGGTCGGTACTGTCCGGTGTTACGCTGGTGCCGCACCTAATCTGGTCCGTCTTTTTCGGAAACACGATTACGTACTGAGTTACTAAGTACGCTTTTATCGTACTGAGTAAACTCTGTTGGGCCCACAGTGAATGTATGTAGTTTATCCACACCGTCCATCCGTTATTTCAGGTCATTTTAGGGTTGAGCACAAAATTGAAGCTTATCCAAGGCTCAATTGGACCATACCACAGGAAACAGTGGAAATAATGTTTTCCATCGTTGAAACCTTGCCAGGCTCCACAGTGATATTTATTTGTCATCCAACCTCCTCATAAGATCACACAAACATGGATGAATGGAAAATACAAGTTTAATATTGATCCAAAACTTCTATTGCCCCTAAGAAATTTTCAACGGTAGACATTCAATTCATACTTTTTCTTGTGGTGTGGTCCATTTTAACTTTTTATATTCTTTAGTTTTGGCATAAGACCTAAAATAATGTGGTAAAATATATGGACGGATTTGATAAAATACATAAATCTTAGTGGACCTCACAGAATTTACCCAGTACGCAATCCGCCTCCGAAAAAGGGGTTGGCTGGTGTACCACACAGATATATCAAAGTTACGTGGATCCCAAAAAGATATATTTATTATATCCATACCGTTCGTTCATTTCTAGAGATCATTTTAGAGTATTATACAAAAAAATAAATCATATCCAAAGATCAACTCAACCACACCACAAATAGCAGCGGAGATAATGATCTCCATCGTTAAAAATTTCGTAGGGACCACTATAACGTCTGTTTTCCATCTAATCTGTTAATAAGGTCACAAAGACCTGAAGTTTCATATTGATCCAAAACTTTGGTGAATCCAGAAGGGGTTTCAATGGCAAACGTTCAATCCCAAAAATGGATGGACGGTTTGGATATAATACATACCTCACGATGGGACCCATCAGCTATATAGCTGGTGTGTGGTACATCAGCCAATCCGCTTCCCCCATTTTCACCATAAAAACCCCACCTGACCGATCCCTCACTACCTGATCCAAACACTAGCAGTACTGTAGAAGTTTTTTATGGGTATTATGGTAATAAAAGCATTGAAGTTGGGGATGTCCTTTTCATTTGCAGCATTGCTTCTTCATCTCTTTCCATTGATCAGCTGCGTCGTTGATCGGACCCAATTTCATGAAGATTTCCTCTTTGGAACTGCAACTTCATCTTATCAGGTACAAATCATGCAATCACTGTTTTTTAACTTTTCATTTGTAATGCCAAGATTTCGTGAATTCTTTCATATCCATTCAGATGGTTTTTTGGGAATTGGGGGAAGTACGCGAGCTCCATTGATCTTAGAATTAATCAATTTTTAAAAGTTCTAAAGTTGTCAATCCAAACATTTGGGAATTGACTAGTAGGTGGGCCCTTCAATCTTAGAATTGGTTAATTCCAAGGTCCGAAGCTATCAATCATAGCTTTTGGGAATTGGGGGAAGAAGGTGGGCCTATCAATCTTGGAATTGATCACTACCTGAAGGCTCCGAAGTTGTTTATACCAGCTTGAGGGCAATAGGTGGGCCCTCAATCTTGGAATTTAATCAATCTTTGAAGAGCTCGAGTCCGAGCATACTCAATAGATTGGCTAACCAGTGCGAGAATCCTAAGTATTTCCATATGGATAATGGTGGTGATAGAAAATGGTACAAACAAGGTTAGTTCTGGTGAGGTGGCATTTTGGGGAAGAATCCGGATCCTCTGCTTGCCACGATCAGGAAAATCCTGGTTGTTGCAATCTAATTGGGTCACGTTAACATAACGATGCAGGTAAATAGGATTTTACTGCTTGATGCTTGTGGCAAGCAAAGGATCAAAAGGTAAAGTGCTATCGGTAAATAGGTATTTTACAAGCGCTTGCATTCAGGGCTTTTTGGCCCAATCGGGGCACCTCCAGTCCAATTGGTGATCCTGGCCCTCCGTTCACTTATCCTTGGATGCGGATTCACCTGCGCGGGAAACATGGGTGGGGCCCAATGTGATGTTTGTGACAAATCTACCCTGTCCTTCCGTTTTGTGAGCTCATTTTAGGATTTCATACAAAAGTGAGCAGGATCCAAGACTCAAGTGGGCTGCACTAAAGGAAAAGGTGGGTAGGGAAATTCCTACTGTTGAAACCTCCCTGGGGTTGACAGTGATGTTTACATGCCATCCATACGTTCATAACATCATTCCTATTGGAAGAACTGAAAAACACAAATATTAGACTGATTCAAAACTTCTATGGCTGCACGAATATTTCTAATGTGGACGTTCAATCCTCTCATTTTCAGCCCACTTGAGTCTTGGATCTAGATCTTTTTTGGCCCCATGTCCTAAAATGAGCTCAAAATTCGGATGGATGGGGTGGATTTCTCACTACCATCACAGTTGGCCCCACTTAAGTTTCCAGCGCAAGAACTTCCTGGGAAAGACTTTCACACGAAATCCGGGTCCCTCATCCCCTACCCTTCTTACATCAAAGTCCGTACAGTTGGTCCATCCTCTTTACAAATTTTAGGGAAATCTTTGGTGTATATATGCATGTGTGCAACAACAAAAGGTGCACTCTTGGTGCACATCTGCCACATGCACTTTCTGAGAATGATGGGTTGGCCCAGCCCAAGAGCTAATTATATGTGCCTAGGCTCATCCCAGCAACCTGGGCCCTACCCAACCTAACATGATTAAATTAGTGGGGCTGGGCTGCCATCATGTCAGGATGAGGCCTGCCCAATTAGCCACTGGGTCACCAAATCATGCTGGGGTCCAGCCCACGGCCCTCTAACTGCACAAGTCTAACCCAAAGCAGGCCTTGTCCGCTCCGGACCCAACCCAACCCAGCCTGACCCACTTTCGCCCTAAACAACCACATGGTAGCGTGCAGCACTGATTTTAATTGATTTTTTTGATATATTTTGTTTGGTAGATTGAAGGAGCCTACGTAGAAGGTAACAAAAGTCTAAACAATTGGGATGTTTTCACTCACACACCAGGTTGTTTTTTTTTCCTTAAAATCCCCTCTTATTTGGGTTATTTTAGGTATGGTAAAATACATTTTCAAATTAAAATTTCTTTGAATTCTGGTGTTCTATATTCAGGAAAAATCAATGATGGAAGCAATGCAGATGTTGCTGATGACCATTACCATCGCTACATGGTATATAATTTTTTTTTTTTTAATCAAGAAAAATCCAATGAGCTCAGTAGATTCCATTGATATCAGAAGATCTGACCCCTTGAATGAGTTGCTAATTTTATAAGCAATTTTCACTCCTTGATTTTATTTGTTACACACGTTACAGTGATAATCTAATGGTGGAGATTTCTCATAAAGAGAAAAAAAAAAATAAAATCACTCATCCTATTTATGAGATGGCCTAACTGTTGGCCCAAGCCCGTTGGTATTGTACAGCCAAAACTCTTGATTTTACTTCATGCAGGCCCGGCCCATTCACATCCAAAGGAATATACATGCATATGCTGTCCTTGGTTTGGTCATCCAAACCATTGTCCTGATATGCCCCCACCATGGATATGGGATGCCTGAAAAATCTCACATGTTGGGAGATCCTAACCCTTGGATCAGTGGCCGTAGGTGGCTGAGAGAAAATATGGAGATGGACGCATCCATCAGAAGAAAATAGACTAAATATTTGAATGGTCAGGATTTTAAAATCTACGAGATTTCAAGCACCCTCCATACATGGTCGGGCCAAGCCAGATACTCAACCCCACCGATATTTCCACGGTCAGATGGGCTCAGCCGAGTTGTTCTTTATTGCAGATGCAAGCCCATTCCAGCCCGTATAGCTGTTATAAAAATTAATAAATAAATAAAATAAAAAACAGGGGCTTACACATAGATAACTTGTTGAACATGAACAGGAAGACGTTGAGTTGATGCATTCCCTTGGAGTGAATTCCTACAGATTTTCCATTTCCTGGTCTAGAATCCTCCCAAGTGAGTTTTACTTACATCTCTTGAATTTTACTGTTAGATAAATGTGGGAGACATCCAACCCATCCAGCAGGTCGACCCCACTATGAAGATCACATCATGCTAAAATCAGGTGAATCCACTAATCAGGCACGCCAAATTGTAGATTGGACCAAATGAGCTGTTTTGTCCACTGTTTTCTTCAGTGTACCACATCCAAAAAGCATATTAACCTAATTTTTTAACTAAATGTTCTTTATAGTGGGGCCCTCCTTTGGGACGGGTTGGATGTTCTACCCACTTGCCATATTCATATAATAATAGAGACTTAATCCTCATTTTAATATCTATTAATGAACAACAGGAGGAAGATTTGGTGAGATTAATAAGGTAGGAATTGAATTTTACAACAACCTCATTGATGCTCTCTTGCTCAAAGGTAACAACATCCTTTTGTTTTTTTGCTGCACAACATCCACCACCCAAATACCACTCATACATATTTGCTAATCCTACCTGCTTGTGCAGCCCATCTAAATGCTGGCAGCCTGGCATATGTGTGCAATATATGATCTGTCAATTAGGTGGGAGATGCAGTGTAGTTGCCCTGGCGCAGATTTCAGGTCAGTCAACTCATCAGGACTAGAGTGCATAAAAGAAATGGACAGCTAAAACAAGGTTTTCCATCTCTTCAGCTCATCTGATGAGTGAACTGGCCAGAATTCTGGGCCAACTAATGTACACTTTGGGCTCTACATGGATGGTATAGATGGTCATCACGCATGCTGTACGATAGGGATTAGCAGACACTCTCCATTTCTATCTTATAACCACACACACACACACACACATAATGATTTTAATTCATTATTTTCATCTTTGATATGTTAACAGGGATCCAACCATTTGTTACACTGAACCATTATGATGTTCCTCAAGAACTCGAAGACCGATACGGGGCATGGTTAAATTGTAAAATACAGTAAGTTTTCTTCCCACACCATCATCTTCTGCCATTATACAGTTATCATTGCTGCAGGTGGTGCCTAGTGGGGGCAATGGGATGGGTTCAGTCTCAGTCCAAGCCTGACCCAATGACTAAACAGGCCAAGGACTCTGGTCCAAACGCAACCCATGATCCATTACCTGGTAGCCAAACCTGGCCCACTTAAAATTCATCAAACCTTACCCATCTCATTTAATAATAATGGATCTGGCTTGACTGACCCGACCTAATCTGGCATGACCCAACTCATGTGCAAGAAGCAAATATAGGGTAAAAGGCCCAATTAGTGGATACATACTTTCAGTGTAAACATCATGTCTTTGTGTATATACTAATCTTCTATTGGTTTGTTACCGGATTTTGGGCCAAATTGGGTCAGGTCATCCGTCTAAGCCTATTGAAAAAAACACATGGGCTGTTAGGGTTGGGTCTGATAGGGTTCAACCCAAGCATGGCCCATTTCCCATGAATTTTAAGCCTTGGACGAGTCTGATGCGACTCATACTTGGTTAGACTTCATCTGGTTCGATACCATGACTTCCCCTCCCCCCACTTGGGTTGCAACCCCAGCTCAGAGAGTCCCGACTTGACTCAGGACTGAGTGGCTGAGTCACTGAGTCTTTTAACCATGTGATTTAGTTAATTGGGCCACATTTTGCTAGCCCAAGGCCAACCCATTACCCATTTAGCTTGGCCCAAACCCGATTCAAAACTGGGTCAGGCTAACTGGTCAACGGGCTAACCCAACCCATTGCCACCTCTATTGGTGCCAAAGCTACAATGGTGGCATAGTATTAAGGCACACCATGTCTGCAGCATGGTGCGATCTGGGTGCACAGTGGTTTACTATTACATGGTGTGGTATCCTGATTTTATGTTTTTAATAACTACTTCTGCAGAGAAGATTACGGATATTTCGCTGAAGTATGCTTCGAGTATTTTGGGGATAGAGTAAAATACTGGGCCACCTTCAATGAGCCAAACCCCTTAGTGAAATTCGGTTACCTCACCGGCACATACCCTCCCGGCCGTTGTTCCAAACCGTTTGGCAATTGCACAGAAGGCGACTCTGCAATAGAGCCATACATTGCAGGTCATAATGTCATATTGTGCCATGCCACTGCGACTGATATTTACAGGAGAAAATATCAGGTATCCAACCCTTCTTTTTTTTAGTAATTCAGGTGAAGTATAGTTTTCTGGTATGAAATTTATGGTCACTTGAGCTTTCTTCTTTACTAGGGTTTTCCTATGGATCAAGAGAAGCAAGAAATCATAGTTACAAAAAAAAAAAAGAAAAAAAAAGACGTTGACTTAAACTTGCTGGGTCAACTAAACTCAACCATATTTCACCTGGAGTCGGGAAAATTTTGATCTTGTCATTACTAGGTCAAAACTCAAGAAAACTCGAACATGACTTGACTCAGCACAACTTGACATTATTTATATAATGTTTATACATTTTTAAATGCAAATTGCTACTGACAAAACTCACAAAAACTCAGATGAATTTTCAGGAGACTTCCATTTGAGTTCTGGAGTTGATTCGTACCAACTGGGTTTTGAGCCGAATCAAGTTTGAATGTTTTGAAAACATGCAAAATATGTAATGGTAGTGTTATGTTTGGTTATAAGCAGAATTATTGAGTGTTGTTGCACTACACTAAGTGTGCCGGAACCTTGGCATGCACATGGTTAGAAATGGACACGTGGGTATTCATGCATCAATTCATTTGAACACACTTTTCTCAGGCTAGAGATATAGAACCAGGCCCATCAAATGATTCTAGCCATTTGTATGTTAAGCCTTTTTCACATAACGATACATTTTCTAGGCCATAGATTGGATGGTTAGTGGTTATTGTCGTCTGACCAAAGTGGTTTTTCAGAAGAACAAGCAGTCCAAGGTGGGATTGACTGAATTGGACATCTCGCTTTCCTATACAAATGATCGTGGCCGTCCATTTTCACATCCTATTGATCGGATGGTTAGGATGATTTGACTGGTGTGATTTTTGCAAGTTGCCAAAGGGTTGGTAAGACCCAATAGACATTCTCGATCAATGACATCGGTCCCACCTGTCAAAAATCCAAATGGGTGCACAGGAAGGTTCCCATGCACTGGGTGCACCGAGCATTTTCCATTGGTCAATGACATCACAAGGAGAGTTGTAATTTTTAGTCTGAAAATACTCAAGCATTCATGTAAAAAAGGGATTTATAATGATTTAAAAAGAAAATTCATCTTTACTATTTTGTAATTAACAAGCATTTTTTGTGGATTTAAGGCTAAACAAGGAGGTTTTATCGGGCTCGTGTCGTGGGCCCACTGGTATGAACCTCTTAGAGATACTCCGGCAGATCATTCGGCAGCTCAGCGGGCCCTTGCTTTCGCCAATGGCTGGTAAACAAAATCTACAACTTCAGAGATAAAATTTGTGAATTTTGAAGTCTTAATATTTTTATTTTTATTTTTATGAACGCCATATATATATATGGAAAAAGGTACTATGCGCTCGACCTCACGAGTCCGTCCCATGAGGTCGAGCTGTGTGGGCCACACCGTGATGCGTTTCAAACATCTACCCCATCAGTCAGATGTAGCATTCCATCGTGGGCCTAGGTCTCAAAAATCAAGTCAATCTGTGACTTGTGTGGGCCACTACATATAGAAGTGGAGAGGGGCCTTGCACCATTAAAATATTCATAATAATTTTTTGGGCCCACCGAGGTGTGGTTTGCAAATCCAGTCCATCCATTATGTGTGTCCCACTTGGATGAGGGTTCAGACCAAGTTTCAGTAGCATTCAAAACTCAGGTGGGCCCCACCAAGTGCTTTTATATGTTTTAACGGTGTCTTCACATGATTTTAGATGGTATGGTCCACCTGAGTTCTGTATACGGCTGATTTTTGGGATATCCCATAATTTCAAGGGGACCCATCAAATGCACAGTGTTGATGGTCGACACGCATCACGGTGGGGCCCACACAGCTCGACCTCACGGGAGCTTATCGTGAGGTCAAGCGCATAGTACCTTTTCCCAATATATATATATCCATTCTTCTATGAAACTAATGATTCTAACAATGTGATTTATGGCTCATAAAGAACCGACGGTTGGAACAAATTGGCCCCATTCAAAGGGCTAGGATCATCTGATCACCTAGTTTCTGGATGCACTGAGTATACCGAGAGTTGGTGGAAACCAATCTCCCACATGCATTTCAAAATGGGAATTGAATCTTATAGCACATCGGGATTGCTGACTCACTGGCATTGGATGATCAGGCATTGTTGTTTGTGTGAATTGCATAGATAAGTCTCATTTTACACCCAGATCCATAGCTCAAGTGGTAGACTGAGTGAAAGATACCTTGTTTCAACACTGAGGTCTTGGTATCAATTCCCTAGTGGAAAAAAAAAATTTCTCATTTTGGGTTTGTTTGGTTGCAGTCATGAATGTTGTGAAATATTATGATATTTGGTGCGACCAAATGCACCCTTCAAATCCATAAATTTGTAATATTTTCCTTATGTGCTATCAATTCCTTTTGATAAAATGATAATTTTATTAGAAGTTATACTCTTGTGAACATTTCTAATCCATCAGAAATCGTTAATGCACCAAAATTGCAGGTTTTTGGATCCTATAATGTACGGAGATTATCCACCTGAAATGCGCCAGATATTGGGATCAAGATTGCCAACATTTTCATCGAATGATCGAAGAAAATTACAAAATAAATTGGATTTTATTGGAATTAATCATTATACAGCTCTCTATGTGCAAGACTGCATGTTTTTTCCATGCAACACAGATCAGGAAGGAGAAACATACTCAGTACTCACTGGAGAAAAAGATGGTCAACCAATTGGACCGCCGGTGAGTAAAATACAATATATAATATACAACGTTAATGAAAGAGTATTGACTTCTTTAAAGGGACAATTTTGCCCATGTGATAATAAGGACAAGTGTTAGTCATAAGGGCAAAAAGTACTCATTTTGGAGAAGGTGAACATTAGGCTTCTAACACTGTTGATTTGGAGAAGGTGAACATTAGGCTTCTATCACTGTTGATTTGAAAGTTAGAAAAGAGGAGTGTCTAAATCTCTTGATGATTTTATGTAGACTCCAATGCCAGATTTTTACGTGGTACCATCGGGTTTGGAAAAGATGGTAATGTACATCAAGGAAAGATACAACAATACGCCCATGTACATCACAGAAAATGGTAAGTGATTTATTTATTTATTTATTAAGACACGATCCGGCCTTAGTTCACTGTATTTTTCAAAATGTTTGGTGACACGCATGGCACAGTTTCGCAATCCAGACCACCCAAATCGTGGGCTAGATGTGCATGGAGGATGCATGAAAAAATCGCTTATTAACTGTCCAAATTGTGAACCCACTTTAGACAATGAACAAATACTAATGCACCTTTGCAAGTCCATGCATATTGTGGATAAAAGCAGGGCATATACTTTGTTGATAATTTATCTTATTTGACGGAGGTGTGACAGAGAAATTTTAGTTCTTTGAAAAAGCATCATGGTTCATAAACATACACTCACCAATGTACACCAATGGTTAATGAAGCATACATTTAATTTATAGGGCTGGCCCTGAATCAGCCTGGCACAGCCCTAGCATGGCCAGGCCCTCTAGGGCTAGGGCTAGGGCTTGGGGCTCTAAAGCTAGGCTAGGGCCAACCTCGGCCTGGCTCTAGCCCAGCCTATTGCTACCCCAAGGTGAAATGTCATATGAGCCTAGCTGTTTTTCTTTGTTAGCTTCTACAAACAAGGCTGTAAGGACCTTCAGCTATTTCTGGTTATGCTATTACACCCCTTCTCTCTGCCTAAAGTTTTTAGGAAGAACTCGTATTTATCATAGAAAATCATCAATTATGGGCAAGGTATTCCATAACGGTAACGGTGGCCGTAACGGCCACCATCGTTACCTTTATGATATGGGCTGTAACAGGCTGTTATGGTGCCATTACAGCCTTTATGGGGGACGTAACGGGCCGTTACGGGGGGTCTAAAGGCCTTTACAGGTCATTTTATTCATAACGTCCATTACGACCTTTACGACCCTATAACGTGTAGCTGTTGCCACTGTTACCTTTACGTAACAGCCTTTATGGCACACCATGATTATCGGAGTTTTATAAATTATTTCATGATTTTTTATTTTTTTTTAGAAGAGCTTTCGTGCAATTTATTTTTCTTAGAAATTGATGAATGTCGATGTTATTTCATCAACTTTTTCTTTTCTTGGGAAGGAGCTTTCTTGTAGTTCATTTATATTAGAAACTGACTAATAAAGGGTGTCTATTTATCATGAATGGTATTATCATTGTAGGATATGCACAAGATGGTAAAAATGGCACTTCTAAGAAAGAGCTTCTCAATGACATGGAGAGAGTAGACTATCTACGTAGCTATCTGACTTCCCTTGCTGCAGCCATCAGGTATTTTATTAGTAACAGATTGAAACAATAACATCTTTTTTCTACACACCTACCTTCAATTTAACAGGAATATAGCACCATATTCTTCTTACCATGTACATCTAGTTAAGAATGTATGTGCTCACATACATATACATGTTACATATGTTTGCATGGGTATGTGCATGTCTAAATTCACCATTCAATGAATGGCGTACCTCGAGAATTTTGACTCAGAGGCACATTGCAATGCTGTTTCTCAAAGACTGTTTACATCTTCCAATGGTACGATAGAGACCTTGCGTATTGTTCCCCAAATTCAACCAAGCCCAAACTCTTAAAAAGTTTGTATTTGGTCTGAATAACAATTAGTGCCTATCATAGGTTTGTACTACCAAGAAGATAGATTATTATATTTTAACCCAACTCAAGAAACACAATGAATTCAAAGATGAAATGATAAAAAGGGAATATTTCAGTGCATTCCAAATGGGCTAAGGTTTGGGTTTATATAGGCTTTAGGTGACTTTTGGTATAAGGTCGCATGGATTAATAATTATTGCATGGATGGAATTAAGATAATGGATACATTTATACGTCTTTTGATGGATACGTGTATGTGTCATTATGAATATACCTGTAATTTTATAGAGAATACATGTATGTACAATTAATTAGAACACAAGATATATGTGCAGCATAGACAATAAATTTTAAATGCATCTATATCATGCTTACAGGAAAGGAGCTGATGTGAGAGGCTACTTCATATGGTCTCTAATTGACAATTTTGAGTGGTTGAATGGGTATACACTACGATTTGGGCTTTATCATGTGGACTACAATACATTGGAGAGAACTCCAAAACTATCTGCCCGATGGTACAAACAATTCCTCAGCAACCCCAAGATGCTAAAACAGATTGGTGGTGGTGATTGGAGATCATGGCGTGTACCGTCCTAGTCTCTATGCAAATGTCTACTATATTTAGACTAAAACAGATTGGTGGTGGTGATTGGAGATCAAGTCATGTACCATAGTTTCTATGCAAATTTGTACAAAGTATATACAATATTTATGTTGTGTAAAATAATATTTTGGTATTGCTTGGACTAATTAGTACATGGTAGTCTACCATGTTATGTTGTATTTAGGGCCAATTTGGATTTGCGTATAGTATTGTATTTGGGTACTATTCATGTATACATTGGATGGTTTTCAGAATACATCCAAATCAATCAGATATTAATCAATGTTAGGATTGGAGGTATTGTTTGGCATAGTATACAATACGTTATACAGATCAATGTTTGGATAGGACGTATTATGTCTGTGTATTGTAAAATCTTAATTGGGTCGGGTGGCCTGTTTGACGTATGGAAGTTTCTGATTTCTAGCCCAGATGATTTTCACGTTGAAATGTACCAAATGAATGGTCCCGATCTTACGCTGCATAGGTAATAGATATCTTGTAATCGTACAAATTTTAAACTTTCATCCACTGCCGAATACAACGCAATGAATATGAAGTATTGACTACAAGCTTGTATTCTGACAACACTATACCGTGCTTTTGATTTTTTGGAAACGGTAGGAAATCGCGCGCATAGGATACGACGCTTGTACGCTCCTATCCAAACACTGAATAATGGGAATATTCGGAAATATTCAGTTATAATACGTTACAACGTACTCTTATATGCGATTCCAAACAGGCCCAGTGGATAAGTGTGGCTCTATACTGTATTCATCTCTGTGTAGGCCTGTCACATGACATGCCTAAATGGATGTAATAGAATTACTTCGATTGTTGATTATTTGCCTAAGTTGTGCTATCCATCTCTACTTTTGCATGTGTTGAGGAATATGCTAAATACAAGTAGCACGCTTGTATGTGATCTAAGACGCTCATCATGTGGGTGAGATACTTGTCTTGAAAATCAGCCCAAGATGAACATCAGGTGACCCATATCTATATAATATGTTGATTGTGGACATTGGGCAATTTCTCATAACCATTTCATTTATTTGGTACACTTGTGGCCCACCTAATGAGTAGTTTGGGTCTAGCAAAAATAGGTTACATTGCCACATGTGAGAAGCGAGCTGAAAATTGCAGTTGATTGACCACACCACGGGTCCCACTAATGGTGAGTTTAGGCAAGAAATTCATCAACAAATTTATTATTAAAAAAAAAAAAAACATTCGCAGTAAGTGGTTTAGTAGCAAGGCTAAGTCATAGGATTTACATACGACGTATCATATCAGTACTAGATTGCACTTGGGTACCCAAGAGAATACACGGATCTAAGCCTAAGTAGGGCAGTCAATAAGTCTTGTTCCGTTGGGTCCTAGATTTCCAGACCCAAGCTGATCGGGGTTGGGGTCTTGCCAAGACAACTCTTGTTGCGACCTCGACCCAGATCCAATCATGTCCCCGGTTCCCATCGGGCCTTTGATCATTGGTTTTAAGTTACATGATGCCACTTTGACACGTGGTGTAAACGAGGTCTCTTATGTTTGCGTGCGTGAAGCTTAGAAAACCCCAATTTATTGCTAGAATTGTTAAAATATGTTTTGTATATAATATTATTATCCAAAATAATTGGACCTTTTTTAAAAATTTTTTACTTGTTATTATTATTATTATTATTATTATTATTATTTGAGTTAGCTGGTTAGTACACACCCATGTTAGCACACACACTCCATGTTAGCCACCCCCGCTAGGGATCGATACCAAGACCTCGAGTGTTGAAACGAGGTATCTCTGCTCAGTCTGCCAGTTGAGATAGGGATATGGGTGTTAGCCAGTTGAAACCTCATTTCAACACTTGAGGACTTGGTATCTCTAGCGAGGGTGGCTAACATGGAGTGTGTGTACTAACAAGCTAACTCAAAAAAAAAGTTCTACGAGTTGATTTCAAGTGAGACAAAGTGATGGATCTTATTAGTTGAAGCAACGTAAAATCCAACAATTTAAAATTTTGTTGAATGCCATTACCTAGAATGGGCAACCACAAGTATCTTCTTCATTGCACAAGAACAAGCACAAAGAGCACATTGGAGACTAACGAAAGCTCACTGGAGACGTTGATTCTCAACCAAAAGAAAGAAAACACAATGTACACCGAGCTATTTAGATTTGGCGGACCAGGATTTTGAGAGATGGGAATTCTCCAAGGCTAGGGTTTAAAAGGAGATAAGAAGAGGTGTCTCAAACCAAAACCTTCACCTATATTCATAGACCTCTCTCTCTCTCTCTCTCTCTCTCTCTCTCTCTCTCTCTCTCTCTCTCTCTCTCTCTCTCTCTCTCTCTCTCTCTCTCTCTCTCTCTCTCTCTATATATATATATATATATATATATATATGAATTAAAAACTAACTCCAGTAACAAGGTGTATAGAATTACCATGCTCTCACTATCATCATCTATAGGGGATGACATTGTACCAAATCTAGAAGTATACTATAAACAGTTCATCACAATTTCCAACCGCTTATCATAGACCATTGGTTTGTTCATACTTGATCGAGCATGTTTGATTCCAAATGTGCATGTGCACAAATCCCAATGCTCCAATCATAATGCACACTTGTCTACTTTTGAAATTAAACAAGTTTTATGGTTAACTTAATCAATTAAACCCCATTGAAAATATTCCTATAATAAATATATCAATATTTCTTAATAAAAAAGTTCACAATAAAATCCGCCCATTCATTTGATCTGGTGCCTCAGATGAGTCTCATATGCATTATGTGATCATCTATAATCTTCCTCTATTCAATCTCTGTGATCTAACTGTGTGACTTAACATATATGCGGAATAGGCCCACAGATTTATCTGTGCATAGGACATAAGGATCAAGGGTTTGGATGACTTACCTAACTTAGACACCGTGAATACCAGATAAGAATATCAGAATATCAATATTGTAGTCTTCCTTTCCTTCGCACCCTTATATAGACTATCAACTGGGAATTCATCTTCTGTTGTAGTGTAGGATCGGGGACTAGTAGTCTCATATATAGAGTTTGTGGAGAAAGTTTGAAACCTATCACAACTCTCTCTCCCACACTCTACATCCCTATGTCCTAGTTTTACTCAAGTAGCCCTGTGTAAGGCTTATAACATTCCACTCCAATATGCACTACTGCACAGATAGGCCGTGCAGCGGATCACCTGAACTAGGGCCCACTGGTGTACTTTAATCACATAGTCTAACTGAAGAACAATTCAGATCGTTGATTAGTAAGGCCTACCACATAGAGTTCTTACATTCTCTCACTTGGGCTTCATTAAGCAATGTCAATAATTGTCATATAGAATAACGTTGAAAATAAGCTTTGATTTTAAGAAAACATCTAAATGGTTAACCAATGAAATAGTTAAACAATATGAGCCATGCTATTTAATCTGGTCCATCAAGACTGTTAGTATCGAAACGCGGTAGTCGTCACAACATTTAATTTAGGTGAAGTGAGGCTAAGCGCGATCATAAGTACTTTCAATCTTAACGACATAGATCAGGAACTAGGAAATATGGTATAAGGATTACACACTTTAGTGTAATGATATGTATCTATCCTTAAGAGGTCCCGAAGCTTTTACATATCTCCAAAGAGATACGACTGTAGTTCTACTTAAAATTTATGCATATATATAGAGAAGCAGAAATAAATCTTTATATCAAAATCATCCAAAAAAATAAACCGTATAAAACGAGATCTCTAAATGTCTGTGAAAATTAAAGTATACTCAACTCCCACTAACTGAAAACATTTGTGAGATCAATGACTCCATGTATGTCACATGCTCTTGAAATGACGTGATAGGGAGCCCTTTAATGAGTGAATCTACAATCATCTGCTTAGTGCCGATGAATTCCACGGATACTTGATGATTCTGAACTCTTTCCTTTACAATAAGGTATTTGATGTCGATATGCCTCGACTTTGACGAATGCTTATTGTTAATAGAGAATGAAATAACAGCTCAATTATCACAAAATATTATTAAGGGCTTCGGGATATGCTCCAGTACCCGCAAACTTGAGAAGAAACTCTGTAACCATAGTACTTGAGATGTCTCGTGGTAGGCAATAAATTCAGCTTCCATAGTGGATGAGGCTGTAGTGGATTGTTTCACGCTTTTCCACGACACAGTTCCAACCATCATATAGATGTATCCTGAGGTAGACTTCTTAGTGTCAATGCAACCTGCGAAGTTTGCACCTGAATATCCGATCAACTTCAACTGATCAAATCTTCTATATGTGTGTCCGAAGTCTTTCATTCTCTGTAGATGTCGTAATACTTTCTTTGCAACTATCGAATGTTGCATTTTACGATTAGATAGGTATCTTCCCAACATTCTAATGACAAAGGTTGTCACACCCCAAACTCAAAAATCGGGCTCACAAAATTCTCGATCGCCGAATCTGGCACCGACAGCCTCCGTAGTACCCCATTCTCGACTCCCGGCATCCATATACCAAGTTCCGATCCTGGGATGCTGCAAGAAGGATTCCTAATATCCATTTAATTCGTAATGAGTATAACATAAGCATAACCAACGAATAATAACCACAAGAACACCACCACAAAATCCACTATGATCAAAAACTTTAAGTACAATGCGTAGGAAAGGAAAATATAAGATAGTGACAATAACAAAAAAAAAACTCCAAAAGCTCGATTGCACGCTCCGACTGTGGCGAGACTAAGGCTGCGCCTTGGCGTCACCTGCACATATCAATCGTGCATAAGCTTATCGAAAGCTTAGAGGGTGGTGTAAGTGTGTGCGCAATGTAAGCGTGCTCAGAATGCAAGGTCAGAGTAATGCGGGAACATGCTGATGAGTAAATAAATGCAATCAACCGTACCAGGGCTATGCAGTGCGAGATATGAATGCTATTAGTCATGTCACGACCATGCGATGCGTGGTGCAACTCAAGCATACCGATCCTCATACAGGTCATCAATATCAGTACAATTCTCAGTCTGAATAATCACCCGGGTCAAGTACACTCTACGCCAGCTTGTCGCCCCTATCCGAATGCACAACTGGGAGAGTGGAAGAGACCTCACTATCCGCCTGCCAATATCGGGCCCGGCTCGCAGATAGCGGACCGATTCCTCAAGCTGGTCAAACTCAACCTAGAAAATGCCCCCTCACTCAGGCGGGTAAGGTCACACTCCTTTTCAACCGACCACGATACAGTGGGAGACGCGGTCTATTGGTATACGGCCCTCACGCACTCGTGTATCCACTCGGTCTCGACGTTGGAGTCATCCTCTGGTACCATCGGGTTTAGAAATTTTTACCCAGGGACATCTATGACGCCCGTATGCTAGAGCCAAACATTTTTGGTATCCAATCCAGCCACCCACGATGCGTCTGTAGAGGCTATGGCCCTGATGTCGCTAGGGTATACAGTAACTACAATCACACAATGCAAGTGCATGAATTATACTACCAGTCATGCAACAGTCTTACGTGTACCTTGCGCTCATGTAAGGCAACTCTACCTATCAAGGAGCCCATACTCAGTCTGCCGAAGGCATATGCTATGATCAGTCACTCCTCATATCAGGCATACATATGATGCGCATGATCATGAATCATGGATCTATACTAAACATGTTATATGATAATGGGCTCTGTTCATAAGGAAGATGGGCCTAGACGGCCTACATACTACAAGTATGGGCCTACCAAAGGGCCTCAGGGAGAGAGTCACAATGCGGACATTTAATCGACATCATCCTTACAATGTGGGCATCTAACCATCATTGTTCCCAAGGCACGTCCCGTTATAAACATCATTTTATATACCACGAAGAAATCACACATTGCAATGGGCCTAAATACATCCCACTGGGCCTTAAGTACATCAAATGGGCCTCATCAATGGGCCGTATCACATGGGCCTTATATTCATCAAGTGGGGCGTATCAATGGGCCTTACGTACATTGCAATGGGTCATAACCCATGGGCCTTGCATACATCACATTAGCCTCATAACATGGGTCTCAAATATATCAAGGTGGGCCTAATCACATGGGCCTCATATATATCAAAGTGGGCCTCAATGGACGGCCCACAAATACACCAAGATGGGCCTCAACACATGGCCTTATAAGAATCTCAAAATGGTTGGACGGTTAGGATGAAACTCATGCATCACGGTAGGTCCCATGGGGATGGGAGGCATAGATAAATTGCATACTCCGTGGTGGAGGTCCACATTGATGAAAGGTGTGGACTCAAAAACATACATAAGTGAGGCCCACCATAATGTTTAATTTTCACCCAACTTGTTGATGAGGTCACAAGAACCCAGGGCCCACGAAGATATTTATTATCTACCCATCCTTGGGCTCCCCATAATATTTATTTTCTATCTAACCTGTTCATAAGGTCACCTTGGGCCCACTGTACTGTTTATTTGCACCCAATCTGTTCATCAGGTCACGTGGACCAGGGGGCCCACGGTGATGTTTATTTGCCATACAACCTATTCATAAGATCACGTGGACAGGGGGCTCACAGTGATATTTATTTGCCATGCAACCTATGCATAACGTCACGTGGACAGGGGCCCACTGTAATGTTTATTTTTCTCTTGACCTGTTGATTGGGTCAAGGAGCCCACAGTGATGTGGTCCACGAATCTAGTCCACCTATTATGTGTGTCCCACCTAGCTGAGGGTTCAGACCAAGTCTCAGCCACATCCCAATTTCAGGTAGGCCCCACCAAGTGAGTTTATACGTTTTAGGCATGTCATCACATGATTTTAGATGCTATAGCCCACCTGAGTTCTGTATACGGCTGATTTTCGGGATATCCCACCATTTAAAGGGGACACCTTAAATGCACGGTGTTGATGGTCAAACACATCATGGTGGGGCCCACAACTGGGACCCGTGGGTCAGCCCAGACTGGCTGCCCGCCTGGCGTCTGCAGCAGCAACGTCTAACGCTACTGCCTCCTCTTCTCTCTCTCTTTTTTTTTTTTTAAATATGGGGCCCACAATAAGATGATCCAATTCGTCTATTGTGTGTGTCTCACGTGGTGGACTGTTCAGTCCAAGTTTAAGATGCATCCAAATTTTAGGTAGGCCCCACCAAGTGCTTTTATATGTTCAGGCATGTCTCCACATGATTTTAGATGGTATGGCCCACCTGAGAATCGGATTGGTCCCAAAATTTGGCTCAACGCATAAAATAATCTGAGGAAGATGGTGGAAGGCTTGGATTGAATACATGCATCAAGTTAGGGCCTGCATGAGTGGCCCACCATTTCCCTTCCTTTTTTTTTTTTAAAAAAAAAAAAGCTTGTCAGTACACGCCCATGTCTGCACAACACTCCATGTTAGCCTTCACGCCCGTCCAGCATCCGGGACGCTGGACGGCATGGATAAACACATCATTGTGGTGGGTCCCACACGTACGTGGCCCACCATATACATATACACACACACACATATATATATATATATATATATATATATATATATATATATATATATGTGAATATAATAAAATATAATAAATATATGTATTTGTATATATGTATCATATCACCTAAAATGTGGTGGACCACACCATTTGATGAATGGAGTAGATTTAACATGATTTAGTGGGGCCCACTACATTCTAGGGAGAGAGAGAGAGAGAGAGAGAGAGAGAGAGAGAGAGAGAAATAAGCGGCATAGATGGAGGGACCCTGCCACTATGGGTTCCTCATATGATTGAAACACATACATCAAGTGGGTCCCACAACAAATGGACCCTTAAAAATTAAAATGAAGGATGATCACCCACCTCTTGGCTTCCTTCTTGCTCCCCTAGCCTCCTTAGCTCATTGCCTTCGCTTTGGACAGTGGATGATGGACCTTTGATGGTGTGGATGAGAGATGAGAGGTGTAGATGGAAGATGAGAAGGTGGGCCACACTTGAGATTTGGGAGAAGGAGCTTGGACGTGTGAAATTTTTGTTGCTTGGGAGGTTTGAGAAATGAGAGAGAGAGTGAGGTGATGGGTGAAAAAGGATGGGTGAGGTGTGATGGGTGATGGGTTTGGTGATGGATGAAGTGATGTGAGAGTGGACTTTGGGTTGCTTGTGTAAGAGAAAGGTATGGGCATGGCATGGGTTAGTTGTACTTGGGTATGGAGTCACTTGACTTGTACTTGACATGAGTGATTGATTGATTGATTGATGGGACATCTCGTAGAGATTCCCTCGCAATTTGCAACGTGCGGTGTTTCTTCGAATTGAACGCGGGCCTACATCTTCTACCCTGGGTATCGGGTCGGTGCGCGAGTCACGGCGTTAGAACCGCGGCGACGGCACGTCACTAAGGTATATGTTTCGGGTCCAGTCGACTCTGATATGCGGGACTCGGCTTAGGTTCGCTCGTAAACGTCGAATACAGGTTGAAGATTGCCGGAATTCGACCGGAAGGATCGCGGAAGCCAACGGAATGGTACGGTCTAGGATACGGGTCTTACAAAGGCAATGTTCGATCACATACAGACTTGAGTATACATGATGCTCCCTACTACTGATGCGTACAAAAATTCTTTTATTTGATTTTTTTTTTCTAAATCATTCTTTGGACACTGAAATATGTCAAATTTGTCTCCCTTCATAATGAGCGACTATCCTTCATAATGAGCGACTATCTGGAAGCACAATTTTGTATGTCATACCTTTCGAGTACCCTAGTAATATAGGCCCTCTATGACAGACTGAATAGTCCAAGTGATTTGTCACGGCGAATCTCAATGTCAATGACGTAAGAAGCTTCACTAAGATCTTTCATTTCAAATCTTTGAGATAAGAATTTCTTGGTATCGCTCAACATCCTAGTATCACTGCTAGCCAACAAAATGTCATCAACATACAAAATCATCATAACGAATTTACTCCCACTAATTTTAATATAAATACATTCATTTACAGTATTTTCTACAAAGCCGTATGAGGAAATTACTTCATGAAACTTTAAGTACCACTGTCGCGATGCGTTTTTTAACTCATAGATGGATTTGTTTAATTTGCAAATTAAATTTTTTGAGCCATTAGCTACAAAAATTTCGGGCTACAACATGTATACATTCTCATTTAGATCCCCATTGAGAAATGCAGTCTTTACATCTATCTAATATAACTCTAAATCCATATGAGCTATAAAAGCCATTATGATCACGAATGAGTCTTTCTTAGATACTGGTAAGAAAGTCTCCTTAAAGTTAATGCCCTCACGTTAGTTAAAATCCTTGGCAACAAATCTAACTTTATATCTTTCGACATTACCATTGAAGTCCCTTTTGGTTTTAAATATCCATTTACAACTAATTGGCCTTATTCCAGTAGGTAACTTTACAAGATCTCATACTTTATTGTTCCTCACGAATTTCAACTCATCTTTCATGGCATCAAACCAACGAGAAGGATCAACACTTTGTTTGACTTGTGTAAAGGATTCAGGATCCTTTTTCATTCTTATGTCAAAGTCATGCTCCTTTAAGTATACGATGTAATCGTCTCAATTTACAGGCCTTCTCTCTCTTTCAGATTTTCTCAATAGTTTAGCTTGTTGGGTTTGATCTTAATTTTTCTCATCAGTAATTTGTATATGAGGTTCTACGTGGTGTTATATAGTGACTGCAAAATCGACTGCATTATTAATATCCACGTGATCTGGATTGACTATGACTGGAGTCACAGTCCTTTATTCCTCAAATACAAAATTTCTTATGTTCGAGCTCCCACTGTTTTCAGTGTTCTCAATGAATTTGGCATTCCCAGTCTTAACAATCCTGATAGAGTGGGAAGGACAGTAGAATCGATAACCTTTTGATCTTTCTAGTTATCCAATGAAGAAATAACTTACGGTTATAGGATCAAGTTTATTTTCATGCGGGTTATAAATTTTGGCCTCAGTAGGACAACCCCAAACGTGTAGATATCAGAGACTTGGTTTTCTCCCATTCCACAACTCAATGAAAATTTTGCTTATCACTTTGCTGGGAACCCTGTTTACTACATGAATTGCAGTTTTGATCGCATCACCCAACAGATATTCTGGTAATGTCAAATTGCTGACCATGCTTCGCACCATATCCATAAGGGTGCGATTATGCCTCTTAGCTACACCATTCTGCTCTAAAGTACCGGGCATAGTGTACTGTGCAACAATGTCATAATCCTGTATGTATCTAGCAAATGGCCTTGGATTGCATCTTGATTTGTCATATCTGCCATAGTATTTATTACCACGGTCAGATTTGACAACTTTAATCTTTTTATCGAGTTAATTTTCAACTTCGACTTTATAGATCTTAAAAGCATACAGGGTATCTAACTTCTCAGTAATAAGGTAAAGGTACCCGAAATAAGAGTAGTCATTTATAAAGGTAATAAAATATTTATGTCTACTATATGATGTTGTAGGGAATAGTCTACAAATGTCTGTATGTATCACCTCCAATAGACCTACACTTCTAGTTACACCTTTCTTTCTAGTTCTAGTTTATTTTCCTTTTATGTAATCAATGCATACCTTATAGTCAGAGAAGTCTAGAGAATGCAAAATTCTTTCTCGCATAAGCCTGTCTAATCTCTTACGAGATATATGGCATAGTCGCCTGTGCCACAATAGAGAGAAATTCTTATAGTCTAGCCTTCTCTTAGATCTCACTTTATTTCCATGCAAGGTATTAATATTATAGACATGAGAGACAATTAAGTCTAACTGGTATAAGTTGTTTACTATAGAGTTGATCTCAATTTTAATCGAATAAAAGTAAATACTGAAGTTATTATTTTCAAATTGAAATGAATATCCCAATTTATCTAAACAGGAAATTAAAAATAAATTGCATCTTATAGACGACACACAAAATGCATCTATTAAATTCAAAAAATAACCAGACTTTAACTTAAGCCTATAGACTCATATTGCCTCCACATTTACCTTAACACCATTGCCTACGTATACTGAGCGCTCTACATCAGTTGGTGGCCTGATATTTAGTAATTCCTACATAGAATTGCATATGTGAATAGTAGTTCCTGAATCTATACACCAAGAATCTCCCGATACATCAGCAAGATTAGTTTCAAAACAGACAAGAATAGAATGATTACCTTTCTTTATGAGCCAATTCTTAAACCATTCGCAGTCTTTCTTTAGATAACTCACCTTTTTACAAAAAAAGCACAGTTTGTCTTAAACTTGTTTACGTTTTGATCTATTCCCAGATTGATTCTCATGGTTTTCAGATGGAGGACCAGAGAATCCATTATTAGAACCTTGTTTCATTTTCCTTACCTTTATTCCCTTGCCCATGCCCTTGACCTAAATTCACTATATTAACATTTTGAACTTTAACCATTTGCCTGATCTGTCTTCTTCTTAGATGCATTGAGTGATAAGTTCATCTAATGTTCACATGTCTTTTAGAGTGCTATAGCTTACTGAGAACGTGCCGAATTGGGGAGGTAGGTTGTTCATGATCAAATGAACCAGTTGATCATCAGTGATTACAAGCCCTGGAGAACGGATCTCAAAAATAACCTCGATCTGTTCTACAATGTATTCACGGATATTGCTTTTTCCGTCGTAGGATGAGTAAGTCAATTTATTCAAAAAAATGCCCACTTCAGACATATCAGATTTCTTGAATCGTTTTCCCATTTCGGTTAGGAAAACTTTGGCCTTATCTGTATCAGGCATGACGCCCTTCATTGATTCAGAAATCGAATACTTAATGACTTTCAGGCATGTATCATTTGATCTAAACCATACAACCCGTCGATTATATTCAACTTTAGTGGCATTATTAGATGGTTCTAGCGATTCCGGTATTATCAAGGCAAGATCTAATTGAAGATAGCCTAGTACAACTTCAATGATGTTATTCCATTGAGCATAATTAGACCCATTTAGGGTAGGGACTTGATGTGTATTAGTTAGAATTAAAACTGAAATAGAAGAGATACATATATACTCACATTAGTTCATTATTTCACAAAGTAATTTCGTGAATGTAAAAAATATCAGGCAAAGTTAATCAATTCAGTTGCTAAGGGATGCATCAACTGAATTATCCAAGATGAAGATGGGTCCAACCATCACATCCTGGTGACAATCTGTTGCATCATCATCATTCCTCCTGTGGGAGGTAATGATAACAAGCCAGTGATCCTCCCGAATATGAAGCTAAGTGACGTTAATCATGTAAATCTGAGACACTCAACACCTGTGGGTGAGATGAGTCTTTCAGCTTTACATTACCAGCACCAATTACTTTAGCCATTCATGTGACTGCCAACTGATGCACATTAGCCTAATTTTTTACTCAAATGTTCTGTATTTGGTGAGCAGCGCCTGCCACAAATCCTTAGCAGTTTTCTTTTGACGGTAAACAGTGTATAACGAATCAGAAAGAGCGTTGAAAATATGACCTTTGCATAGGTTGTCGTTACGCTCCCTCCTTTGTATCTTTTGAATTTGTTCTAACGTATCATCATCAGATGGTGGTGAAAGAGGATCTTAAGTGAGCACATGATTCAACTTGAGTGATGTGAGGAAGAGATGGACCCTCGATTGTCATCGAAGAAAATTTAAATCGTCGAACGGCGTATTTCGAACAAATTCAAGATGACCCATGGAAGAAGCCATAATATCGCCTTAAAATTTTTATTTTTAAGGCGAAAAATTAGAAAATGAATCACTTAAATATAGGCTTAAGGCGCGTTATGATGTTGCTATCTTTAAGGCGATATTCGCACACTATTGGTGATTAAACCAATTTGCAAGAGGGTTACAACAAATCCGCCTCCAGGATACAATAAGCCTCTTCTCCAAGATTGAAGAAATGTGGGTTTTAGCCTGCAAAACTGAAAAACCACACCTCCAACACACTTTTACAGCGTACAACCCTGACTTCTGTGCTATTACAATTTACCCCATATGTAACGCCCTAGATTTTGAGGGTTGAGCAAAGCACTACTCTCGAGATCTAGCACATCACTTTTTCAATATGGATAATGATGTTCAGATTTTATGCATATTAATGAGTTAAATATGAGTGAGATTATACCAAGACAGCATATCATACTCCAAATATAATTTAATTAAGCAAGCGGAAGACTGAAACATATATATTTAAACGGTAAGTGTTTCACAACCTCCACAGTATGATTATGTTATCGGGCTGAATATATGCATGTATTGTTACAAAACTGATAAAATATCAAAATGTAAAGTGTCCAGCTAATCCATATATCCCTGTAATCCTGTCGAATTAGTACAAGGTTTACATAGACCTGCCTGAGATTTGAATGTAAGAGAATTCCTCCTCCTCATCTATGAAGTACAATTCAGCTACGTAAAATTTGTCCTCACCTGCATTTATAACAGAGTCTGGTTGGTGTTTTAAAACACCATCCTAGGGTGGGAGTGAGTGATCAACTCAATGGTACTATAAGGCAAATGTTTCATGTTATCAAGTCAATAAAATAGTAATGACAAAGCAATACAACAATCACTTCCTAGCTACTCTTGTTAATGCATGAATGGTGTGTAATAATAATGCATGCCCTCACACAAAGCTCCCTCACAAGCGACTCTAACAACCAAGTTCACGCATGACAACCTCCCTAAGTGCAACTTCCTCACCAAAGCACATGCAATGCAGTGCTTGGTCGTGTTAGCTAAGTACTTAATTAAGCTTATTCATAAAACAAATTTGGAAAGCTAAGGTACCTCCTTTTATATCATTAACCCAAACTAAATGATCCATCTAGGATCGTCAATTCTAGTTATTCATATACGATAGGCAAGTTAAAGGGAATCATCCCTAATGAAAAGCATTCGATAGACAAATTCATTGTTTGTACTCATGATCATACGGGAAGACTTGTTGCCTCAGCGTAGGCCGACAGTTCGAACACAGTGTCCCATACCATAATGCCTGTCTCATAAGTCTGGGTTGCTCACTAGTCACTACCGGGAGGCTCGTCACCCCAGCGTAGGCCGACAGCTCGACTTCGGTGTTTCATACCACCATGCCCCGGCTCACGAGTCTTAACGAATCATGGTACCATGGTTGAAATGGACTTTTACATTGGTAAGTGGTACGTTAGATTGAAGCAGTGATATCCAAATATGGTAAACACACAATAGGTCAATTGGTTTGTTTGGTAAGTTCGATTAGTACGAGCACACGTTAACTTCATCGACATGGAGCACATAAGCACCCCTTGTGGCCTAACCACTGTTAAAAATTGCTATGCGACACGGATTTGTTGAATTACCCAATGTGGCAAGACTAATTCAGCCACTTGTATAAGGATTGTTACAGATTTCCTGGGCCACGTTGTAGCCCCAATCTTACTCAGATGCAATAGATAGACACATGTAATAATCATATTAGCATTTAACAAGCAGTCCAAATAAAACCTCATTTGAACATTTCATCAAATATATTAAACATGTCACCAAGCACTTGCATTTTATTCATAAATTGCGTAGCGGCAAATATAATTACATAAAAAAAACTATACATATGATTAAGGTAATAGAGAATCTTATCTTAATATACTTAATAAATATAAATCATCAACGTTTTCTCATTTAGACATTTTATCAAACGCGTAAGTTACACTTTACCAAATACATAGACTAGATTAGTTACGACATATATTATGACAATTCCTTACGACATATATTATGACAATTCCTTACACCAAAAGATCATCATGCATCTGACAAACATGTATCCTAGATTAACAGTCATGACAAGCATAAATCACAATTTTATGTTTATTCAAACATTTCAACAAAGACATAGGATGCATCTTGTATTCAACATAGTTCACACAGTATAGTATATCGAAAACGTCGTATCTAAGGCAGTATGGAAGCAATCAAGTTAAACATAAATCATTAGCTGACATTGAAAGTATTGAAAATCATAACCTAGACGTTTATAGTCCGCACCTCTCGACGGAATACTTATTTTGGACTTGGTTCGAATCCTAAGTTCTCGAAAATGGAATGACGTGTACCTAACTCATGAAATCCGTTATCTAAGTTGATAAACGACTATTCTAGGTCTTTACTATGGCGTTAGGGTTTGGATTTCTTAGCCAAATCATAGTTGAAATAGGTTTTGTAGCGAAGTGGGGAGGTGAATCAGTGCATGGAGTTGTGGAAAAGAATCCCAGCAAAGATCTCCAAGAATCTTTCTTCCTTCCTTCCTCTTTTCTCTCCTTTTTCATTAGGGGTTTGAGAAAATTTGTATGGAATGAGAATGGGGTGGTTTAAGTGCTTTATATAGGTCCAGAACTGAAGCAATTGGCCCCAGGGCCATATATACTTAATTTATAACCTAAGGGTGCCTATTTTTGACAAAACGGGCTCGTACGAAGGCCCATTACTCACATACGTCACATAGTAAGTTCCTTGACAATGAATCTATGCTAGGATGTGATTTCGACGCAATTAGATAAGCCGATCAGTCGTGAAAGACCCGCCTCAGATCAACGGTCATGCTTGCTCGATCGGGGCCACAAGTATACGGATATGAGAAGGAAAATTTTCTTTTCCCCTGGGTGAAGTTGGGTCAGAAACTGACGGTCCAAAATTCTCAATTTCACGCGTAAGTGAACCGTCCAATTTACTTAAGTTTCAATACATTTTCTAAAGATATTCACGTTTCTCATACACTTTACTTAGAGCTCAAGTTATGCACTTTCGGATACTATTTGGGCTCAATTCCCACGATAGTTGTCAAGACTAGTAGGACGAACATATCCCTATAGTTTCGCATTCATCGGACTTTCGACGTGTGGTTCAGGTTCGATATGAATTTTCAATGTATTCCTGAGAGCGACAGGCTCATAGGATTTCTCCTAGGTTCTCAAGTAGTGTTGAGTTAGCAATTTTGACGGTTTTGGATATTGTTATTAGTGTAAATGATGGTTTGAGCTAAATCCATTGATTAATTTAGTTAAGTATTTAATTAATTTTTGCCTAAATTTCTACAGAATACGGTCCTTAAGGATTTCTACTTGAGGTGGTTCTCGGGCCTTTGTACGAATTTTTTCGAGACGTTACACCCTGAAAACTGTTTGTAATTTACTACTTGAAAAACTATTTACAGTTTAGTGCCTGAAAACTATATTTTTCCAAAGAGCATCCAAAAATGAAAATGGAGAAAAAGAAGAAGATGGAGAAGAGATTGTTGGAAATTGTGAATTCGGATTGACCCAAAGATGGGTTTATATAGAATTACAAGAGATGGTTAAAGCTCTTTTCATGAAAAAACATCTTCTTCCATGATGTCTTTTCATCAATGGTGTTGCCTTTCCAAAAATGACATTTCTACATTTCAAATTCAAAAGATATTCCCTTCATTAAGTCACCAAAGCCACAACCCTTTTTCTAATTTTCTTTTCTTCTTATTTTGAAAAAAACCCAACATTTTCACGGTCAGATGGGCTAAGCTTAGTTGTTCTTTATCGCAGATGCAAACCCATTCCAGCCCGTATAGCTGTTATAAAAATTAAAAATTAAATAGAATAAAAAATAGGGGCTAACACATAGATAACTTGTTGAACATGAACAGGAAGACGTTGAGTTGATGCATTCCCTTGGAGTGAATTCCAACAGATTTTCCATTTCCTGGTCTAGAATCCTCCCAAGTGAGTTTTACTTGCGTCTCTCGAATTTTACTGTTAGATAAATGTGGGAGACATCCAAACCATCCAGCAGGTCGACCCCGCCATGAAGATCACATCATGCAAAAATCAGGCAAATCCACTAATCAGGTGCGCCAAATTGTAGATTGGACCAAACGAGCTGTTTTGTCCACTGTTTTCTTCGGTGTACCACATCCAAAGAGCACATTAGCCTAATTTTTTACTCAAATGTTCTGTATAGTGGGGCCCACCTTTGGGACGGGTTGGTTGTTCTATCCACCCACTTGCTATGTTCGTGTTATAATAGAGACTTAATCCTCATTTTAATATCTATTAATGAACAACAAGAGGAAGATTTGGTTGATATACAGATGATAAAGCTATTTGGACATGAAAATAGTGGACATGAAAGTAGTTTTCGTCATGTGCCATTCATGACGATTTCAAAAGAAATCGATTACCCGTGCATTTATGTTGATATGCAGTCATGAATGGCATCTCCCTCTCTCACGCTCCACCTTTAGGGCCTGTTTGGCCTGGCAAATTGAGTGATATTATAGTTAATTGCACGGATTTCAAAATAATGATAGCTGCGCCGGTGGATTCGTGCAATATCCATTGGATTGCTGTATACAGGATTGATATATCGGGTCTGTTTGGCACGCCCGGCCAATCCCAGAATTAAACCTTCCAAACCTTTTCAATTCCTCAAACTAAACACGTCCCTGGCAATTTTGAAGGGATTAGGATAGATTGGATGAGATTTAAAAGTAATGATGGTAATTAGTGGATTGTCTTAAGATCCATGGGATTAGGATCCCGTGTCTGTTTGGCACGCCTAGCCAATCCCAAAATCAATCTTCTAATCCCTTCCAATCCCATCCAATCTGCCCGGCCAAACAGGCCCTACAGGGTAGTCTGATGTTGATTACGATGGTTGGACAGAGACATCCACAAGGTTGACGCCCACCCAAAAAACTTTCAGATGAAATTTGTCCACCATGTTCTGTATATCTCATCGAACCCGTTCATCAGTTGTGGCCTACCAGGATAATGGGATGCTAAAAAATCCGACCATTCCAAAACTCACCTGGGCCACACCATGTGAAAGTATAAGCTTTATAAGTGACTGTACATTGCTCCCTGTCGTACATCCCACCTGAGTTTAGGGTTGGAATGATTCTTGGCAACAAATACATGGCTTGGAGTCCAAATACACATCAAGGGTAGGCCCACAAAGCTTGAACGCATTGCGTGCATGTACATCAAACCCAGAGTCCTAAACAAAGTAAGGCCCACCATCAATAGAAAGTAGCCCCATAATTACATCCGAACCGTCCCAACTATCCTTTTGATTGATAATAAATGGATGGCTGGAGATTAAATAGTGGCAACGTTGGGTGGGTGTGTTTCCACCACCATAGTGATAAATCTTGTTCTCTTGAAATTTCTCAAGAGATTTGAAAATTTCGAGGTTTTTCTTTAGGAGTCAGAAATAACTGACTAAACATAAAAATAATAATCATAATAATTAATTATAAATTAATAAACAGTTTAAAATTTTTCAATATATATAATTGAAAATAAATCAGCAAAAATTCTAAATAATCATGTGGGTTGCCAGGACAAGGTGGGTATCAAGACGCATGTGGGTTGCCAGGACAAGGTGGGCCCCACTTCAATCATATCTCTAGTGCTAGCCTGGACTCACTCACGTGACAGAACAGACACGTATTGCCGTTTGCCAGTTCCATATTCACATGCACGGAAACTTCTTTGACCGAAATACCCTTCCAGGACACGTGTTAGATCCACTGACACCACTAAACGGGCTCGCCCCAAAATACCCTTGCATTAAGGTTTCCGATCCCCACTCGCATGCGCTGCCTGTCCATGCGACGCCCTCACACGTGCCAATATGGCTTATGTGTGAAACATCTGAGCAGTCCATCAAGTAAAATATACCGTGTAGAAGCCCTGGCTCAAAGTTCAAGTCGGTTTACAACACGTGGCCCATGTTAAAAAACACGTGGAAAATACCGTCCGTTTGGTTCATACAGCGTTTCCCACCTAGTATATTACGTGGCAGAAGATCTAACGATCGATTGGACTATTTTTGGCCTATTGAAGACACCCATTAAATGTTTTTGGATATCTCCATCTTCGATTCTCATAGATCCTTTTGCCAGTGGCCATGATCATCATATGGTGAGTTTTTGTGTGGTGCACCCCATCCATGTTGAGGCTCAAAGATGAAATGTTCCGATTTATACAATTATTCCGAGCCTACCAACATTTTTTAGTGCTCGATAAAAATAATAGCGAACGGTTCACAAAAATTGGAAAATACATTGATGAGAATCGGATCCGACAGTCTGGATCCACCGAAGCCGTGCTCATCCAAAACATGCCTAGCCGCATTTTTAAATGCGTGTGAGATTCACTGTTTCACATAAAGAGGGACGTGGATTAGTGACTGACAGGTTAAGTAGCGAGACTTGCCACTGAAGTGACGTCACCAAATTCTATGTGCCCACTATTATGTATGTGTTGTATCTACACAATTCACCCACTTTTAGGTATCATTTTAAGTTATGATACAAAGAATGAGGCAGATCAAAATCTGGAGTGGACCCAACTATAGAAAACAGTGAGAAGAGTAACGTGCACAGTTGAAATCTTCCTAAGGTCCACACTAATGTTTATTTGAGATCTAACTTTCCTGTACTTTAGAAGTTTTTAATAGTGGTCGTCACTCTCTCCACTGTTTTCTGTGGTGGGGTCCACTCGAGCTTCGGATCTGACTCATTCTTTGAATCTTGCCATAAAATGATCTCTCCAAATGGATGAACAGTATAGATATAAAACATACATCATGGTGGAGACCACGTAACTTGGCGACGTTACTTCCGTAGCGAGTCTCGCTACTCAACCTGTAAGCAGCTAACCCACGTTCCACAAGGACCCCGCAATTTGAATTTTCCAATGTTCTTTTGCGGGAGGGGATTAGGTGCGAACCCAGACTCACTGAAGATGGTGCGACGCTAACTTTGGTACTCACCTCAATATATTTATTAAATATCCATACCGTTCATCATTTTTGATATATGACTTTAATGAATTATCCTAAAAATGAATGATATCTAAATCTCAAATGTAGCATAACATAGGAAAACCGTGGTGTTTGACCATTAACAAATTATAATGGGCCTAGCTGATATTTGTTTTTGTTTTTATTTTTTGTTTTTTGTTTTTGTTTTTTTTTTCCCTTTATTACAAAAACATCGCGGTGGTCCGTACAAAGTTTTTAATCGCAGACCATTCAATCACTGCTGTTTCCTATAGTATGGTCCACTTGAGATTTATATCAGTTTCAATTTTGTTTCATGTACTAAAATAATCTTTTAAAACGGATGGACGGCGTGGATATAAAATACATACATCAAAGGTGGCCTCTCAGTGAGGGCCGGCACTGTCTTGGGTTAGGCCGGTGCCGCACCTATTCTGGGCCCCACTTTTCACTATAAAAGCCCCACCTGACCCATCCTTCACTACCTGATCCAAACAAGAGTAGTAATATAGAAGTTTTTTAAGGGTATTATGGCAATAAAAGTATTGAAGCTGAGGATGGCCTTTGCATTTGTAGCAGTGCTTCTTCATCTCTTTCCATTGATAAGCTGCGTCGTTGATTGGAGCCAATTTCCTCAAGATTTCCTCTTCGGAACTGCAACTTCATCTTATCAGGTACAAAGCATGCAATCACTGCTTTTAGCTTTTACGTTGCAGTGCCAACATTTCTTTGATTCTTTCACGTCCATTCGGATGGTGGGATGGGGTAGCTAGCTTGATTATTTACTTTAGCAGATAAAATTTTCCATGAGAAATGGTTGGAGTACAAAATGGTACAACCAACAATAATGTTGGGGAGGAGGAATTATGGAGAATAGATTGATGGAGAATAGATTGTATAAATACCGATATCAGTGAAATACCACAAAATTTCATAATATGTAGTGCAACCATCATTCCATAAGCAAATAACCTTCTTTTAAGTGCATTTTGCAAGCGCTTTCACTGCTCATTGTTATACAAGGTTTTTAAGCCATTAAATGCATTAAATTAGAGACCCAAAAAAAAAAAAACTGATTGCTTACAACAGCTAAAAAGACCTTCCACCACAAGGAAAAGTGTTGATATGTTAGTAGTAGTGCTTAGAGATGGGCACGGAACCGATTGGATCTGAACTGAATGGATGAGTCGGTCCGAACCGTGTAGGCTTCCCCCATTCCCAACTTAAACCGAGTCAAACTTGACTCGAAACTTGATCTGATCAGACTCGACTCGATGACTAGGATTCAGGGGTGTGTGTGTGTGTGTTTTAAGTATCTCTATCCCTATATGCCACAACTGACCCAATCCCATACTCTCTCTTCCTCCCTCATCCTCTTCTCTTCCAAGCCCAACAACCACCCACCACCATCACCACCCTTCTCCCCTTTCTCTCCTCTACTCCCTCCCACCCTCCTCTTTGTTGAGGGTCAAATAGTGCATATTAGACCCCAAATATTGTCCGGATTTACGAGCATAATAGTGTTTAATGGCTGATTTAATCGTGTTTATGTTACAGGTTGATTTTACAAGCTTGGATCGAAATAGGATACTAAATGCATGGATTTAATGCTCCAAATTCACTAAAGCATGGGACACTCTCCAGGAGACCAAGATCGACAGATATACACGGTTGAAAATCCAAGAAAACTAAGAAACTAAAGTTCAAGTGGCTTGAAACGCATCCAAAATGCAAGATCACAGGGTTCCCACCATCCGATTGTCCTGAAACTTCATATATGTGATGAGGGCCATAAATTAACCGTACATATAAAATTTCAGTCATTGAAGATTTCGGAAAGTGCCCCAACTGACAGATCAGCCCATAAACCGTTGATTCTGGGCCCACTTGATATCTGGAACTGCCTCAAAATTATTATTGACTGTTTAAATGAGATGAGAAATAATTTAGACGGTGAAGATTTCTGAAAATCATCACAGTGGACCCCATATGAATAAAGTGTGCATAGTGTACAAGTGCACTGCACGTGCATGGCAAACGGGCAGAGACGGTTGACCGTCTCTGACCGAAAAAGAAAAAAAAAAAATGGATTTGCGCAACGCACTGTCCCTGGCCATTTTGCGATCAACAGTGGGCCCCACACGTGCCCCATAAGCTCAATCCAAACTGTCTACCGTGTAGAGGGCATCGAGAACTACAAAATCATGCTGACCTTTTGCATCCATGCGTGCACATGTGTGAGATACAGAGGCCACAAAAGGGCTATCCTGTAGCATTCAAATCTGATCTTTTAGTTATTTCCTCTCTGAGACATGTCAATGGATGTTCAAAACCACTCATTCTTGACTGAAATTTCGTTCTGAATCTAATGGACGGGGTGGATTTTCCAGAAAATGCTTCTGTGGGGCCCACCGATCACAACGGCGAAATGGTGCGAAAGGTATCGCACATCCGCGAAAATTGACTTTTTCAGGCAGTTTTGGCCCACCATATTTGATCATATGGCAGATCTAAACCGTCTATCATGTAGAGGACCCAATGAAATCCTAAGAAATAGTGTTTTTTTAGAATTTGAGCAAGGAAAGTGACGTGTTTCGAGGCACCGAACTTGGCTGCGAAAAAGCTTTCAATGGGCATGCATAGCTTTCCAAATCCGATTCAAATCCGATTTTCACCACTCCAGCAGCTATATAAGGAGGTTTTGGACGTGAGGAGCATTCATTCAGGTCTTGGGAGGAAGATTCAGAGCTAGGAAGGAAGGTTCAGGTCGGACGTCTGCAAGAGAGAGAGTTGAGTTTGTTTATTTCTTTTATTTTTATTTTATTTTATTTTGAGATATCTAGCCTATTCATGTTGGGCTAAACCTCCTAGATAGGGCTAGGAGGTGAAGCTTGTAGTGAGATGGGAGATTCCATACTTTTAATTTAATTTTAATATATGAATTGACGTTAATTTTAGTTTGTTTAGTATAGAAATATTTTTAGTCTTTAATGGTCTGTTGTGACTGAAATTACAATGGGTCTGCAATGACTTTGAGTATTCCTTCTTCTTCTTTATGTTTATGACGTCAGGAAGCCCTGTTGTTCACCATAGTCTCCTGGGCATGGTTGGATGTCGGTACCCTTCCTAACTTACATACATGTGATTGGGTGGTAATTAGTTTGATTCTGTTGTTTGCCATAGTCTCTGGGCATGGTTTGGTGATGGAATCCATTCTAATTCATCTTCCTTTCATCTCTTTGAAAACTAGATCAACGGCAGTTCAGTAATTTTCATAATTTTTGATGCAAGCATAAGTTCTCCCTGATCTCTACAAGTGGATCCTCTGAATCCCTAATTTCTTTCTCTAATTTCTCTTCAGTTTAGATTAATTAATTTATAATTATTCCAAAATTGTTACTTGATTTAGAATTCATCTTAATCTAGTTCTAGTTCTGATTAGTTTTAGATAACGTACAAGTGTCAGTCCCTTGGGATTCGACCTCGGTCTTACCGAGTTATTACTACATCACAACCCTGCACTTGGGGAGTGAACAAGTTTTTGGCGCCGTTGCCGGAGACTGTCGGCTACGTTTTTCTGAAATTAATTAGTTTTAGAATTAGTTTAAGATTAGAATTTTTACTAACTTCAGTTTTAGGTTTAGATTTTTCTGATTTTTTTTGAACTAACTTGTCTTTCCTGTTTTGTAGGATTCTGAGATACAAACTTCTAATTTGGTGATATCTTTTCTAATTTCTTTATTTTTTCTCTATTAGGGTTTTTAGAAATTTTATAATCTTAGACTAACTGTTTTAGAAACTAACTTGTTTTGTTTTCTTCTGCAGGATCTTAACATAGGAACTTCTTATTTGGTAACACCCTTCTAACTTCTTCTCTTACTTTCCATATTTCTATAGGACTTTTCTTTTATTATAGGATTAGACTTAGAGTCAGGGTTCTACCATGGAATCGTGGGTACGTGCATACGCTAAGATGGATAGGAGATATTGGGGAATGCCCGAGGGTTGTGGAATTCAACGTATACCTCAAAATTTTTCTCCATCACAAACAAACATTGAGAACTGACTAGAACGTTATCTTCCATCGGTTAATAGGGATGTATACGATCGTAATTATGGGAATGAGGATTATTATCAGCCATCATATTCTCCCATGTATGATCAGTATGACTATAACCAGTGGAAATATCAAAGCTGTGAAGATGAACCAATAACATGTTATAAGGATTATCCTCTTGGATACCCTAAAATTGAGATCCAACCAGAAACGATCCAAGAGGATTCATTTCAGTATTACTTAGCACGTTGTGAAGAAAGTATAAAAACTTTGGAATCACTTATTTCAAGTGATTATTCTCTTGGACCCTCTACCTTTGAGATTCAACCAGAAACGAACCAGGAAAATTCAATTCAGCATAACATGGAGTGGTGTGCGGAATTCAGAAAAGCAATGGAAAGACTCAATTCGCGCCTTGATAGAATAGAGGAGGCTCGGTCATCCCAGCCACGACTCATTCCAGAAATACAATGCGAGGAAAGTGATTCTAACTCACCTTTGAAGAACTCTAGAATTTGGAATGAGGAGTTGGATTCCATTAACGAGCATACGGTCCAATTTACCGATGAGTCGATTTCTATGACTGTTCAAAGGAACGGGGAAGAGACATGGCTGTCTTTCAAATATAATGATACACTTCAATCACATGACACACTAGATTCTAATGATGATGAAGATGTTAGTTTATGCGAATCTCAACCCATTATAGGTGAAGAATATGAGGAAAGTGATTTCATCCCAAGTGTGCACTGCACTGAACCAAAATATGATGAGTATTGGGATGACAATCCTGAATGTATAACCACAATTCCCCTGGAACTAATCTCAAGTTTGGTCCAAGTTAATGATCAAGAAGTACGCGAAGAGAACGGTCATAATGAGATACTTCACTCACCTGACATGTCTGATCTAAAAGTGGAGGAGCCCCTTATGACCGACCCTTATAACTCTTGTGAAACATATTTGTACCACTCCCCTGAATTGAATGATGATATGATTCGGGAGAAAGAGGAGTTGCGCGCTACGACTCTGGAATTTGAAACCACCCAGTTGAGGCCACCATCTAAACTGTTGAATGTGGACGATTCAATGCCTCTTCTGAGTAATTTCAATGAACAGAGTGATCATATCAATGCTTCGCATACTGACCCTCAATCTGTCTGTGCAGGGTTGGAGCAAGAGAGCATACATCCGTCCACTTTCAAGGATGATGGATTCCTTGAGCAGATTATCACAAGCTCCAAGGTGAAAAATAAGTCACTCTCAGAAGAATGTCCCAACTCTTTTGATGATTGCTTGGCATACTTTGCAGATTCAAATGATCCCATGATAAGAGACATAGTGAATGCCTTGCAAGACAACATCTCGGCAGTCAGTACTGACCGAGAGAACCCTTACTCTGAAGCCCCTTCTTCCACAGATCCTGAATGTTTACCGTTAGGGGATAAGGAGCTAGAAATTGAACCGAAGTCTGCTACTTCGGAATGTGTTGAGACTACACCTCTTCCTGAAAATTTTTCTCAACTTGATCTATCTGTAGTCTCTGATTCACCATAGGATACTAACTCTGAAACTTTTTCTGACACAGGTGAATCATTTATACTTTGGATACCTCAGGCGAATCATCAACACATTTTTAATGAGGTAAATAAGTTTCTCTGGAAAGTCAAACTCTAGGGCATCCAAGTCTATTGTAAAAAGGGCTTTTGGATGATCCTATTGAGAAACTTACTGAGAAACTTATCAAGATATTGGCCGGAAGAGGAACTTTATGGCATGATCAAGTTCCATGATCGATTCAATGTTTGTGGGTAACATTACTACAAACCCTCACGAGATTACAACTCGTCCTCTAGGGGTAACCTAGGGGTTTAAAGGCTTGTTGCATATGCTAAATGCAATCGAGAGCACCTGCGAAAGTGGTATAGGTAGGATTTTATTTTCGTTATTTTTGTTCTGCTTTCTCTCTTATGCTGACAAGCTTCCATGCTGTGATCTATTGGAAACTCTCTTGATTCGTTATTCAGGTACTATCTTCCCATCACTTTTCATTTACTTTCGTTGTCCCATGTGCATTGCATGCTCATATCTTTTACATTGAGGACAATGTAGATTTTAGGTTGGGGGTGGGAGATTAGGTTTCCTAATCTTATTTTCTTGGTCTTGAGGAAAAATTGTGAAATGTTTTAAAAAAAATTTCTGAAAATTTCTACAAATTCGAAGTGATTTTGATAAATATCCCTAATTTAGATTTTCAAGGTACATAATGGTGGATTTATGACTCTTGGATTCCGTATCTGTTAGATTTCATAGTTAAGTGAATTATTAATCCATGATTAGAAGTTGTAAACATTGATTGAATCATGATTTCAGGACACGTCTTGCTTACACATTAAGATTTCAGTTCCATATCGAAGGATTAACTTGGTAATCACTAAGCACGAAAGGAACCAGCCTGAAATATCTTGCCATTATGGTATAAAAATTGAAAAGGTTGGATAATTAATCTTCACCATAGGTTTGCTCCCTATAGGTGTAGAGTTAATTCCCCGTGAATGATATGTGAAAAAGAATCAGGTGTACGATCTTCACCATAGGTTTGCTCCCTATAGGTGAGGATTTGATTCCCCTTCCTTGGCATTACTTTGAATAGAAAAATCACAAGTTAATAGGTTAATCTATGAGGCAAATTTTGGATTAAGTTTTGGTTGTCATGAATTTTCTTGTTGGTTACCAATGATATCATGAAATTGACGATTGGATCTCTTAATGATGATAAGCCGAGATTACACTATACATCCATGGATCTCAATGTTTAAAATTTTTCTAATTGATGGATTAATACTTTACACTTGATTATGAAGTCTACCGTGCACTTGAGTTTAGGAGAAATTAATGCCAACATTCATGAATCTTAGACTTATAGTATTTGGATTGTTTTCCAAAAATCACTCAAGTTCATAGAAATCGTCTTCTAATTCTCAACTTATTTTTCGCATACCTTGCTCGGGACTAGCAAGATGCTGGTTGGGAGTTGTGTTGAGGGTCAAATAGTGCATATTAGACCCCAAATATTTTCCGGATTTACGAGCATAATAGTATTTAATGGCTGATTTAATCGTGTTTATGTTACAGGTTGATTTTACAAGCTTGGATCAAAATAGGATACTAAATGCATGGATTTAACGCTCTAAATTGACCAAAGCATGGGACACTCTCCAGGGGACCAAGATCGACAGATATACACGGTCAGAAATTCGAGAAAACTAAGAAACTAAAGTTCAAGTGGCTTGAAACGCATCCAAAATGTAAGATCACAGGGTTCCCACCATCCGATTGTCATGAAACTTCATATATGTGATGAGGGCCCTAAATTAACCGTACATATAAAATTTCAGTCATTGAAGATCTCGAAAAGTGTCTCAACTGACAGATCAGCCCATAAACCGTTGATTCTGGGCCCACTTGATATCTGGAACTGCCTCAAAATTATTATTGACGGTTTAAATGAGATGAGAAATAATTTAGACGGTGAAGATTTCTGAAAATCATCACAGTGGACCTTACATGAATAAAGTGTGTATAGTGTACAAGTGCACTGGACGTGCATGGCAAACTGGCAGAGAGGGTTGACCGTCTCTGACCGAAAAAGAAAAAAAAAAAAAAAAAAAAAATGGATTTGCGTAACGCACGGCCGCTAGCCGTTTTGCGATCAACGGTGGGCCCCACATATGCCTCATAAGCTCAATCCAAACCGTCCACTGTGTAGAGAGCTTCGAGAACTATAAAATCATGCTGACCTTTTGCATCTATGCGTGCACATGTGTGAGATACAGAGGCTACAAAAGGACTGTCCTGTAGCGTTCAAATCTGATCTTTTAGTTATTTCTTCTCTGAGAATGTCAATGGACGTTCAAAACCACTCATTCTTGACTGAAATTTCGTTCTGAATCTAATGGATGGGGTGAATTTTCCAGAAAATGCTTCTGTGGGGCCCACCGATCACAACAGCGAAATGGTGCGAAAGGTTTCGCACATCCGCGAAAATCGACTTTTTCGGGCGGTTTTGGCCCACCATATTTGATCATATGGCAGATCTAAACCGTCTATCATGTAGAGGACCCAATGAAATCCTAAGAGATAGTGTTTTTTTGAAATTTGAGCAAGGAAAGTGGCGTGTTTCGAGGCACCGAACTTGGCTGTGAAAAAGCTTTCAATGGGCATGCATAGCTTTCCAAATCCGATTCAAATCCGATTTTCACCACTCCAGCAGCTATATAAGGAGGTTTTGGACGTGGGGAGCATTCATTCAGGTCTTGGGAGGAAGATTCAGAGCTAGGAAGGAAGGCTCAGGTCGGACGTCTGCAAGAGAGAGAGTTGAGTTTGTTTATTTCTTTTATTTTTATTTTATTTTATTTTAAGATATCTAGCCTATTCATGTTGGGCTAAACCTCCTAGCTAGGGCTAGGAGGTGAAGCTTGTAGTGAGATGGGAGATTCCATACTTTTAATTTAATTTTAATATATGAATTGACGTTAATTTTAGTTTGATTAGTATAGAAATATTTTTAGTCTTTAATGGTCTGTTGTGACTGAAATTACAATGGGTCTGCAATGACTTTGAGTATTCCTTCTTCTTCTTTATGTTTATGACGTCAGGAAGCCCTGTTGTTCACCATAGTCTCCTGGGCATGGTTGGATGTCGGTACCCTTCCTAACTTACATACATGTGATTGGGTGGTAATTAGTTTGATTCTGTTGTTTGCCATAGTCTCTGGGCATGGTTTGGTGATGGAATCCATTCTAATTCATCTTCCTTTCATCTCTTTGAAAACTAGATCAACGGCAGTTTAGTAATTTCCATAATTTTTGATGCAAGCATAAGTTCTCCCTGATCTCTACAAGTGGATCCTCTGAATCTCTAATTTCTTTCTCTAATTTCTCTTCAGTTTAGATTAATTAATTCATAATTATTCCAAAATTGTTACTTGATTTAGAATTCATCTTAATCTAGTTCTAGTTCTGATTAGTTTTAGATAACGTACAAGTATCAGTCCCTTGGGATTCGACCTCGGTCTTACCGAGTTATTACTACATCACAACCCTGCACTTGGAGAGTGAACAAGTTTTTTGACTTGAACTTTAGTTTCTTAGTTTTCTCGGATTTCTGACCGTGTATATCTGTTGATCTTGATCCCCTGGAGAGTGTCCCATGCTTTAGTGAATTTGGAGCGTTAAATCTATGCATTTAGTATCCTATTTCGATCTAAGCTTGTAAAATCAACCTGTAACATAAACACGATTAAATCAGCCATTAAACACTATTATGCTCGTAAATCCGGACAATATTTGGGGTCTAATATGCACTATTTGACCCTCAACACTCTTCCAAGACCAGAAGCCACCCACCACCATCACCACCCTCCTCCCCTTTCTCTCTTCTCTACTCCCTCCCACCCTCCTCTTCCAAGGCCAGCAGCCACCCACCACCATCACCACCCTCCTCTCTCTCCTCTCCACTCCCTCCCTCCCTTATCTCTCGACCCGAATCGGTGCCAACTCGAACCGACTCGGTACTGTTTACCGGGTCGAACTCGGTCCAGATTAGACCCGGATTCGGATCCGTTCAGGCGTACTGGACTCAGTACCGAGTCGAGTTCGGGTCAAGTCTATTTCAAAACTGATCGAGTCGGGTCAACCCTAACTCGGTCCGACTCGACTCAATGCCCAACTCTAGTACCTCTAATACCAAATAACGTAGCGAAAGTGTGGACAAAAGAGAAGAAATCATCATTTTCTTTTCAAGGGTTTTCCTTAAATCCACGAGGAAAGAAAAATTGTAAAACAAATATATATGTGATTAGTATTATTCAGTGACGTTGCTGATTATAACGTATTTGGTACGTTTATATAAGCCGAAAAGCAAACAGATTCCTAATTCAACTTCAGACACTTTTCTGAAATAGTAAAAAGACGCTGTATTCAATCAAAATTGTGCAAGTTGGAAGTTATATTGTGCGTTTTGGCTATTTTTTTCTTATTGGGACCATCCATTTAATTTATGCGATCATGGCCCTCCATTAACTGTGCGCGGTCGATTCTCTTTGCAAATAACCAGTACGAAGTTTGGTGGATTACGGTGTATGCAAGTGTGCAGCAAGAGAAGGTGCACACGTGGCACATGCCCAAGACCTAAATATATGTGCCTAGGCTCATCCGAGCAATCTGGGCCCTACCCAACCTAACATGATTAAATAAGTAGGGCCAGGTTGCCATCATGTCAGGATGAGGCCTGCCCAATTAGCTACTGGACTTCCAAATCATGATGAGGCCCATCTCATGGGCCCTTTGACTGAACAAGTCCAACCCAAGGTGGGCCTCATCGGGTCTGGACCCAACCCGGCCTCTTCCACTTTCACCCAAACAACCACATGGGAGCCTGCAGCACTGATTTCTATTGCCTTGTTTATGTTTTGTAATTTGGTAGGTTGAAGGGGGTTACTTAGAAGGCAACAAAGGTCTAAGCAATTGGGATGTTTTCTCTCACATACCAGGTTGGTTTTTTTTTTTTTTGCCCTTCCTTTCTCTCCTAATTCAGTTTTTTAAGTATAGTAAAATACAATTTTAAAATTAAAATTTCATTGAAATTTCGTGTTCTATATTCAGGAAAAGTTACAGATGGAAGCAATGGAAATGTTGCTGATGACCATTACCATCGTTACATGGTATATATTTTTATTATCTCATTTTTTTATTTTTATTTTTTTTTAAAATCAAGAAAAATCTAATGGACTTGGCAGATTCTTTGATATTGGAAGATTTGACAGTTGGATGGAAGCCAATGTTTTATGCAATTTACACTCCTTATTTAATTTGTGTATCAGAATCTAACGGAATAGATTTGTATTTAAGAATTAAAAAAAAAAAAAACCCACCATCCTATTCATGATGTGGCCTAGGAAAGAAAGAAAGAAAAAACGATCTCTTCTGATTCATGACATGGCCCTTGACTTTGAATTGTCAGACGAGGCCGGTTGGTTTGGTCCAACTAACAATTTTGATTTTACTACACACATGCATATGTTGTCCTTGGTCATCATGTCACTCTCCGAAATTTGGAACCTGAGTTAACCAGGTCCGAATCCGAATTTCAGGACTGTAAGTTGTATTTAAATAAAATATAAATTACAACCTACATTATTTTATGCCTTGTAAGGAAATCGGAGCAACTAAAAGAATAATAATAATTATTATTAAATAACGTTCACTAATCAAAACTTAAACTTTTAAGTACATTGAGAAAATAATAATAATAATAACAAAATGCATTGAATTTTAAGAAATCTTCAAATAAAACCATAGAAAAAATCATCAATCTCGCCCAACAAACTCTGCAAAACGGTCTATAAGAGTGTGAGCGCGATGGCTCGTAGGGTCAAATTCTTCCTAAAATTGAAAATTTTACGTTAACACCAATACAACTCAATAAAATAAATAAGATCAATTACGAGTATTGAATGGACATGTTACTTGACAACAATAACAATTTATTTTTCATAATAACAAAATAAGATAATATAGTCATCTAAAATTTTTTTTGGTACAATTCAGAGCAGATCACCCGTATGTGTTGATCCTTTTATGAAATGACCCTCGGCAGAACACCGATGTTGATCCTTTTGGAGAATGACCTTCGGCAGAGCACCTAGCGAATGGACTTTTACGGTAAATACCCAGGGCAGAACACCCGTGTGTGTTGATCCTTTTAGGGAATCACCTAAAGCAGAGCACCCGTGCCAATCCTTTTGGGTATGACCCTGGGCAGAGCACCCGTACCGTGCCGATCCTTTCGGGAATGACCATGGGCAGAACACCCAAAAAAAATAACATGGTGATCCTTTTGGGGCAGAGCACCCGTAAATTCAAATACATTATACATCATGTAATAATATTGAGATAATTACAATTTAAGCACATGACGATAATTAATTAAAGTCAGTCAATAACTTAAATAAATTATCTCTATAATATACAATTAAGAATAAAATAAAATAATCTACAACTAATGACAATAATCAAATAAATTGAATACATAACAAATAATCAAATCAATCTATATGTTATCTTAAAATTTTTAATAGGGAAGATCACCTACCTGATTTAGTGTTTTAAATCTGATATGGTATTTTGTCTAATCACTACTAGACTTACAATGTAATTGGTTAGCCCCTTACTGATTCAAATTGGCGTTTTGATGACGATAATAATGTATCAATCGGTTGATTTATGACCCGGATAGATCAGTTTTTCTGTAATTGACAATAAGATAATCTGACTGCGCTTAATGCATTGGATATATGAACCTATACCTGGAGGTAACTTGCATGCTGGCTCATTGAGTTAACTTAATGAGTCGTTGTGTAATAGAAGAGCTAATGCAACAGTGCAATGATGGAATTGTATGTTGAAGTGGTGTAAAAAAGAAGTTGATCAATAGTGGGGAGATCACTTACCTGATGGTCTAATGTGGGATGCTTTCTGAAGTAGTTCAGTATCAACCCAAGATCAGCAATACAATGACGGAAACGTTGGACAGGCTCGTTGGAACACTAGCTAATGCAGTTGAGCTCTCTCTCCTTCTATTCTTTGGTGTTAAGTTTTTCTCTGGCGACAACTTACTATACTTTGGGTCGGACGATGAAGATTTCATTAATAACAGTTGGGATCAGAAGAAAATCCAAGGTTTCCATAACCTAACTGCAAGGATTTGAGGATTGGTTGGGTTTCCAAGTCGAGAAAACATATTATAGGATGAGATTTGATCGCGGAAGGCATGCAGAAGTTCACGAAGTTTAGTTTTAAAACGGAAGCTAAGTGGGATCCACCATGATGTGTAGTGAGAAATCTATGTCGTTCATTTGGTTTGCAAGACTGATTAAAGGTAAGGCCAAGAAATAAAATAGATTGAAAAATCAAGTGGGCCGCACAAGCAGATCTAATGTAAGAGATAATAATGGCTATGGTTTCTACAAGTTCCGATCTGGATGAATGGTTCAAATCGGCAGGCTAGTCCCATTTAATTTGGATGGTGGGTTGGAGGGTTTAGATGAGTCTAGCACCATCTGTTGCGGACGAAGAAGACGGAGTATAGAGAGAAATTTGGGGTTGTGCTGTTAACGTGGTGACGTGCTCAATTCTCTCTCTGTTTTTTTTTTTTTTAAAAATAAATTTAAATTAAAACGACAGTGGGCCCCACATGGATGTTGTGAAATATCTAATCCATCCATCAGTCTTGCCCATCTATATTAAAGCATGGGTCAAAAAAATGAGGCTGATCCAAAGCTCAGATGGACCACACCATGAGAAACAGTGGGGTTTAGAATACCCACTCTAAAAAAAATATGGGATGTTACATTCTAACCCCCTTAATAAAATTTCATCCCCGAAATTTACTATGCTAAGGCCTAAAATAAAATTACATGGTGGGTCTATGAATGAAGTAGTTTGCGTTGACGTTTACTTTAGTTGTAGTGTCTCTTTAAGTGATGGCGTTTTGAAATTATTGGTAGAAACCTACTCTCTTCTGGTAGTGCGACAACACAACCAAGGGCCGGCATCCGTGTTATGAAGGTCTTTGATTTTGTTGTCGTCATTGATGTGGTGGAGATAGTTGTTGAGATTGTCGAAGCTGTCCTTGACATGACTATAATGTGATGGGTATGACGAAGGTTATTGCTAAGATACTTGGTATGGCCGTGGAGAAATCTGGTGCTGCAGTTGAGTCTTTAAGCATTGTGGTTGCGATTTCGAATATTGTGGCTAACTTTGAATGTTGTGGTTACCAGTGCGAGGTTGATGATATCCATTACCTCTTCACTTGATCTATTGTGGGATGGTTGGTCTGATCTTGCTTTGGATTGAATCTCAATGCTTTGTTCTGGAATTCTTTTCATTGGTGTGTTGAGTCTTTGCATTGCAGTATAATAGCGTTGCAATATAATAGCATTGCACTCCTACATCATATCATTATGTTATAGTGATGGGTTGTCATAACTTCTTAATGAGTCTTCAGTATACATAAGGCGATTTGCGTGGTCTGAGGGTGGAATTATGGCGTTGATACGATCCTAAGTTTGAGATTGTGGCTCATGCCCTTCTTTGGCCTTGGCTATTGATCTGGTTACTAAGGTGACCTTGAGATGTCCTGTGGTTGTCCTTACTGTTGTAACCTCAGTTATGACCATGAAATTTTTGAAAACACGGTGGAAGTGATCCCGAGATGATGGTTGCGTTTGAAGAGTATAGTGGAGATCGTTGGTGCATGGATGACAGCCCATTATGTGGAGGTGGCCTATAAACTTGCTTAGGTGGTCCCTGATTTTACGGTTGGCAAAGCGGAAGGGGTCGTGCATAGATATGCAACATAGTCTTCATATCCATGGTTGTAACAAGATTTTGACAGTAGAGATGTAGAAGTATGATCATGGTCGGTATAACCAAAGCAACCTAAAAAATACTTTAGGTCCTAGTTACTCTATTTGCAAGTAATCCACTTTAAAGGTATCAGGCGCGTTCATGATAAAGTGACATGACTTGAATTGTTTACAAGTACAATCTATGATTGGTTGAAAATATGCTTCACAAAATATTTATTGAATTTCCTAGGAAGGATTTGGTAGCTGGAGTTGGTATATGTGATGGTTCAACAAGGATGATACTAAGATATATATCAAAGTTGAAGTGTAGAAATTTCTGATGTTAAAGGTTCTGTTCTATTTGATGCATTGGATAGTTACAAACATTGGATTGGTCTTTATATATATATATATATATATATATATATATATATATATATATATATATATATATATATATATATATATATATATATTAGTACGTTGAAGATTTTGTACGATTGTAAGAAAATTAGATGGTCTAAAAGACTTATACATAAAGATTAAGAGAATAAGAGCTGTGATATGTACCAAGGTTGTTGTGTAATAATAATAATAATAATAAATAAATAAATAAAAATAATAAAATAAAATAAAATAAAATTCAAATTATGAGGATATTGTTCTTGATAATGTTTCTGGTATTTTTAGGTATTGGATTGGTCTAAAACTGTTTATAACGATGCATCTATTAGTCTATTATAACTCTATAAAATTTTAATTTAATCTAAAGTTCATAAAAAATCATAAAATTCAAAAAATTAGGTCAGCCCAAAAGCAGACGATTTCTTACTAGTATACACATAAATTAAAATCGGTATAGGAGAAACCTAAAATTATATTTTTGTATTATTTTTTTTTATAAAATTACACTTGTTAATCTATGACTGAGATTTTGAATTGCCTTAAATGGAGTTATAATTAATTAGTTATGAATTTTCAAAGTCAGTTAATTCTTGCTATCTAGAAAAAAGTGGAGAGCTAAAATTCTATAAAATCCATATATAGTCCAAATTGAGTTCCTTATCTAATGTCAGGTCTAAATAGGGTTAGCTTCCATATTAACACAAATGAAAAGAAATCCTAAGTTTGAATTTTTAATTTTAATTTTTTTTAATTTTTTTTTATCACAAGAGCAAAGGGGGCCCTAAGTTGGGGTCTCTAATTCAATCTCTATTCTAAGTCATGAGTTGATTCTAACCTAGGCTTTATCTAATCATTAGTGTAACATACATCTAAGGTCCTCATGAGAATCTAAAACCTAAGCTTTGATACCAATCTGTCACGCCCCGAAAATCGAAACTCGAGTTGGCCAGGCCTGAACCTAAATTTCAGGACCGTAAGTTGTATTTAAATAAAATATACATCGCAACCCACATTATTTTATGCATTTTCAAGGAAATCAGAATAACTAAAAGGATAATAATAATTATTATTAAATAACGTTCACTAATCAAATCTTGAACCTTTAATTACATTGAAAAATAATAATAATAATAACAAAATGCATTGAATTTTAAAAAATCTTCAAATAAAACAAAAGGAAAAATCATCAATCACGCCCAACCGGTTCTTCATATACAAACCCTACAAAACAGTCTATACGGGTGTGAGTGCGATGGCTTGTAGGGTCACATCCTTCCCAAAATTAAAAATTTTACGTTAACACCAATACAACTCAATAAAATAAATAAGATCAATTTTGAGTATTGAATCGATATGTTACTTGACAACAATAACAATTTATTTTTCATAATAACAAAATAAGATAATATAGTTATCTAAAATCCTTTTTGGTTCAATTCAGGGCAGAGCACCCATCTATGTTAATCCTTTTAGGGAATGACCCTTGGCAGAGCACCGGTGTTGATCGTTTTGAGAAATCACCCTCGGTAGAGCACCTGATGAATAGACTTTTAGGGTAAATACCCAGGGCAGAGTACCTGTGTGTGTTGATCCTTTTAGGGAAGGGCGGAGCACCTGTGCCAATCCTTTCGGGTATGACCTTGGGCAGAGCACTCGTACCGTGCCGATCCTTTCGGAAATAACCCTGGGCAGAGCACTCAAAAAAATAACATGATGATCCTTTTGGAGAAGAGTACCCGTAAATTCAAATACATTCTACATCATGTAATAATAATGAAATAATCACAATTTAAGCACATGACGATAATTAATTGAAGTCAGTTAATAACTTAAATAAATTATCTCTATAATATACAATTAAGAATCAAATAAAATAATCTGCAACTAATGACAATAATCAAATAAATTGAATACATAACAAATAATCAAATCAATCTATATGTTATCTTAAAATTTTTAACAGGGAAGATCACTTACCTGATTTAGTGTTTTAAATCTGATATGGTGTTTTGTCTAATCACCACTAGAGTTACAATGTAATCGATTAGTACCTTAAAAATTCAATTTGGCGTTTTGATGACGATAATAATGTATCAATCGGTTGATTTATGACCCGGATAAATCGGCTTTCCTGCAATTGACAACAAGATAATCTGACAGCACTTAATGCATTAGATATATGAACCTATACCTGAAGGTAACTCGCACGCTGGCTCACTGAGTTGACTCAGTGAGTTGTTGTGCAATAGAAGAGTTAATGCAACAGTGCAATGGAAGAATTATATGTTGAAGTGGTGTAAAAGAGAAGTTGATCTGTAGTGGGGAGATCACTTACCTGAGGGTCTAATGTGGGATGCTTTCTGAAGTGGTTCAGTATCAACCCAAGATCGGCAACACAACGACGAAAACGTTGGACAGGCTCGCTGGAACATTAGCTAATGCAGTTGAGCTCTCTTTCTCCTTCTATTCTTTGGTGTTAAGTTTCTCTCTGGCGACAACTTACTGTACTTTGGGTCGGACGATGAAGATTTCATTAATAACAATTGGGATCAGAAGAAAATCCAAGGTTTCCATAACCTAACTGCAAGGATTTGAGGATTGGTTGGGTTTCGAAGTTGAGAAAACATATTAGAGAATGAGAGTTGATTGTAAAAGGCATGCAGAAGTTCGCGGAGTTTAGTTATAAAACGTAAGCTAAGTGGGATCCATTAGATGTGCATTGAGAAATCTACATTATTCATTTGGTTTGCAAGATTGATCAAAGGTAAGGCTAAGAAATAAAATAGATTGAAAGATCAAGTGGGCTGCACGAGCAGATCTAATGTAAGAGACAGTAATGGCTATGGTTTCTATGTGCTCCGGTCTGAATGAATGGTTCAGATCGGTGGGCTAGTCCCATTTGGATGGTGGGTTGGAGGGTTTAGATGAGTCTAGCACCCTCTGTTGCGGAGGAAGGAGTGGAGAGAGAAATTTGGGGCTGGGCTGTTAATCGTAGTGACGTGCCACTCAATTCTCTCTTCTTCCTCTTTTTTAAAAATTTAAAAAGACAGTGGGCCCCACATGGATGTTGTGAAAAATCTAATCCATCCATCAATCTTGCTTGTTTATATTAGAACATGGGTCAAAAAAATGAGGCTGATCCAAAGCTCAGGTGGACCACAACATGAGAAACAGTGGGGTTCAGAATACCCACCGTAAAAATAAATAAATAAATGGGATGTTACAGGTCATCCATACCATTTTCTTGATATGGTACCCGAAAAATCTCTCATCTTGAAAGATCCTAACCCTTAGATAAGTGGCCTTAGGTTGCTGAGAGAAAATATGGAGATGGCCCACATCCATCAGAAGGAGAAAGGCTAAAAATTGAAGGGTTAGGATCTTAAAATCAAAGAGATTTCAAACACCCTCTTTCTGCGGTGGAGCCGTGAGTTGGATGCGGATTGCCTGTGGAAGCCTTTCCCATCATCCATCCATTTGGCAAGATCGTTTTTAAGTCATGAGCCTGAACATGAGACAGATTCAAAACTCAAGTGGAAGGGGGGGAAATGATTCCCACCGTTGAAACCTTCCTAGGGCCCACCATGATGTTTATTTGTCATCCAACTGTTCACGAGGTTACACAGACCTGAAAAAAAAAAAAAAAAAACAAATATCAGATTGATCCAAAACTTCTGTGGCCCACTAGAAGTTCTTGATGGTATACATTAAATCTACACTTCTTTCTGTGGTGTGATCCACTTGAGCTTTGGATGTCTGACTCATTTTTGGGATACACCCTAAAATCATCTTGTAAAATGGATGGACGGTGTAGATATTGCACATACATCATGGTGGAACACACAGAGCTTGATGACGTTAAAACCAAGGAGGTCTGGCACACCACGCAATTCGTTTCCCGACCCATGTTACAACATTCAGATGGGCTGAAAGCCCATTTCAGCCCATACAGCTATCAGCCATAATAAAATAAAAAATAAAATAAAATAATAATAATAATAATAATAATAATAATAATAAAGACAAAAAGGGCTAACACACATATAAGTTGTTGACCACGAACAGGAAGACATTGAGCTGATGCATTCCCTTGGAGTGAATTCCTACCGATTTTCCATATCCTGGGCCAGGATCCTCCCAAGTGAGTTTTACTTACATCTTTGCAAATTCAGTGTTAGGTAAATTTGTGTGCCACATCCAATCCATCCAAAAGGTTGACCCCACTACAAAGATCACATCAGTGCTAAAATCAGGTGAATCCACTCATCGAGCGTGCCACATTGTAGTTTGGACCAAATGAACAGTTGTCCAATGTATCCTTTGGTGTGGCCCATACGAGTAGTGGATTAACCTAATTTTCTGGATACATATTCTTTATGGTGGGTTCAACCTTTGGAACGTGTTGGATGTTTTACCAACTTGGGGTATTGACATTTAGGTGTGTGTGAGACAAAATATTTTAATAGAATCTTAATCTTCATTTTAATATCTGTTAATCAACAACAGAAGGAAGGTTTGGTGAGATTAATGGGGCATGAATTGAATTTTACAACAACATCATTAATGCTCTCTTGCTCAGAGGTAACAACATCCTTTGATTCTGTACACTACAACATCCACCAAACATACATATTTGCTAATCCTACCTGCCTGTACAACCCATTTACATGCTGGCAGCCTGCCACACGTGAGCAATATCTGATTTATCAATCAAGTGGGCCATGCAGCAGAGGTTCCCTGGCCCAGATTTCAGGCCGGTCAACTCATCAGAAGGACTAGAGTGCTTATAAGGACTTTGACTCATCTGATGAGTGGACTAGCGTTCCAAGTGCAACAGGTTTCCAGAGTAATCGGCCTCCAGGATACAACGACTATGACCTGGTCTCAGTGGTGTACTCACTGTACATGGGCTCGAACCACTTGCAGTTTAATCCGAAAGTGCTGATCAGTTGACTCAGCAATGAACTTTCGTATATTTAAAACTAGAATCGGTACTCTTTATATGGACTCCGAAGTGGTGCATAAACACCCTTTACAAAAGGTTAGGTCCGTTGGGTTTAAACCCAATAGGTGCGACTAACTGGAACGATGCATCTCTCTGTTTTAAAACGAAAAGGCGTAAGTGCGAATACACTCTCGCAAATAAAGTCCCGCGAGTACCCATATACACACACCTACGCGAGTACACTCACACCACACCCGCACCCACGGACTCGGACTCGGCTCGGCTTGGCGCGCGCGCATGTGGTCAAATGACATATATTAGAGTTATTAGCATAGCCCCCCCATAAGAACAAATTCACATGCCTCCTGAATGAGGCTCAAGCCCAAGGTAAAAAGACTATGTTATATACAAGATAGTTTTCTTTATTAAATTCGATGCGGGACAAAACTCACAACTCAAAAGCACTAAAAATTTTCAAATGTGGAGGGACACCAAAAATTTGAAAACTAAATTTTTAATATTTATATTAAAACAAAATACAACACTCACACCCATACAAAGCTTGTATTTGATTTGACTACCTAATTAGTGTTAATTGTAGGTTTGCACAAACTAAATCATCATCTTTTAAACTTACTCATGAAACACGAGAAACTTAATTCATTTAAATGGGCTATTTTTTAGGTATATACAGGCTTTAGGTGACATTTGGTTTAAAATTATATAGATGAATAATTATCATACATATATATGGATGGAATTAATATAATGGATACATCCATACATCTATTGGTAAATACATGGTGTCATTCTAAATATATATGTAATTTTATAAAGAATACATGTATGCATAATTAATTGGAACATAAGATATATATGTGTCACAAACTATACATTTTAAACACATGCAACAATGCTATTATCATATTTACAGGAAAGGAGCTAATGCAAGAGGCTACTTTGTTTAGTCTCTAATCGACAATTTTGAATGGTTGTATGGGTATACGCTATGATTCGGACTTTATCATGTGGATTATCATACATTGGAGAGGACACCTAAACTATCCGCCAAATGGTACAAAAAATTCCTCAACAACCCGAAGATGCTAAAACAGATGGGTGGTGGTGATTCAAGATCATGGCGTATATCGTCCTAGTCTCTACGCAAATGTTTGTGATGTATAAATGATATTTTATTTATGTTGTGTAAAATAATAGTTTGGTAGTGTTTCAATTAATTAGTGCATGATAATCCATTGTATTATGTTGTATTCAATGGATAAATGTACGCTCTATATTTAATTCATCCCCACGTAGGCGTGTCACATGACATGCCTAAAAGATGTAATAAAATCACTTTGATCATATAATTATTTTCCAAGTAGTGATATACATCCCTCATTTTGCATGAGTGTTGAGGAATGTTAAATACAATTGGCACCCTTATCCGTGATCTGAGTTGCTTATCATGTGGGTGAGATGCCTATCTTGGAAATCATACCTAGATATGGATAGGAGACTCACATCTGCATAATGTATGTTAAGTGTGGACATTGGGAGATGTCTTATACGCATTTTATTTCTTTGGAACACTTGTAGCCCACCTGAGGAATAGTTTAGGTCCAGCAAAAATAGGTTAAATTACCACATACAAGAAAAGTGCCAAAAATTATAGTTGATTAACCACATTATGGGTCCCTCTACAATGTTGAGTTGGGTGAAAATAATCAACAAAATTTGAAAAACAACTACAATAAGTACTTTGGTCTGATACCCCTGATTTTTCAGAACCTTCTCAAAAATGTCATAGCATTCGTGCATGTGCGACTAAACCCTTCGTGCAGGTGCTCAATCTGTTTCCTGTGCGTGCACTTCATATGTGGTCGTACCTCGATCCTTTCTATAGACCCTTCCAAGGGAGGTGAGTGTATGCCCTGTTGTCCCGGAGATCCTCGAACATGTGTCCATGCCTTTGCACATGTGTGTCCTAAACTACACCCAGATCTATAGCTCAGGTGGTAGGCTGAATGAAAGATACCTCGTTTCAACACTGAGGTCTTGGTTTCGATTCCGGGGTGGCTAACACTGAAGTGTGAACTAACAGGGGGTGTACTAACAAGCTAACAAAAAAAAGTATGTCCTAACTTCATTCATATTTGCTTGTACCCTCGTAAATGAGAGACTGAACCCTTGTATGTGTAGGATCAAACCGTGCACCGGCTCATGTGTGAATCTGCACAAAGAATTATGAACCTTCATGTGCACGAAGAGGAACCCGAATGAAAGGAGCTATAAGCCTCCCCTTGCCCCTAGTGGGCTTAGACCCAAACCCAACCCAAGGGCCCAAGGGCCATTACAACATTCCCCACCCATTCTCTCTCTTACTTCACTACATTCTCACCCCTGCAACATCCTCTGCTCACTCTCTATCCTTCCACTCACTCTCTATGCTCTCCTTATGACACCTCACTACCCTATGCATCTTCTCCTCATGATAACTCACCCCTAGTTAGCCACTTCACCCCCACCCCCCCCCCCCCCCCCCCCCCCCCCCCCACACACACACACACACACACACACACTTCCCATTTCAGCCAATGCATGCCTTACACTAACCTCACTCTAGTTAACTCCCTTAACCTAAGCGCTAGTTAACTCTCTACCTAGGTTAGTGTTAGGTTAATTGTTGGAGAATTTCAGCAAAAAGAGAGGAGAAAAGAAAGAAGAAAGAGAGAGAAAAAAGAAAAGGAAATAAAAAAATGAAAGAAAACATAAAATAAGGAAAAGAGAGGAGAAAGAAAATGAAGAGGGGAAGAAGAGGAGAAGTTATAGCTGCTAATTGCGATCAAGATAATGATTGATTGCCAGATTACGAGCAAATTGAGGGAAAGGAAAACAAATACTGGTTGAGAGGGAGAGATAAAGGGAAACGAAGAGAGACACAAAGAAATGAGCATAGTAACGACTATGGTCTAAACCTCTCCTTCTCTCTCCACCTTAATGTAGAATACATCATATCTAAATATAATTGGATTACAGAGCAGGAATTGTTGAATATAAGCAAAGACTTTGTCGATTCATGAGTCCATAGATTTAATTTCACATTGACTTTGTCAATTCATGAGTCCATAGATGTAATTTGGCATTAACTTATTACTTAATAGTAGTTGGACGAGAATGATGTCTTAGTATTTTACAGATGTGATCGGAAGGACATCTCTTTTATGTAAATAGACCATTCAGAGGCACCATCTCGTAACCAAATTGCTCTTGTGTTGATTCTACGGTCTAAACGAGGAAGGACAAGCAGAAAGGCAATGATCTTACACAAGTTTAGTCTACAAGTTTAGTTGAATGTAAAAATTCTCAGTTACAAATGGTCGATTTCGACCAAGGTGAGTGATTTCAACCAGATATGGCTAATCTTGACCAAAGTAGATGATTTCGACCAGATATGGCAAATTTTAACCAGATATGGAGAATGTTGACCAATGTGGGTAATTTTGACTAAAGATGGTCGATCTCGACCAAAGCGGGTGATTTTAGCCAAATATGGCCAATCTCGACCAAGGAGGGTAATTTCGACCAAATATGGCCAATCTTGACCAAACTGGGTGACAAAGACCTAGATGAATGCACTACAAAAATCTCAGTCTGATACAAAACTTTTGTCGCCCCGAAGTAATTTTTAATGGCAGGTATTCAATCACCACTATTTCCAATGGTGTGGTCCACTTGATATTCGTGTGTGCTTCATTTTTGACATAATGTCCTAAAATGATCTCTCAAAAAAGATAGATGGCGTAGATGTAAGGAATATACATTAGGTGGGCCCCACAATCTGGGATCCATCGAAGCCGCACTCATAATAAGTAATTCGTACCACATTTCCAAATTACATTTAATAATATTAGAAAATGGTACCGTGAAACTGATCTCTTTAAAATATAAACATTATAAGAAAATGTGGCATTACTGATGCATTTTTTTTTTTGTGGCCTAGCACCGGCATATATAAGAATCGCTAGTGCTTCGTGCGGTCACTGATGATCGAATTAAACAAGTGCCCCCGTAAAGATTTTGGTCATTTGAAAAAGCAACTAAATTGGGTGCCGACAACAGATCCCAAAATAATAAAAACCCTAACCGTTAAACTCATTTGACCTCTCTCTCTCTCTCTCTCTCAAACTCCACGACTCCTACCTACTGCAACCCACCTACGCCTGCACCCCCTACTATGCAACCCCCTTGCAAACTTCCTTCTCTCTCTCTCTCTCTCTCTCTCTCTCTCTCTCTCTCTCTCTCTCTCTCAGCAACCACTCTTCTATCTCTGCACACAGCAATGAGAATTAATAATAGCAATTGTTTGGTTTTCTTTGGCTAGCCAAATCTCCTGATTTCTATCTTCACTAGGTATGAAAATTCTCTCTTAGGTTTTCATTTCTATTTGGTTGTTTTTCAGATTTCACCCTTTCATTAATGGCATTCCCCCTTTTCCCCTTGATAGATTTTACCCTTTTAGTTTGTGGTCAGATCATTGTCTTGTTGCGCTAGATCTCCATTCACTACCATTGTTTTCATCCTCTACTCTGAAGGTTGATTCGGAGTTGAATCTCTTAATTAGATTCATGTATTCGAAGGTCGATCCATAACTGGAAGTCATGGATAGGTCATCACTCCCCACCAAGGGCTCAGACAAATTCAAGGCCTTCATCCAACGGGCGAATCCCTGAGTTCAAGCTTTAGGGCCTGTTCGGCTAGGTGGATTGTAAGGGATTGGAAGGGATGGGATGGATTTTAAGGTAATGATGCTGGTGTCAGTGGATTGGTTTAAGATCCATAGAATTGCTATATCCCGGGACAAGTTCACCGTGTCTGTTTGGCATGCCCGACATATCTCGAGATTTTACCTTCCAATTCCTTCCAATCCGTCCAACCAAACACGCCCCAGGCACGATTGAAGGAAATTAGGAGGGATGGGATTAATTTTAAGGTAATGATGGTGATTTCAGTGGATTGGTTTAAGATCCATTGGATTGCTATATCCCAGGACAAGTTCACCAAGTCTGTAAATCCATGGGATTGCTATATTCCAGGACAAGTTCACCAAGTTTATTTGGCACACCCGGCATATCTCAGGATTTTACCATCCAATCCCTTCCAATCCATCCCGCCAAACAGGCCCTTAAAGATGAAATTACTAAGGGCCTGTTTGGCCGGGCAGATTGGAAGGGATTGGATGGTAAATTCTTGGGATATGCCGGGCATGCCAAACAAACCTGGTGAACTTGTCTTGGGATATAGCAATCACATGGATCTTAAACCAATCCACTGACATTACCATCATTACCTTAAAATCCATCCCATTCCTTCTAATATTCTCATTCAATCATAGCTAGGGCATGTTTGGTTGGACGGATTGAAAGGAATTGGGAGGTAAAATCCTGGGATATGCTGAGTGTGCCAAACAGACACGGTGAACTTGTCCCTGGATATAGCAATCCCATGGATCCTAAACCAATCCACTGACACCACCATCATTACCTTAAAATCCATCCTATCCCTTCCAATTCTTTCCAATTCGCCCGACCAAACAAGCTCTAATCGTACTAGACATATTCTCATATATTATCTTATAAATGAATGAAATTACAAAAGTGCCCTTAAGTAAATAAAAGAAAAAATGTCGAAAATACATTTATATAAAAACTATATTCCTAATACATCCCAAGACTAAGTAAGTGGGTCATAGGCCCATAACCACCACCGTTAACAGAAACAAAAACAGGTGCCACTATAACAACCATGGGTAAGGAGGTCTGATCCATATGCCGGACACAAAATAGGTCCGATCCAACATGGCCGACACAAAAAACAAGAAGAAAAGAAAATACATTTTGTCAAAATTCCTGATTCAACGAAGCTATATCGTCGAAGGTATATGGCAGGCATGATTGATCAAGGCCAATGAGGAATGGTGGTGATGAACAAAGAGCGCATTGGACGTAAATGTGCATGGAGAGTAATGAAATTGATGCACCCAAGGAGCACCAAATAATCAAAATGGGTCCAAACAAGTGGGTGAATTTGTCTCCTCTTGTACCAATACCTAAAAATAAATAAATAAATAAAAGTCCATTGACAAAAGCAATGGTAAAATAGCCAATGGATCCCACTACGCTGGAAATACTAATGACCCACACGTGAATTGGGTTTACAGAGATATGGGCCTACAACGATAGGTCAGAGGGCCACATCTTCCAAAGAAGGCCTCATCGATAAGGGCGTTAGATGGCCCAGTAACAAATGAGATTGAGGGCACTAGTGCCGGCGACGATGGCCAGAGCAGGTTGTCAGCGATCGTGATGGCAGCATGGCCGGAGCTGGCTGGATTTGTATGAACAGATCGAAGATTGTTTTGGCAGTGTGTGAAAGATGATGGGGTTAGTGCAGTAGATGGGTTTGGCTCTGCATGGTGGGTGTGGGCAGAGTTGTGTTTTGGCGGGGGTTTGGGTGAGTTTAACAATCGGGTTTCAATGGTTGCCTGCGGTTTCAATGGGGTTTAGGCGAACATAGGATGATGATGGAGAGGATTTTAGGTGGTTGCGGCGATGCGGTGTCGATGGGGTTGGGAGATCAGGTGTACGGCCAGTGCTAGAGGTGGTGCCTGATGTGGATGGTCCAGTCGGTTGTGGGATGCAGTAGGGTGGAGGCAAATGGCAATGGTGATAGATTTAAGGAATGGGTTCAACTGAGCAATGAAGGAAGCTAGTTGCATTTGGTAGATATCAATGCGTTGACATATAGTTCGTCCAGTGGGCCCCATTATGCAATAGCCATACCCAAAAAAATGTACACCCGTTTAAATTAATGGCTTGATAATACTTGGATTCCATAAATAAACGACCTACCATACGGTGCTTGAGTGTAGAAATCAGCTTGTGCTAGTGAGTCCTATTGGTCATCTGATCCAAGCTATTGATATTTTATGACCCACTGTGTACTATCAATATGCCAAAAATATCTAACATAGAAAAATCCTCAACCGTCCAAAAAGTGTCCAACAATGAAACGGTTGAGATATAATCCACCCCAATTAATGTCATATAGTTACATCTCCCTATGCAAATTTATTTGTCTATTTGGGTCCTTAACTCTTACCCTGGTGGTAGATTCCCAGGAGTTTCAACACCGGGTCAAGGGTTCGAGTACCTACCTGTGGTGAAATCCCACAGTGTGCGTGCGTAAGCGTGTGTGTGGGGTTTGTGTGTGCCTGTTAAAATAATATATAAAAAAATAAAAAAATAAAATCTATTTCTTTATTTGTTTGGTTGGCCAGTCACAGTTATCCCCAGCATTTCAACATTTTGGCTCACTCCACTTGTGAGAATTAAAAAATGGAACATGCTAATCCAGTCCCATAACCCAAGTATAACAAGTTATGGAACATATATCTAAACCATCCAAATTGTGGGCTTCATTATTGCAGATGGAGCTTATATCTAAAATCATTATGATCAATCAATGGTAACCATTCATTTGTATCTACCAGTCAAAAGAGTTAGAAGTATAATTGTAATTGATCCAAATTTAAAGGGGAAATCAGTAGTCAATATCAATTTTCCAGTATAATTTATTATTTATGCTCTATTGGCAGATTTTCAGAGATTTGACCGGTTTGAATTTTAATACAAATATACCACGTATATGTTTGAAGATCGAAAGTGATGCAGAACTAACATTAGACTCTACTCTCCATGTACGCTGGGTTAATGAAAGTAACCCCGCCCTACCAATGGGCAGCGTTTGGGATGTAACAGGATAGGCCTAGACCCCACCCAACACTCTTAAGGTCGAAAGCTCCCCAGTGGCCCAAGCTCAAGCGTGGAGAATCTTGGCTGGGCTAGGCCTAACTCGGTCTGAATTGGCCTTGCCTAAAAAGTTATAAATCTTTATTTCCCATTTAAATGTTCTTAATCTATCTATTGATCAAGTGGGCCATACATGCACATAAAAATAAACATCTTACAAAATGAAATCAATGATCATTGTTTAAGATGGTTGGACCCAATCCGAAAACATTGATCAGGACATTTACAGCATGCCCAAGCCCAGCCCATGGCCCAAGCTAACAGGCAAGGCATACCGGTCTCGATCGCATGCTCTGTTCACACGTCTTTTGTGTGCGGATTTTGAGAGACAAGTTCGATGATTTTTTATTATTTATTTATTTATTTATTATTATTATTTTAAAATTATTTTTTTATTTTTTACACACGCACACACACCCCCACACACTCACGCCACAAGCACACACACCCCACACACGCACGCCGTGGGATTTCACCACTGTGGGTACTCGAACCCTTCACCCGGTGCTGAAACTCCGCGGAGTCTTCCACCCAGTTAAGAGTAAGGACCCCAAGTTCGATGATTTAGAAGGAATGGATTAGGTGCGGCTCTTCCCTCATCCAACACGGTGCAGACTTGGCTGTGGGGCCCAACTTGATACATATGTTGTATATCCATGCCGTTCATCTGTTTGACCAGTTCACTGTACGGCATTTGTGTAAATCGATTTTTTTTATTTTTTATTTTTTAAAAAAATAAACCACACTATAGGAACCAGTGATGATTGAACGTCCACCGTTACAAACTTCCTATGATCTACCTTAATGTTCACTTTCCATCCAAACTGCTGATAAAGTCACACTGATCTTGACGAAGGGAAAAAACAAGTTTCAACTTGATCCAAATCCTTTGCAGCCCACAGGAAGTTTTCGGTGATTAAATACCACTGTTTCATGCGGCATGGTATACCTGAGATTTAGATCTACTTTATTTTTAGTTACACACATTACAGTGATCTTAAAAACGGATGGACGGTGTGGATATACAATACATATATCAAGGTGGGCCCCACGGTCAGGGCAGTACCTAATCCGCTCCCTGACATACAACCTTCAATGGTTTTATGTGAGATTAAAAAAAAGAAAAAGAAAAAAAAAAAAAAGAAAAGAAGAAGAAGAAGAAAACTGATGTGACATTCGATTGGCCCCAGTAAGTTTTAACGTTGGGTATTCAATCAACACCGTTTCCTATAGTGGCTCACCTAAGATTTTATCTGATTTATATTTTGTATTATCCCTTAAAATATCCTGTAAAAATGGATAGACGGAATGAATGTAAGGAAAATACATTGATGTGGATCCGACAGTCAGCGATCCACCCACCCCAGTTGGTCCCTGGATCCACCGAAGCCGTGCTCAGCCAAAGCATGCTGAGCCACATTTTAAATGCGCGTGAGATTCACTGTTTCACACAAAGAGGGAAGCCATTAGCTACTGACAGGTTAAGTAGCGAGACTCGCTACTGAAGTGACGTCACCAAATTCTGTGGGCCCACCATGATGTATGTGTTATATCCACACAGTTCATCCATTTGTAGATATCATTTTAGATTATTATACAAAGAATGAGGCAGATCAAGACCTGGAGTGGATCCCACCATAGAAAACAGTGAGAAGAGTGAGGTGCAGCCCGTTGAAATCTTCCTAAGGTCCACCATAATGTTTATTTGAGATCCAACCTTTTCATGTGTTAACGCAGACATCAAAGAAGGGAAAACACAAATATCAGCTTGATCGAAAACTTTTGTGTACTTTAGAAGTTTTTAATGGTGGGCGTCACTCTCCTCACCGTTTTCTGTGGTGGGGACCACTCGAGCTTTGGATCTGGCTCATTCTTTGGATCTTGCCCTAATATGATCTCTCCAAATGGATGAACGGTGTGGATACACAACATACATCACAGTGGGGGCCAAAGAACTTGGTGACGTCACTTCAGTAGCTAATCCGCGTTCCACATGGACCCCACAATTTGAATTTTCCAATGTTCTTTTCCAGGAGGGGATTAGGTGCGAACCCGGACTCACTGAAGATGGTGCGACCCTTACTTTGGGACCCACCTCAATATATTTATTAAATATCCATACGGTCCATCCGTTTTGATATATCACTTCAAGGAATGATGCCAAAAAGGAAGGATATCTGAATCTCTAGTGGAGCATAACATAGGAAAACAGTGGTATTTGACCATTAACAAATTATAGTGGGCCACAAATGTTTTGGACCTAGCTGATATTTGTTTTTGTTTTTGTTTTTTTTTTATCCCTTTATTACAAAAACATTACGGTGGCCCCTAGTAAGTTATTAATGGCGGACCGTTCAATCACCACTGTTTCCTATTATAGTCCACTTGAGAAATTTTTATTTTTTAGAAAATCAATTAAAAATGATTGAGAAAAATTGAAATTTTGGAAAAAAAAAAAAAAAAAAAGTTGTGATTTAATAAAAAGATAGATTTTGAAAAAAAAAAATTTGAATAAAATTGATAATTTTGAAAAAATAAAAGATTTTGAAAAAGAAAATTGAAATATTAAAAAAAAATTGTGAAAATTTTGAAAATTTTGAAAAAATATATTTAAAAAAATTGAGATTTTTTATTTTGAAAAAAATTTGAGAAGTTCGATGAGAAATGACAAGTTCGAAAAAAAATATTTTAAAAAAGAAAATGAAGAAGCTTGAAAGAATAAAAATTTTGAAGATAAAATGAGATTTAAAATTTGAGATTTTGGCAAAAAACTGACAGTTTGAAAAGGAAAATTGAGAAGTTAAAAAAAAAATCATTTTGGAAAAAAAAATTGAAAATGTTCAAGAAAATTGAGATTTTGAAAAAACAAATGTTATTTAAAAAAGCATCGAGATTTTGACAAAAAAAATTATCATTTTGAAAAAGATAATTGAAAAGTTGAAAACAAAATGCTGCTTTTGAAAAAAAGATGACATCTTGAAATTTTTGTTAAGTTTGAATAAATTGTTAAGTTTGAAAAAAACAATAGATTTTAGGAAAATTTTGAGATTTTGGAAAAAAAAAATCAGAATTTGTATTTTGAAATAAAAATTTTGAAAATTTTGATAACAAATATGAGATTTTGTAAAAGTTTTGAAAAAAAATGGACATTTTGAAAAAAAAAAAAAAAAGAAGAGATTTTTAACAAGAAATTGAGATTTATCTATGAAAAAAAATGAGATTTTTTACTAAATTACTAGGGACATCCACTAATTGAACCTCTAACCGCTTATGCACACAATGATTCACTTGTGAAAAAATATAGCCCAAGTATTATCAGGCCATCCTAAGGTTGATCTGAGATTGATCAAATTCTATGATCAGGCCATCCTAAGGTTGATCTGAACAATTAGATATGTTCGGAACGTGCTAATTAGGATAGAGAACAAAAATGGGTTCAATATGACCTGAAACGAATAAGATCCATCCAAAAAACTCTTTAAATGGGCATTATCAGTTTGTCTAGATCTAGACTGATTTTGGACAATCTGATCGATCCAGATTAAAAAGTGAATAACTTCATATGTTTAGATTGCATTTCACTCAAATCTTACCGTTGGATCACAGGATTTGGCCCATCATATTGTGGATCAATCTTGTCCACCCAATATATTTCTCATCGATAGTGGCGAGTGACTAGTCAAATCGAAGTTTGAATTTTATTTTTTTTAATGGCATTTTCAAAAATAAAAATAAAATTTGAGAAGTTTGAATAAAATTAAAAAGTTTGAAAATTTTTGAGATTTTGTATTTTGAAATAAACATCATGGTGGGCACTAGGAAGGTTTCAACGGTGGCTGTCACTGTCCCCACTGTTTTATGTGGTGGGGTCCACTTGAGCTTTGGATCCGCTTCATTCTTTGGCTCATGCCCTAAAATCTCTCCAAATGGATGAACAGTGTGGATACAACACAAACATCATGGTGGGACCCACAAAACTTGGACACATCACTTCAATAACGGATCCGTGTCTCCACTCATTGTTATAGAAACCCAATGTTTTAGTAGTGTTTTTTGGCAATCTAACTTGTTGATAATGTAAAAAAGATATGGATTAAGGAAAATTACAAAGATCAAATTGATCCAAAACTTTTGTGGCCTGCAAAAGGTTTTTAATGATTATTCATCACTATTTTGATTAGTATGGCCCAATTGAGATTTGGAACAATCAATTTGAAGAATATCCAGTTCATCAATTTCATGGATATTTAAATATTTTGAAGTTTGGATATTGTATGGCAATTATTTATTCATTGAAATAATGTCTTTTCAATTTCATCTGTTATGTTATTCTGAGGTTTGGATTTTGTTTTTAATGGCGGCAGTAATCAATTTAAAGAATACCCATTTCATCAATTTATTCAAAATTTTAGTTTGCATTTCTTTTCTTTCTCTATTTAGTTATGACAATTTTTCCTCATTAATAGAACAATCTCCAATTCTTCAATTTCATCCATTATGTTATTTTGAAGTTAGGATTTTTTTTTATTTTTTATTTTTATAATGGCAATAACAATCATTTTGAATAATTCTAATTCACGAATTTCATCGAAATTTAAAAATTTTGAAGTTTGGATTTTGGATTGTGTTTGTAATGTCATTTTTTATTCATTAGAACAATGCCCAGTTCTTCGATTTCATCCATTATGTTATTTTGAACTTTAATTAGATTTTGTTTGTAATAGTAGTTGTTGATGCTAAAATCTGATTAACCCTCGCTGGACCTCTAGATAATTGTACACGAAAAAAACAAAGGAGACCTTGATTGTAACAAGAGGACCCTCCGATGCCTAAGTCAGAATCAAGCAATTTGGGTCCAGTAGAGTTAAAGGTTTACTGGTGCGTACCTTTCACTGTAGATTGGCCCTCTATTTATAGGCTAGGAGTTTATTATGTGGAGATAAACGCTCCCTGAATCATAGGCGTACTCTTAACAGCCGTTTCTCAACTGTTTCCTGAGATCTTAGGTGACAATAAAATTAAGTGGTCGAACTTTGAAAACATATGAGGCTAATAGCTGAGGTCGACCATCCAGACCGACCACAGGAATTAAACTCATGGCCATTCTGACGACAACCTTCCTGAGCTAGGTGCTTTGTAGGATGTGGTCAGTTCTTCTTTCAATATATCTTCAACCTTCTGTCGAATTCTTAGGTCGTGACCAAATGTCTGAGCAGCAGAGATGAGTTGGTTTCTTTCAAACCTTAGCGGTGTCTTGAAGGTGCCAAGGATGGCCATCCCCTTTATCTTATCGTATGATGTAGAGACTCCCTTGTAAGTTCCGAGCAGCACAACCCTGCGTTTAAGATCACGACTCAGATGACCCTCAGAGGATCTCAGTAGGAGTTTAACAAGAGCTGGGAAATGGATGAGACCATGAGAGGGCTTTGTGCTCGTCCTCTTTTGAAGGAAGCGGAGGTACTTCATCTTCTGGAGGACGAGGCCGGCCATGCAACAACTATAGATATCCGAGTCGACCTCATCTCTCTGACCAGTTCATTTTTACCCATAACAACACCATAGAATCTCCACCATTTATATAATGGGATCCACCTGATGACTGGCTTAAATCTTACACACGTCTTAGGTTGCCATACTTGAGAGGCGGATTGGCCAAAATAAGATGCACAGTGTTCGTGCACAAAATTAATAATAAATAAAATAAATAAATAAAAGTGACATTTTCTTTTGCCTCCGTTCTCCCAAAATGAATGGGTCTGATGACCGTTGCTACTAGGGCTGAAAGTCTGGCGGGTTAGGTTACGTCGGGTCGGTACTCAACCCTAGCCCAACCTAAGGTTCCTATACCACAACCCCAACCTAACCTTGGGTTGGGAATTCTCAACCCAAGCCCAACCCAAGCGAGTTTGGTCAGGTTGGCCAGTAGATATATGCTAATATTTTCATTATTACATAGTTTATTATATTTTCAATACAAGTTTTATTTTTTATACGTATAATTTTATTAATTATATATGTAGTTATTTATCATAAAGAATATTTTTTCTAAACAAACAAGTTAAAATATAAGATAACTACTCCTTTAAAAGTCGTATTGTGTATCAAGCAATCTATATGGGAGAGAAATTCGGTGTATCTTATTAGCTTGACACTACAAGAAAGAGGGTTTTTAGCAATGAAAAAAAGTTTCAAACTTTTAGCGACGAAATTGTAAGTTCGTAGCTAAAAGTCACTTTTAGCACCAAAAATTATCATCGCTAACGGCGGTAAACAATTTTTCAACAAATCGAAAGGTTTACTTTTAGCTACGAAACTTTTTTGTAGCAACAAAACGTGCATAAGACTTTTAGCGACGAAACTTTTCGTCGCTAAAAACTGCAAACGATTTTGTTAAGGTTTATGTTTAGCTACGAAAATTTTCATAGCTAAAAATATGTGCATGAGACCTTTAGCGACGAACATTTTCATCCCTAAAGGTTGTAAACAATTTTTCCAAAAAATCAAAAGGTTTCCTTTTAGCTACGAAAATTTTCATAGCTAAAAAACGTGCATATGACTTGTAGCAACAAAAATTTACGTCGCTAAAAGTTGTAAATAATTTCTCATTAATATCGAAAGTAAAGATATGAAAAGACTTTTAGCAACAAAATGTTTCGTCGCTAAAAGCTATAAACAATTTTTCATAAATATCAAAAGGTTTACTTTTAGTTATGAAAATTTTCGTAGCTAAAAAACGTGCATATGACTTTTAGTGATGAAAATTTTCGTCATTAAAGGCTGTAAACAATTTTCAAAAAAATCGAAAGGTTTACTTTTAGCTACGAAAATTTTTGTAGCTAAAAATACGTGCATGAGACTTTGAGCAACGAAAATTGTCGTCGCTAAAGCCTGTACATTTTTTTTTTTAAAAAAGAAAGGTTTACTTTTAGCTACGAAACTTTTCGTAGCTAAAAATACATGCATGAGACTTTTAGTGACGACAATGTTCGTCGCTACAGGCTGTAAACAATTTTGAAAAAAATCGAAAGGTTTATTTTTTGCTACGAAACTTTTCGTAGCTAAAAATATGTGCATGAGACTTTTAGCAATGAAAACTATCATCGATGAAGGCTGTAAACAAATTTTTTTTTAAATCGAAGGTTTGCATTTAGCTACGAAACTTTTTGTAGCTAAAAATACGTGAATGAGACTTTTAGTGACGAAAATTTTCATCGCTAAAGATTGTAATCAATTTTCAAAAACTTTTAGCTACGAAACGTTTCGTAGCTAAAAATACATGCATGAGACTTTTAGCGACGAAAGGTTTCGTCGCTAAAGGCTATTAGTGATTTTCAATTTACTTTTAGCTACAAAAATGTTGATAGCTAAAAATACGTGCATGAGACTTTTGGCGATGGAAATTGTCGTCCCTAAAGGTTGTAAAGAATTTTTTTTAAAAAAAATCAAAAGGTTTATTTTTAGATACGAAAATTTTCATAGCTAAAAATACGTGCATGAGACTTTTAGCTACGAAAATGTTCGTCGGTAAAGGCTATAAACAAAAATCGAAATGTTTACTTTTAGCTACGAAACTTTTTGTTGCTAAAAATACTTGCATGAGACTTTTAGTGATGAAAATTATCATCACTAAAGGCTGTAAACAATTTTAAGTTTACTTTTAGCTACGAAACTTTTCGTAGCTAAAAATACGTGCATGAGACTTTTAGCGACAAAATGTCGCTAAAGGCTATAAACAATTTTCAAAAGAATCGAAGGGTTTACTTTTAGCTACGAAACATTTCAAAAAAAAAAAAGGTTTACTTTTTAGTTAAGAAGATTTTTGTAGCTAAAAATCCGTGCATGAGACTTTTAGCAACGAAAATATTCGTCGCTAAAGGCTGTAAACAATTTTTAAAAAAATCCAAAGGTTTACTTTTAGCTACGAAACGTTTCGTAGCTAAAAATACGTGCATGAGTCTTTTAGCGACGAAAATTATCGTCGCTAAAAGCTGTAAACAATTTTTAAAGAATCGAAAGGTTTACTTTTAGCTACAAAACTTTTCGTAGCTTAAAATACGTGCATTAGACTTTTAACGACGAAAAGTTTTATCGCTAAAAGCTACAAATAATTTTCAAAATAATCGAAATGTTTACTTTTAGCTATTGAAAATTTTCGTAGCTAAAAATATGTGCATGAGACTTTTAGCGATGAAAATTGTCGTCACTAAAGGCTGTAAACAAATTTTCAAAAAAATCGAAAGATTTACTTTTAGCTATAAAAATTTTCGTAGCTTAAAAACATGGATGAGACTTTTAGACTAGAAATAATTTTTCAAAAATATCGATAGGTTTACTTTTAACTACGAAAATTAATTTCATAGCTAAAAGACACCTTTAGCAACGAAAATCTTCGTTGCTAAAGGCTGTTTTGAATTTTTGACATACCAAATTTCCGCGCTGTGTTGGCGATAAGACTTTTACCAACGAAAATTTTCATCGGTAAAAGTTTTTTTTATCTTTTTCCCGATGGCTGAAAACCGTCGATAATAATATAAAATTCTTTTAATTTTTCAAAATTTTTGTTGGTAAAAATGTGTATGTATGTATATATATAGTTTTTATATCATATGAATGGAAATTTATATATATATATATATATATATATATATATATATATATATATATATATATATATATATATATATATAATTAAAAGGTAATATTTAAATGATTTGTAATATCACATGAAAAAGAATATTGAAAAGTTTAGAAATTTTAAATATGTTGAAGGAAAATTTTGAGAACAAAATAATGATTGTGAAGAAAAAAAATCTGCATTTCAAAATTTTTGAAAAAAAAAATTAAAATATGAGAAAAATTTTGAGATTTTGAAAATAAAAATTCAAAATTTGTATTTTAAATATTTTTGAAATATTTTGTAATACAAATGATATTTAGTTAAAAGAGAAAAAAATATACATTTTGAGAAAAAATGTTAAATTTATTTGTGAAAAATAAAATTACTGAATTATTAGGCACATTTACTAATTGAACCTTTAATCGTTTTTGGACAATCTAATCCATTCAAATTGAAGAGTAAATAACTTCAGATGTTTAAACCAAATTTCATTGAAATTGTTGATCAATCTTGTATGCCCAATATCTTTCTCATATGTAGCCTGATTGAGGCGAGTAACTGGTCAAATTGAGTGTATTGATCATTAAAATAGAGTGAATGGACCAGACATGTAAAATGAGTCAAATATTCTGGTTAAATTGTGACCCAACTTATTGACCTCGTGATAACCTAAGAATTGATGTTAGTATATTTTGTGGGCCCCATCATGATGTCTGTCAAACATCAACACCATGGATTTGATGTCTCCCCTTTAGGTTATGAGATATCTCAAAAATCATCGGTAAACGAAACTCAAGTAGGCCATACCATCTAAAACTAATTGAAGACATCCTAAAAAATATAAAAGCACTTGGTGGGGCCCACATGAGTTTTGGATGTGGTTGAAACTTGGTCAGAACCTTCATCCAAGTGGGACACACATAATGAGTGGGTTGGATATGTGATTCACATTTAGGCAAGCCTAATATATGATTATGATCAATGTTTTAAGGAAACCCTTCTCCACTACATTTAGGTGAATTACTTGCTACCCTTACCAAAATAAACTCTGTGAGGTCCACCATTATTTATTTATTTTATCCACTATTCATCCATGTTAATAGATAATTTGAGGTCTAAAGAAAAAAAATGAAGCATATCCAAAGCTCAAGTGGACCACACCACAGGAAATAGTGTGATTGAACCTCTACCATTTAAAATTTCTTGGAGGCCATAGAAGTTTTGGATCAAGCTGATGTTTGTGTTTTCTATTCATTCATATATTTTTGATATTATGAACAACCTTTATCCATTTTTGGACAAAGAGTAAATAACTTTAGATGTTTAAATGAAAATTCACTCAAATTGTTGATCAATCTTGTTTGCCCAATATCTTTCTCATATGCAGTATGATCGAGGCGAGTAACTAGTCAAATTGAGGGTAATGATCAGTAGAATAGGGTGAATAGACCAGACATGTAAAAAACATGTGAGGCCATGGAGCACCGTCCGGATTTCTTGAAAGCTTTTCTCATTAAGTTTCTCATCTGGGAACTTAGTTGGCCATTATAATGCTTGTTAGAAATCCACTCCATCATTTCATTTTGTAAGCTTATTTTAGGCATTCAACCCAAACTCAGGCAGACATGAGAGAGAGAAAAGTGATAAAAGAAATTTGACCGTGGAAACTTTCCCAAGCTCTACCTTGATGTTTATATAACATCTAAAACTGTTTATACGGCCGGGATGAACTAAAACACAAAACTTATCATGATACAAAACTTTTGTGGCCATAAGAATGTTTTAATGGTGCTTGCTCAATCCTCTTTTAGGGTGACCCACTTGAGTCTTGCATTCGAGTTAAGTTTTGATCTTATATCTTAAAATGAGTTCAAAAAATAGATGGACAGGGTGGATTTCTCACAAACATCTTGGTTGCCTCACCCAACTTCCCGGGCAGGGACATCTTAGTTGCCTCGGTGCGCAATAGGCATCCACTAATGTAATATCCAAGGTACGATGAGAACTGGCCCGGTTCTATATTAGGACAGTCGAACAATGGGAGCAGATTGGGTGAGACCCCATACCTTGACTCTGGGGCTTACCGTGATATATGTGACTACATCCACACCTTAAAGTTCATTTTAGGGCATGGACTGTTATACAGTAACAGGAATCAGGAAACAGTGGTGATTAACCATTAAAAACTACTTGCGGGGCACAAAAGCTTTGGATCAAGATGATATTTGTGTAGTCTCTTCATTTAACTGTTTGTGACCTTATCAATAAGTTGGATGGCAAATAAACATTTTGGTGGAATTCATTAAGATCTTAATGGTGAGGATTCAATCATAACTATTTCCTCTGGTGTGGTCCACCTAAGATTTGAGTCAGTTTTATTTTTTGGATCATACTCTAACATGAGGTTTCAAAATGGTTGGATTTACTTGCTTTTATCACTGTTTTGGATTTTTACCAAAGACAGTCTCCTTCATCTCGGACATACAGTCTCTCCAAAGTGCAGAGGAAGGAGAGGAAAATGGAGAGAGCATCCTTCTTTAAGGTGATGATAGGAGATTTTGAAGAGAAAGTGGTATGTTTTCTCTAGCTTTTTCTTTCTATTCCATTCAAATATGGTATGTTTTCCATTGCTTTTTTCTTTTCATTGCATTTAAATACACATGTATAATGAAAAGGGTCATTTGAGGCCCACTAGTCAAACAGTTTGGATGGTCCCGATTTCATTCAGATGGGCCTGATTACAAGATTTTTAGACCTTTTGCTTACTTGATAGGATTCAAACTCAGTCCTAACACGCAATCTCATTAGGTCCACTGCATATTTTTTTTCTGCCTCATTCTTTCGCTCATGACGTAAAATGATATCTCAAAATGGATGGATGGTGTGGATATAACAAATACATCATAGTGGGGCCCACAAAACTTGGTGGATGTTGGTCGGTGCTCTATGGGTCCCACCATGATGTATGTGTTTCATCCATGCCGTCCATCCATTCTTACAAATAATATTAGGGCTTGACGCCAAAAATGAGAGGGATATAAATCTCAGGTGGACCACACCACATGAAAACAATAGTGATGAGATATCCACCATTAAAACCCTCCTAAGGCCTACTGTACTTTTTATTTGACCCATAGAGTTGAGCCCACTGAAGTCCTTACTGACCCAATTGTGCCGGATGACGAGGATGAAGAAATTAATGAAATGCAAGATATCATAGGGGATGTATTCAGGGGAATAACTGCGGATACTAATTTTGCAGCAATAAGCAGTAGCCAAGATATTCCTCCAATGGATGATATCGAATCAAAAAAGTTTAGTAGGTTGTTGAGGGATGCACAACGTCCACTTTATCCGGGGTGTGAGAACTTCTCCAAGTTGAATTTTCTTACAAAGTTACTTCATTCGAAGATAATAAATCGTTGGAGTAACAAATCGTTCGACATGTTGCTTGAGTTGTTGAAAGAAACATTACCGGACGATGAGACATTGCCTAAGTCTCATTACGAGGTAAAATCTTTGATGTGAGACTTGGGCCTTAGTTATGAACTCATACATGCATGTATAAATGATTGTTTATTATATCGAAAAGAACATGGAAAGGCTGAAGACTGTCAAGAATGTGGAGAGTCTAGGTGGAAATATGACAAAGGCAGGAGTAAGAAAATCCCGCAAAAGAAGTTAAGGTACTTTCCATTGAAACATACACTACAAAGATTGTCTTTGTCTCGTAAAATGACTGAAGATATGAGGTGACATAAGGAGAAACATGTTCATGATGATAGTATACTGAGGCACCCTGCGGACTTTGAAGTCTGGAAAAATTTTGACAAGCAACATGACTGGTTTGCAGAAGATTCTCGCAATGTTCAACTAGGTCTTGCAAGTGATGGTTTTAATCCATTTGGTAATATGAGTAGCTCGTACAATATGTGACCAGTGGTGTCACACCCCAAACTCGAAAATCGGACTCACAAAATTTCCGATCGCCGAATCCGGCGCTGACAGCCTCCGTAGTACCCCATTCTCGGCTCCCGGCACCTATATACCAGGTTCCGATCCTGGGATGCTACAAGGAGGATTTCAAAGATAATTTGATTCATAAATAGCATAACCAAAGGCATAACCCACGAACAATAACCACAAGAACACCACCATAAAATCCACCATGATAAAAAACTTTAGGTACAATGCGTAGGAAAGAGAAATACAAGATAGAAACAATAACAAAAACTCCAGAAGCTCGACTGCACGCTCCAACTGTGGCGAGACTAAGGTTGCGTCCTGGCATCACCTGCATGCATCAATCGTGCATAAGCTTATAGAAAGCTTAGAGGGTGGTGTAAGTGTGTGCGCAATATGAGCGTGCTCGGAATGTAAATGCGGAAATAAGATGATGGGTATTATAAATGCAATCAGCCGTACCAAGGTTATGCGGTGCAAGATATGAATGTTATCGGTCATATCGAGACCATGTGATGCGAGATGCAACTCAAGCATGTCAATCCTCATCATATATCAGTACAGTTCTCATTTTGGATAATCACCGGGGTCTAGTACACTCTACGCCAGCTTGTCGTCCCTATCCGAATGCACAACTGAGAGAGCAGAAGAGACCTCACTATCCGCCTGCCACTCGCCAGCGCTGGACTCTGGCGTCCCTGTTTTTTTCTTTATATATATATATATATATATATATATATATATATATATATATATATATGGGGCCCACAATAAGATGATCCAAATCGTCTAATATGTGTGTCCCACGTGGTGGACCATTCAGTCCGAGTTTAAGATGCATCCAAATTCCAGGTAGGCCCCACCAAGTACTTTTATATGTTCAGGCATGTGTCTACATATTTATAGATGGTATGGCCCACCTGAGAATTGGATTGGTCCTAAAATTTGGCTCAACGCCTAAAATAGTCTGAGAAAGGTGGTAGACGACTTGAATCAAGAAAATACCTCAAGGTGGGGCCTGCATCAGTGGCCCACTGTAAAAGTATACTTTTCTCCTTCTTTTTTTTTTAAAGTGCAGTGTGTTAACGCTGTCAGTCCAGCGTCCAGAGACGCTGGACGGCGTGCTTTAAACAGATACAACACGGTGGGTCCCACAGGGACATGGTCCACGTTCACCAAGGTGGGTCCCACATGATCGTGGCCCACCTTGCATGTACATATATATATATATATATATAATAAATATCATTTATCTAATATATAGTGGGCCACACCATTTGATGGATGGAGTAGATTTATCATGAATCGGTGGGGCCCACTTCATCTTAGGAGAAGGATAAGGAGAGAGAAAGAGAGAGAGAGAGAGAGAGAGAGAGAGAGAGAGAGAGAGAGAGAGAGAGAACAAGAGACGGTGATGGTGGGGCCCCGCCACTATGGGCCCTACATGATACAAATTACACATAAAAAAATGGGTCCCACCAACAAGTGGTCCCTAAAAAGAAATTTAACTGTAGATCACGCACCTCTAAGCCTCCTCCTTGCTCCCTTGGCCTCCAATGCTCCTTGCCTCCGCCTTGGATAGTGGATGATGGACCTTTGATGGTGTGGATGAGAGATGAGAGGTGTAGATTGTCACGCCCCAAATTCAAAAATCGGATTCACATGAATCCCGATTGCCGAATCCGGAGCCGACAGCCTCCGTAGTGCCCCATTCTCGGCTCCTGACAATCAAATGCCAGATTCCGATCCTGGGATCCTGCAAGGAGGATTTTTAGAATGAAATTTTTTTTTGTAAATGGAGCATAACCACAAGCATAACCAAGTCACAAAACAACATCACCACATATCCACTATATCAAAATCTTAAGTACAATGCGAAAAGGGAAATACAAGGTGATCAAAAGCTCCAAAAGGTCCTGATATGCACTCCTGTCTCAGCGCTGCTGCCGTCCAACGCTACCTGCACGCAACTATCGTACATAAGCTTACAAAAGCTTAGAGGGTGGTGTAAGTGTGTGCGGAGGGCGAACGCCGAGTGTATAAGATCAGGTAATGCGGAAGTATGCGGTAAGTCTATGAATATACCAAGACTATGTAATGCAAGGCATGATGCGAGATATGAATGCCATCGGCCACACCGATGCAATGCAAGGCCTACATAGCCAAATGTCATATGCGAAATGCAATCCAAGCAAGTCGGTACTCCTCAAGTACGTATACCAGTACAGTTCCTCTCTGGATATCACCGGGGTTTAATACACTTCGCAGAGACTGTCACCTCCCTAGCTGCACAGTCAAGAAAGCGGATAAGACCTCACTACCCGCCTGACCAGTAGTATGTCAATACCTACCCGGCTCGTCGATAGCGGACTCATTTGTGAGCTAGTCAAACTCAGCCTAGCTTATAGCCCTCTCACTCAGGCGGATAAGGCTACACCCCCTTCCAACCGACCACGACACAGTGGGAGACGCGGCCTACTGGTATTCGGCACTCGGGCGCTCATGTATCCACTCGGTCTAGACGTTGGAGCATCTCCTGGTACCAAAAAGGTTCTGGGACTTCACCCAAGGACATCCTAAGTGCCCACAGTGCTAGAATAAGTATTTCCGGTATCCAATACGGTCATCCACGATGTACCTGTGGAGCCACGGCCCTGATGTCGCTAGGACGTGTAGTGATCAAGTCACACGTATGCGAGATGTATGAATCACTCTGTCAAAACATGCAGCAATCCAGCGCGTACTGCGCGATCATGTGGGGCACTCAGTCACATAACGAGCCCCGTAAATGGTCTGCCCAATGGCGTATGTTATGATCAGTCATTACTCATATCAAGCATACATATGATGCGTATGGGCATGAGTCATGAGATTATTCTAAACATGTTATAAGGCAATGAATAGCAACAGGTATGGACCTATCAATGGGCCCTAAAGAGAGTTACAATGCGGACATTTAACCAACATCGTACATACAATGTGGACGTCAAACCAACATTGTTTCCCAGGCACGGCCTGCCATAAATATCTTTTCACGAACCATGAGAAACGTACATTACAATGGACCCTAAGGACATCCGTTAGGCCTCGATCCCTGGGCCTTAGATATATCAAATGGGTCGTATTACATAGGCCCCACATTCACCAAATGGTTTGCATTAATGGGCCTCACCAATGAGCCTTGTGTGCATTGCAATGGTCCATGATCCATGGGCCTTGAAATACATCAAAGTGGCCTCACAACTTGGGCCTTAAATATGTTAGATGGGCCCATGCACATAAATATATCAACTAGGCTACTCCATTTGTGCCCCATGCACATCAAATGGGCTTGTTCCCATGGGCTTTATATAGAGTAAGTGGGTCGGATCCCATGAGTATTGCATATGTCAAATGGGCCCAAACCCATGGGCATTATAATGCCAGATGAGCTTAATCCCATAGCCCTTATATGTATCCAATGGGCCTGATCATTTAGGCCTCAGATATATACCAAGGTAGGCCTCAATGAATGGCCAAAGTTAAATCGGTAAAGGGCCCTATGCACATTCCATGGTGGCCCATTTACACCATAGATCTGGCTCATTTTGGCTCAAGCCATAAAACAAATAAATGGATGGTTTAGGTGCAACACATGCATCATGGCGGGGGTCACAGGAAGGCCCACCATCATAATCATATTATGTTTATTATACTATATAAATTATATACAGTATGTGTGTGTGTGTGTATATATATATATATATATATATATATATATATATATATATATACACACACACACACAATATTATATTTAGGGTAATATTATATATACATATTTATATATATATCCACACACACGCACACACACAAACGTACTCACCCACGCACACACACTGGCAACCGTGGGCTCCACCGTCCGTGCGGACGGTGGACTAGCCACATGCATCACTGTGGGTCCCATGTGGGGCCCACCATAATATATTTTTTTTTCATCCAAGACGTTGGTAAGGTCATGCAGACCTGAATGAATAGGAAAAATAAATTTCAGCTTAATCCAAAACTTGTGTGGACCCCCAAAAGGATTTCAATGGTAAGGTTCAATTCTCACTGTTTCATCTCACGTGGGCCACCTACACCTTGGATGGGCCTGGTTTTTGGACGGTGGCCCATTGCACTGAGGGTCCACCGTTTGGACGGATTGGATGACACATAAACACCAAGGTGGGGCCCACGGCAGGGGCCGTGGGTCTGCTTCTCCCGCCCGCCCGCTGACGACGCAGGGCGCCTGGCGTCCTGCACGGCAGAGGCAGCAGCGCCTCTGCTGCTTTGAATTTTTTTTTTTTCTTTTGAAATCCATATTTCCTAAGGATTTTCAGGTGTGCGGGCCACCCCAAGTAAATCCACTCCGTCCATCGCATTCCCAAGTCCAAAACAGACCTATCAAGACCAATAATGGACGTCTTCCAGTGCGTAGCAAAAATCTAAATAGATGGCAACGGTACTGATATTGTTTTCAACACTATGGCCCACTAGATACCCCGATCAACCTCATTTTTCGGCTCAACGCCTAAAATGGGATGGGGAAAAAGATAGACGGCTTGGATTGAATACATACCTCAAGGTGGGGCCTATATGGGTGGTCTTCCCCAAAGGCTTAGTAATAAGTTTTTTTTTTTTTTTTTTTGTGTTTTCATCCAGGGAAGTCCAGACGTCACTGGACTCCTCTTTGACTAAATACAAATTTTTAAGTGGCCTTACCTGGGTGGGCCACCACATACTAGGTGGTGAGGGTACAATGCATATAAGGTGGGCCCACTCGTGGATGACTTGGACAAAATACTTACTTAAAGGTGGGGTCATCCAAGTGGGCCATACGGCCATTTCATCACATACAAGGAAGTAAATGGAAAGAAAGGGAGAGAGAAATAGAGTGAGACACGCGTGATGGAGGGACCCCGGCACTATGGGCCCTCCGTTTCAATCATCCAATCATACATCAACGGTCCCCTTGCATATGGACCATCAACAAAAGGTCGACGGTGGAGATCCCACCCCACTAGAAATGGACGGTCTAGATGACCTCCTCGTAAACATCATGATGGGGTCCATGGAGAATGGCCCCATCACGGAGTGATCTTGATGATCAAGATGAGCCATTGGCCACATCTTAGGGTCCCAAGTGAGATCCAAACCATTGATCGGTTGGCCTCACTTGGCCCATCTTAAAACATAAAAAGTAGTCTAAGGAAACACCCACCACTTGATCTTCTTGGTCCATTGAGATGCCGGTCTCCTAGAGCTTCACTTTGATGGTGGAGATGGGCAATAGATGGCTAGGATGGGAGATTTGGGAGTGGAAAGTGGGCCACCAAAATCACTCCTCTTCCATGGGGAGCCTTGGACGTGGGAGGCTCTCTTGGTTGCTTGGGTTTGGTGTGAGAAAAGAGAGAGAGAGGGAGAGATGAGATGTGGAGAGATGGAGTGATGTGAGGTGAGTGATGGGTGAGGTGAGTGATGGGTGAAGTGAGTGATGGGTGAAGTGAGAAGTTAGTTGACTTAGGTGGTTGCTTGACTTGTGGAGAAAGGAAGCATGGGTGGGTGTACTTGACATGAGAGGTGATTGATGGGATTGATGGGACATATTGTAGAGATTTCTTGGGATTTGCAACGCGCGGTGTTTTTGCTTGAACTGAACGTGGGCCCGCATCTCATCGTCTGGGTATCGGATCAGTACGTGAGTTGCGGCGTTGGAACAACGGTGACGATGCGGTCGCAACGATACAAGTCTCGGATTAAGCCGGCTCAAATGAATAAGATACGACTTACGGTCGTGCGCAACATCAACTACAAGTCGCAGATCGCCGAAATTTGACGAGAAGGATCGCGAGAATCAACGGAACAGTACGGATTAGGATACGGGTCTTACATAGATGGAAGATGAGAAGGTGGGCCACACTTGGAATTTGAGAGAAGGAGCTTGGACGTGTGGATTTTTACTTGGGATTTTTTTTTTAGAATGAATGAGAGAGAGAGAGGGGAGTGATGGGTGAAAAGGGGTGATGGAGTGATGTGGTGTGATGGGTGATGGGTGGAGTGGTGTGTTCTAAGAAGGGATGGGTGAAGAGAGAGGTGAATTGATGTGAGGGTTGACCTTGGGCTTGCTTGTGTAAGAGAAAGGTATGGGTTGTTGTACTTGGGTATGGAGTGACTTGACTTGTACTTGACATGAGTGATTGATTGATTGATGGGACATCTCGTAGAGATTCTCTCGTAATTCGTAACGTGCGGTGTTTTCTTCGAATTGAACGCAGACTGACATCTTTTAGCTTGGGTATTGGGTCGGTGTGCGAGTCGAGGCGTTAGAACCGCGGCTACGGCGCGGTCGCTAAGGTATAGGTTTCAATTTTAGCCGTCTTTGGCATACAGGTCTCAGCTTAAGATCGCGCGCAAACATAAGTGGTTGAGGATTGTCGAATTCGACCGGAAGGATCATAGGAGTCGACGGAACAGTACGAACTAGGATACGGGTCTTACAGTTCTCCCCACCTAATAAAAATTTCATTCTCAAAATTTACACTACGATTGCAGCTAAACACACATCATAATAGGATAGGGAACTTAACATCATATATGATCAAAACACAACATATCATCAAATTCAAACACCTTAAAGATAGGGATAATGCTCACGAATCTCAAGCTCTAACTTTCAAGACGCATCATGGCGGCGTAGGGGTCAAGTCACGTGAATCGTCGACAACTGCTCCTGATGACTGGGGGTCCTACTGGACGGCATAAAATCTACCCCGAGCCTGCTGGGGAGGTGTAGGTCCCCTCTGAGGTCTGTACTGCTGCGGGGGAGGTACCGGAGGCTGGTGCTGATGTTGCTGCTGAGGGGGCCTCGGTGGTGGGATCTGCTGTTGCTGCTACTGTGGTGCTTTGGGTTGCTATGGAGGTTGTTGTGGTGCTCTCGGCTGCTGTTGCCGAGGTCGGGGACACTCCCACCTACGGTGTCCTATCCCACCGCATCCATAACAGGTGTCAGAAAGCTGTCTTTGCGGTGGTGCCGCTGGGGGTACTGACGGTGCTACTGGTGCTCTGGCGAATGGATGACTCCTGTATCTTTGTGGTCGTCGATGCTGCTGTGAGCTACTGGAGGGGGCCTGCCTCTTCTGACCCCTCCTCTGATCTCGGTCGGCCTACTTGCTGACCCACTCAGTCTCATAAATCTGAGCTCTCCGCACTACTGCCTGGAAAGTCGGAAGCTCATGCCCAATGACACGGTCTCGAAGACCGTAACGTAAGCCGTTCTCAAAATGACGGGCCTTCCGCCCCTCATCATCAACCATGTACGACGCAAACCTCGATAGTGCGACAAAACGGGCCTCGTACTGCGCCACGGTCATGTCCCCCTGCACTAGAGTCTCGAACTCTAAAGCTCTCTGACGACGGATATGGTCGGGGAAATACTGCTCCTCGAATCGGTCGATAAAATCCTCCCATGTCCAGACATGATCAGGTCCTGCGACGCTGGTGACGGAGGTCCACCAGTGCTCGGCCTCTCCCTGAAAAAGAAATACTGCCAGCCGAACTCGCTGCTCAGTCGTACATGACATAGTATCGAAAATCTTCTCCACATTGGACCACCATCTCTTTGCTGCAGTCGGATCTGGCTCACCCTGGAAACGTGGGAGATCAAGCCGTCTGAACTCACGAAGTAAGGCGCTCGCGAGCTCCTACTCTACCTGAGCTGGTGAAATAACTGGACGCCTGCCCTGTCCCTGGAGTGCGGCTGTCACAGCCTGTAACATCTGTTGTAACTGAGAGGCACTCACAAGTACAGTCGGCTCCGCATCGGCCTCAGGTGGAGGAATGTCATCCTCAGGGAAGGGAGCAGAGATCTCTGGCGGTGGAACTGGAGGCGCAGGTGGTAAAATTGGAGCCTCAGGTGGTGGATCGGGGTGAGCTCGGGTCGCTCTCCTGGGCGACATGTCCTATAGGAAATAACAATAACTTCAATCATCCTTAAGAATGGCACGTTGGGGAACTAAATCGTAAGGTTTCGCACTTGAAACCTAACCGCCTAAACTCATAGCAAACATGTGATGTTGTTCTCAGTTATTCCCAAGTTATGCTCTGATACCAACTTTTGTCACACTCCAAACTCGAAAACGGGGCTCAAAAAATTCTCGATCACCGAATCCGGCGCCGATAGCCTCCGTAGCACCCCATTCTCGGCTCCCGGCACCCATATACTAGGTTCCGATCCTGGGATGCTACAAGGAGGATTTCAAAGATGATTTGATTCATAAATAGCATAACCAAAGGCATAACCCACGAACAATAACCACAAGAACACCATCACAAAATCCACTATGATCAAAAACTTTAGGTACAATGCGTAGGAAAGAGAAATACAAGATAGAAACAATAACTAAAACTCCAGAAGCTCGACTGCACGTGCCAACTATGGCGAGACTAAGGTTGCGTCCTGGCGTCACCTGCACGCATCAATCGTGCATAAGCTTATAGAAAGCTTAGAGGGTGGTGTAAGTGTGTGCGCAATATGAGCGTGCTCGGAATGTAAATGCGGAAATAAGGTGATGGGTATTATAAATGCAATCAGCCGTACTAAGGCTATGCGGTGCAAGATATGAATGTTATCGGTCATATCGAGACCATGTGATGCGAGATGCAACTCAAGCATGTCAATCCTCATCATATATCAGTACAGTTCTCATTTTGGATAATCACCGGGGTCTAGTACACTCTACGCCAGCTTTCCGTCCCTATCCGAACGCACAACTGGGAGAGCAGAAGAGACCTCACTATCCGCCTGCCACTCGCCAGCGCTAGACGCTGGCGTCCCTTTTTTTTCCTTTATTATATATATATATATATATATATATATATATATATATATATGTTGAGGGTCAAATATTGCATATCAGACCCCATTTATTGCCTAGATTTATGAACAAGATACTGTTTAATGGCCCGTTTTAACCGTGTTTGTGTTGCAAGGTGATATTACGAGCATGGACTGAAAAAGGGAGCTTAAAGCATGGATTTAACGCTCTGATGACACCAAAGTCAAGGGACGGACTCCAGGGACTAAGATCGATAGATTTGCATGCTAGGGACCCGAGGAAATCAAGCTATTTACATTAAAAAGGCCCGAAATTAGTCCAAAAATGTAAGATCATAAGGTTTCCACCATCCGATTGACTTGAAACTTCATACATCGTCTGGGGATCACAAATTAACCGTACATATTAAATTTCAACCATCGGATCATTGTGGAAATAGCCCCAATGACAGATCAGGCCCCATATCCCTGATTTACGGCCCGTTGGAAATCTAGATATACTTCAGTTTTAGTCCCAATGCCTTAAATGAGGTGATAAAATGAATGGACGAGGCAGATTCGGATACAAATATCAGTGGGACCTACAAGTACATTGAATGTGCATTGTGCACAAGTACATCGGACATGCACCCAACGTCCAAAAGTCGGTCAGCAGAGCTGACCGACTCTTTTTCGCAAAGAATTTGAAAACGACAAGTGCGTTCTCAGATCGCAATAGAGAACGTCGGTTCTCAGTTGTGGGCCCCATACATTAGCGAAAAGGAGAATCCAAACCATTCATCCGTTTCTTAGGGGGGCCAAAGTCTACGCCTAGCTTCTGGAATTTAAAAATATCAAGTTGTGGGTTTTTTCAACCGTTCAAACGCCAGACGGACGGTCATGAGAGAAATCTGTGGGCCGCACTGTAATCAATCCAAAACTGTCCATTTCCGATTTGTTTTTCGAAGGCTATGCAATGAACGGAGTGGATTTGACAAAGGAGCAGTGAAGTGTGACCCACCGTATACACAGCGTAACGAATACATAGACCCTAATTTTTGCGGCTGTCCGAGACGTCCGGCCACTGTGGGCCATTATATATGCACATACGAGATCAGACGGTCGATCTAGACTGTCCATTTGATGCACAGGCCCTGGACGAACTTAACCATGGGGCTAGATTACGATGTGAGGCCATGCTCTGTCCAGAAGTCCAGTGTAAATGCAAGCTCTTTTGCATTTTATTCCGCTGCGCACGCTGGTACAACGCTGGTTACTGCGTAAAGAAGACGCTGATGAGTGAGTTCTTTCACCGACCCTCCTTGCCTATAAAACAGTGAGGGAGAGAAGGACGTGGGGCATCTTAAACTTGGAGCCAGGGGGAGAAGGCTGGAACGTGAAGAGATCAACGGCCGATTGGAGACGTGAAGGAGAAAGAGAGAGATAGGGAGAGTATAGAGGTTTTTTTGTTTTAATTTTAGAGAGATTTAGCCTAAACCATGGCAGGCTAAACCTCTTAGCTACGGCTAAGAGGTGAAGCTTGTAGTGAGATAGGAAATTTCATACTTTTAATTTAATTTTAATATATGAATTGAAGTTGATTTTAGTTTGATTAGTATGAAAATGTTTTTAGTCTTTAATGGTCTATTGTGACTGAAATTACAATGGGTCTGCAATAGCTTGGAGCATGTCCTTCCCTTTTATGTTTATGACGTCAGGAAGCTCCGTTGTTCACCATAGTCTCCTGGGCATGGTCGGATGACGGTACCCTTCCTAACCTTCATACATATGATTGGTTGGTAATTAGTTTAATTCTTTTGTTTGCCATAGTCTCTTGGGCATGGTTTGGTGATGGAATCCATTCTAATTCATATACCTTTCATCTCTTGAAAACTAGATCAATGACAGTTCAGTTAATTTTCATGAAACATGCATAAGATCTCCCTGATCTCTACGAGTGGATCCTCTGAATCCCTAGTTTCCTTTCCTCTGATTTCTATAAATTTTAGATTAATATTTTCACCATTATTCCTCAAATTATATTCAGTTTAGATTTCATCTTATCCTAGTTCTAGTTCTAGTTAGTTTCAGAGTACGTACAAGTTTCAGTCCCTTGGGATTCGACCTCGGTCTTACCGAGTTTATTACTACATCACAACCCTGCACTTGGGGAGTGAACAATATATATATATATATATATAAATATGGGGCCCACAATAAGATGATCCAAATCGTCTAATATGTGTGTCCCACGTGGTGGACCGTTCAGTCTAAGTTTAAGATGCATCCAAATTTCATGTAGGCCCCACCAAGTACTTTTATATGTTCAGGCATGTCTCTACATATTTATAGATGGTATGGCCCACCTGAGAATTGGATTGGTCCTAAAATTTGGCTCAACGCCTAAAATAGTCTGAGAAAGATGGTGGACGGCTTGGATCAAGCAAATACCTCAAGGTGGGGCCTGCATCAGTGACCCACTGTAAAAGTATACTTTTCCCCCTTTTTTTTTTTAAAAGTGCAGTGTGTTAACGCTGCCAATCCAGCGTCCAGAGACGCTGGACGACGTGCTTTAAACAGATACAACACGGTGGGTCCCACAGGGACATGGTCCACGTTCACCAAGGTGGGTCCCACATGATCATGGCCCACCTTGCATGTACATATATATACATATATATATATAAAATAAATATCATTTATCTAATATGTAGTGGGCCACACCATTTGATGGATGGAGTAGATTTATCATGAATCGGTGGGGCCCACTTCATTTTAGGAGAAGGATAAGGAGAGAGAAAGAGAGAACAAGAGACGGTGATGGTGGGGCCCCGCCACTATGGGCCCCACATGATACAAATTACACATAAAAAAAATGGGTCCCACCAACAAGTGGTCCTTAAAAAGAAATTTAACGGTGGATCACCCCCCTCTAAGCCTCCTCCTTGCTCCCTTGGCCTCCAATGCTCCTTGCCTCCGCCTTGTACGGTGGATGATGGACCTTTGATGGTGTGGATGAGAGATAAGAGGTGTAGATGGAAGATGAGAAGGTGGGCCACACTTGGGATTTGGGAGAAGGAGCTTGGACGTGTGGATTTTTGCTTGAGATTTTTTTTTTGAGAATGAATGAGAGAGAGAGGGGAGTGATGGGTGAAAAGGGGTGATGGAGTGATGTGGTGTGATGGGTGATGGGTGGAGTGGTGTGTTGTAAGAAGAGATGGGTGGAGAGAGAGGTGAAGTGATGTGAGGGTTGACCTTGGGCTTGCTTGTGTAAGAGAAAGGTATGTGTTGTTGTACTTGGGTATAGAGTGACTTGACTTGTACTTGACATGAGTGATTGATTGATTGATGGGACATCTCGTAGAGATTCTCTCGTAATTCGTAACGCACGGTGTTTTCTTCGAATTGAACGTAGACTGACATCTTTTAGCCTGGGTATCGGGTCGGTGTGTGAGTCGCGGCGTTAGAACCGCGGCGACGGCGCGGTCGCTAAGGTATAGGTTTCAATTTTAGTCATCTTTGGCATACAGGTCTCAGCTTAAGATCGCGCGCAAACATAAGAAAGTAGTCGAGGATTGCCGAATTCGACCGGAAGGATCACAGGAGTCGACGGAACAGTACGAACTAGGATACGGGTCGTACAAGTGGTACTTATGCCGTACAATTTACCTCCTTAGTTGTGTATGAAGGAGTCTTTTTTCATGATATCATTACTTATTTCTGGACCCAGGTCACCTGAGAATGACATTGATATGTATTTGCGACCATTAGTAGATGAGTTAAACGAGTTGTGGAGTCAAGTATATAAACGTATGACACATTTACAGGACAGACATTTCGATTGCATGCAGCAGTCTTGTAGACAATAAATGACCTTCCCGCTTATGAAAATTTTTCTGGGTGGAGCACGAAGGGCAAGTTGGCTTATCCTACATGTGGTATTGGGACTTGTTCATTGTCATTGAAGCATGGTAGAAAAATGTGTTATATGGGCCATCGTCGCTTCCTTCCGAGCGATTATAATTGACACAGGAAGACGATGATCTTTGATAGCAAATAAGATCATATGCCACCCCCAAAAGAGCTATCTGTAGAAGACGTTATGCAACAAATGAGTAACATTCAAAAATTTAGATTTGTTAAGGCATCGCACTTGAAGAAGAGAAAACGTACTGTATTGGACTATAACTAAAGGAAGAAGAGCATCTTTTTTTATTTGCCCTATTGGAGTGATCTGAAATTGCGACACGACTTAGATGTCATGCATATTGAGAAAAATATATGTGACAATGTCTTCGGAACATTAATAAATATAGAGAAGAAAATAAAAGATAGTTTCAAAGCTCGATTGGATCTACAAGAAATGGGTTTAAGGAAAGAGTTGCACTTGCAACCACATTGAAATTCGTATACTATACCAGCAACCTACTACACGTTGACAAAACTAGAGAGAAAGTATTTATGTGAATGGTTGAGATCGGTGAAGTTTCCTGATGCGTATGCGTCAAACATATCTCGGTGTGTAAATGTTACAAACTGTAAGGTAACAGGAATGAAAAGTCATGATTGTCACGTCCTTCTACAACGCCTACTGTCCATTGTGATTCGTGGATTCCTAAGCCAGAATATCGGTGCGCCACTGATTGAGTTGGGGATATTCTTTAAGGATTTGTGTTCGAAATCATTGAATGTAGATGTTATTAAACGACTAGAGAGGGACATTTCCATAATCCTTTACAAACTTGAAAGAATATTTTCACATGCATTTTTTTATGTCATGGTGCACCTTATGATTCACTTACCACTCAAGGCGAAGCTTGCAGGCCCAATACAATATCATTGGATATATCTGATCGAAAGGTGGCAATATTAAATTTTTTATTCATTCCATAAACTACATATATCTATATTTTCATACGTATAACATAGTGATTTTATGTACAGATACCTTCACACACTCAAACGATTTGTGAGGAATAAGGTACGACCCGAGGGGTCGATATCTGAAGCGTACATTGATAATGAGTGTCTTACATTTTGCTTCATGTATCTTCGTGGCATAGAGACTAGATTCAACCGAGAAGATCGAAATGTCAATGAAGGGCCCGAGTGTAAGGCAGCACCCCCTTCCAACCAACCACGACACAGTGAAGAGCACAATCATCTGGTAATTGGCACTCAACGCTCATCTACCCACTCGGTCTAGACGTTGGACCAACCTCTTGGTACCATAAGAGTTTAGGGACTTTCACCCAGGGATATCTATAGCACCCCATGTAGAATAAAATTTTCGGTATCCAATCCTGCCAACCACGTGGCGTCTGTGGAGGCTACGGCCCCGATGTCGCTAGGGCATACAGTAATCATGTCATACAATGCATAAATCAAACTTTCCAATCATGCAGCAATCTTGCGCGTATCGTGCGCTCATGTAGGGCAACACCGCCTAATCGGGGTCCCATAAACAGTCTGCCCGAAGGCATATGCTATGATCAGTCACTTACCATATCAGGCATATATATAATGCGTATGATCATGAGTCATGGAGCTATAGTAAACATGTTATAAAATAATACACTATCCTTACAAAGCAGATGGGCCTAGACGGCATATACACAACAAGTATGGGCCTAACAATGGGCCCTAAGGAGAGTCGTAATGTGGACATCCAACCAACATTACACTCGCAATGTGGACGTCAAACCAACATTGCTCCCAAGGCACGATTGTCGTAAACATTGTTACATTATCCGTGTTGGGTTTACAAATTGCAATGGACCTTAGGTTCATCCCATTGGGCCTTACATATATATCAAATGGGTCATATCATATGGGCCTTTTATTCATCAAATGGGCCACATAAATGGGCCGCACCAATGGGCCTTATGTGCATTGCAATGGGTCATAACCCCATGGGCCTTAGATTACATTAAATGGGCCTTATGTGCATTGCAATGGGCCTTATGTGCATTACAATGGATCATATCCGTCAGAGGCTATTGACATCATCAGGCAGAGGATGCGCACAGCTCAGAGCCAGTAGAAGAGCTTTACTGATCGTCGGCGTCGTCCTTTGGAGTTTGATGTAGGGGACCATGTGTATCTTAAGGTCTCGCCCATGAAGGGCGTAGTTTGATTTGGAGCGAAGGGCAAGCTTGCCCCAAGATTCATAGGACCTTTTAAGATCACTGGGGGCATTGGCGCCGTAGCTTATCGACTTGCCTTACCATCGCAGTTGTCTGGCGTCCACAACATTTTTCATGTCTCTATGTTGAGAAAGTGTGGGTCAGACATTGTTCCCGTTATTGATTGGCAGCCGCTGGAAGTTCGTGAGGACGCTTCTTACATTGAGCAGCCAGTCTGTATCCTTGATCGGAAGGAGCAGGTCCTCAGAACTAAGGTCATTCCGTTAGTGAAGGTTCAGTAGGGTCACCATTCTGTAGAGGAGGGTTCTTGGGAGCGCGAGGCTGAGATTCAAGAGCGTTATCCTCATCTCTTTAATGGTTGATCATGAGATGTATTTTGTATGCTATCTCTAGTTTTATATAGTGATGTTATGTCTCTTCTTCTTCATGAGTTATGCCTAGTTGCGATGATTGTGTAAATTTTGAGGATGAAATTTTTATAAGGAGGGGAGAGTTGTAAGACCCGTATCTTAGTTCGTACCGTTCTGTAGACTTTCGCTGTCTTACCGGTCGAATTTCGGCAACCTTCGACCCTTAACCGATATTTACGCGCAACCCTGATTCATATGCCGTCAACCCGAGTTGACTCAACCCAAGATCATTACCATAGCGACCGCGCCATCGCTGCGGTTCCGAAGGCGATACCCTGGTCAAGAGATGTGGGCCAACGTTCGGTGAGAGAAAAACGCCGCGCGTTGTGAAACTCAAGAGAATCTCTACGTGGTGTCACATCAATCAATCAATCCATCAATCTATCACATGTCAAGTACACATCACCTTTCACCTTTTTCCAAGCAAGCCTCAAAAGTCAAAAATTCTCTTACACTCCCATGCCTTTCTTACATAAAAGGCCACAAAAGTTAAAAAGTTCTTACACACATCTATCACTCCATCCATCCATCAGCCATCTCTCTCTCCCTTTACAACTCTCTCTCTCTCTCATTTCTCAAAGCCTCAATTCCAAGCAACAAAACTTCAAACGTATGAGCCTCTCCCTCTCTTCCAAAAACTCCAAGGTGGCCTACTTTCCTATCCCATCATCTCCCATCCTAGCCATCCATTCCTCATCTCACCCATTGAAATTAAAGCTAAGGTGCTAAGGAACCCATAGGAGCAAGAAGATCAAACGGTGGGTGCTTGATAATGTTAGTTTTTCATATTTTTGAGATGGGTCAAGTGAGGCCAACCGATCAATGGTTTGGATCTCACTTGGGACCCTAAGTTGTGGCCGATGGCCCACTTTGATCATCACGATCATCCATGGTGGGGCCATTCTCCATGGACCCCATCATGATGTTTATTTCATTGCAATAGGAAGGTCATCTAGACCGTCCATATTGGTGGGGAAAGGATCTCCACTGTTGATTGTAGATTTTGGTGGTCCCACATGCTTTAGGGCCCACTTGATGTATGATTCATTATAAGGGAGGGCCCATAATGTCGAGGTCCCTCCATCGCAAGCGTGTCCCACCCTCTCTCTCTCTCTCTCCCACTATTTCATTTTCTTTTTTTAAAGATCATGATGTGTTTGTGTGGCCCACTTGAATGGACCCCACCTTGAAGTATTTATTTTGTCCAAGTTATTCTCAAGTGAGGCCCACCTTGAATGTGTTGTACCCACACAATCCTCCATGAGGTGGCCCACCAAAAGCAGGGCCCACCTCCAATGCATTCATGAGCAACGTCCAGCGTCCAGGGACGCTGGACGTGGGTTGGGAAAAACACAAATATAAGCTTGTTTCCAAGCTTTTGGGTGACTCACTCACCTAGGCCCCACCTTGATGTATGGGTACAATCCAAGCCGTCCATCCTCTTACCAACTTCATTTTAGCCATTAAGTAGAAGGGTGAGGTTGATTTGAACAGCTGGTGGGCCATAGCATTGAAGATTGCGGTGGTTACCGTTGAAATATAACCTGAAGTTCCTATGCACCAAGAAAATTTTGAACTTTAGACTCATTGGGACGGCCTCGAGCCACTGAACACAATGGGCGGAGCGGATCTACTCTTTGCGGGCTCCAGATACGAAAAACCCCAAGAAAATGGGTTTTTAGTTTTTTTTTAAAATGCAAGAGGCAGAGCCTCTGCCTCTCTGTCAGCGCTGCAGCAGCAGCACACTGCTGCATGCAGCGGGAAGGTGACCAGCGTCCCACGGCCGCTGCTATGAGCCCCACCATGATGCTCATTTGTCATTCAACCGGTTCATTAAGTGGGCCCCTGCGTGATGTGGACGCACTCTAAAAAAATCAGCCTGATCCAACGCTCAGGTGGCCCACATCATAGGAAACAATGTGAATGAACATCTACCATTGAAACCCGTTCTGGGGTCCACAGAAGTTTTGGATCAAGATGAAATTTGTGTTTTCCTTCCACTCAGGTCCACATGACCTTATGAATGGTTTGGATGGCAAGTAAACATAACAGTGGGCCCCACATGGGAACCCACAGTGATGCATGTGTTTTACATCCACCGTTCCGGCGAACGGTGGTACCCACTGTGATGTATTTGTCTTGCATCCACCGTCCAGCGTGGGACGGTGGAGCACACCCTGTCTGTGTTCTTTCCGCACCGTCCACCCCTGGACGGTGGGACCCACCATGCGTATGTGTTATATCTGACCGGCCCCACCCCTTTGGCCCACCTAATTTTATAAATAGGTTGAATGGTAAATAAACATTACGGTGGGTCTCCCCCTGGTTGGGTGGCAAATAAATATTATAGTGGGCCCCTGACCCACACGTTAGATGGCAAATAAACATTGCAGTGGGCCTTTTGTCATGTTGGATGGAAAATAAACATTTCAATGGGCCTCTAGGCCCACGGGATTAGGCCCATTGGACGTATCTTAAGGCCCATGGGATTGGACCCACTTTGATGTATTCCAAGGCCTATGGGGTTAGGCCCATTTGATGTATTACAAAGCCCATGGGTTAAGGCCCATTAAGATGTACTAGGGTCTATGGGTTGAGGCCCATTTAATGTGCATATGGGGCCCAATTGGTGTGGCCCATTTGTTACAAATAAGACCCATGAGATTAGGCCCATTTAATGTAATTTAAGGCCCACGGGTTATGACCCATTGCAATGCACATAAGGCCCATTGGTGCGGCCCATTTATGTGGCCCATTTGATGAATAAAAGGCCCATATGATATGGCCCATTTGATATATATGTAAGGCCCAATGGGATAAACGTAAGATCCATTGCAATGTGTAAACTCAACACGGATTATGTAACGATGTTTACGACGATCGTGCCTTGGGAGCAATGTTGGTTTGACGTCCACATTGCGAGTGTAATGTTAGTTGGATGTCCACATTACGACTCTCCTTAGGGCCCATTGTTAGGCTCATACTTGTGGTGTATAGGCCGTCTAGGCCCATCTGCTTTGTAAAGATAGTGCATTATTTTATAATATGTTTACTATAGCTCCATGACTCATGATCATACGCATCATATGTATGCCTGATATGGTAAGTGACTGATCACAGCATATGCCTTCGGGCAGACTGTTTATGGGACTCCGATTAGGCGGTGTTGCCCTAAATGAGCGCACGATACGCGCAGGATTGCTGCAGATTGGATACTGTGATTCATGCATTGTATGACATGATTACTATACGCCCTAGCGACATCGGGGCCGTAGCCTCCACAGACGCCTCGTGGTTGGTAGGATTGGATACCGAAAATTTTATTCTACATGGGGTGCTATAGATATCCCTGGGTGAAAGTCTTTAAACCCTTATGGTACCAAGAGGTTGCTCCAACTTCTAGACCGAGTGGGTAGATGAGCGTTGAGTGTCGATTACCAGATGACTGCACTCTCCACTGTGTCGTGGTCGGTTGGAAGGGGTTGCGGCCTTATCCGCCCGAGTGTAGGGGGCAATGTTAGGCTGAGTTTGACTAGCTCGAGGAATGGGTATGCTATCGACGAGTCGAGCCCGATATTGGCAGACGGATAGTGAAGTCTCTTCCACTTATCTTATTGCGTGTGATGAGGCGGCGATCTGGTTTAGAGTGTACTAGACCCCAATGATATCCTAGAGTTGAGCTGTATTGACATGTGGACTTAGATGAAGATTATATGCTTGACTTGCATCTTACATCGCATAGCCTTGGTATGATTCATGATATTTATGGATCCATCTGCATATTCCGTATTACTCTGATACTCCATGATCATATTACTACCTTGCGCACACACTTTCACCACCCTCTAAGCTTTCTATAAGCTTATGCATGACTGTTTTGTGCAGGTGACGTTGGGGCGCAGCAACGCTGAGGCAGGAGCGCTTTGCAGATCATTTTGAAGTTTTTATTCTTCATCATTGTATTTTCCTTTATGCTCATTATACTTGTAAAGTTTTTGATCATAGTGAAAATGTAATGGAGTTCTTGGTTGTTGTTAGTGGGTTATGTCTTTGGTTATGCTTATTACGAATCAAACTGATGTTGAAAATCCTCCTCGTAGCATCCCAGGATCGGAACCTGGCGAATGGGAGCTGAGAGCCGAGAATGGGGTTCTACAGAGGCTGTCGGCGCCGGATTTGGCGACAGAAAATTTTATGAGCCCGATTTCTGAGTTTGGATCGTAACAGCAGGAGCATAAACAAGGACTCATATCTGTATTTGCACATAACGTTTGTCCTTTAGGATTTCCGACGTTTTAGGATATGGACCTTGGGGATCTAGCAAAGGTGTTGTGGTATATGTTGTATAATTGTGAAGAAATAGAGTCCTACTTGGAGTAAGTTTTCGCTCGATTATTGTTTTCTCTACATATGATGATCTTAATGTTTCTTACTAACGACATATCATTTATGTATAGCGAACACATAAACGAGATGAAGTCCAAATTCCCTACAAATTATGATCGAATGCATCAGGATCAGTTTTCAGAATGGTTCGCCAAACGTATAAGATTTCACATTGTATCTCACCACACTTAAAATTTTCGTTATATTGCACATTATTTCAACCTAAGAAAATTCCTAAACAATTATATTCTATACATGATAATTGATGAAGACGTTGCGCACGAGCAACTCTGTGGATGGGTCTGATGCACTATACTCACTGGCGTGTGGCCCTGATAGACGTGTATTTAGATATACAGGTTGTATTGTAAATGGGATTCAGTTTCACACCGAAAAATGTGAAAAGTACAAGACCACACAAAATAGTGGGGTGGTTGTGAAGGAAACAAATGAGGAGGATGAAATTGACTTTTATGGCATTTTAACGGATATTATTAAGCTGAGTTATTGTATGAGAAAGTGGGTGTACTTATTTAGATATGATTGGTGGGACATTGGAAATAAGAAGTTGAGAATACAGACTGACAACTACTTTACGAGCATAAATTTATCTTAGAAGTGGTTTAAGGACGACCTATTTGTCCTCGTTAGCCAAGCCGAACAAGTATTTTACCTCGCTGACACCAAGTTAGGCGGCTCTTGACACATGGTGCAGAAAATAAAGCCCAGGAACGTATTTAACATTCCCGTACTAGAAGTTGAAGATAACGAGGACGGAGAAATGACACGTTTAGGGTTGAACAAGCATATCAAGAAGACATGTCATCTAGGGATACAAGGACTGATTCACATGTAGATATTGATGTGGTGCAATTAGATAGAGATGATGTATCACCTGATCATGTTGATGCCTTAATAATACGTGATATTGTTAGAGATGATAGCGGTTTCATTATAACGACGTTGCAGATAATGAGGAAATATTGATCAGCGATAATGATGGTGAAGAAGAAATAGCCCTAAGCAATAGTGATACAAGCGACGATTATTATATGTACACATGATTTACATGTCATTTTTTAATTCGAATAATTTATATATTCCATGTATATGTGAAAATTACAAGTCATGATTAATTCCTTTTATTGACTTGTTTATAATCCACATTTGTAATTGAGTCAATTTCTGATCATGTCCTCCTCAAATCAGAGCGTAGCAGAAGCATGCAACATACTTCATTAGCTGTTGCAGATAGACGTTTCGGTCCTATCTTCTTCTGGTAGGGCCATAGAGATACCCGGTCTGGTCGATGAGTGTAGAGTGGAATATATCAACGACGACTCAGAGGAAAGATTATACCATCTCAAAGACATTTTGAGGCTGATGGAGATATATAATCGTGGAAAACGAGATATGGAAGATGCGACTTTATTACTTGCACATCTGAATGGAATCCTGAAAGACCATATTTCTCCTATTGTGACTGGTATGTTGGCTGTAAATATGTCGAGTGCTTCACACAACATGACATATGCTTCTGAAGCATATGCTAGCTTACACAGGTAGTACTTCAGATAGTTTACCTCAAAGTTGTTTCGTATTACAATGAAATATGTGTATTTAATATAGAATAACAATGTGTAATGAAATTTCCAATAGTTATAAATTAAAGTTCACAGTTTTATTATATTCTACTAGCATTATAGTGTAATAGTCTAATCATATTTTAATCATCTCTCTAAGCATAAGCACAAATGCATTGTCCCGTCAACACTACTTGTATAATGTTTTAGTATATTCCACTTGTATTGACATTGTTTAAATTTATAAGCTCGTACCTCTCACATATTCAGTGATGGTACCAGGTGAGAGAGTGCGTCGTTCGCGCACTAAATCTACCCCTTCTACCCGTGGTGCGACGGAGCCAGTATTGTTGTCACATGTTGCATCACAGGCGTCTGATTCCTCAGTCACGCATATACCGGGAACTGCATGTAAGTCTAGACATATATTTTTTTTAATAATTTTTATTTATGTTTACACTTACATATTTCTTTTAGAACAGCGTCGTCGACCAGTCGACGTTGATGTGGACCCACGCGTGGGTTACTTTTAGAATGACTTACGTGTGAGGGTAGGGTGACGGTAGAGTTTCCATAGGACTGCATTAAACCTGTTGGGAACAATGCCATATTGTTTACGTTGGAGGTCGATGTATTATGTCGATCTCTAATCCCCCCACCACCCCCGTTGGGGAGACGTGACAGATGATGTGCGACAGCTCATCTGTCAGCACCTTCAGATAAATTTTAGTAAATTAAAATTTATTTTATAAAAGTTCATTTACGGTTAAGTTATTTTCTTAATAAGTTTATTACCTTAATCTATTATTTACGAAACTGCAAGATAAATTTGACTTGAATTTGAGTGTTCTGCATATCTCTCATGCCGTCGACAACATGATGAAGGAACTATTCAAAGATTACCGTGGTAAGTTACACCGGCAGTCCAAGCGGTGCGGGAGCCATGAGGAGGCCGTACAGTCCACAATGTCGTACGTGACTGATGAGGACTAGCAGATATTCTACGATAGGTTTTCATCTGATTCTTTTCATGTAATATTTACATATTTATGATATTTTAACGTAATAATTAAATTCACAATTAATAACAATGTTTTATGAACAATATGTTCAGAAGAGCAAAATAAATTCTGACAATAGGGAAAAGTTAGAAGTGAACCATGTAGCTAGTTCAAAGTCATTTGTACGACTTTGTCACGACATGAAAAGAAAGTACTGGTAATTATTATATTTATATATTCTTTCCATGCATTTATATTAACACTATTGTCCTTTTGATTGCTCAGCGAGATTCCTTCACTGGCCAGGAGCCCAGATCAGTAGACTTCTACAGAGGGACTCACTGTCGGCAGGCGACGGGATCTTAGGTATATCCTAGAGCCAGCGAAATTTGGGTAAAAATCCTTACATTGTAAAATTTAATTGCATTAAATTATGATAATATCATTTATTATGAAAATTCATATGTTTTCATTACATGAGGAAATGGACACCTTACGCAGTCAGCCCACTCCTGATGGTACTCAGCGGAGTGAGCCAAAGATCCTGAGTCAGGTGTTTGGCACCCGTTCTGGATATGTACGTGGGCTTGGCCATGGTGCCAAGCTCATGGCACCCGCTAGAGTTGCCTCCAGTCGATCCATTATTTTTGACGACAACGTTGTACGCCGAGCTGATACCGCAAAGAGAGGTTCATGAGCAGCTACAGGTCGTCATCGATGACATTAGAGATCAGCTAGACAAGCAGAGGGAGGAGCAAGAGAGGAGGATGGAGGAGGAGCTGGCGAGGCAGAGGGATGAGCAAGACAGGAGGATGGAGGATCAGCTGGCAAGGCAGAGGGAGGAGCAGGAGAGGAGGATAAAGAAGATGCGGGTGGAGCATGAGCGACAGATGATGGAGATGTTTTAGGCTCTCGCTGCACGCTTATCCACGGATGCCTTATAACCTCTGCCTTCATCTTTGTGATTTTTTATATATATTTATTTCTGATGTTTAGTTTATATGTATTTATGTGTGAATGAATGTGATGTGGATAAGATTGTTTGTGTTTGGATGAATGTAGTTTATGTTTGGATGGATGTGAATGTGAATATGATAAAATATATTATATAACAGGTGTATATCAGGATGAATATGATAAAATATATGTTAACAAGTGTATATCAGGAATTTTGTGATGGAATATTTTTTTAAAAAAAGAGACTTTTACCTATGAAAATTTTTGTAGGTAAAAGTTTTTACGCATTTTTTAGCAATGAAACTATTCGTTGTTAAAAGTTTTGTAATTATTTTTAGCAACGAAAATTTTCTCTGCTAAAAGTCTTGTAAGTTTTTTAGCAATGAATATTTTCGTCGCTAAAAGTGGAACAAATATTTTTAGCAGCGAATATTTTCGTTGCTAGAAGTCTTGTGAAGTTTTTTTAGCGACGAATATTATCGTCGCTAAATGTGGAGCGAATATTTTTAGGTCTTGTCAAGTTTTTTTAGCGACGAATATTTTCGCTACTAAAAGTCTTGTCAGGTTTTTTTGGCGACGAATATTTTCATCGTTAAAAGTGGAGCAAATATTTTCAGCAGCGAAAATTTTCGCTGCTAAAAGTGTTGTAAGGTTTTTTTTAGCAACGAATATTTTCATCCCTAAAAGTGGAGCGAATATTTTTAGCAGCGAAAATTTTCGCTGCTAAAAGTCGTGCAGTTTTTTTAGTCGTTAAAAGTAGAGCAAATATTTTTAGCAGTGAATATTTTTGCTATTAAAAGTTTTGTAAAGTTTTTTTAGTGACGAATATTTTCATCGCTAAAAATTTTCCTTTGACAACGATTCAAAATTTTCACCGATAAAACCCTTTTGCTTCGGTCTTTTAGCGACGAAAATTTTTGTCACTAAAACGTTTTAGCTACAAAAATTTGTCTTTTAGCGACGAAAATTTTCGTGGCTAAAAGTGTGATTTCTTATAGTGTGAGTCATCGAAAATGATGTGGTCCAATGAAACTCGACAACATTAGATGAGTTTAGCATACCCAAACGAGAAAATCGAAACTCTCCATACCTTCATGGAGATTTGCCAATGGGATGTTTGCTTTGATCTTGTCATTTGGATTTTTAATCACAACATTAAGAAGCCGAAAAGAATAATCATGTTGATATGGAGCTAGTAAGTGTAGCTACTAGATTTGAGCATATTCGTTGAACTTGAGGGAGTCCCTTGATAATTTATACCAAAAAAAAAAAATTTTAATTATTTTCTTGTCCTTGGTTGTAACTTTAGGAGTTTATTCTCTTTAATTTTCAGGAGTTAAATTGTTTAATGATACTTCAGTTTCAGTCACAAATTGTTTAATACTGCATGCTTTTCAGGTCAATGGTAATTCAATGTTTATGATTGATAACTTTAAGGAATTTAAGGCAAAAAGCCAAGTAAATGACTCAAATCTTGGGATTGCATTTAACACTTTATCATGTATTTATATAAAATGTAATGTCTCTCAATGTTCAGGAGGACTATCATGCTAGCATTCATGATGCAACATCAATGGAAGCAACTTATAAGTCCATCATCTTTACATTTCTCTTTTATTTTAATCGTGTTGTTTCATTTGGATGTTTGTAAAAATATTGAGAATAAATGTCTTATATTCATATTTTAATTGATGGGACATAATTATAATGATCATTTGTTTAGTTTTCTGGGCAGATGATATTCTTTACATCACCTTATTTCATCAGTAGTTGACCCAATTTTGGCTATTTACTAAGTATATAGTTCAGTTTGCTATTTAGGCCAATCGAGCATCCAAACACATCTAAAATGATATTTAGTCGCTTCATATTCTTATTCAGCCCAATATTTTGAATTTTGTGAATGGAATTCTTTATTAAACAATTGTGTGAATTTTTTTTTTGGACGATTATTAGGTGTAATAAATTCAAAAACACCAAATATACCGTTTTTTTTTTTTTTTTTTTTGCAGAAATTTTAGCGACGAACCAAATCCGTTGCTAATTTCTGACATTTAAGGTCCACTTCTCCAAAGATGAGGGACGGATTTTTATTTTTATTTTTTTGCGACAGGTAGCATCCGTCAAAATTTTGCGATGGCTCCCATCCATCAATTAACTTTTGCGACAGATCTGGCTGTCGCAAATTTGCGATTTTGGTGTCTATCGAAAGCTATAGCTAGCACCGGTTCATCTACATGGTTTTGACGTAAGCAATTTGCACGGTGAACCCAACACCACATGGTGTAAAGACTCTGCTGGGCTCACTGTAGTGTGTCGTTTTTCCATCTTATTTTAGAGCATGAAACAAAAAATTGAAGGATATCTAAAGCCGAAGTGGACCACACCTTAAAAAATGGGGGATTAAACACGTACAATTGCAAACTTCTTAAGGCCACAGGAGGTTTTGGATCAAATTGATATTTGTATTTTCCCTTCATCCTTGTCTACCTGAACTTATGATCAGGTTGGATGACAAGTAAACATCATGGTGCCCCTATGATAAGGTTTGATATGTGGTGTTATTCTCTCCATTGCTTTCAGTGTAGTTCACTACTTGATCTTTGGATCTCTTTTTATTTATTTTGGCTTATTTTCTGAGATGATTTTGCAAAATGGGTGAAAGATGTAGATAAAACACATACATCATCATGATGGGGCCCACATAAGTTTGCCATGTCAACGCGCCCGTTGCATAAACGGATTGTGTAGTGAGTAACTCACTACAATCAGTGTACTGAGTAAACTCTATGGGGTCCACCATGATTTATGTATTTTATCCTCTCCATCCATTTTAACAAATAATTTAATGAATTGAGACAAAAAAAATGAGACATATCCAATGTTTAAGTGGACCATAGTTGAATTGAACTTCTACTGTTGAAAATTTCTTGGGGGCCATGGAAGCACTGGATCAAGATTATATTTTTGTTTTACCTTCATCCATGTTTGTATGATCTAATGAACAGGTTGGATTACAAATAAACATCAATGTGGCACCTGGAAAGGTTTCAACAGTGAAAATCATTATCCCCACTGTTTCCAGTGGTATGATCTACTTGATATTTGGATGTGTTTCAATTTCAATTTTGAGCTTAACCCCTTGAATTAGAAAGAAAAACGGATGGACGGCGTGGATAGAACACATACATTCAAGTTGGTCCCAACTTAGTTTACTCAGTACGATAAGAGCTTAGTGAGTAACTCAGTACGCAACCCTATTTCGCCCGTTGCTATGCTCTTCACTGCGCAATCCCAGTCGGAAGAAAGAAAAGCGGGGCAATCGAACGTGAAAATACGAATACGCCCTTATTTTTTATTTTTTTAAATTTTCTCAGCAACACACACTGGTAAGAAAAACAGAAACTCCGTGAGTGAAAAAAGAGAACCTCCGACGACCGAGTAAAACCAATAATCCTTAACATGTCGGCTTTCACGTATCAAATGCTCTCCAATGTTCAAAAGGTTTCACGTGTTCATTCGGTCTCCATAATGATTCAGGATCCAGCGTATGTCGCCAGCCACTGTGGCCTACATGCTGACTGGTCTGATGATCCGAACGAAAACCATACGAGCCACAACGCTGAACCGTTGTAACGGTATAAATCTGCATATGAATTTAGAATAATGAAAAAAATAATAATTAAATGGCTCTCATTCAACTTTAAAATCAAAGATTGGGAATATCACTTAAGCTTGACAACGGAAGAATAGCTTTCTGTAGTAGTGATGATAATATGGACGGTTCAGATCACTAGAATATTGCTGTGTGGGCCCGAGTGGCTGGTGTCCACACATGAAACATTGTAAAATCATGTTTCACCACACATCTGAAAAATTGGGAAGATCCAAAAGTCAGGTGTGTCCCACCACAATAAACAATTGTAAAATCATCTTATAAAATTATAAATTCATATGGTAGGTAACCCGAACGTTGTGTTTCTCGCGTGGAAATTAGAAATTGTGTTCTAGAATATCAAAAGCTATGTTAACCTTAATTTCTTGTAGCTAACATGGAGTGTGTGTACTGACATCGGTGTGTACTAACAAGCAAACTAAAAAAAAATTAAAAAATAAAATAAAAAAGGTGCCGACAACCCTCAGCAAACAGTCGTCCACACGTGAAACATTATAAAATCATGTTTCACCACCCATCTGAAAATTTGGGAAGATCCAAAAGTCAGGTGTGTCCCACCACAATAAACATTGTAAAATCATCTTAAAAATTATAAATTCATATGGTAGGTAACTGGAACGCTGTGTTTCTTGCGTGGAAATTAGAAATTGTGTTCTAGAATATCAAAAGCTATGTTAACCTTAATTTCTTGTGTTCCCGAAAATTCAATCTGACTACTAGTTGCATGATCTAATTTAGGCGAAGATATAAAAAACGAGCACCATCCGTCATTTAGGTGGACCATAGATTGTAAGTAATGTACACGGCCATGTCTACCCTTCAAATTGTTTCTCCCTATCTGAAGCATATGTATGATTTTTCCTGATTCTTAGGACCCTGGCCCTAAATGTCTTTGTAGAATCTAATAACCTTAATTTCTTGTGTGGCTAACATGGAGTGTGTGTATTGACATCGGTGTGTACTAACAAGTAAACCCAAAAAAAAATAAAAAAAAATAAAAAAAAAAACGTGCCGACAACCCTCAACAAACAGTCGTCCACACATGAAACATTGTAAAATCATGTTTCACCATACGACTGAAAAATTGGAAAGATCCAAAAGTTAGGTGTGTCCCACCACAATAAACATTGTAAAATCATCTTAAAAATTATAAATTCATATGGTAGGTAACTGGAACGTTGTGTTTCTTACGTGGAAATTAGAAATTGTGTTCTAGAATATCAAAAGCTATGTTCACCTTAATTTCTTGTGTTCTTGGAAATTCAATCTGACTACTAGTTGCATGATCTAATTTAGGTGAAGATATAAAAAACGAGCACCATTCGTCATTTAGGTGGACCATAGATTGTGAGTAATGTACACGGCCATGTCCACCCTTCAACTTGTTTCTCCCTATCTGAAGCATATGTATGATATTTCCTGATTCTTAGGTCCCAGGCCCTAAATGTCTTTGTAGAATCTAATAACCTTAATTTCTTGCGTGGCTAACATGGAGTGTGTGTACTAACATCGGTGTGTACTAACAAGCAAACTCAAAAAAAAAAATTGATGATAAAATAAGGTGCCGACAACCCTCAACAAACAGTCGTCCACACGTGAAACATTGTAAAATCATGTTTCACCACACATCTGAAAAATTGGGAAGATCCAAAAGTTAGGTGTATCCCACCACAATAAACATTGTAAAATCATCTTAAAAATTATAAATTCATATGGTAGGTAACTGGAACGTTGTGTTTCTTACGTGGAAATTAGAAATTATGTTCTAGAATATCAAAAGCTATGTTCAGCTTAATTTCTTGTGTTCCCGGAAATTCAATCTGACTACTAGTTGCATGATCTAATTTAGGCGAAGATATAAAAAACGAGCACCATCCGTCATTTAGGTGGACCATAGATTGTGAGTAATGTACACGGCCATGTCCACCCTTCAACTTGTTTCTCCCTATCTGAAGCATATGTATGATATTTCCTGATTCTTAGGACCCAGGCCCTAAATGTCTTTGTAGAATCTAATAACCTTAATTTCTTGCATGGCTAACATGGAGTGTGTGTACTAACATCGGTGTGTACTAACAAGCAAACCCAAAAAAAAAAAAAAATGATGATAAAATAAGGTGCCAACAACCCTCAACAAACAGTCGTCCACACGTGAAACATTGTAAAATCATGTTTCACCACACATCTGAAAAATTGGGAAGATCCAAAAGTTAGGTGTATCCCACCACAAAAGGCATTGTAAAATCATCTTAAAAATTATAAATTCATATGGTAGGTAACTGGAACGTTGTGTTTCTTACGTGGAAATTAGAAATTGTGTTCTAGAATATCAAAAGCTATGTTCACCTTAATTTCTTGTGTTCCCGGAAATTCAATCTGACTACTAGTTGCATGATCTAATTTAGGCGAAGATATAAAAAACGAGCACCATCCGTCATTTAGGTGGACCATAGATTGTGAGTAATGTACACGGCCATGTCCACCCTTCAAATTGTTTCTCCCTATCTGAAGCAAATGTATGATATTTCCTGATTCTTAGGACCCAGGCCCTAAATGTCTTTGTAGAATCTAATAACCTTAATTTCTTGTGTGGCTAACATGGAGTGTGTGTTCTAACATCGGTGTGTACTAACAAGCAAATCCCAAAAAAAGAAAAAGGTGCCGACAACCTTCAGCAAACAGTCGTCCATACATGAAACATTGTAAAATCATGTTTCACCACACATCTGAAAAATTGGGAAGATCCAAAAGTCAAGTGTGTCCCACCACAATAAACATTGTAAAATCATCTTAAAAATTATAAATTCATATGGTAGGTAACTGGAACGTTGTGTTTCTTGCTTGAAAATTAGAAATTGCGTTCTAGAAAATTAAAAGCTATGTTAACCTTAATTTCTTGTGTTCCTGGAAATTCAATCTGACTACTAGTTGCATGATCTAATTTAGGCGAAGATATAAAAAACGAGCACCATCCGTCATTTAGGTGGACCATAGATTGTAAGTAATGTACACGGCCATGTCTACCCTTCAAATTGTTTCTCCCTATCTGAAGCATATGTATGATTTTTCCTGATTCTTAGGACCCTGGCCCTAAATGTCTTTGTAGAATCTAATAACCTTAATTTCTTGTGTGGCTAACATGGAGTGTGTGTACTGACATCGGTGTGTACTAACAAGTAAACCCAAAAAAAAATAAAAAAAAATAAAAAAAAGGTGCCGACAACCCTCAACAAACAGTCGTCCACACATGAAACATTGTAAAATCATGTTTCACCATACATCTGAAAAATTGGGAAGATCCAAAAGTTAGGTGTGTCCCACCACAATAAACATTGTAAAATCATCTTAAAAATTATAAATTCATATGGTAGGTAACTGGAACGTTGGGTTTCTTGCGTGGAAATTAGAAATTGTGTTCTAGAATATCAAAAGCTATGTTCACCTTAATTTCTTGTGTTCTTGGAAATTCAATCTGACTACTAGTTGCATGATCTAATTTAGGTGAAGATATAAAAAACGAGCACCATTCGTCATTTAGGTGGACCATAGATTGTGAGTAATGTACACGGCCATGTCCACCCTTCAACTTGTTTCTCCTTATCTGAAGCATATGTATGATATTTCCTAATTCTTAGGACCCAGGCCCTAAATGTCTTTGTAGAATCTAATAACCTTAATTTCTTGCGTGGCTAACATGGAGTGTGTGTACTAACATCGGTGTGTACTAACAAGCAAACCCAAAAAAAAAAAAAAAAATGATGATAAAATAAGGTGCCGACAACCCTCAACAAACAGTCGTCCACACGTGAAACATTGTAAAATCATGTTTCACCACACATCTGAAAAATTGGGAAGATCCAAAAGTTAGGTGTATCCCACCACAATAAACATTGTAAAATCATCTTAAAAATTATAAATTCATATGGTAGGTAACTGGAACGTTGTGTTTCTTACGTGGAAATTAGAAATTATGTTCTAGAATATCAAAAGCTATGTTCAGCTTAATTTCTTGTGTTCCCGGAAATTCAATCTGACTACTAGTTGCATGATCTAATTTAGGCGAAGATATAAAAAACGAGCACAATCCGTCATTTAGGTGGACCATAGATTGTGAGTAATGTACACGGCCATGTCCACCCTTCAACTTGTTTCTCCCTATCTGAAGCATATGTATGATATTTCCTGATTCTTAGGACCCAGGCCCTAAATGTCTTTGTAGAATCTAATAACCTTAATTTCTTGCGTGGCTAACATGGAGTGTGTGTACTAACATCGGTGTGTACTAACAAGCAAACCCAAAAAAAAAAAAAATGATGATAAAATAAGGTGCCAACAACCCTCAAAAAACAGTTGTCCACACGTGAAACATTGTAAAATCATGTTTCACCACACATCTGAAAAATTGGGAAGATCCAAAAGTTAGGTGTATCCCACCACAAAAGGCATTGTAAAATCATCTTAAAAATTATAAATTCATATGGTAGGTAACTGGAACGTTGTGTTTCTTTCGTGGAAATTAGAAATTGTGTTCTAGAATATCAAAAGCTATGTTCACCTTAATTTCTTGTGTTCCCGGAAATTCAATCTGACTACTAGTTGCATGATCTAATTTAGGCGAAGATATAAAAAACGAGCACCATCCGTCATTTAGGTGGACCATAGATTGTGAGTAATGTACACGGCCATGTCCACCCTTCAAATTGTTTCTCCCTATCTGAAGCAAATGTATGATATTTCCTGATTCTTAGGACCCAGGCCCTAAATGTCTTTGTAGAATCTAATAACCTTAATTTCTTGTGTGGCTAACATGGAGTGTGTGTTCTAACATCGGTGTGTACTAACAAGCAAATCCCAAAAAAAGAAAAAGGTGCCGACAACCTTCAGCAAACAGTCGTCCATACATGAAACATTGTAAAATCATGTTTCACCACACATCTGAAAAATTGGGAAGATCCAAAAGTCAAGTGTGTCCCACCACAATAAACATTGTAAAATCATCTTAAAAATTATAAATTCATATGGTAGGTAACTGGAACGTTGTGTTTCTTGCGTGAAAATTAGAAATTGCATTCTAGAAAATTAAAAGCTATGTTAACCTTAATTTCTTGTGTTCCCAGAAATTCAATCTGACTACTAGTTGCATGATCTAATTTAGGCAAAGATATTAAAAACGAGCACCATCCGTCATTTAGGTGGACCATAGATTGTAAGTAATGTACACGGCCACGTCCACCCTTCAAATTGTTTCTCCCTATTTGAAGCATATGTATGATTTTTCCTGATTCTTAGGACCCTGGCCCTAAATGTCTTTGTAGAATCTAATAACCTTATTAATATCTTGCATGGCTAACATGGAGTGTGTGTACTGACATCGGTGTGTACTAACAAGCAAACCCAAAAAAAATAAAAATAAAAATAAGGTGTCGACAATCCTCAGCAAACATTCATCCACACGTGAAACATTGTAAAATCATATTTCACCACACATCTGAAAAATTGGAAAGATTCAAAAGTCAGGTATGTCCCACCACAGTAAACATTGTAAAATCATCTTAAATATTATAAATTCATATGGTAGGTAACTAGAACGTTGTGTTTCTTGCATGGAAATTAGAAATTGTGTTCTAGAATATCAAAAGCTATGTTAACCTTAATTTCTTGTGTTCTTGGAAATTCAATCTGACTACTAGTTGCATGATTTAATTTAGGCGAAGATATAAAAAACGAGCACCATTCGTCATTTAGGTGGACCATAGATTGTAAGTAATGTACACGGCCATGTCCACCCTACAAATTGTTTCTCCCTATCTGAAGCATATGTATGATTTTTCCTGATTCTTAGGACCCTGGCCCTAAATGTTATTGTAGAATCTAATAACTTTAATTTCTTGTGTGGCTAACATGGAGTGTGTGTACTAACATTGGTGTGTACTAACAAGCAAACCCAAAAATAAAAAATAAAAAAAAAAAGGCGCTGACAACCCTCAGCAAACAGTCGTCCACACGTGAAACATTGTAAAATCATGTTTCACCACACATCTGAAAAATTGGGAAGATCCAAAAGTCAGGTGTTTCCCACCACAATAAACATTGTAAAATCATCTTAAAAATTATAAATTCATATGGTAGGTAACTCGAACGTTATGTTTCTGGCGTGGAAATTAGAAATTGTGTTCTAGAATATCAAAAGCTATGTTAACCTTAATTTCTTGTGTTCCCGGAAATTCAATCTGGCTACTAGTTGCATGATCTAATTTAGGCGAAGATATAAAAAACGAGCACCATCCGTCATTTAGGTGGACCATAGATTGTAAGTAATGTACGCGGCCATGTCCACCCTTCAAATTGTTTCTCCCTATCTGAAGCATATGTATGATTTTTCCTGATTCTTAGGACCCAGGCCCTAAATGTCTTTTTAGAATCTAATAATTAAAGTTGATTTCTTATAATCTTCATGGTGGGCCTGTAAAAAAATAATATTATACATGTACCTCAACTATTTCTTTTGGAATGGCCCGTCTGAAACACATGTTAGTTTGATTTTACTTTTTTTTGTCTGTTTTACTGTAGGATTATACAACTAATGGTGATTTCGTATTCACATTATGGTGGGCTTATCTGTGTCTCCCATCATTTTTCTTTCTTAATTTGCAATAATCTAAACCACTTCAATAAGTGGCAAGGACGAGACTAAGGGCTGTCAAGGGGCCAGGCTTGAGGTAGGTCTCGGCCCATATTTTGAACTGTTCCCGGCCGGACCATCAGGCCAGGCCGATTAAAAATTTTGATTTTTCTGGCCCAAGCCTAGCCCATTGAGACCCTTTAGGACGCAGTCGGATTGCACGGTGTGCCACAGACCATGTTGTTTACTTTACCAAGTTTTGTGGGCTGCACTATGATGTATGTGTTATATCAACACCGTCCATCCATTTGGTGAGATAGTTTAGAGCATGATTCTAAAAATAAGGCAGATTCCAAAGCTCAAGTGGAGCACACCAGAGAAAACAAAGGGGACAATGATGCCCGCCATTGAAACCTTTCTAGGGCCCACCATGATGTTTGGGGAAAAAAATATCAACTTGATCCAAAACTTCTATGGCCCCAAGAATTTTTCAAGGAGATTCATTCAATCCCAACTAATTTATGTAGTGTGGTCCACTTTGGATTCAAATCTCCCTTATGCACTACAATCATCTCACCAAATGGATGGCCGGTTTGGATATGACATATACATCACAGTGATGCTCACAAAACTTGATGACTTCAACAAGAAAATCAGGCTAACATGTCATTGAAATGGGGCACACTAATGGAAACAATTAGGAGATAGGTACAATATTGATTTTTTTTTACAAGACCCACCTTAAAGATTATAAGAAATACACTCCACCCATGGGCCGGATTCCACGAAAACATTTAGGCCTAGGGCCCGAGAATCAATCCATGATTCAAGTGGGTCACATAGAGGGAAACAATTTGAAGGGTGAGCATCGCCATGCACATTATTTTGAATCGCATGGATGAGACTCACTTTTTATATCTACATGTAAAATTAGGTCACGCAACCGGTGGTAGGATTAGATTTTCGAAAACACACACAACCTCTCACAACATAATGATGTCTTATCTTAATTTCAACTTTAGTTCCTCCACTTTTGTCCGACAAATGTGAGAGATTAGCATAGTGTAGACTGCTGCTATCTAGTGCTATTATTACAGCACGCCTAGGAGTAGTATAAATATCCACTATTACTATCATTGAATCGCCAATCTACCTAGGATCACTAGCATTAATCAAACTCAAGTTGAGTACGACTCTGACACCACTTACACTATTCCAATCACACAAGTTTGAATAAATATGACCATTTGTTAACACATGTAGTCCATGTCTCTACTTGATTTGTAACACTCCTATTAAAAATCATGGCGAGGCATGGGTTCATCCCTGTGGCGTGGTGAACCCAACACCACCATGTGGCTACGGGGTGTAAGGACTTTGTGGAGCCCACTATAGTGTATGTGTTATATATATATTTTTCATTCATTTTTTAACTAATTTTAGGGCATGAGAATAAAATTTGAACAATATCCAAAACCAAGTGGACAACACCAAAGAAAGCACTAGGAATTAACCACTTACAATTGAAAATTTTTCAAGACAACACAAGTTTTGGATCAAGCCAAAATTTGTATTTTCCCTTCATTGAGGTCCATGTGACCTTATAAACAACTTGAATGGCAAATAAACATCATGGTGAGCCCCGGAAGGTTTCAATGGTGGCATCATTTTCCTACTCCTTTCATTGGTTTAGTCTACTTGAGCTTTGGATCTACCTCTTTTGTAGTCTCATACCCTAATCTTGCAAAATGAATGAACGGTGTGGATATAACACATACACCATGATGGCCACAGAAGTTTGCAATGTCAACACACCTGTTGCTACGTTCTACACAAGGCAATCTGAGTCCGCGAAGAGAAAAGAAGGGCAATCCAATGTGAAAATACGAATATAACCTTAGTTTTAATTTTTATTTTTTTTCCTAGCTAACGTTTGGGCTGAAAGTTGCGCAGGTTCAACCCAAGACTGACCCGACATTAGGTTGGGCTCAAGCAAGATGTATCGGGTCTGATCTCGGGCTTGGGCTATACAAACACGGACCTGATAAGACTTGGGTTGGGCTTGGGTTGAGGTCTCGAATTGCCCAACCCAATCCAACCCAACCCAACCCAAACCCCATTGATATATAAGTTACTTATAAATTATAATTGAGTGTGGATTGTTTTTATCGAAGGCATAGGAAATTCTAGTACTGCCGGTACTCATATTATCCACGTTATTTCCAATTACTCAAGCTAACAAGATATGCCGAATTTCTCTCTCCCAAATAGATTGCGTGCTATGCAACATGACTTTTAAAATAGTAGTTGTCCTATATTTTAACTTTTTTTTTTTTTTGAAAAAATGAAGTTCTTTACTATGAATAATCACAAATATGATTAATAAAATCATAAATACAAAAAATAAGTCATATATTGAAATATAATAAACTAATATAATAACAAAAATATTAGCATGTATAAACCTGACCAACCCGATCGAGCCCGCTTGGGTTGGGCTTGGGTTGAGAATTCCCAACCTAAGGTTGGGTTGGGTTGGGTTGGGTTGGGTTGGGTTAGGGTTGAGGTATAGGAACCTTGGGTTTGGATAGGATTGAGCACCAACCCGACCCAACCTACCTAACTTTCAGCCCTAGCTAACGTCCCCAACTCAGAACAAGTTGGGTCTCTAAAGGGCCCAACCTGATGTATGGGTTTATTAGCACCATCTATCCATCCATTTCAATGTATCATTCTAGGTTTGTAAGGTCTATGTTACAGGAGTGGATTGCCAGTGACCCTGCCATGGAGATATCTCTGTTCTCGGGGCTGTGTGGGGTCCATAGAGATGTCCTTGACAAATCCATTCCGTTCATTTGTTTTAAAATATAATAATTGAGTAAGAATTTAAAAATTAGACAGATCCAAAACTCATGTGGGTCATACCACACAAAACAGTGGAGATTGAACGCTTGGCGGTGACAGAAGTTTTGTATTAGGATGATATTTGTTCCAACTGTTTATATAAGTGATAATAATTCTATGAATGGTTTGGATGACATATAAACGTCATGATAAGTTCCAGGAAGGTTTCAACGGTGGACATTGTTGTTCCCACTGTTTTGTTGGTGTGGCCCACCTGGTGTCAATGGTGGACATTGTTGCTCCCACTGTTTTGGCCCACTTGAGTTTTGGATCTGCATGATTTTTAGAATCCTATCCTATTATGGTCTTTCAAAACAGATAGACCAAGTGAATTTATCACATACCTCTCTATGGACCCCACACAACTCTGGGAAGGGTCACAGGCAATCCACTCTCTTATGTAACCTTATGAATTGGTTTGGATGGAAACTAAATGACACCGGTGGGCCCTAGGAAGGTTTCAACGATGGAGTCATTGTCATCGTGTGGTCCTCTTTCAAAATGTATGAATGGCTTGGATAAAACACATATATAATGGTGGGCCCACAAAATCCCTAACAGGACCGTCCGTCTCTGGCCAGGTCTCGGTGTAGGTAGTACCCAATCCGTGCACGAATTCTCTATGCCTTCTATGGATGGGATTTCTGGGAAAACCTTTGGCACAAAGTTCTGTGCTCGTAGGTTAGGAAAGGGCCACCGTCATGTTTGTGTGAAATCCACTCCTTCCATTTGTTCCATACAATCTACTTTTAGGACATGCGACTAAAAACAAGGTAGAAAAGTAAGGTATCAACGGCATTTAAAATGAAGTTCGATGTATAGAAGTATTCAAATCGGTAATATCATTTATCTCTTGTAATATTGCTCTCATACTGCACTATTTTTCACTTTTTGCCATGGTTCTTTTTTTCTCCCAAGGGTTTTTTCACATAAAATTCGAATTGCTCTCTGTTTGAGTTTGCTTGTGCAATCATGATTACTTTGCTTGATTCCACTCTATGTGCATTCGCAACTCCCAACAAGTGGTTTTAGAGATAACATTGGACATGAAGTTCGATATATAGAAGTATTTCAGTAAAAATAATTTTAAATTATAGAAAGTTAAGATGAATGGCATCTTACTCAACAAGGATTGGAAGATGCACTCCTTGGAAAGTGATTAGAAACCATGAAAGAAGAAAAATAAAATAAGTTAGATAAAAATATCAATATCTCAATCCAATGTATGAGGTTATTTATAATGTTATGAGAGAGAAAATTGTAATGGATACATACGTGAAACTAGAGAACATATATGTGAAGAAGTCTTTTGAGACTCGCTTGCACTTGAAGCTAAAATTTTTTAAATATGAAGATGATAAAGGGAGTTGATGTTGAAGCCAACATTAGTAACTTTAATAAAATCATTTTAAATTGTTGAATATGGATGAGACGATGAAAGATGAATATCAAATATGTATTTTGTTGAATTCTCTCCTAGAATCGTATGAGTCATTCAAAGACTCTTTGTGCACCTATAGGACAATCATTAGCATTGAGACCCTTATCTTTACACTTTATTCGAAGGTGATGATAAAGAAAAGTGATGATGTCGGTAATTCTACAGATTCAACAGTTATGAGGGGGAGAAATTCTAAGTGGGATAGTGAATCTTCATGATTGAGATTCGAATCCAAGGGCAATGGCAAGGGCAAAGGAAAGATGAAATGCTAAAATTGTGGCATAACATGACACATGAAGAAGGATTGTCAGAATCATAAGTCGATGAAGGAGAAATTAAAGAGTTCTTCTAAAAAGGCCAACACTACAGAATCTAGTGAGGAGGCGAATGGTAGTAACGTATTAACCACATCAAAATTAGGGTACTTTGACAGTGAATGAATTTTGAATATGAGGGCTTCATATTACATGACCCTTCAGAGGAGTTGGTTCACCATTTACAGCGAGTGCGATGGTGGCCAGCTATTTATGGGCAATGATAAGTTATGTAAAGTGGTTGGTGTTGGATCGGTGCGTATCAAAATGTTTGATGGCTTGGAACATATCTTAACCGATGTGAGACACATTACTGAGTTGAGGAAGAGTCGGATATCTTCGGGAGCACTTGAAGCATTATGGTGTAAATTCACCTGGTTCGATCGTGTTCTTAAAGTTTAAAAGAATGTATAAAGGAATGGTGACCTTTACAGGTTGATCAGGAGTACTTCATTCGGTGAAGTTGCAATATCTGTAACGGATTCCACGTATGCATATATGTGACATGCACGCTTAAGTCATATGAGCGAGTGGGGCATGAAGGTATTTTCTGATCGTTGTTTGATTCTAATTTTTACAAGTATTGATTTTAGTATATACGAGCATTGTATATATGGTAAACACTCAAAGTTATCTTTTAAGTTTGGAAATATATTTGTAAGGGGGTTCTAGATTATATGCATTTTGATGTAAGAGGGTCGTTGCCCATAATTTCTGGTAGAGAGTCATCATAATTTGTTACGTTCATTGGCGACTATTCTAAAAAGGTGTGAGTTTATTTTTTGAAAAATAAATCTAATTAAGGTTTTCACCAACTTCAAATAGTGGAAGGAAATTGTGAAAAAATAATTATGGCAAAATGTGAAAGTGTTAAGGATAGATAATGGTGAGGAATGCATTTGATTTTATAAGGATAAAGGGATCATGAGGCACAACACTGTACACTACACACCATAACAAAATGGTGTAACTAAGTGGATGAATCGGACTCTCTTGGAGAGGACCTGATGCGTGATGAGTAATGATGGATTAGGCAATGAAATATGAAATGAGGTCGTTAACAAGCCTTGTTCCTTGGTGAATCGATCCCCTTATACGGTTATAGATTATAAAATTTTAGAAGAAGTATGGAGTGGTCAACAGGATTACTACTTGAGGCTACATGTATTTTGTTGCGATGCTTACTCTCATGTACCATCAGTTAAGAGAGATAAATTGGACCAAATTGCTAAAAAGTATATTTTTGTCGGTTGTAAAAATGGTGTGAATAGGTATAAGTTATATGACCGAGTCACGTGAAAAATTATCCTTAATCGCGACGTCAAATTCGACAAAGGATCATTCTTCCATAAGGATGAGCTCAAGGAAGCGAAAAAGTCAGTTGTAGACAATCAAATAGATAGAGATGAGACTCAACTTGATATTGAGACACAGATAAAGGTATAAGAGCAGGTGGAGCAGCCACCTATGAGAAGGAATCCGTCAAGGGTTTGTAAGTTAAAAAGGTCATTGTACGGTCTAAAACAGTCACTTAGGCAGTGGTAAAAGAAATTTAATTTTTTCATGGTGAGTCAAGGGTTTACTTGAAGTGAGTATGTTCATTATTTATATTAAAAGACACTGAATGATGGAAAGTTCATTATCTTGATATTATATATTGATGAAATGTTTATCGTCAGTCATAGCATATTTGAGATCAACATACTGAAGGCTCAATTATCATGTAAATTTAAGATAAAAGATCTGACGGTTACAAAGATATATGGTTCTTAGCATTGACATACACAAAGACAAGAAGATGAGTAGGTTATGATTATTTTAGGCTAAATACCTTGAAAATATATTGGTGAAGTATGAGATGGACAAGGCAAAGCCGGTTAACATTCCCCACGTGGCTCATTTTAGTCTTTCTTATGAGTAGTGTCATAAAACAAATGAAGAAAAGCAAATTATGTCTTGTGTGTCTTATTCAAATGAAGTTGGCAACTTGATGTATGTCATTCTCTGTATAAGAACAGATATTTCACATGTTATGGGTGTTGTTAGAAAATACATATCTTACTCCCGCAAGCAATATTTAGAAGCAGTGAAATATGACTACTTTGATATATTTGAAGTACATAAGACTAAATCTTGACATATAAAAAATCAAATAACAAGTCAATAAGCTATGTAGATTCATATTATATGAGCAATGTGGACAATAAAATATCAACCTCCAGAGTTACTCATTTGTGTTAATGAGTGAAGCGATCAACTGAATGTCAAAGCTTCAGTCCGTAGTAGTACTTTCCACAACCGAAACTAAGTATATGACGGTGAAAGAAGTATTCAAAGAAGATGTTTGGTTGAAATGAATGATAAATTAACTTGGGCTTCAACATGAGGTCATGCCAATTAATTGTGACAATGAAGGCATAATAAATTTAGCAAAGTATATTAGATTCGATTGAATTTTTGGAAACGCTATAAATGAGTGCCAACATATACAGTTCTTCCAAATCTCCCCATCAAGGTAATTTAGCCCTTTCATTCTCCATCTATGCAGTTTAAGGAATGTTTTGATAAATAAGAACAGTCAAAGTTATTAAAGTATATTAGATTATCTTATTCTTGGTTTAGATTTATATCGTATACTCCCATAAGATTTCAGGTAAAAAACCATATTGTTAAAGTATATTAGATTATCTTATTCTTAGTTTATATTTATATTGTCTTCATTTTTATTTTAAGTTGTACATCTCCTACAGATCTCTTACAGAAATCTCTCATTCTCCATATATGCATGTAATCCTCAATGAAATTATACAAGACAATATTTTCCACAACGTAGGCTTTTTAGAATTCCTACCGACATCATAGATGGTCCATAACAATCATGGTGGGCCCCACACAGTTCAACTTATGAGAATTCACGGACGTTCAAACATTTGTGATGAATTGGTCTGTTTAATAATATAAGAGAATGGTACTTGGTCTGTTTAAAACATTAGGCTAGTGGTGTTCGGTGGGTTGAATCATTGATCGTCCCGTAGGCCCCACAGGGAAATAGCCACACTTAAAAAATACACATGTTTAATGTCCAGAGGCTAAAAAGTACACACGTTTAATGTTCATATGCCAAAAGCCATCGACAAATGCTTATAGTTTCAATGTTTTGAATCACTGAACCATGGGCCCCACTTGTGTGAATTAAAAAACCAGCACACAATCCAATCTCACAACTCAAGCATGGCAATTTATGGAAACATATATCTAAACCATCCAAAATGTGGGTCCATTGTGGATGAAGCAAATATCTAAAATCACCATGATCATGCATATATCTAAAATCGCCATGATCAATCAATGGTAGCCATCCATTCATGGCTACCAGATGGAGGGTTAGAAGTAAAATAGTGATTGGTCGAAATTTAAAAAGAAAATCAGGGGTTAATGTTGTGTTCACAGTGTAATTTGTTGGCTACACTCTATTCGCAGAAGGTCAGAGATTTAGACGGTTTGGATTTCTGTTTGAGAGTCACAGACTTTAAGTGGTGCGAAACTAACATGGGACTCTATCTGACCCCTTCCCACAAAGCCGCCCACGTGGATTGCCAAAGTGACCCTAGTGGAGCCCACCATGATGTATGTGTTTTATCCATGCTGTATTTTACCAGCTCATTTTAAGGCCACAGGCCAAAATGAGTAAGATCTGAAGCTCAAGTGGACCACATCACAGGAAAAGGTGGGGATTGTGACGCCCATCGTGTCCATGCATGATGTTTATTTGCCATCCAACCTACTCATAAGTAGAAGAAAAACAAATATCTCAACTTTATCCAAAACTTTTATTGCGCCTAAAAAGTTTTCAAGGAGAGTGATTTAACTCCCACTGTTTCCTATGGCCTGCAGGTCCGCTAGAGTATTGGCTTGCCTCACTTTTTAGCTCATGCCCTAAAATAAGCTGGTAAAATGGACCACTGGCATAGACAAAATGCATACATGACAGTGGGCTTCAAATGATGTTTGTGTTTTGTCAACATCTATTATCTGTTTTGCCAGCTCATTTTAGGGCATACAAAACGCATACACAGTGGGCCCCAAATGATGCTTATATTTTGTCCATGTCATCTATCCATTTTGTCATCTCATTTTAGGACACGAGCCCTAAGATGAGACTGATACAAAGCATTAGTGGACCACACCACAGAAAACAACAGGTATAATGACGCCCACTATTGAAAACTTCCTAGGCTCTACATGATATCCATTTGTCATCTAATGACACCCACTGTTGAAAACTTCCTAAGTCCCACTATGATGTCCATTTATTATGCATCTGACCTGTTAATAAGGTCACACCAACCTAGATGAAAGGAAAACACAAATATCAACTTAATCCAAAACTTATGCACCCGAAAAGGTTGGCCCCTAACTGTATTTAAGCAATTTAAGCTGGTATTTAGGGACCACAAGCTGCGTTTGGGATGTAAAAGGTTAGCCCTATACCTGCCCAACACATAAGGTCCAAGGTCCGAGAACGGCCAAAGCTCAAGTCCAAAAAAAAATTAACTGGGGCAGGCCTGACCCAACCTGAACTGGGCTGGCCCAACGAATTTTCTTACTTGAATGTTCCTAATATATCCATTGATCAAATGGCCTACTTATGCACAAAGAAATTAATACCCAGAGGAATGAAACCAATGGTCTATATTCAAGATGCATGGATTGCCAATTAAAGATTGGAATGGCAAATTCGTAGGATTTAAGACATGTTCACATACAGTCAAGTTCAGCCCGGTCCGGCTAAAATGACTTTGGCCCAAGCCCAGACTGAAAATAAATGCATGGACCAGCTAACAGCTACAAGCCCTGTGAAAAGCAGATAAGGCTCTGTAGGCCAGGGGACCCAAATATCACTTTCGCGTGGTTTTTGAGAGACGTGTTTCAATGACTTAAAATTCAATTGGATAAATATTGGATAAATATAGATAAAGAAAGCAGATGTGACATTTTTTTGGTCAGATGCACCGACTTTATATCTTCCGACACATGAAATATTCTAATTGCATGTGACGTTTTCTTTTACGTGAAAATTAAGATACTTCAATTTGAATTTTCAATGCTGGGTTTCTCTATAAAAACCCCACCTGTCCGATCATTCAGTACAATATTCAAACAAGAGCAGTAATATAGAAGTAAGGGTATTATGGTAATAAAAGTACTGAAGCTTAGGATGGTCTTTGCATTTGTAGCAGTGCTTCTTCATCTCTTTCCATTGATAAGCTGCGTCGTTGATCGGAGCCAATTTCCTCAAGATTTCCTCTTCGGAACTGCAACTTCATCTTATCAGGTACAGAGCATGCAATCACTGTTTTTAGCTTTTACGTTGCAGTGCCAACATTTCATTGATTCTTTCACGTCCGTTCAGATGGTGGGATATGATAGCTAGCTTGATTATTTACTTTAGCAGATAGAATTTTCCATGGGAAATGGTTGGAGTAGAAAATGGTACAACCGACAATAATGTTGGGGAGGAGGAATTATGGAGAATAGATTGTATAAATACCGATATCGGTGAAATACCACAAAATTTCATAATATGTAGTGCAAGCAAATAGCCTTCTTTTAAGTGCATTTTGCAAGCGCTTTCACTGCTCATTGTTATATAAGGTTTTTAAGCCATTTAATGCATTAAATTAGAGAAAAAAAAAATGAAAATAAAAAATTACTTATTGCATCCAACAGCTGAAAACACCTTCCACCACAGGGAAAATTGTTGACGTGTTGTAGTAGCTCTTAGAGCTGGGCACGGAATGACTCTACCCGACCAATTCAACTCGTCCAACTCATTTGGACCCGACTCAATGCAAGACGAGTAGGCTTCACTGAATCCGAACTTAAACTGAGTCGAACTCAACTGAAAACTCAATCCGGTTAGAGTCAACTGAATGACTTGGATTCGGGTAGATATATAATTTTTTTTTAAAAATAATCCCAATTTTTAAGTATCTCTAACCCTATATTCTGCACCTGACCCCGATCTCAAACTCTCTTCCTCCATCATCCTCTTCCTCTTCCAAGCCCAGCAACCACCCACCACCATCACCACCCTCCTCCCCTCTCTCTCCTCTCTACTCCCTCCCACCCTCCTCTTCCAAGCCTAGCAGCCACCCACCACCATCACCACCCTCCTCCTCCTGTCTCTCTCTCCTCTCCACTCCCTGCCTCTCTCATCTCTCATTCTGAATCGGTGCCAGCTCGAACTGACTCAGTACTGTTTATCGGGTTGGACTTAGTCTGGATTGGTCCAGGCTAGACTCGGATTCGAATTAGTTCGGACATACTGGACTCGGTACTGAGTTGAGTCGATTTTGGGTCAGGACTATTTCAAGACCGGATTAAGTCAGGTCAGCCCTAACTCAGTCCGACTCGACTGATTGCCCAGCTCTGGTAGCTCTAATACCAAATAACGTAGTGAAAGCGTGGATAAAAGAAAAGAAATCATCATTTTCTTTTCAAGGGTTGCCCTTAAATCCATAAGGGAATAAAATTTCTAAAACAAAAAATATGATAGGTATTATTCAGTGACGTTACTGATTATAACGTATTTGGTGTGGATTATATAAGCCAACAAGCAAACAGATTCCTAATTTAACTTCAAACACTTTTCTGAAATAGTTAAAAATAGTAAAAAGACGTCATATTCAATTAAAATTGTGCAAGTTGGAAGTTTGTGAGCTTTGGCTATTTTTTCCCATTGGGACTATCCATTTCAATTTATGCGATCCTGGCCCTCCATTAACGGTGCAGCAAGAGAAGGTGCACACGTGTCACGTGCCCAAGACCTAAATACATGTGCCTAGGCTCATCCCAGCAATCTCGGCCCTACCCAACCTAACATGATTGAATAAGTGGGGCCGCGTTGCCATCATGTCAGAATGAGGCCTGCCCAATTAGCTACTGGGCATCCAAATCATGATAAGGCCCATCTCAAGGGCCCTTTGACTGAACAAGTCCAACACAATTGGTGGGCCTTTCGGGTCTGGACCCAACCCGGCCTGGCCCACTTTCAGCCAAAGAACCACACGGGAGCGTGCAGCACTGATTTCTATTGCCTTGTTTATATTTTGTAATTTGGTAGGTTGAAGGGGGTTACTTAGAAGGCAACAAAGGTCTAAGCAATTGGGATGTTTTCTCTCACATACCAGGTTCGGTTTTTTATTTTTTAGTTTTTGTCCTTCCTTTCTCTCTTAATTCAGATTTTTAAGTATAGTAAACTACAAATTTAAAATTAAAATTTCATGTTCTATATTCAGAAAAGTTAAGGATGGAAGCAATGCAAATGTTGCTGATGACCATTACCATCGTTACATGGTATATATCTATATTTTTTAAATCAAGAAAAATCTAATGGGCTTGGCAGATTTCTGATATTGGAAGATTTGACAGTTGGATGGGAAGCCAATGTTTTACGCAATTTACACTCCTTATTTGTGTATTAGAATCTAACGGAATAGATTTGTATTTAATAATAATAAATAAATAAAAGAAAAACCCACCATCCTATTCATGATGTGGCCGAGGAAAGAAAGACAGAAAAAACCAAAACGATCTCTTCCGATTCATTGACATGGCCCTTGACTTTGAATTGTCAGACCAGGCCCGTTGGTCTGGTCCAACTAACAATCTTGATTTTACTACATGCATGCATATGTTGTCATTGGTTTGGTCATCCATACCATTTTCCTGATATGCCCCCATCAGGGATATGGGATACCTGAAAAATCTCTCATCTTGGAAGATCCTAACCCTTGGATCAGTGGCCTTAGGTTGCTGAGAGAACATATGGAGATGGTCCACATCCATCAGAGGGAGAAAGGCTAAATATTGAAGGGTTAGGATCTTAAAATCAAAGAGATTTCAAACACCCTCTATCTGCGGTGGAGCCGTGAGTTGGATGCGGTTTGCCTGTGGAAGCCTTTTCCATCATTCATCCATTTGGCAAGATCGTTTTTAAGTCATGAGCCTAAACATGAGACATATTCAAAACTCAAGTGGACAAGGGGGGAAATGAATCCCACCGTTGAAACTTTCCTAGGGCCCACCATGATGTTTATTTGTCATCCAACCTGTTCATGAGGTTACACATACCTGGATGAAGAAAAATAAAAAAAGAAATATCAGATTGATCCAAAACTTCTGTGGCCCCCAAGAAGCTCTTGATGGTATACATTAAATCTACACTTCTTTCTGTGGTGTGGTTCACTTGAGCTTTGGATCTAACTCATTTTTGGCATACAGCTAATATCATCTTGTAAAATGGATGGACGGTGTGGATATACACATACATCATGGTGGGGCACACAGTGCTTGGTGACGTTAAAACCACGGAGGTCTGGCGCACCACGCAATCGGTTTCCCGACCAATGTTACAACGTTCAGATGGGCTCAGACGAGTTGGCCTAATACGTAGATGAAAGCCTATTTCAGCCCATACAGCTATCAGCCATAAATAAATAAATAAGACAAAATAAAAAAGACAAAAGACAAACAGACAAAAAGGGCTAACACATAGATAAGTTGTTGACCATGAACAGGAAGACATTGAGCTGATGCATTCCCTTGGAGTGAATTCCTACCGATTTTCCATATCCTGGGCCAGGATCCTCCCAAGTGAGTTTTACTTACATCTTTGGAAATTTACTGTTAGGTAAATGTGTGTGCCACATCCAACCCATCCAGCAGGTTGACCCCACCACGAAGATCATATAATACTAAAATCAGGTGAATCTATTCATCGACCACGCCACATTATAGTTTGGACCAAATGAACGGTTGTCCATTTTATCATTTCGTGTGGCCCATATGACTAGTAGATTAACCTAATTTTTGGGATACATGTTCTTTATGGTGGAGCCAACCTTTGGAACGGGTTGGATGTTTTACCAACTTGGGGTATTCACATTTAGGTGTGTGTGAGACCTCATATTTTAATGGAGACTTAATCTTCATTTTAATATCTGTTAATCAACAACAGAAGGAAGGTTTGGTGAGATTAATGGGGCAGGAATTGAATTTTACAACAACATCATTGATGCTCTCTTGCTCAGAGGTAACAACATCCTTTTGTTCTGAACACCACAACATCCACCAAACATACATATTTGCTAATCCTACCTGCCTGTACAACCCATCTACATGCTGGCAGCCTGCCACACGTGTGCAATATATTTGCTAATCCTACCTGCCTGTACAACCCATCTACATGCTGGCAGCCTGCCACACGTGTGCAATATCTGATTTGTCAATCAGGTGGGCCATGCAGTAAAGGTTCCCTGGCCCAGATTTCAGGCCGGTCAACTCATCAGAAGGACTAGAGTGCATACAAGGACTTAGGCTCATCTGATGAGTGGACTGGCCAGAATTGTATACATGTTCATCGTCCATGCCATACGATAGGGATTAGCAAACACTCTCCATTTCTCTTATATCTAAACACACGTGTATGTAATGATTTTAATTAATTATTTTCATCTTTGATATGTTAATAGGGATCCAACCATTTGTTTCACTAAACCATTATGATCTTCCTCAAGAACTCGAAGACCAATACGGTTCATGGTTAAGTTCTCAAATGCAGTAAGTTTTCTTCCTTTTGCTGCCCCACACCATCATCCGTGTTGCACGGTTATGGGACAGGTTAGGTTCACGTCAGGTTGGGTCGGGTCAGGTCTAGTCAGTTTCAGCATAAGCCTGACCCATTTCCTAAATGGGCTAAGTACAGAGCCATGGCCCATTATCATGTAATCCAACTTGACACATTAAAAATTCATCACGCCTGACTCTTCCCATTTAATAGTAATGGATCTGGCTCCACTTACCTGACCCAATCTAGCTTGATTCAGGACCGAATGAGTGGGTCCATGGTGCGGAGTTTTTTTTTTACCATGTCATTTACTTAATTGAGCCACATTTTCTAGTCCAAGGTCAACCAGCTACTCATTTAGTTTGGGCTGAACCCGGTTCAAGAAGGGATCAAGCTAGTTAACCCATAGGTTGACTCGACCCATGGTGGCATAGTATTAAGGCACACCATTTCTGCAGCATGGTGCGGTCTGAGGGTGGACAGTGGTTTACTATTAAAATGATGTGGTCTCTTGATTTTGTTTTCAATAACTATTTTTGCAGAGAAGATTTTGGATATTTGGCAGAAGTATGTTTTAGGTCTTTTGGGGACAGTAAAATACTGGACCACCTTCGATGAGCCAAATGTCATGGCAAAATCCGGTTACCTCACTGGAGTTTGCCCTCCCACCCGTTACTCCCAACCGTATGGCAATTGCACGGCAGGCAACTCTACAATAGAGCCATGCATTGTAGCCCATAATGTCATATTGGCCCATGCCACTGCGTTGGATATATACAGGAGAAAATATCAGGTAACCAATAGTTCTTTTGTATTTTTTTAAATTATTTTTTATTTTAATTATGTTGTTTTTCATGGGTATTAAAGAAAAGTAAGAAATCATAGTTATTATTATTTTTATTTTTTTTAAGACATTGACTTAAACTTGTTCGGGTCAGCTCGTCTCAACATATCTCACCTGGACTCCGTCAAAATTCATGAAGACTTGAATTTGACTCAACTCAGCCCAACTTCACATTATTTATACAATGTTTATATTTTTTTTTAAATACTAATTATTACTGAGAAAACTCACTAAAAATCAGATGAGTTCTCAGGAAACTTCCATCCAAGATCTCGAGCCGACCCAGATCGATTGGCTTTTGAGCCAAATTGGGTGACTTCTCAATAAACCCTCTCCCTAGTTTATGGGATGCATATGGTTTGCAGGTGATTACATGTATCCCTAACCCAACACACTGCTCCATAGCTCAAGTGGTAGTGTGAGTGAAAGATGCCTTGTTTCAACACTGAGGTTAAACCAGGACCATCCGATGCTTCTAGCCATTCCTATGTTAAACATTTTTTCATGGCCATACATTTTCTAGGTCATGGATTGGATAGCTAGTTGTTATCTTCGTCTGACCAAAGTGGTGCTGTAGAAGAACGAGCCGTCCAAGGTGGGATCCACTGACTTGGACATCTTACTCTACTGTATGAATGAGAAAAACCGTCCATTTTCACATCCTATTGATTGGATGGTTAAGATGATTCAATTTGTGTGATTTTTGTGAGGTGCCCTATTAAGAGTTAGTAAGACCCGATAAACATTCTCGATCAATGACGTGTCCAAGTCCAAATGGGTGCAGAGGAAGGTTCCTCTGCACTGGGTGCACTGGAGCATTTTCCATTGGTTACAGACATAACATGAGGTGGTTTGGCTAGTGAACTGTGGGACCCATCATGATGTATGTGAATTATCCACACTGTTCATTTATTTTTTTTAGATTATTTTAAAGCTTGATCCTGAAAATGAGGCAGACCTAAATCTAAGGTAGACAACACCATAGGAAAACAGTAGTGATTGAATGTCGATCATTAAAAACCTCCAAGGTCCACTGTAATGTTTATTTGACATTTACCGAAAAAAAAAAAAAATCAACTTGGTTTTCAATGGTGGCCTTCCAATTAACATTGTTTTCTGCGATAAGGTCACCTTGAGATTTAGATCTACTTCATTTTTTGACTCATTTCATAAAGTTATCTTAAAAAAATGGACAGCCGCCGTCTTTGAAACACATACATCATGGTGGGGCCTACAGGGCACCAACCAGTAGCCACTTGCTATTGGCAGCAGCACTAGCCCATCCGCATCCAACACAACACGGAGAGTAGTAGTTTTTTGTCTAAAAAATTAATACAGCATTCATGTAAAATAAGGAATAATAATGATTTAAAAATTAATTTCAACTTATATTGTTTTATAATTATCACGTTTATTTTGTGGATTTAAGGCTACACAAGGAGGTTCTATCGGGATTGTGACAAGTGCCGGCTGGTATGAACCACTTAGAGATACTCCGGTTGATCGTTTGGCAGTTCAGCGGGCCCTTGCTTTTGACCTTGCATGGTAAGCAAAATCTACAGGTTCAAAGAAAAGAAATATGAATTTTGGAGTCTTAATATTATTATTATTATTATAAAACTATAGTGGGGTTTTTAATATATGGTCCCAAACCTTTTAAGTGGCACTTGGGATGACCTATTGTGAATTTGAACCATACATTCATCTATACAACTAGGAGCAAGTCATGGTGTGAAAATCACCCATGAAAATGGGCTGTCTAGATTGACCCTAAAAACAAAATAGATTAAATAATCATCTTGAAACATCTGGTTGAAAAATCTCACTTTATATTTTTTATAACTTGAAAGTAACGCTTTGATTTAATAATTCTAACTATGTGATTTATGGCTGGTAAACAACGAAGGATTGTCACAAATTGGTTCCATTCAAAGGGTTAGGATAATCCTAGTTTTTGTGGATATTGAGTATACCAAAAGTTGGTGGACACCAATCTCCCATAAGCATTTCAAAACGGGATTTAAATCTTATAGCAAGTCGGGATTGCTGACCACCGGCAGCAGATGATCCGGCATTGTTGCTCTTGTGAATGGTTGGTATTTCTCATTTCGTTTGGTTACAATAAATTTCATAAAATATCATAAAATTTTATACTAAATTAGACTGATTAATCATGAAATATTCTAATATTTGGTGCAACCAAACACACCCTTAAATATTCTATGAAGTTTGTAATATTTTCTTTTTGTGCTTGCAATTTCTTTCAATAGCATGATATTTTTATTAGAAGTTATATTCTTGCAAACATTTCTAACTCATTTCAAACCATTAATGTACCCAAATTGCAGGTTTTTGGATCCTATAATTTATGGAGATTATCCTTCTGAAATGCGCCAGATATTGGGATCAAGACTACCGACATTTTCATCGAATGATCAGAGAAAATTACAACATAAATTGGATTTTATTGGAATTAACCATTATTCAGTTCTCTATGTACAAGACTGCATGTTTTCCACATGCAACTCGGATGCACCTAGAGAAGACACAAACATATTAGTCACCGGAGAAAAGGATGGTCAACCGATTGGAACGCCGGTGAGAAAAAAAAAAACAATACACATGCCCATGCACACACACACGCACATATATATGGGCCCCACCGTGACGTGTGTCGAAAATCAACCTCATAAGTCAGATGCACCATTCTATGGTGGGCCACAAGCTTAAAAATCAAGTCAATCCATGACTTGTGGGCCACACCACATACAATAGTTAAGAGGGGTTGCACTCCCATTAAAAATTCATAATCATTTATTTGGCCCACCAAGATGTGGTTCACAAATCCAGACCATCCATTGTGTGTGTCCCACTTGGATGAGGGATCAAACCAAGTTCCAGCCGCATCCAATATTCAAGTGGTCCACACCAACTACTTTTAAATATTTTAAGCATGTCTTTGCATAGTTTTAGATGGTATGGCCCACCCGAGTTCCATAAAGAGATGATTTTAGGCAATCCCATAACCTAAAGGGGACCCATCAAATGCATGGTGTTGATGTTCGACACACATCACATTGGCCCACGCAGCTCAACCTCATGGGTAGTTTCCATGGGTCGACCTTATGGTATCATTTCCCGTGTGTGTGTATAGAGAGAGAGAGAGTCCTGTTCCCCTGTGCACCTATGCACGTGTGCACCTTTCCACATGTGCTATGGGTGTCTAATCTGAACAGTCCATGTGATGCAGAATCCCATGAAACCTCATATCATAAATTTTCACCCCAATCTAAAATTATGGTGGGCCATAGAAAAGGGAAATTCAAATCAAGGGAGAAAACTAATTTTATTTTTTTTGGCCCATAAAAGTCTTATATCAAAGTAAAACTTGGGTCCAAAGGGTTTCACGAGGTTCTGCTTCACATGAACGGTTCAGATTTTGGATCCACATCACGTATGATGGGTTCTCAAAAACAGTTTATACGTAGCACATGCGAACTGGTTCACAGGTGAGCGTTTCCGTGTGTGTATGTGTACATAATGTTAGAGGGAGAGAAAGAGAGTATTCATTTCATTAAAGTGACAATCTTGCCCATGTGATAACAAGGACAAGGCTAAATCATAAGGGCAAAAAGTAGTCATTTTGGTGAAGGCGAACTTTAAGCTAAGGACTAAGTCTTTTGATTATTTTGCGTAGACTGCAATGCCAAATTATTACGTGGCACCGTGGGGCATGGAAAGGATTGTAATGTACTTCAAGGAAAGATACAACAATACGCCCATGTACATCACAGAAAATGGTAAGCTATTCTTTATTTCATTTTTGCCTTTTTTTTATTGTTTTCGGTTTTTTTGTTTTTTCATTTTTTGTTTGTTTTTTATTTTTTTTTTTTCATGATATGATTCTTCTTTAGTTAAGTAAATTTTCTAAAATGTTCAATGACTCATATCTCACACATGGTACAGATTTCTGCAATCCGGATACCACTATAATTGTGGGGTAGTTTTGGAGGCTATCAAATGAATGGTTAGAGAAGAACAGTGAGTGGACCAAAATTCGACCATAAAAATCAAATGATTCTTATCATCTGCTCAGTATCATCTTTGGGTTATACTCAATCCAATATTTGCTTGGTGGATTGGTTGTCCTAATTTCTATACAAATGTCCCATGGGGTGGTCGAAGAGAAGACCCCATTTTTAAAATGGTGGTAATTACGGGTGGCAATGGGTCGGGCCTTAAGAACTTTTACACCTTAGTAGAGTGCGATGGATGATATATAGGCACTTATTTAAATTGTGAACCCATTTTAGATGGTGAACAATATATTGATGCACTTTTTCAATCATATGGTAAATAATTGGGTGGGGCGTACACTTCCTTAATGATTGAACTTACTAGACAGTCCGTGTGCCACAAAAAACTTTGATTCTATAATAAAACATGATGATTTATAAACACACACCCACTAATTATACATAAATTATTCACATATCATCGACATATATGTATACATTATCTTTGACTTGTAAGGATGGCCCTGGCCTCACTCACCCCTAGCCTAGCCAGGGCTTAATTAGGGCACTAGTGCTAAGTTAGGGCCAACCACTGCCTAGTCCTAGCCCTAGCCCTAGCCCTAGCCAGGCCCATTGCCACTGAAAGGTGAAATGTAATATGAGTCTAGCCTTACTTCCTAGTAATAAAAATGCCAAATCATCATGACCTATTTGGCTCCTTAAAAAATAGCAAATAGGACCTTTAGCTATTTCTAATTATGCTATTTCATTCTTTCTCTCTACCTAATCTTTTTAGGAGGATTTTTTATTTGTATTTATCATAGAAAATGATAGCAATGAGGAGTTTTATAAATTATTTGGTGATTTTTTTAGAATAGTACTTTTCATGTGTTTTTTTTTTTTTTTTTTTTTTTTTTTTTTTTTTTTTTTTTTTTGAAAATGATGAATATAGGGTGTCTATTAATTATGTCATCAATTTTTCTTTTCTTAGGAAGGAGCTTTCTTGAAATTTACTTATATTAGAAAATGATATGAGTAGTAGAGGGTGTTTATTTATCATGAATGGTATTATCATTGCAGGGTTTGCACAAGATGAAAGAAAGAGTTGCTCAATGACATGGAGAGAGTAGAATACATGCGCAGCTATGTGACTTCCCTAGCAGCATCCATGAGGTATTTTATTAAAAATAGTTAGGAACAATATCATATGTTTTTACATGCATGCTTTGAATTTATTAGGAATATACTACCACATTCCTCTCACCATGTACATCTAGTTATGTACGCGCTTACATACATGTTACATGTATGCATGTACAGGTATGCGCATTTCTAGATACACCAATCAATGGATTGCCTATTTGAAGAATTTTGATTTAAAGGCACATTGCAATGCCACTTTTCAAAAATAGTTTGTCTTCCAACCCTGCAATAGAGCTTTTGTGCATTGTCCCTCGATTCAGTTGAACCCATTGTTGGAATATTTGGTTGAATTAACTAGACTAATAAAATCAAGAACCAAAAAAAAAAAAAAAAAGTTTTAGAGAAAAAGACTTATTAAATTGAGTTGAGGCGTAACTGAGTCACTTAGCTTAAAATTGAATTTGCTCCCCTTGGACAGCGTTCCAAGTGCAATAGGTTTTCAGAGCAATCAACCTTCAAGATACAACGACTATGACCCGGTCCCAGCAGTGCACTCATTGTACACGAGCTCGAACCACTTGCAGTTTAATCCGAAAGTGTTGAGCTGACTCAGCGATGAATTTTCGTATATTTGAAACTAGAATCGATAGTCTTTGTATAGACTCCGAAGTGGTGCATAAACACCCTTTACAAAAGGTTAGGTCTATTGGATTTAAACCTAACAGGTGCAACTAAGCGAAATGATGCATCTCTCTATTTTAAAATGAAAAGTCATAAGTGCGAGTACACTCTCACAAATAAAGTCTCACGAGTACCCATACAAATACACCCACACGAGTACACTCACACCGCACCCGCACCCGCCCCCACGGACTCGGACTCGGAATGGCTTGAGTGGGTGTGTTTGTATGGGTACCTGAATGGGGCTCAAGCCCAAGGCAAAAAGATTATCTTATATACAAGATAGTTTTCTTTGTCAAATCCGATGTGGGACAAAACCCGCAACTCGAAAGCACCAAAACTTTTCAAATGTGGAGGGAAATCAAAAATTTGAAAACTAAATTTTTAATATTTATTTTAAAAGAAAATACAACACCCACACCCATACAAAGCTTGTATTTGATTTGACTACCTAATTATTGTTAATTGTAGGTTTGTACTAACTGAACCATCATCTTTTAAAATTACTCATGAAACACAAGAAACTTAATTCATTTAAATGGGCTATTATTTAGGTTTATATAGGCTTTAGGTGACTTTTGGTTTAAAATTATATAGATTAATAATTATCATACATATATATGGATGGAATTAAGATAATGGATACATTCATATATCTATTGGTAAATACATGATGTGTCATTCTAAATATACACGTAATTTTATAGAGAATACATGTATGCATAATTAATTGGAACACAAGATATATGTGTGTCACAAACTATACATTTTAAACACATGCAAAAATGTTATTATCATGTTTACAGGAAAGGAGTCGATGTAAGAGGCTACTTCGTTTGGTCTTTAATCAACAATTTTGAATGGTTGTATGGGTATACGCTACGGTTCGGACTTTATCATGTGAATTATGATACATTGGAGAGGACTCCTAAACCATCCGCCGAATGGTATAAACAATTCCTCAACAATCCAAAGATGCTAAAACAAATGGGTGGTGGTGATTCAAGATCATGGCGTATATCATCCTAGCCTCTATGCAAATGTTTGTGACATATAAATGATATTTTATTTATGTTGTGTAAAATAATAGTTTGGTAGTGTTTCAATTAATTAGTGCATGATAATCCATTGTATTATGTTTTATTCAATGGATAAATATATGCTCTATATTTAATTCATCCCCACATAGGCGTGTCACATGACATGCCTAAAAGATGTAATAGAATCACTTTGATCATATAATTATTTTCTAAGTAGTGAGATACATCCCTCATTTTGCATGAGTATTGAGGAATATTAAATACAATTGGCACACTTATCCCTGATCCGAGTTGCTTATCATGTGGGTGAGATGCCTATCTTGGAAATCATACCCAGATATGAATAGGAGACTCACATCTGTATAATGTATGTTGAGTGTGGACATTGGGAGATGTCTAATATATACATTTTATTTCTTTGGTACACTTGTAGCCCACCTGAGGAGCAGTTTAGGTCTAGTAAAAATAGGTTAAATTACCACATACAAGAAAAGTGCCTAAAATTATAGTTGATGGACCACATTATGGGCCCCTTTGCAATGTTGAGTTGGGTGAAAATAATCAACAAAATTTGAAAAACAACTACAATAAGTAGTTTGGTCTGATACCCCTGATTTTACAAAACCTTCTCAAGCATGTCGTAGCATTCGTGCATGTGCGACCGCACCCTTCGTGCGGGTACCTAATCTGTTTCCCGTGCGTACACTTCATAGGTGGTCATACCTCGATCCTTTTTATAGACCATTCCAAGGGGGTGTGTGTATGCCCTATTATCCCGGAGATTCTCGAACATGTGTCTGTGTCCTAACCTACACCCAGATCCATAGCTCAGGTGGTAGGCTGAGTGAAAGATACTTCGTTTCAACACCGAGGTCTTGGTATAGGATTCCGAGGTGGGTAACAGTGAAGTGTGAACTGACAGTGAGTGTACAAACAAGCTAACAAAAAAAATTGTGTTCTAACCTCATTCATATGTGCTCGTACCCTCGTAAATGAGAGAGTGACCTTTATACGTATAGGATCAAACCCTGCACCCGCATGCACCTGCTCGTGTGTGAAACTGCACAAAGAATCATGAACCTTCCTGTGCACGAAGAGAAACCCGAATGAAAGGAGCTATTGGCCTCCCCTCACCCCTAGTGGGCTTAGACCCAAACCCAACCCAAGGGCCCAAGGGCCATTACAACATCCCTCACCCATTCTCTCTTACTTCACTACACTCTCACCCTTACAACATCCGCTGCTCACTCTCTCTCCTTCCACTCACTCTCTATGCTCTCCTTATGACACATCACTCATATGCATGTTATGTGGATGACACCTCACTACCCTATGCATCTTCTCCTCATGATAACTCACCCCAAGTTAGCCACTTCACCCCCACACTTCCCATTTCAGCCAATGCATGCCTTACACTAACCTCACTCTAGTTAACTCCCTTAACCTAAGCCCTAGTTAGCTCTCTACCTAGGTTAGTGTTAGGTTAATTGTTGGAGAATTTCAACAAAAAGAGAGGAGAAAAGAAAGAAGAAAGAGAGAAAAAAGAGAAGGAAAGAAAAAAATGAAAGAAAACATAAAATAAGGAAAAGAAAGAAGAAAGAAAATGAAGAGGGGAAGAAGATAAGAGAAGTTATGGCTGCTAATTGCGGTCAAGATAATGGTTGATTGCCAGATTACGAGCAAATTGAGAGAAAGGAAAACAATTACTGGTTGAGAGTGAGAGATAAAGGGAAACGAAGAGAGACATAAAGAAATGAGCATAATAATGACTATGGTCTAAACCTCTCCTTCTCTGTTTACCTTAATGTAGAATGCATCATATCTAAATGTGATTGGATCATAGAGCAGGGACTGTTGAATATAAGTAAAGACTTTGTCGATTCATGAGTCCATAGATTTAATTTCCCATTGACTTTGTCGATTCATGAGTCCATAGATGTAATTTGGCATTAACTTGTTACTTAATAATAGTTGGACGAGAATGACGTCTTAGTATTTTACAAATGTGATCGGAAGGACATCTCTTTTATGCAAACAGACCATTCAAAGACACCATCCCGTAACCAAATTGCTCTTGTGGTCGATTCTACAATCTAAATGAAAACAAGGAAGGACAAGCCGAAAGACAATAATTTTACACAAGTTTAGTTGAATGCAAAAATTCTTAATTGTAAATGGTCGATTTCAACCAAGGTGGGTGATTTCGACCAGATATGGCGAATCTCAACCAAAGTGGGTGATTTCGACCAGATATGGCCAATTTCGACTAGATATGGTGAATGTCGACCAATGTGGGTAATTTTGACTAAAGATGGTCGATCTCGACCGAAGCGGGTGATTTTAACCAAATATGGTCAATCTCAACCAAGGAGGGTAATTTCGACCAAATATAGCCAATCTTGACCAAACCAGGTGACAAAGACCTAGATGAATGGACTACAAAAATCTCAGTTTGATACAAAACTTTTATGGCCCCCAAGTAATTTTTAATGGTGGGTATTCAATCACCACTATTTCCTATGGTGTGGTCCACTTGAGATTCGTGCATGCTTCATTTTTTATATAATGTCCTAAAATGATTTCTCAAAAAAGACGGATGGCGTAGATGAAAGGAACATACATTAGGTGGGCCCCACAATCAAGGATCCGTTAAAGCCACACTCATAACAAGTAATTCGTACCACATTTTTAAATTAATTTAATAATATTAGGAAATGGTACCGTGAAACTGATCTCTTTAAAATATAAACACTATAAGAAAATGTGGCATTACCGACGCATTTTTTTTCCGGTGGCCTAGCACCGGTATATATAAGAATCAGTAGTGCTTCGTGCGATCACCGATGATCGATTTAAACAAGTGCCCCCGTAAAAATTTTTGTCATTTGAAAAAGCGACTAAATTGGGTGCCGACAACAGATCCCAAAATAACAAAAACCCTAACCCCTAAACTCATTTGACCTCTCTCTCTCTCTCTCTCTCTCTCTCTCTCTCTCTCTCTCTCTCTCAAACTCCACAACTCCTACCTACTGCAACCCACCTCCGCATGCACCTCCTACTGTGCAACCCCGCTGCAAACTTCCTTCTCTCTCTCTCTCTCTCTCTCTCTCTCTCTCTCTCTCTCTCTCTCTCTCTCTCTCTCTCTCTCTGTGTGTGTGTGTGTGTGTGTGTGTGTGTGTGTGTGTGTGTGTGTGTGTGTGTAACCACTCTTCTATCTCTGCACACAGCAATGACAATTAATAATAGCAATCGTTTGGTTTTCTTTGGCTGGCCAAATCTCCTGATTTATATCTTTACTAGGTATGAAAATTCTCTCTCAGGTTTTCGTTTCTGTTTGGTTGTTTTTAGATTTCACCCTTTCATTAATGGCGTTCCCCCTTTTCCCCTTGATAGATTTTACCCTCTTAGTTTGTGGTCAGATCATTGTCATGTTGCGCCAAATCTCCATTCACTACCATTGTTTTCATCCTCTACTCTGAAGGTTGATTCGAAGTTGAATCTCTTAATTAGGTTCATGTATGCGAAGGTTGATCCATAACTGGAAGTCATGGATAGACCATCACTCCCCACCAAAGGCTCAGACAAATTCAAGGCCTTCATCCAGCAGGCGGATCCCCGAGTTCAAGCTTTAAGGCCTGTTTAGCCGGGGGGATTGGAAGGGATTGGAAGGGATGGGATGGATTTTAAGGTAATGATGCTAGTGTCAGTGGGTTGGTTTAAGATCCATGGGATTCCTATATCCCGGGACAAGTTCACCGTGTCTGTTTGGCATGCCCGACATATCCCGGGATTTTACCTTCCAATTCCTTCCAATCCGTCCCACTAAACACGCCCTAGGCACAATTGAATGAAATTATGAGGGATGGGATTGATTTTAAGGTAATGATGGTGATGTCAGTAGATTCGTTTAAGATCCATGGGACTGTTATATCCCAGGACAAGTTCACCAGGCCTGTAAATCCATGGGATTGCTATATTCTAGGACAAGTTCACTAGGTTTGTTTGGCACACCCAGCGTATCTTGGGATATCCCGGGATCTTACCATCCCATCCCTTCCAATCCGCCCGACCAAACAAGCTGTAATCGTACGAGACTTGTTCTCATATATTATTTCATAAATGAATGAAATTACAAAAGTGCCGTTAAGTAAATAAAAGAAAAAAAATCGAAAATACCTTTATATAAAAACTATAATCCTAATACATCCCAAGACTAAGTAAGTGGGTCATAGGCCCATAACCACCACCGTTAACAGAAACAAAAACAGGTGCCACCATAACAACCATGGGTAAGGAAGTCTGTTCAATGTGCTCGACACAAACATAGGTCCAATCCAACATGGCTGACACAAAAAACAAGAAGAAAAGAAAATACATTTTGTCAAAATTCCGGATTCAACAGAGCTATATCGTTGAAGGCATATGGCAGGTATGATTGATCAAGGTATAATCCATATGCCAAAAATTTCTAACATAGAAAATTCCTCAACCGTCCAAAAAGTGTCCAACAATGAAACGGTTGAGACATAATCCACCCCAATTAATGTCATATAGTTAGATCTCCCTATCCAAATCTATTTCTTTATTTGTTTGGTTGGCCGGTCACAGTTATCCCCATCATTTCAACATTTTGGTTCACTCCACTTGTGAGAATTAAACAATGGAACATGCTAATCCAGTCCCATAACCCAAGTATAACAAGTTATGGAACGTATATCTAAACCATCCAAATTGTGGGCCTCATTATTGCAGATGTAGCTTATATCTAAAATCATTATGATCAATCAATGGTAACCATTCATTTGTATCTACCAGTCAAAAGGGTTAGAAGTATAATTGTAATTGATCCAAATTTAAAGGAAAAATCAGTAGTCAATATCATTTTTCCAGTGTAATTTATTAATTATGCTCTATTGGCAGATTTTCAGAGATTTGGCCGGTTTGAATTTTAATACAAATATACCACGTGTATGTTTGAAGTTGGAAAGTGATACAAAACTAACATTAGACTCAACGCTCCATGTACGCTAGGGTAATGAAAGTAAACCCGCACTACCAATGGGCAGCGGATGTAAAAGGATAGGCCTAGATCCCACCCAACACTCGTAGGTCGAAAGGCCCCCAGTGGACCAAGCTCAAGCGTCGAGAATCTTGGCTGGGCTAGGCCTAACTCGGTCTGAATTGGCCTTGCCTAAAAAGTTATAAATCTTTATTTCCCATTTAAATGTTCTTAATCTATCTATTAATCAAGTGGGCCATACATGCACATAAAAAATAAACATCTTACGAAATGAAATCAACGATCATTGTTTAAGATGGTTGGACCCAATCCGAAAACATTGATCAGGACATTCACAGCATGCCCAAGCCGAGCCCATGGGCCAAGGAATGGATTGGCTACTCCCCCTGCCATCAGCCAATGGCTGATGGTCGGTGCTCTGTGGGCCCCATCATGATATATGTATTTCATCCATGTCGTCCATTTATTTTTCCAGATCATTTTATGGCATAAGAACAAAAACAAGGTATATAAAAATCTCAAGTGGACCACATTAGAGGAAAAAGTGTTGAATGAGTGTCAAACATTAAAAACCTTTTGGGGGCCATAAAAGTTTTGGATCAAGCTGATATTTGTTTTTTGCCTTCATCTGGTCCTGTATGACATAATCAACAGATTGGATGTCAAATAAACAGTACAGTGGGCCTTAGGAGTATTTTAATGGTGAATATCCAATCACTATTGTTTTCCTGTGGTGTGGTCCACTGAGAAATATATCCCTTTAATTTTTCGTACGAAACCCTAAAAGGATCTGTAAAAATCGATGAATGGAATTGATAAAACACATACATTATGGTGGGGCCCACAGAGCACCGACCACCAGCCACGGGGCTGGTGGCAGGGGGAGTAGCCAATCCGTTTCCCATGGGCCAAGCTAACAGGTAAGGCAGACCGGTCTCGATCGCCTGCTCTGTTCACACGTCTTTTGTGTGCGGCTTCTGGGAACAAGTTCGATGATTTACAAGGAATGGATTTGGTGCGGCTCGTGCCTCACCCAACACGGTGCAGACTTAGCTATGGGTCTCAACTTGATACATGTATGGTATATCCACGCCGTCCATCTGTTTGGACAGTTCGTTCCACAGTATTCATGCAAGTCAAAAAAAATTTCAAATAAACCACACTATACGAAACAGTGATGATTGAACGTCCACCAGTACAAAATTTCTATGATCTACCTTAATATTCACTTTCCATCCAAACTGTTGAAAAGGTCACACAGACCTGGATGAAAGGAAAAAACAAGTATCAACTTGATCCAAATCCTTTGCAGCCCCCGAGAAGTTTTCAATGATTAAACACCACCGTCTCATGCGGTATGGTATACTGGAGATTTAGATCTACTTTATTTTTAGGTACACGCAATAGAATGATCTTAAGAACGGATGGACGGCGTGGATATACAATACATGTATCAAGGTAGGCCCACGGTCAGGGCCGTACCTAATCCGCTCTCTGACGTACAACCTTCAATGGTTTTATACGAGATTAAAAAAAGAAAACTGATGTGACATTGACTTGCCACCGACCTTTTCTTATCCAAAACAGGCGTGGGCAGATGAAAAATAAACATTCAACGGGCCCCACTCGGTTTTAACGTTGGGTATTTAATCAACATCGTTCACTGTAGTGTGGCTCACCTAAAATTTATCTTATTTATGTTTTGGATTATTCCTTCAAAATAGCCTGTAAAAATAAATAAACAAAATGAATACAAGAAAAATACATTGACGTGAATCCGAGAGATCGGTTGATCCCTGTATCCACCTACCCCGGTTGATCCCTGTATCCACCGAAGCCGTGCTCATCCAAAGCGTGCCAAGCCCAATTTTAAATGCGTCGGGAACTCACTGTTGCACCCAAGGACGGACGCGGATTAGCTACTGACAGATTAAGTAGCGAGACTCGCCACTGAAGTGACGTTATTAAGTTATGTGGGCCCACTATGATGTATATGTTGTATACACACCGTTCACCCATTTGTAGATATCATTTTAGGTTATTATACAAAGAATGGGGTAAATCAAAATCTAGAGTAGACCCCTCCTTAGAAAACAGTGAGAAGAGTAACGTGCACCGTTGTTTGAAATCCAACTTTCGTGCACTTTAAAGTTTTTAATGGTGGGCATCACTCTCCGCACTGTTTTCTGTGGTGGGGTCCACTTAAGCTTTAGATCCTGACTCATTCTTTGGATCTTTCCCTAATATGATCTCTCTAAATGGATGAACGGTGTGGATACAAAACATGCATCATAGTGGGGGCCACAAAACTTGGTGACGGCATTTCAGTAGCGAGTCTCGCTACTCAACCTTTCAGTATTCAGTATTCAGCATGTAATCCGCGTTCCACAGGGACCCCACAATTTAAATTTACCAATGTTCGTTTGCGGGAGGGGATTAGGTGCGAACCCGGACTCACTAAAGATGGTGCGACTCTCATTCTGGGACCCACCTCAATATATTTATTAAATATCCATAGTGTTCATCCGTTTTGATATATCACTTTAAGTAATTATGCTAAAAATGAATGATATCTATATCTCAAGTAGAGCATAACATAGGAAAACTGTGGTGTTCGACCATTAACAAATTATAATGGCCACAAATGTTTTGGACCTAGCTGATATTTGTTTTTGTTTTGTTTTGTTTTTTTTTTGTTTTTTTTTTTTTTTTTTTTGGTTTTTCCTTTATCACAAAAACATTACGGTGGCCCCTAGTAAGTTGTTAATGGAGGACCGTTCAATCATCGCTGTTTCTATAGTATGGTCCACTTGGGATTTATATCTGTTTCAATTTTTTTTCATGCACCAAAGTAATCTTTTAAAACGGATGGACGGCGTGGATATAAAATATATACATCAAGGTGGGGCCCTCGGTAAGGGCCGGCACTGTCTTGGGTTAGGCCGGTGCCGCACCTAACCTGGTCCCCGTTTTCGCTATAAAAACCCCACCCGACCCATCCTTCACTACCTGATCCAAACAAGAGCAGTAATATAGAAGTTCTTTAAGGGTATTATGGTAATAAAAGCATTGAAGCTGAGGATGTCCTTTGCATTTGTAGCATTGCTTCTTCATCTCTTTCCATTGATCAGCTGCGTCGTTGATCGGACCCAATTTCATGAAGATTTCCTCTTTGGAACTGCAACTTCATCTTATCAGGTACAAAGCATGCAGCACTCTTTTTTAGCTTTCCATTTGTAATGCCAAGATTTCGTGAATTCTTTCATATCCATTCAGATGGCTTTTTGCGAATTGGGGGGAAGTACGTGAGCTCCATTGATCTTAGAATTAATCAATTTTTAAAAGTTCTAAAGTTGTCAATCCAAATATTTGGGAATTGACTAGTAGGTGGGCCCATCAATCTTAGAATTGGTTAATTCCAAGGTCCGAAGCTATCAATCATAGCTTTTGGGAATTGGGGGAAGAAGGTGGGCCTATCGATCTTGGAATTGATCACTACCTGAAGGCTCAGAAGTTGTTTATACCAGCTTGAGGGCAATAGGTGGGCCCTCAATCTTGGAATTTAATCAATCTTTGAAGAGCTCGAGTCGGAGCATACTCAATAGATTGGCTAACCAGTGCGAGAATCCCAAGTATTTCCATATGGATAATGGTGGTGATAGAAAATGGTACAAACAAGGTTAGTTCTGGTGAGGTGGCATTTTGGGGAAGAATCCGGATCCTCTTCTTGCCACAATCATGAAAGTCCTGGTTGTTGCAATCTAATTGAGTCACATTAACAAAACGATGCAGGAAAATAGGATTTTACAGCTTGATGCTTGTGGCAAGCAAAGGATCAAAAGGTAAAGTGCCATCGGTAAATAGGCATTTTACAAGCGCTTGCATTTAGGGCTTTTTGTCCCAATCGGGGCACCTACAGTCCAATTGGTGATCCTGGCCTTCCGTTCACTTATCCTTGGATGCGGATTGGCCTGCGCTGGAAACCTAGGTGGGGCCCGACATGATGTTTGTGACAAATCTACCCCATCCATCCGTTTTGTGAGCTCGTTTTAGGATTTCATACCAAAAGTGAGCAGGATCCGAGACTCAAGTGGGCCACACTAAAGGAAAAGGTGGGCAGGGAAATTCCTACCGTTGAAACCTCCTTGGGGTCAACAGTGATGTTTCCATGCCATCCATACCGTTCATAACGTCATTCCTATTGGAAGAACTGAAAACACAAATATTAGCCTGATTCAAAACTTGTATGGCTGCACGAATATGTCAACTGTGGACGTTCAGTCCTCTCGTTTTCAGCCCACTTGAGTCTTGGATCTGGATCATTTTTGGCCCCATGTCCTAAAATGAGCTCAAAATTTGAATAGACGGGGTAGATTTCTCACAACCATCACAGTGGGCCCCACTTAAGTTTTCAGTGCAAAAACTTCCTGGGAAAGGTTTTCACAGGAAATCCGGTCCCTTATCCTCTATCCTTCTTACATCAAAATCCGTACAGTTGTCCTTCCTCTTTACAAATTTTAGGGAAATCTTTGGTGCATATATGCATGTGTGCAACAAGAAAAGGTGCACTCTTGGTGCACACCTGCGACATGCACTTTCTGAGAATCATGGGTTGACCCAGCCCAAGAGCTAAATATACGTGCCTAGGCTCATCCCAGCAACCTGGGCCCTACCCAATCTAACATGATTAAATTAGTGGGGCCGGGTTGCCATCATGTCAGGATGAGGCCTGCCCAATTAACCACTGAGTCACCAAATCATGCTGGGGCCCAGCCCATGGGCCCTCTAACTGCACAAGTCTAACCCAAAGTAGGCCTTATTGCCTCCGGACCCAACCCAACCCAGCCTGGCCCACTTTCACCCTAAACAACCACATGGTAGCGTGCAACACTGATTTTAATTGACTTTCGAATATTTTGTTTGGTAGATTGAAGGAGCCTACCTAGAAGGTAACAAAAGTCTAAACAATTGGGATGTTTTCACTCACACACCAGGTTGGTTTTTTTTTTCCCCTTAAAATCCCCTCTTATTTGGGTTATTTTGGTTATGGTAAAATACATTTTCAAATTAAAATTTCTTTGAATTTTGGTGTTCTATATTCAGGAAAAATCAACGATGGAAGCAATGCAGATGTTGCTGATGACCATTACCATTGCTACATGGTATATAATTTTTTTTTTTTAATCAAGAAAAATCCAACAAGCTCAGTAGATTCCATTGATATCAGAAGATCTGACCCCTTGAATGAGTTGCTAATTTTATAAGCAATTTTCACTCCTTGATTTTATTTGTTACACACGTTACAGTGACAATCTAATGGTGGAGATTTCTCATAAAGAGAAAAAAAATAATAATAAATCGCTCATCCTATTTATGAGATGGCCTAGCTTTGAACTGTCGGCCCAGACCTGTTGGTATGGTACAGCCAAAACTCTTGATTTTACTTCATGCTGGCCCGGCCCATTAACATCCAAAGGAATATACATGCATATGCTGTCCTTGGTTTGGTCATCCAAACCATTGTCCTGATATGCCCCCACCATGGATATGGGATGACTGAAAAATCTCACATGCTGGGAGATCCTAACCCTTGGATCAGTGGCGTTAGGTGGCTGAGAGAAAATATGGAGCTGGACGCATCCATCAGAAGAAAATAGACTAAATATTTGAATGGTCAGGATTTTAAAATCGATGAGATTTCAAGCACCCTCCATACATGGTCAGGCCAAGCCAGTTACTCAACCCCACCGATATTTCCACGGTCAGATGGGCTCAACCGAGTTGTTCTTTATTGCAGATGCAAGCCCATTCCAGCCCATATAGCTGTTATAAAAATTAAAAAATAAATAAAAATAAATAAAATAAAAATAGAATTAAAAACAGGGGCTAACACATAGATTACTTGTTGAACATGAACAGGAAGACGTTGAGTTGATGCATTCCCTTGGAGTGAATTCCTACAGATTTTCCATTTCCTGGTCTAGAATCCTCCCAAGTGAGTTTTACTTGCATCTCTTGAATTTTACTGTTAGATAAATGTGGGAGACATCCAACCCATCCAGCAGGTCGACCCCACCATGAAGATCACATCATGCTAAAATCAGGCGAATCCACTAATCAGGCATGCCAAATTGTAGATTGGACCAAATGAGCTGTTTTGTTCACTGTTTTCTTCGGTGTAGCACATCCAAAAAGCATATTAGCCTAATTTTTTAACTAAATGTTCTTTATAGTGGGGCCCACCTTTGGGACGGGTTGGATGTTCTACCCACTTGCCATGTTCATGTTATAGTCAAGGCTTAATCCTCATTTTAATATCTATTAATGAACAACAGGAGGAAGATTTGGTGAGATTAATAAGGTAGGAATTGAATTTTACAACAACCTCATTGATGCTCTCTTGCTCAAAGGTAACAACATCCTTCTGTTTTTTCACTGCACAACATCCCCCACCCATATACCACTCATACATATTTGCTAATCCTACCTGCTTGTGCAGCCCATCTAAATGCTGGCAGCCTGGCATATGTGTGCAATATCTGATCTGTCAATTAGGTGGGAGATGCAGTGTAGTTGCCCTAGCGCAGATTTCAGGTCAGTCAACTCATCAGGACTAGAATGCATAAAAGAAATGAACAGCTAAAACAAGGTTTTCCATCTCTTCAGCTCATCTGATGAGTGAACTGGCCAGAATTCTGGGCCAACTAACGTACGCTTTGGGCTCTACATGGATGGTATAGATGTTCATCGTGCATGCTGTATGATAGGGATTAGCAGACACTCTCCATTTCTATCTTATATCCACACACACACACACACACACACACACACACACACAGAGACATGTAATGATTTTAATTCATTATTTTCATCTTTGATATGTTAACAGGGATCCAACCATTCGTTACACTGAACCATTATGATGTTCCTCAAGAACTTGAAGACCGATACGGGGCATGGCTAAATTGTAAAATACAGTGAGTTTTCTTCCCACACCATCCTCTTCTGCCATTATACAGTTATCATTGCTGCAGTTGGTGCCTAGTGGTGGCAATGGGACGGGTTCAGGTTGGGCGGGTTCAGTCTCAGTCCAAGCCTGACCCAATGACTAAACAGGCCAAGGACTCTGGTCCAAATGCAAAGCATGATCCATTACCTTGTAGCCAAACCTGGCCCACTTAAAATTCATCAAGCCTTACCCATGTCATTTAATAATAATGGATCAGGCTCGACTGACCTGACCTAATCTGGCATGACCCAACTCATGTGCAAGAAACGAATATAGGGTAGAAAGCCCAATTAGTGGATACATACATTCAGTGTAAACATCATATCTATGTGTATATACTAATCTTCTATTAGTTTGTTACTGGATTTCGGGCCAAATTGGGTCAGGTCATCCATCCAAGCCTATTGAAAAAACACATGGGCTGTTAGAGTAGGGTCTGATAGGGTTCAACCCAAGCATGACCCATTTCCCATGAATTTTAAACCTCAGACGAGTCTGATGCAACTCATACTTGGTTAGACTTCATCTGGTTCCATACCATGACTTCCCCTCCCCCCACTTGGGTTGCAACCCCAGCTCAGCAAGTCCCGACTTGACTCAGGACTGAATGAGTGGCTGAGTCACTGAGTCTTTTAACCATGTGATTTAGTTAATTGGGCCACATTTTGCTAGCCCAAGGCCAACCCATTACCCATTTAGCTTGGCCCAAACCCGATTCAAAACTGGGTCAGGCTAACCGGCCAACGGGTTAACCCAACCCATTGCCACCTCTATTGGTGCCAAAGCTACAATGGTGGCATGGTATTAAGGCACACCATGTCTGCAGCATGGAGCGATCTGGGTGCACAGTGGTTTACTATTACATGGTGTGGTATCCTGATTTTATGTTTTTAATAATTACTTCTGCAGAGAGGATTACGGATATTTCGCTGAAGTATGCTTCAAGTATTTTGGGGATAGAGTAAAATACTGGACCACCTTCAATGAGCCAAACCCCTTAGTGAAATTTGGTTACCTCACTGGCACATACCCTCCTGGCCGTTGTTCCAAACCGTTTGGCAATTGCACAGCAGGCGACTCTGCAATAGAGCCATACCTTGCAGGTCATAATGTCATATTGTGCCATGCCACTGCGACTGATATTTACAGGAGAAAATATCAGGTATCCGATCCTTCTTTGTTTTAGTAATTCAGGTGAACTATAATTTGCTGGTATGAAATTTATGGTCACTTGATCTTTCTTCATTACTAGGGTTTTCCTGTGGATCAAGAGAAGAAAGAAATCATAGTGGCCAAAAAAAAAAAAAAAAGACGTTGACTTAAACTTGCTGGGTCAATTCGACTCAACCATATTTCACCTGGAGTCGGGAAGATTTTGATCTTGTCATTACTAGGTCAAAACTCAAGAAAATTCGAACACGACTTGACTCGGAACAACTTGACATTATTTATATTACTTTTTTAAATGCAAAATGTTACTGACAAAACTCACAAAAATTCAGATGAATTTTCGGGAGACTTCCATTTGAGTTCTCGAGTTGATTCAAACCAACTGGGTTTTGAGCCGAATCAAGTTTTAATGTTTTGAAAACATGCAAAATATGTAGTGGTAGTGTTATGTTTGGTTATAAGCAAAATTGTTGAGTGTTGTTGCACTACACCAAGTGCACCGGAACCTTGGCATGAACATGGTTGGAAATGGACACGTGGGTATTCATGCATCAATCCATTTCAACACACTTTTCTCAGGCCAGAGATAAAGAACCAGGCCCATCAAATGATTCTAGCCATTTGTATGTTAAGCCTTTTTCACATAACAATACATTTTCTAGGCCATAGATTGGATGGTTAGTGGTTATCGTCGTCTGACCAAAGTGGTTTTTCAGAAGAACAAGCAGTCCAAGGTGGGATTGATTGAATTGGACATCTCGCTTTCCTATACGAATGATCGCGGCCATCCATTTTGACATCCTATTGATCGGATGCTTAGGATGATTTGACTGGTTTGATTTTTGCAAGGTGCAATATTAAGGGTTGGTAAGACCCAATAGACATTCTCGATCAATGACATCGCTCCCACCTGTCGAAAATCCAAATGGGTGCACGGGAAGGTTCCCATGCACTGGGTGCACCGAGCATTTTCCATTGGTCAATAACATAACAAGGAGAGTTGTAATTTTTAGTATAAAAATACTTAAGCATTCATGTAAAAAAAGGAATTATAATGATTTAAAAAGAAAATTCATCTTTACTATTTTATAATTATCACACATTTTTTGTGGATTTAAGGCCAAACAAGGAGGTTTTATTGGGCTCGTGTCGTGGGCCTACTGGTATGAACCTCTTAGAGATACTCCAGCAGATCATTCAGCAGCTCAGCGGGCCCTTGCTTTCGCCAATGGCTGGTAAACAAAATCTACAACTTCAGAGAAAAAATTTGTGAATTTTGAAGTCTTAATATTTTTACGTTTATTTTTATGAACGCCTATATATATATATATATATATATATATATATATATATATATTCTTCTATGAAACTAATGATTCTAACAATGTGATTTACGGCTTATAAAGAACCGGTGGTTGGAACAAATTGGCCCTATTCAAAGGGCTAGGATCATCTGATCACCTATTTTCTGGATGCACTGAGTATACCGAGAGTTTGTGGAAACCAATCTCCCACACGCATGTCAAAATGGGATTTGAATCTTATAGCACATCGGGATTGCTGACTCACTGGCATTGGATGATCAGGCAGTGTTGTTTGTGTGAATTGCATAGATAATTCTCATTGTGGGTTTGTTTGGTTGCAGTCATGAAATATCATGAAAATTTGCACCAATTTAGACTCATTAATCATGAAATATTGTGAAATATTATGATATTTGGTGCGACCAAATCCACCCTTCAAATTCATAAATTTGTAATATTTTCCTTATGTGCTATCAATTCCTTTTGATAAAATGATAATTTTATTAGAAGTTATACTCTCGTGAACATTTCTAATCCATCAGAAACCGTTTATGCACCCAAATTGCAGGTTTTTGGATCCTATAATGTATGGAGATTATCCACCTGAAATGCGCCAGATATTGGGATCAAGATTGCCGACATTTTCATCGAGTGATCGAAGAAAATTACAAAATAAATTGGATTTTATTGGAATTAATCATTATTCAACTCTCTATGTGCAAGACTGCATGTTTTTTCCATGCAACACAGATCAGGAAGGAGAAACATACTCAGTACTCACTGGAGAAAAAGATGGTCAACCAATTGGACCGCCGGTGAGAAAAATACAATATACAATATAGAATGTTAATGAAAGAGTATTCACTTCTTTAAAGGGACAATTTTGCCCATGTCATAATAAGGACAAGGTTTAGTCATAATGGCAAAAAGTAGTCATTTTGGAGAAGGTGAACATTAGGCTTCTATCACTGTTGATTTGAAAGTTAGAAAAGAGGAGTATCTAAATCTCTTGATGATTTTATGTAGACTCCAATGCCAACTTTTTACGTGGTACCATCGGGTTTGGAAAAGATGGTAATGTACATCAAAGAAAGATACAACAATACGCCCATGTACATCACAGAAAATGGTAAGTGATTTATTTATTTATTAAGACATGACCCGGCCTTAGTTCACTGTATTTTTCAAAATGTTTGGTGACATGCATAGCACAGTTTCGTAATCCAGACCACCCAAATTGTGGGCTAGATATGCATGGAGGATGCATAAAAAAAATCACTTATTTAACTGTCCAAATTGTGAACCACTTTAGACGATGAACAAATACTGATGCACCTTTGCAAGTCCATGCATATGGTGGATAAAAGCGGGGCATATACTTTGTTGATCATTGATCTTATTTGACAGAGGTGTGACAGAGAAATTTTAGTTCTTTGAAAAAGCATCATGGTTCATAAACATACACTCACCAAATGTACAGAAATTGTTCATGAAGCATACATTTAACTTATAGGGCTGGCCCTGAATCAGCCTGGCACAGCCCTAGCACGGCCAGGCCCTCTAGGGCTAGGGCTAGGGCTAGGGCTAGGGCTAGGGAAGGGCTAGGGCTTGGGGCTCTAATGCTAGGCTAGGGCCAACCTCGGCCTGGCTCTAGCCCAGCCTATTGCCACCCCAAGGTGAAATGTCATATGAGCCTAGCTGTTTTTCTTTGTTAGCTTCTACAAACAAGGCTTGAAGGACCTTCAGCTATTTCTGGTTATGCTATTTCACCCCTTCTCTCTGCCTAAAGTTTTTAGGAAGAACTCGTATTTATCATAGAAAATCATCAATTATGGGCAAGGTATTCCGTAACAGTAACGGTAACGGTGGCCGTAACAGCCACCATTGTTACCTTTACGATATGGGCTGTAACGGCCATCACGGCCCCTGTAACAGTTGTTACGGTCTCTCTCTCTCTCTCTGTCCTTTTTTTTTTTTTTTTTTTTCTATTGAAAAAAACCCGAAAAACCTGTTTCGGCCCCATAACGAGCCATTACAGGGTGTGTAATGGCCTTTACAGGTCATTTTATCCGTAACGGCCGTTACGACCTTTACGACCCCATAACATTTAACGATTGCCACTGTTACCTTTATGGAATGGCCTTTACAGCACACCATGATTATGGGAGTTTTATAAATTATTTCATGATTTTTTTGTAGAAGAGCTTTCATGCAATTTATTTTTCTTAGAAATTGATGAATGTCTATGTTATTTCATCAACTTTTTCTTTTCTTGGGAAGGAGCTTTCTTGTAGTTCATTTATATTAGAAACTGACTAATAAAGGGTGTCTATTTATCATGAATGGTATTATCATTGTAGGATATGCACAAAATGGTAAAAATGGCGCTTCTAAGAAAGAGCTGCTCGATGACATGGTGAGAGTAGACTACCTACGTAGCTATCTGACTTCCCTTGCTGCAGCCATCAGGTATTTTATTAGTAACAGATTGAAACAATAACATCTTTTTTCTACATACCAACCTTCAATTTACCAGGAATATAGCACCATATTCTTCTCACCATGTACATCTAGTTAAAAATGTATGTTCTCACATACATATACATGTTGCATGTATGTTTGCATGGGTATGTGCATGTTTAATTCACCATTCAATGAATGGCGTACATCAATAATTTTGGCTCAGAGGCACGTTGCAATGCTGCTTCTCAAAGACTGTTTACATCTTCCAATGGTACGATAGAGACCTTGTGCATTGTTCCCCAAGTTCAACCAAGCCCAAACTCTTAAAAAGTTTGTATTTGGTCTGAATAACAATTTGTGCCTATCATAGGTTCGTACTACCAAGAAGATAGATTATTATATTTTAACCCAACTCAAGAAATACGATGAATTCAAAGATGAAATAATAAAAAGAGAATATTTCAGTGCATTCCAAATGGGCTAAGGTTTGGGTATATATAGGCTTTAGGTGACTTTTGGTATAAGGTCGCATAGATTAATAATTATTGCATGGATGGAATTAATATAATGGATACATTCATACGTCTTTTGATGGGTGTTTTGATGGATACATGTATGTGTCATTACGAATATACCTGTAATTTTATGGAGAATATATGTATGTACAATTAATTAGAACACAAGATATATGTGCAGCATAGACTATAAATTTTAAATGCTTCTATATCATGCTTACAGGAAAGGAGCTGATGTGAGAGGCTACTTCATATGGTCTCTAATTGACAATTTTGAATGGTTGAATGGGTATACGCTACGATTTGGGCTTTATCATGTGGACTACAATACATTGGAGAGAACTCCAAAACTATCCGCCCGATGGTACAAACAATTCCTCAGCAGCCCCAAGATGCTAAAACAGATTGGTGGTGCTCGGAGATCATGGCATCTACCGTCCTAGTCTCTATGCAAATGTCTACGGCATATATACTAAAACAGATTGGTGGTGGTGATTGGAGATCATGGCGTGTACCATCCCAGTCTCTATGCAAATGTCTACTAAGTATATATGATATTTTATTTATGTTGTGTAAAATAATATTTTGGTATTGCTTCGGCTAATTAGTACATGGTACTCTAGCATATTATGTTGTATTTAGTGGATAAGTGTATGCTCTATAATGTATTCAATTCATCTCTATGTAGGCGTGTCACGTGACATGCCTAAAAGGATGTAATAGAATTACTTTGGTTGTTGATTATTTGGCTAAGTTGTGCTATCCATCTCTACTTTTGCATGTGTTGAGGAATGCTAAATATAATTAGCACACATGCATGTGATCTAAGACGCTCATCACGTGGGTGAGATACTTGTCTTGAAAATCAGGCCAAGATGAACATCAGGTGGCCCATATTTATATAATATGTTGATTGTGGACCTTGTGCAATTTCTCATAACCATTTCATTTATTTGGTACGCTTGTGGCCCACCTAATGAGCAGTTTGGGTCTAGCAAAAATAGGTTACATTGCCACATGCGAGAAGCGAGCGCTGAAAATTGCAGTTGATTGACCACACCACATGGGTCCCACTAATGGTGAGTTTAGGTAAGAATAATCAACAAATTATAATTTAATTTAATTTATATTTTTTTTAATCGCAATAAGTGGTTTAGTAGCAAGGCTAAATCATTGGATTTACATTCGATGTATCATATCAGTATTAGATTGCACGTGGGTACCCAAGAGAATACACGGATCTATGCCTAAGTAGGGCAGTCAACAAGTCATGTTCCGTTGAGTCCTAGATTTCCGTGATTTCCGTAGCCAAGCTGATCGGGGTTGGGGTCTTGCCAAGACAACTCTTGTTGTGACCTCAACCCAGATCCAAGCATGTTCCCGGTTCCCATCGGGCCTTTGATCATTGGTTTTAAGTCAAGTCTGAGTTGGTTCAATTCCAAATAACAACATTTACATGGTTACACTTTGACACGTGGTGTAAACGACTTCTCTTATGTGTCTTTGTGAAGCTTAGAAAGCCTCAATTTATTGCTAGAATTGTTAAAATATGTTTTGTATATGACATTACTATCAAAATAATTGGACCTAACTTGATTTCAAGTGAGAGAAGGGATGGATCCTTATTAGTGGAAGCAACGTAAAATCCAACATTTTAAAATTTTGTTGAATGACATTACCTAGAATGGACAACCACAATTATCTTCTTCATTGCACAAGAACAAGCACAATGAGCCTATTGGAGACGATGAAGAGTTCATTGGAGATGTTGATTCTCAACCAAAAGAAAGAAAACACTATGTACACCATGAGATCTTTAGATTTGGCGGACTAGGATTTTGAGGGATGGGAATTCCCCAAGGCCAGGGTCTAAAAGGAGATAAGAAGAGGTGTCTCAAACCAAAACCTTCACCAACATTCATAAACCTCTACTTTAAAAATAAATAAATAAATAAAATAAAATAAAATAAATCTGAATTAAAAACTAACTCCAGTAACCATTATGTTATAGTGGTAACAAGGTGTATAGAATTACCATGCTCTCCTAATTAGAAAATCCCGACTACACCTAATCAAATAGATTAACTTAGGCCATGTTTGTTAACGCTGAATTTTTGCACTTAACGCGGAATAGGAAAATTTTTTCGTGTTTTGTGGTGTTTGTTAATGCATTGTTAACGCGGAAGACGAAAAGCGGTAAGTGATTTTTTACTGAATTCTTTCGGTGATAGGAGTCTGGCTTAATGGTGAATGCAGAATGCGTTACGTGATTTTTTATTAAACAAAAATTTTTTACTTCCAAAAGTACTCCTTTTCAAGTTAAACGGAAATTTTTTCTTTTCCGCGCAATACAAAATCAACTTTTAACCTGTGAAACTTCTTTATGCCCCACCATGATTTATGTGTTTGATCCATACCGTCCATCAACTTTTTCAGCTAATTTAAGGTGTGATCCAATAAAAGAAGCAGGTCCAATGATTAATTGGACCATAAGGTGGGGATTGAACGTCCACCATTAAAAACTCCTTGAGAGCTGGAAAAGTTTCAGATCAAGCTGATATTTGTTTTCACTTCATACACGTCTACATGACCTAATGAATAGGTTGGATGGTAAAAAAACATCACAGTGGCCCATGTGACTTTGATCTCTTTGAACCGTTCGTACAACAGACGCTACGAATGGGCAGTTCTGTGGGCGAGCCCACCGTGATGTATCTGTACATCTAAACCCTTTATACCTTTTCTCATATTATTTTAAGGCATCAAAACAAAAATGAGCCAGATCCAACAATCAAATGGACCACATCACAGATGACTCTTGCATTTAATGCAACTGGTGCATTTTAATGCAACTGGTGCATTTTAATACAACCAAGATTATTATTTGGTGTGGTCCACTTGAGCATTTGATCTGCCTCATTTTTGAATTCATGCCTTAAAATAATCTGAGAAAATAATCTGAGAGAAGGGATTGATGGTTTGAATGTACGAATAACTGCCCGTTCGGAGATAGGGACGGGCGGGGTAGTACGCAATCCGCGTCCTAGTTAAAGACGCAGCCTACACCACGAAATCGGATTGCGTACTGAGTTACTGAGTACTCGTACTGAGTAAACTCAGTTGAGACCACTATTAATGTATGTGGTTTATCCACACCGTGCCATCCGTTTTTACCGATAATTTTAGGGGTTGATACCAAAATTGAAGTGAATCCAAAGCACAAGTGGACCATTACATAGGAAACAGTGTGGAATAATGATTTCCACCGTTGAAACCTTCCTAGGGTCCAAATTAATTTTTATTTGTCATCTAACCTGTTCATAAGATCAAAAAGACATGGATGAAGAGAAACCACAAACATCAGCTTGATCCAAAACTTCTTTGGCTTCTGAAAAATTTTCAATGGTAAAGGTTCAATCAAACTGTTTCCTGTAGTGTGTTCCACTTGAGATTTTAATTTGCTTCAATTTTGGGATCTAGTCCTAAAATTATCTGTTAACATGGATTAACGGATTGGATAAAATAAATAAATTACAGTGGACCCCACACAGTTTACTCAGTACGCTAAGGGTACTGAGTTACCCAGTACGCAATCCGCTTCTCACTGCCACCGGCCAGTGGCTGATGGTCGGTGATCTGTGGGCCCTACCATGATTTATGTGTTTCATCCATGCCATCCATCTATTTTTTAAAATCATTTCATGAAATGGGACGAAAAATTACGTATATCAAAATCTCAATTGGGCCACATTATAGGAAACAGTGTTGAATGAGTGTTGACCATTAAAAACCTTTTGGGGTCATAAAAGTTTTGGATCAAGCTGATATTTGTTTTTTCCCTTCATCTGTGCCTGTATGACCTAATTAACAGATTGGATGTCAAATAAACAGTACAGTGGGCCTGAAGAGGATTTTAATGGTGGATATCCAATCACTATTGTTTTCCTGTGGTGTGGTCCACCTGAGATTTATATCCCTCTCAATTTTGGTTTTAGGCCTAAAATGATCTTTAAAAATGGATGAATGGAATGGATGAAACACATACATCATGGTGGGGGCCCATGGAACACCGACCACCAGCCACGTGGCTGGTGGCAAGGGGAGTGGCCAATCCTTTTCCGATTGGGAAGCGGATTGGCTGGTGTATTGACGTCAGCAAGTTATGTGGGTCCAATAATGACGTGTTTGTTATATCCAAACCGTCCATCCATTTTGCGAGCTCATCGTAAGGCATGAATCGAAAAATAAGACAGATTTAAAGATAAACTGGACCACACTGCAAAAAGCAGTGGGGAATTGAACGTCTATCATTGAAACCCTTTTGGGGTCACGGAAGTTTCGGATCAATATGATATTTGTTTTTCCTCTTCATCCAGATATTTTTTTTAACCTTATAAATAGATTAGATGAAAAATAAACGTTATAGTGGGCCTCCTAATTTTTTAACTGTGAAAATCATTTTCCCATTGCTATTTTTGGTGTGGTCCATTTGAGTTTTGGATATGATTCATTTTTTGGATAATGCTCTAAAATGATCTAAAAATTTTGATGAATAGTGTAGATATAATAAATACCTTGTTGTAGGGCCATGTAACTTTGATCTCCTTTGAACCGTTTGTACAACTCTGACATGGAGAAGCGTCCACACTTATCTTTTACACGATAGATATTTACACCAGATATAGCTGGTGTGTGTACAGAAACATTATAATGGGCCTATATTTTTGTTTCCCTTCATCCATGCCATTATGATATAATGAACAAGTTGGATGACAAATAAACATCAATGTGGGGCCTAAAAAGGTTTCAACGGTGGAAATCATTATCCCCATTGTTTCGTGTGGCAGTGGGAGTAGCCAATCCATTTATCGTGTGGTACACTAGCTCATGGACGTGGATTCCGTGGGAAAGCCTTTCGCAGGAAGTTTTTGCACCGAAAACCTATATGGGGCCCACCCTGACTTTTGTGAATGATGATATTTTAATTTTTTATTAAGTACTTTACGGTTAATTTATTTGAATTAAATAGAATAATTGTATTTTTATTTAATAAAAAATAATTTTTTTATAATGTAAAACATTTCGAAATAGGAGATAGGGGCAAATGTGTCAAATTAATATATTTTAGACATTTCATATGTTTGTTAACAAACAAATTATTTCAAATTCAGTTTAATTTTCAGACTTCTACCATAATTACCAAACAAGTTTTTTGACTTTAGATTTCAGATTCAGGCTTTAGATTTCAGATTCAGCTTCAGATTTCAGATTCAGGTTTTAGACTTCAGATTTAACAAACAGGGCCTTAGTCTCCTATCCTAGACCATTGGTTTGTTCATACTTGATCGAGCATGTTTGATTCCACATGTGCATGTGTACAAATCCCAATGCTCCAATTGTAATGCACACTTGTCTACTTTTGAAATCAAACAAATTTTATGGTTAACGTATTCAATTAAACCCCATTGAAAATATTCATATAATAAATAGTCTACGCCATGCAAGAAGTGGACCGGGTCCTTACTCTTGCCCGGGTGGTAGACTCTCAGGAGTTTCAACTCCCGGTCAAGGGTTCGAGTACCCATAGGTGGTGAAATTCCACCCGCCTGAGTGTGTGGGGTGTGTGTGCGTGTGTAAAAAAAAAAAAGAGAGAGAGAGCAAGAAGTGGGCCAAGCCTTCAATCCATGAATATTGGCTAAATCTCATCATGATTATTAATCTTAAAATCTATGTGCATACATTATCACAAAATAATCATATTCATAAATATAAACTCAAACATCAAAAAATTTCAATATAATCCAATGAATAAACATGTACACATGTCAATAACATCCTGATGAGTTGCACAAACTCTAACAAATCCAACTTATTTTTTAAATAGGATCCAAAATGGCAAATCTTAATTCGATTTTTAAGGCATACAAGAAATGGGACAAGGACCCATCAATATTGAGTTGTGCCAATTGATGACCCTAAGCCTAACTCAAACTCAAGCATGAAATGGGATCTTGGATCAAGTTAGGTCAAGGAAATCTGGTCTAGAGTTTATGATGATGATGCATGTAATCCATATTTTATAAGTTTTCACCTCGGGTGGGTCATAGCATATAAAAACTAATGAAGGGCTAAAAAAAACTAGGCATCAATTTACTTTATATCTTGTGGCCCCTACCAACTGAGTGAAATTAATTGTCCAACTTTTTACGCAAAAGATTTAAGTAGTAGTTCCAACCGTTTGGAAAGCTCTAATATATGCCATTGATCACGCGCGCGCGTGCGCCGAGCTGAGTTCATGTTCATGTTCATGTTCGCGGGTGTGAGTATGGGTGTGCTCGCGGGACTTTATTTACAAGAGTGTACTCACACTTGCTCCTTTTTGTTTTAAACAAGAGAGATGTGTTCGTTCCGGTTGGTCGTAACTGTTAAGTTTAAACCCAATAGACCTAACCCTTTTTAAAGGGTGCTTAATGCACCACTTTGTAGTCTATAAAAGGACTTCCTTTCCTATTTCTAAAGTATGAAAAATCATTTCTCCTTTCCTCTTATAAAATTTTCTCTGTATTTTAGTTTAAGAATTCTTGCTGAGTTTGTTGCCGAATCAACTCAGCACTTTCGGGTTAAACTACAAGTGGTTCAAGCCCGTGTACAGTGAGTGAACCGTTGGGACCGGATCATAGTCGTTGTATCCTAGATCCTGAAGGTCGATTACTTTGGAAAACTTTTGCACTTGGGACGCTGTCCAAAGAGAGCAAATTCGGTTTCAAGCAAAGCGACTCACGTCACGCCTCGACTCAATTCAATAAGTCATCTTTTTTCCAAAAAAAAAATGGTTCTCAATTTTTTAATAGTCTATTTAACGCAACAATATATTCCAATAATCTTGAAATCGAATTTGTTGAATTAAATACACTATGGCTACCATAATAGTAAATGCTTCTATCGAGTTAGTCAAAATCGAACCGTTCAATGGACAATGCTTTAAATGGTGGAAATAGAAACTCATGTTCGCACTAACCACCCTTAAAGTTTCATACATTTTGTCTGAATCATTTACTATAGATCCAGTAAATATATGGTTGACGTCAAATCATCATATGCTGGGGAGAGTTGTAAGACCCGTATCCTAATCCGCACTGTTCCGTTGATTCCCGCGACCCTTCTCGTCAAATTCCGGCAATCCGCGACTTATGGTTGACGTTGCGCACAACCGTAAGTCGTATCCTATTCATTTAAGCCGGCTTAATCCGAGACTTGTACCATTGCGACCGCACCGTCGCCGCGGTTCCAACGCCGCAACTCACGCACCGATCCGATACCCAGACGATGAGATACAGACCCACGTTCAGTTCGAGCAAAAACATCGCGCGTTGCAAATCCCAAGGAATCTCTACAATATGTCCCATCAATCCCATCAATCAATCCCATCAATCACCTCTCATGTCAAGTACACCCACCCATGCTTCCTTTCTCCACAAGACAAGCAACCCCCCTAAGTCAACTAACCTCTCACTTCACCCATCACTCACTTCACCCATCACTCACCTCACCCATCACTCACCTCACATCACTCCATCACTCTTACAACTCTCTCTCCCTCTCATTTCTCAACACTCCAAGTCCCAAGCAAGAAAGCTCTCCCACGTCCAAGCCTTCCATGGAGAGAAAATGTGAGTTTTGGTGGCCCACTTCCCATCTCCAAATCCCATCATCTTAGCCATCCATTTCCCATCTCTATCATCAAAGTGAAGCTCTAGAAGATAGGCGTTCCAACGGACCGAGTAGATCATAAGGTGGGTGCTCCAATAGGATAGCTTTTCATGTTTTTAAGATGGGCCAAGTGAGGCCTACCGATCAATGGTATGGATCTCACTTTGGACCCTAAGATGTGGCCAATGGCCCACCTTGATTATCACTTGATGTATGATTGAATGCAAGGAGGGCCCATAGTATCGGGGTCCCTCCATCACACGTGTGTCCCACCTTTCTCTCTCTCTCTTTCTTTCTTCCTTTTTCCTTTGTTAATAGCCCTATGATGTATGCAACATCCGCCTTCGTGGGACCCACTTGATGGACGTGTTAGAGCTACACCATCCAAACCATGTGAGCCCTATCATTTGGCAATGGGAAGACACGAATATTAAATTGATGCAATCCAGTGGGCCACGCCTATGTGGAACCCACCTTGATAAATGGTATGTAAACGTCACCCATCCAGCGTCCAGGGACGCTGGACGTGGTTGCTGGAACGTCAACAGGCAGTAAGTGTATATGCAAAATAAAAATATCAGTTTCATTTTAACTTTTGAGTGGGTCACTTGTATAGGCCCCACCTTAATGTATGTATACAATCCGAGCCGCCCATCCTCTTCCCCAACTCATTTTAGGCGTTGAGTCGAAAAATGAGGATAATCTGACTCTCAGGTGGGCCATAGGATAGCAAACAGTGTGTTTGCCATTGAAATTCACCCTGACAATTTGATTCGCCAAAAAACTATGCAATATCAGACTCGTTTGGCTTGTCTTGGGTCATAGAGGCCATTGAGCGGGGTGGATCCATCATAGGCGGGCCCCACAGGTGAAAAACTGCGAAAAAACCGCTTTTCAAAATTTTTTTTTTAAAACAAGTAAGCAGCAGAGGCACTGCTACCTCTGGCTTCACGCAGGACACCAGGCATCCTGCGCTCTTCAGCGGGCGGGCGGACGAGGCCGACCCACGGCCCTAGCCGTGGGCCCCACCTTGATGTCTATTTTACCATCCGACCCATTCATTAGGTGGGCCACCCTCCTGACGTGCCCCCCTCCAAAGATCAGACTGATCTGACGCTCAGGTGGCCCACACCATAAGAAACAGTATTGAGTGAGTGCCTACCATTGAAACTTTTTGGTGGCCACAGAAGTTTTGGATCACGATGATATTTGTTTTTCTTCCATTCATCCAGGCCTTTGTGACCTTACCGACAGGTTGGATGGAAAGCAAACATTATGGTGGGCCCCACATGGGACCCACAATGATGTATCTATTTCATTCACACTGTCCAGGCGGACGGTGGAACCCGCCAGAGAGTATGTGTTTTATCTGTGCAGCCTACTGTGTGTGCCGCGTCCGTGTAGCGTGGGACCCACGCGATGTATTGTTTATCTACACCGTCCACTGCATTGGATGGTGGAACACCATGATATATGTGTTTTATCCACACCGTCCACACTTGGACGGTGGGACCATGATTCATGTGTTGCATCATTTTGAAAGCACATTTTTAGCATGAACTAAAGAATGAGTCTGATCCATCTATTTGGTGGGATCCACTCCATGATGCATGTGTTGCATCCAAGCCGTCATACCATTTGAAGTTCATTCATGGCATGATTTAAAGAACGAGGTAGATCTAGGATTAGGTGGACTACATAGCAAAATGGTGGGGATTGAGTATCTGCCATTGAACCCTTTTGTTTCACAGAAGTCTTGGGTCATTAGAAAATTTGTTTTCTCTTAATCTAGGTCTGTGTGACCTTATGCCCAAATTGGATAAAAAATAAATGATGGGCCTTAGGAATTTTAATGGTGGGAACCATTATCACCACTCGTATTTCGTTGAGGGCCCATTTGATGTATACATGGGGCCCATTGGTATGACCAATTTAAAGTATATGTAGGGCCCATTGGTGTGGCCCATTGATTTATATAAGGCCCATGTGATGGTGCCCATATGGATGTACTTGTGGCCATCCGTGGAGGCCCACCTTGATGCATTTGTAGCCCATATTTATGGCCCATTGTTGTGGTCCATCTTGAGGCGTATAAGGCCGTTGTTGAGGCTCACTTTTCTATAAATGTAGGGCCCATATTATGAGGGCCATTAAAATGTATTTAGGGCCGATGAGTTAAGGCCCATTGCAATGTACTTAAGGCCCAAGTGGTGAGGCCCACTTTGATGTATTTCATGGCCCATGGATCATGGACCATTGCAATATACCTAAGGCTCATTAGTGAGGCCCATTAATGCAAACCATTTGGTGAATGTGAGGCCCATGTAATACGACCCATTTGATATATCTAAGGCCCAGGGATCAACACCTAACGGATGTCCTTAGGGTCCATTGCAATGTACGTTTCTCATGGTTCGTGAAATGATATTTATGGCAAGCCGTGCCTGGGAAACAATGTTGGTTTGACGTCCACATTGTATATACAATGTTGGTTAAATGTCCGCATTGTAACTCTCTTTAGGGCCCATTGATAGGTCCATACCCGTTGCTATTCATTGCCTTATAACATGCTTAGAATAATCTCATGACTCATGCCCATACGCATCATATGTATGCTTGATATGAGTAATGAATGATCATAGCATACGCCATGGGGCAGACCATTTACGGGACTCGTTATGTGACTGAGTGCCCTACATGATCGCGCAGTACGCGCTGGACTTCTGCATGATTTGACGTGTGATTCATGCATTCCGCATACGTGTGACTTGATCACTGCATGCCCTAGCGACATCAGAGCCGTGGCTCCACAGGTACATCGTGGATGGCCGTATTGGATACCGAAAATACATATTCTAGCACTGTGGGCACTTAGGATGTCCTTGGGTGAGAGTCCCTGAACCTTTTTAGTACCAGGAGATGCTCCAACGTCTAGACCGAGTGGATACACGAGCGCCCGAGTGCCGAATACCAGTAGGCCGCGTCTCCCACTGTGTCGTGGTCGGTTGGAAGGGGGTGTGGCCTTATCCGCCTGAGTGAGAGGGCTATAAGCTAGGCTGAGTTTGACTAGCTCGCAAATGAGTCCGCTACCGACGAGCCGGGTAGGTATTGGCATACTACTGGTCAGGCGGATAGTGAGGTCTTATCCGCTTACTTGACTGTGCAGCTAGGGAGGTGGCAGTCTCTGCGAAGTGTATTAGACCCCGGTGATATCCAGAGAGGAACTGTACTGATATACGTACTTGATGAGTACTGACTTGCTTGGATTGCATTTCGCATATGACATTCGGCTATGTAGGCCTTGCATTGCATTGGTGTGGCCGATGGCATTCATATCTTGCATCATGCCTTACATTACATAGCCTTGGTATATTCATGGACTTACCATATACTTCCGCATTGTTCTAATACTGTACACTTGGCGTTTGCCTTGCGCACACACTTACACCACCCTCTAAGCTTTTGTAAGCTTATGCACGATAGTTGCGTGCAGGTAGCGTTAGACGACAGCAGCGCTGAGACAGGAGTGCACATCAGGACCTTTTTGGAGCTTTTGATCACTTTGTATTTTCCTTTCTGTATTGTACTTAAAATTTTGTTATAGTAGATATGTGGTGATGTCGTTTTGTGACTTGGTTATGCTTGTGGTTATGCTCCATTACAAAAAAAAAATTCATTCTGAAAATCCTCCTTGCAGAACCCCAGGATCGGAATCTGGCATTTGATTGTTAGGAGCCGAGAATGGGGCACTACGGAGGCTGTCGGCACCGGATTCGGCAATCGGGATTCATGTGAATCCAATTTTCGGATTTGGGGCGTGACAGTGCTCGCAGGACTTTATTTGTGAGAGTGTACTCACACTTGCGCCTTTTCGTTTTAAGCATGAGAGATGTGCCTGTTCCGATTGGTCACACTTGTTGGGTTTAAATCCAATGGACCTAACCCTTTCTAAAGGGTACTTAATGCACCACTTCGGAGTCTATAAATGGACTTCCTTTCCTATTTCTAAAGTATGAAAAATTATTTCTCCTCTCCTCTTATAAAATTCTCTCTGTATTTTGGTTTAAGAATTTTTACTGAGTTTGTTATTGAGTTAACTCAGCACTTTCGGGTTAACCTACAAGTGGTTCAAGCCCACGTACAGTGAGCGTACCGCTGAGACCGGGTCATAGTCGTTGTATCCTAAATCCTAGAGGTTAATTGCTTCGGAAACCTATTGCACTTAGGACGTTGTTCAAGGAGAGCAAATTCAGTTTCAAGCCGGGCGACTCACATCACACCTCGACTCAATTCAATAAGTCATCTTTTTCAAAAAAAAAATCTCAATTTTTTAATAGTCTATTTAATTCAACAATATATTCCAACAATCTTAAAATTGAATTTGTTGAATTAAATATACTATGGCTACCGTAATAGTAAATGCTTCTGCCGAGTTAGCCAAAATCGAACTATTCGCTAGACAATGCTTTAAATGGTAGAAATAGAAACTTATGTTCGCACTAAAAACTCTTAAAGTTTCATACATTTTTTCTAAATCATTTACTATAGATCCAGTAAATCAAACCAAAGTAACGGATAAAAAAAATTGTAAAAATTATATTCTGAACTCTTTATCCAACGAACTATATGATATGTATGTTTCTTACGAGTCTGCTAAAGACATATGGATTGCTTTAGAAAAGAAGTACATTTTGGAAGATGCGGGTGCTAAGAAACATGCAATCGTCAATTTCCTTCATTATGAAATATCAGATGATAAACTTGTCACTAATCAAATTCATGATTTTCAAAATATAGTTTATGAATTGTAGACTAAAGGAATTAAGTTGGATGAAGCATTTTTATCAAGAGCACTGATAGAAAAGCTACTGTCCTCCTAAAAAGAATATAAGAATAAAATGAAACATAAAAAGAACGGTATTTCTTTGGAAACTAATATTGTACACATATGAATAGAGAATGCCAATAGAATCAGGGACCAAAAAAGGAAATGGAAATGAGATATATTCAAAGGCGAATCTTGTGGAATTAAGTCAAGAAAATAATAATAAGAAAAAGAACAAAATGTCTTAACTGTGGCAAACCTAGACATTATGCAAATGAATGTAGGCTTAAAAAGAAGAATGCAAACAATCAATTCAAGAAAAAAGGAAAATTGTTACAACTGTGGAAAGCCTGGGCATCATATTAGAACCTGCATGCTTAAGAAAAACAAAGATAAGCAGCAAGCTAATCTTATAGAAACAAGTAATGAATCTGACATGATAGTAGTTGTGGTATCAGAAGTCTTCCTTATAAATAACTTGGAGCGGTTACTAGACACCGGTGTAATTAGGTACGTGTGTAAGGATCGTAGCATGTTGACCTCCTACAAAATATCAAGAGATGATGAACAGGCGTTCATGGGCAATGTTAGAACATCTCCAGTTATAGGGAAAAAGAAAGTACTTTTAAAACTCACTTCTGAAAAGACTATGCTATTGAATGATGTCATACATGTTCCAGACATTAGAAGAAACCTGGTCTCTAATTCGCTCTTCAATAAGACTGGTGTCAAGTTAATTTTTGATTCAGATAAGCTTGTAATGACTAAGAATAAAACTTTTATTGGTAAGGGATATTGTAGTGATGGTTTATTCATTATAAATGTATCAAATGATAATAAGAAGAAGACATCCAGTTCTGTTTATATCATTAAACCCTTTTATTTATGGCATAGTAGACTATGTCATGTGAATATAGTATCTTTGAAGAAAATGAAAAGATTAGGTTTATTACTGTTCACAACCCCAAGTGTAGGGCTGCGATGTAGTAATAATCTCGGTAAGACCGAGGTCGAATCTATAACGACTGAACCTTGTACATAATCTGAAAGTAACTTGAACTAGCACTATGCGAAGATGTAATCTAAATCAGAAAAATAAAAGAGAATAATGGTGAAATATTAAATTAAAACTTGTGAAATTCAAAGGTGGGAAAATAGGGATTCTAAGGATCCACTTGTAGAGATCAGGGAGATCTATGCTTGATTCAAGAACACAACTGGAACCAGAGTCTCATCTTCATCCACTTGAAAGATATTCCATTAAAAACAGATTTTGAACTTCCTTTGATCTAGTTTTCAAGAAATGAGAAGGATGTGAATTAGAATTGATTCCATCATAAAACCATGCCCATGAGACAAAGCAAACAATAGAATTTAACCAATCTACAACCAATCGAAGAGATGTATGAATGTTAATAAGGATTCCATCATCCAACCATGCCCATGAGACAATGGTGAACAACAGGGCTTTCCATCTTCATAATCTTGCTAATGTAAAGAACATACCCAAAGCTATGGCAGATCCATTGTAATTTAAGTCAAAACAAACCATTAAAAACTAAAAGCATTCCTTATAATCAAATTAGAATCAAAATCAGTTCAGTTTAAACATGAATCAAAATGCATAAATGAAAAGTCTCTCATCACGCTACAAGCTTCACCTCTTAGCCCTAACTAAAAGGTTTAGCCCATCATAGACATGGTGAGGCTAAAATCTCTGAAAATTAACATAAAAAGAAAATAAATAAAGAAAGCAATGAAGGAAAAGGAAGAAGGAACCCGATCCTTCCTATACTATCTCTCTCCATTGTTCTTACCTTTGCTCCACATCTCAGATGATGACTTTCTCTCTCTCTCTCTCTCTCTCACATCTCCTTTTATAGACAGCAAGAAGGTCGGTTGAGTGGAGAATCGACTCTACGTTCACAGCCAGTTGTATTTCACAGCGAAACAGTCAATACAGTTGCGTTTGGAGTGAGTTTGGGGCAGCTGACCATTCCAAACTCTGATTCTAACTCCATGGTTGGGGTAACGATCCCCTGCTAGAGATTTTAGACATTTCAGATCGCTGATCCGACCACTACTATGATTGCAAAATGGCCCACTGCGTTCAAATTTCACGGACGCAGGGCCTAAGGAAATAGAGGTCACTAACGTGTTCAGTGGGCCCCACAGTGATGTTTTTGGAAGAATCTACCTTGTCCATTGGATTCCTGGAAAAAAACTAGTTGGGAAGGGGTATTTTTGCTCAAGTTTGGAGTGGCCCATTGTATCAAATCACCCCGTCGTTCATCTCGGTGATCCATGTGTGTACGTATGCATGGGGTCAAAAGGAAAGCTTGCTCAGGGTTATGGCCACCCTCTGGATGTAATGGACGGTCCTAATAGTCCAAATGGATGATGGGTGGGGTCCATTGAGATCAACCGATTAGATGCTGTGCCTCAGCTGCTAAATTTTTTTTTTTTTTAAGAAACTAGTCGGTCGACGTGCGCTGACCAACCTTGGGAGTACTGGTGTATAACCGGTGCGTGCACATTATGCACGTACACCTTCTTGAGTGGGGTCCACTGTAATATTTATGAGAAATCCGCTCTGTCCATCCACTTTGCCACCCCGTTTATGGGGTTGAGACTAAAATTGAATCATATCCAGATATCAGGTGGGCCCTGGATTAATGATTTATGGGCTAATCTGTGCATTGGGCCACTTTCGCAAGGATCTAATGGCTGAAATTCGACGTGTAGGGTTAATTTATGGTCCTCAGGCCAGATATAAAGTTTTGAACCGAACGGATGGTGCGAACCCTATGATATTGCATTCTAGGCGATTTTCAGGCCTCTTTAGCGTGAATTGCTTGATTTTCTCAGATTTTCGGCGTGTAAATTCTTCGATCTCAGTTCCCTGGTGTACGTCCCTTACCTTGGTGACTTCTGAGTATTAAATCCATGCTTTTAGTACCTTTTTTAGTTTAGGCTCCTAAATTCACCTTGTAGCACAAATATAATGAAAATAGGGCATTAAGTATTATCATGTTCGTAAAATCAAGTAATAACCGGGGTCTAATATGCAATATTTGACCTTAGACACAATTCCCAACCAACATTTTTCTAGTCTCAAGCAAAGTATGTAAAAAATGAGTTGAGAATCACTGGATAAATTTTTATAAACTCGAGTGATTTTTGAAAAACAATCCAATTAATAGAATTCTAAGATGCATTAATGTAGAGCATGACTTTCTCCTAGATTCAAGCGTACGGTAAACTTAATAGTCAAGTTGAAAGTATTAATCCATCAATTAGAACAATTCTAAACATTAAGTTCCATGGGTGTATAGTGTCATCTCGGCTTCTCAACATTAAGAGTCCAATTGTAAATTTTCATGATAACATTGATAATCAAACAGAGCATTCCTGGATATCCAAGCTAAACCAAAACTTGCCTTGTAGTTCAGCCTTTTTACTCTTTCAATTTTTTATTTTTCCATCGATAGCTTCACACTGTGTCAACCTTTTAAAGGTAAACCAAAGAGAAGAATCAAACCCTCACCTATAGGGAGCAAGCCCATGGTGAAGACCATTCGCCCAACCTTTTTTGAAGACAACTGTTTTTTAGTTAAGTATTTTTTTCTTTGAACATGATGGACAAATTTCCCAGGTTGGCTCCTTCTATGCCTAGTGATCACCAAGTTAACAATTCAATATCAAATTAAAGCCTTAATGTGTAAGCGAGATGTGTCATGTGAAATCATAACTCAATCAATGTTTAAAACTTCCAATCATGGATTAATAATTCAAATTTAAATGTGAAATCTAACAGTCAATTGAATCCAAGAGTTGTAAATCACCAACATTATGTATCTTATACTTCTTAAATCAAAACTAGCCTTCAAAATCACTCGAATTCATAAGAATTTCCAGAAAAAATTTCAAAAATTTTCACAATTTTTGCTCAAGACCAAGAAAACACTGATTAGGTAACCTAATCTCTCATCCCCAACCTAAAATCTACATTATCCTCAATGTAAAGGATAGAAGCATGCAATGCATGTGAGATAACAAAATTGAAGGAGAAGAGATGAAAAGATAGTACCTGATGAAGGAGTTAAGAGGCTTCTTCCAAAGAGATCTCAGCGTGATGATGGTTCCGCTCAAGAGTTAATCCAAACAAAAGCAAACTATCCTAAAACACCGGAAAGCAAACTATTCTAAAATATCGGAAAGCAAACTATCCTAACAGCATAAAGTCAACTATCCTAGAACGATAAAATAAAAAAAAAAAAAAAACTACCCTAGTCTTGTGAAAGCAGTGGAAAAGCTACTCAGTCATGCCGCAAGGTTCCTCCTCTGGCAAATATCGTGATAAATTTCTCAGTAGGTTTGTTAACAAGATCATCCAAAATTTTTACAATAGGTTTGGATGCCCTGAAACATAAATTTTCAAAGAAATTTATGGACCTCAGCATAAGGTTTCCTTTTAATCTCATGAGGTGTCCAAAGTATATATGATTCACATATGAAAAAGAAAGTTTCAGAGTTAGTACAACATGGTGAATCAGAGATTACACATAGATGAAATTTAAAAAAATTCTCAGAAAGTAATGTAGTCTCGACACATTCCGAAGTTTCAGACTCCAGCTCAATTTTCAGTTCCTCTTTTAATGGTAGACATTTAAGATCTGGGGAAGGAGGGCCTTCAGAATATGGGTTTTCTCGGTCCATGATAACTACCAAGGTATTATCTTGCAAAGCATCCACTATGTATTTAATCATAGGGTCGTTTGAATCTGAAAAGTATACCAAGCAATCGTTCGAAGAGTTGGGGAATTCAGTTGAGAGTGACTCGTTTTCCACATTGATGATCTTCCCAAGGGCTCCATTATCTCTGGAAGTGGATGGTCGCATGCTCTCTTGCTCTTGCCCTGCACAGACAAATTGAAAATCAATAGGGAAAGCATTGATGTGAACACTCTGTTCATTGAAACTACTCAATAGAGGCATTGAATCACCAAAAGTGTACATCTCAGATGGTGGCCTCAACTGGGTTGTTTCAAATTCTAGAGTCATATCGAGCAACTCATCCCTCTCCTGAATTATATCATCATTCAATTCAGAGGAGTGGTCAAAACATGTCTCACAAGAGTTAAAAGGGTCGGTTGAAATGGGTTTATCCTCTACATTTAAATTAGTCATATCAGATGAGTGGAGTAGCTTATTATGACCGATCATTTCGTGTACTTCTTGATCACTGACCTGGACCAAACTTGAGATTGATTCCAAGGAAATTTGGGTTGCACATTCATGAATCTCATCCCAATACTTATCATCATCTAATTCAGTGCAATACACACTTGGGATGGACTTAATTTCCCCACATTCTATTCCTAAATTGGGTGGAGGTTCGAATAAACTAACCTCTTCCTCATCATTGAAACCAAGTGTATCACGTGAGTGAAGTGTGTCATTATCATTATATTTGAAAGACACCCACGTCTCTTGATCATTCTTTTGAATTGTCATCGAGATCGACTCTTCGAAAAATTGACCCATATGGTTATTAACATAATCCAACTCTTTATTCCAAATTCCAGAATTCTTCAAAAGCAATTTAGGATCACTTTCCTCGCATTGTTTCTCTGAATTGGGTTAAGGCTGAGGTAAACTAGCCTTGTTCCTCTCATTGAGATGTGATTCAATTGCTTCTAATGATTTCATCATATCTGTAACATGTTGGTTGAATTATTTTAGATTTTTCATTATATCCAAATATGAATTCTCTTGGATTGTTTCTAGTTGGATCTTAAAGGTAGGGGATCCAAGAGAATAATCATTATAACATGTTGTTGGTTCATCTTTCCAATTTTGATGTTTCCACTGATCATAATCATACGGATCATATGTGGAAAAATCTAATAGTTGTTAATACATATTATCACACATAATATAATCATACATTATTTTCTTCTTGTCTGATGGGTAATAATAATTCTCACTCCCATAGTTATGATAACTCCAACACTTACGTACTGTCCGTGGGGTGTAATTGTTCTCCCATATATGATCGCGTAAAGACTTCTTAACCGATGGAGCATTATATTCTGGTCGATTCTTGATGATGGTTTCAAAAAAAAATTGAGACATGGGTTGTTTCCTAACATAATCATTTAATAGCCCTACCTTCTCAACATATTAACATTCTCACTCTTGCATATACATGGTAAAACCCTAATCCTCAACCTAATCCTAAAAGGGAATAAAAGAAAATTCCTACAGCAATATGGAAAGTAAGTAGAGGGAAGAAGTTAGAAAGAGGTTACCTGATTGGAGAATTCTATCTTAGGATCCTATAAAATAAAAAACAATGTTAGTTTCTAAAAAAATACAGGAAAAATCCTTTAAAAAAAATAAAATTCTAAAATTAGAAAGTTCTAAAAACAAAAAGAGAAAGATGAGTTAGTTTCTAAAAAGTAAAAACAATCCAGTTTCTAAAAACAACAAATAGAAAGTTTCTAAACCTAGAAATAGAAAGCTAAGTCAGTTTCTAAAATAATTCAGAAAAATTTCTAAAAATAGAAAATAAAACCCTAATCCTAAAAATAGAAAAATAGAAAAATCATATTTTTAACCTAATTTTAAAACCAGTTAATTTCAGAAAAATGTAACAATCAATCCCCAGCAACGGCGCTAAAAACTTGTTCACAACCCCAGCAACAGCTGTGATGTAGCAATAACCTCGGTGAGACTGAGGTCGAATCTATAGGGACTGAACCTTGTACGTAATCTGAAAGTAACTTGAACTAGAACTAAGTGAAGATGTAATCTAAATCAGGAAAATATAAGAGAATAATAGTGAAATATTAAATTAAAACTTGTAAAATTCAAAGGTGAAAAACTAGGGAGTCCAAGGATCCACTTGTAGAGATCAGGGAGATCTATGCTTAATTCAAGAAAGCAACTGGAATAAGAGTCCCATCTTCATCCAGTTGGAAGATATTTCATTAAAAACAGATTTTGAACTTCCTTTAATCTAGTTTTCAAGAGATGAGAAGGATGTGAATTAGACTTGATTCCATCACAAAACCATGCCTTTGAGACAAAGCAAACAACAGAATTTAACCAATCCACAACCAATCTGAGAGATGTATGAATGTTAGGAAGGATTTCATCATCCAACCATGCCCATGAGACAATGGTGAACAACAGGGCTTCCCATCTTCATAATCTTGCTAATGTAAAGAACATACCCAAAGCTATCGCAGATCCATTATAATTTAAGTCACAACAAACCATTAAAAACTAAAAGCATTCCTTATAATCAAACTAGAATCAAAATTAGTTCAGTTTAAACATGAATCAAAAGGCATAAATAAAAAGTCTTTCATCACACTACAAGCTTCATCTCTTAGCCCTAACTAAGAGGTTTAGCCCATCATAGACATGGTGAGGCTAAAATCTCTGAAAAATAACATCAAAAGGAAATAGATAAAGAAAGTAATGAAGGAAAAGGGAGAAGGTACCTGAGCCGTCCCACACTATCTCTCTCTTGCTCCTGCCTTTGCTCCACATCCCAAATGATGTCTCTCTCTCTCTCTCTCTCTCTCTCATCTCCTTTTATAGATAGCAGGAAGGTCGGTTAAGTGGAGAACCGACTCTACGTTTGCAGCCAGCTGTATTTCGCAGCAAAACCGTCAATACAGTTGCATTTGGAGTGAGTTTAGGGTGGCTGACCATCCTAAACTCCAATTCTAACTCCATGGTTAGGGTAAAGACCCCCTATTAGAGATTTTAGACGGTTCAAATCACTGATCCGAGCACCACTATTATCGCAAAATGGCCCACTGCGTCTGATTTTCACGGATGCAAGGGTTAAGGAAACAGAGTCTGCTGACATGTTCGGTGGGCCCCACGGTGATGTTTTTAGAAGAATCCACCCCATCCATTGGATTCCTGGTGAAAAACCAGTCAGGAAGGGGTGTTTTTGCTCAAGTTTGGAGTGGCCCATTGTATCAAATCACCCCATCATTCATCTTACATTTTCTGGCGATCCACGTGTGTACGTATGCATGGGGCCAAAAGGAAAGCATGGTCAAGGTCGTGGCCACCCTCCGGATGCAATGGATGATCCTGATTGTCCAAATGGATGATGGGTGGGGCCCACTGAGATCAACCGGCTACACACGGTGCGTTCGCTGCCAGATTTTGGTTTTTTTAAAGAAGCTAGTCGATCAGCGTGTGCTAACCAACCTTGGGAGTACTGGTGCGTGCACATTGTGCACACACACCTTCTTGAGTGGGATCCACTGTAATGTTTATGAGAAATTCGCTCCGTCCATCCATTTTGTCTCCCCGTTTACTGGGTTGAGACCAAAATTAAAGCATATCCAGATATCAGGTAGGCCCTAGATTGATGATTTATGGGCTGATCTGTCTGTTGGGCCACTTCCGCAAGGATCTAATGGCTAAAATTCAACGTGTACAGTTAATTCATGGTCCTCAGGCCAAATATAAAGTTTCGAGCCGAACGGATGGTGGGAACCTTATGATCTTACATTCTGGATGATTTTCAGGCCTCTTTAGCGTGAATTGTTTAATTTTCTCGGATCTTTGGCGTGTAAATTCTTCGATATCAATCCCTTAGGGTCCGTCCCTTACCTTGATGACTTCTGAGCATTAAATTCATGCTTTTAGTATCCAAGCTCCTAAATTTACCTTGCAACATAAACATGATTAAAATAAGGCGTTAAGCATTATCATGTTCATAAAATCAAATAATAAATGGGGTTTAATATGTAATATTTGACCCTCAACCGTTACTTAATATATCAAATGAAGAATTCAATAAATGTGAAACATGTGTAGAATCAACATTCATTAGAAAATCCTTTAAACAAATAAAACGATCATTTGTTCTATTAGAGTTGATACACAGTGACTTAGGTGATTTTGTAAATCACGTGTCAAGAGATGAAGAAAATATTACATAATTTTTATAGATGACTACTCTAGGTTCATTAGGATCTATCTATTAAGGAAAAAAGATGAAGCTTTAAATATTTTTTCTATGTATAAAATTAAAGTTGAAAATCAGTTAAATATAAAAATTAAAAGACTTAAAACATATATAGGATGTGAAAATGAATCTTCTCAATTTAGAGAATTATGTGAAAATAGTAGAATAGTTCACGAAACTATAGCTCTTTATATGTCAGAACAAAACGGAATAACAGAATGTAAGAATAGAACTCTTAAGGAGATAATGAATGCTATGTTAAATAGTTCAAGCTTACCCTCAAATATGTAGGAAGAAGCAATTTTATCTGCTTATTATATCCTAAATAGGATTCCTTCTAAATCTTCTAAAAAAACCATTTACGAACTTTGAAAGAACTATGTTCCTAGTTATAAATATATTAAAGTGTGGGGATGTTTTGCTAAAGTAGGATTATCTGAAACTAAGAAAATAAAATTAGGCCCTAAAATGATCGATTGTATATTTATAAGGTATGCACAAAATAGTGCAGCTTTTAGGTTTCTAGTTTTAAATACTAAGGATAATATTCTATATCCTAATTCAATTATAGAAGCCATGAATACAAAGTTCTTTGAGAATGTATTCCCTATGAAATCTAAATATATAGGAATAGAGAAAATTAATAAATCAGATATCGCGTTTACTAGTAAAAATACTTATGAGCAGGTCATAGAAGAGATACAATCAATAAAAAGTATTAAAGTTAGAAGAGAAACTAACCTAGGAGATAGTTTTTTACCTTTTTAGTAGAAGACGATCCTACAACTTATACAAAAGTGATTTACTCTTCAGATGCAACCTTTTCGAATGAAGCAATAAATTATGAGTTAAAATCTATTATATCTAATAACACTTGGGAACTTATAGACCTACAACCTAGGTACAAACCAATAGGCTGTAAATGGGTATTTAAAAAGAAACTAAAACCAGATCAAACTATTGATAAGTTTAAGGCCAGGCTGGTAGCAAATGGCTTTAAACGAAAGGAAAGAATAGATTATTTTGATATATATTTTTTTGTAATTAGGATTACAACTATTAGGGTATTAATAGCGATAACTTCCATATATAAACTGGTGGTACACCAGATGGACGTTAATAAACTTTCCTAAATGGAGACTTAGAAGAAGAAATACATAAAAAGCAACCTAAGGGTTATAAGATATCTGATAAAAAAATAAAGTATGTAGAGTAATTAAATCACTATATAGTCTAAAATAGGCTCCTAAACAATGGCATGAAAAATTTGATTGTGTTTTAAAATCAAATGGTTATCATATAAATGATATAGATAGATTAGTATATAGTAAAATTTCTGGAACTAATATTAAATTAATTATTGAAACTAATAAATTTTTATCTTCTAAATTTAACATGAAAGACTTAGAAGAGGCTAGTGTAATCTTGAATATTGAAGTAACCAAGAAAGATGATGTTATTGTATTATCACGATCTTATTACATTGAGAGGTTACTGAGAAAGTTTAAACATTTTTAAACATTTTGACCGTTTACCTGTCAATACACCTTATGATTACAGTGTGACTCTCATGAAGAATGCAGGTAGTAGTATGTCTCAATTGAAATATTTCAGAATAATTGGTAGCCTTATATATCTAACAAACTATACTGAACTAGATATACCTTTTACAGTAGGAAGGCTAAGTTGATATACACATAATCATGGAAAAGAGCATTGTAATGCTTTGCCTAAGATTTTGAAATACCTAAAAGGAAGTATGGCCTATGGTTTACATTATAATGGTTTTTCTGTTGTATTAGAAGGACACATTGTTGCTGATTGGACAGTGATTCAGATGAGACAAAATCCACTAGCGGATATGTCTTTACCTTGGGTGGAGGAGCAATCTCTTGGAAGGCTACTAAGCAGACATGTATCGCTCGGTCAACTATGAAATCAGAGTTTATTGACTTAAAAAATGCTGGATCAGAAGTCGAGTAGTTTAGAAATCTCTTAATTGATATATCATTATGGTTAAAGCCTATATCGGTCGTATTTATTCATTGTGATTATCAAGCAGCTATAGCAAAAGCAAATAGTAAAATATATAATGGGAAGAACAAGTATATTAGACTCAGACACAACACAGTCAAATACATGTTGCGTGATGGAGTCATATTTATTGACTTTGTAAGGTCAGAAATGAATCTGACAGATCCTCTGACCAAAGGACAATCTAAAAGATTAGTCAATGATACGTCGAAGGAAATGGGGCTAACCCTAATATATAAGTTGCCAGTGTCGGAAACCTAACCTATACAAGTGGAGATCTCATGAGATAGGTTCAATGGGTAAATAATAAGACATGAGGTAGACAATTGTATTAAGTTATATAAGCCCCTTATATGGTATACAATGCGAGCAGCAACGTAGAAGAATGAGTTTTTAAAACTCTTAATGAATCCATAGTCATATATTTGGTAGTATATATAGTTACTGTATACACGCGATAAAATTCACCTATATGGGTGTGGAGGTGGAGGCCGCTTCTTATAAGAATTTAAGAGAATTCTCTAGAGCACTCATGAAATTCGGATAATGGTGTATGGCCAAAATACACTGAACTGCAGAATCACTTGCAGAGGAAGAGTGTGTGAGTAGCATGCACTTGCAATTTATACTAAAAGGATTCAGGTTCAAGATTATGGTGTCACCTGATTCCTATAGACTTGTCTTGTTTACTCTAATGTTGGTTCAAGTTTATGGTGACACCGGCACCATTGTACAATTATTACGCTTTAACCTGAAAAATATTTTATTTTAAAACATATTGGGGATTGTTGTATTTTGTTTCAAAATAAACATTAAAATTTGATTTTCAAATTTTTCGATTTCCCTTCACATTTGAAATTTTACTATTTTTGGGTTGTGGGTTTTGTCCCACATCGGATTTACCAAAGGAAAACATCTTATATATAAGATAGACTTTTTACCTTAGGGCTTAAGCCCCATTCAGGGGTGTAACATCTTGAATTTTTTCCAACTTGGAGATAAATGTCTTTAGGCAATGGGTCGATTATAACACCTTACTGACTTCTCAGAACTCAATCTCAAAGTTTAAAATCCCTTTTCAACCCATTTCCTTCACAAATCTCACCTTTCACCACCTTATTCTTCAAATTTTTCTACGTACTTTCACAGTACACGCTAATCCTAACATTTAAATGATGGAAAATAATACTTAAACTTAAATTTACCATAATAGTAAATATATAAATAAAAATAGGTTTTGGGCCATTAGTCTTATGGAATCTGACAAAATAAATAAGTGATTTGAATAGAGAAACCTAGTCTGTCGTAATTGGGCGACACGTAGTTAAGTACTAAACTAAACAAGCAATGGATTTGGCTTGAACCACTTTCTATAAAATCTACAAGACTCAAAACTATTAAAATCACTAACTCAACATTACTTAAAAACTTAGGAGCAACCTCAAAAACCAGTTGCTTCTGGGAGTACATTGAAACTCCCTATCAAACCTGGAGCCCGTGTCGAAAGTCTGATTACTACGAAACTATACGGTTATGACCGCCTTACTGGGCTTGACAACCATCTCAAAAATCAAGTCCAAATAGTATCCCGAAACACACAACTTGAGCCCAGAGTGAAGTGTGTGAGAAACGCGAATATCTTTAGGAAATGAACTTTAACTTAAGTGATTTGAGCTGTTTGCTCACAGACCAGATTTAAGGTTTCAAACTATCAGATTCTGACCTAACAACACCCTTAGATCAGAAAAAATTTTCAACACATGTCAGTGTACTTGTAGCCCTAATCGAGTAACGATGACCGTTGAACTGAAACAGTTCCTCCACAGTCGATCCATAAATCCGATGGGACCAAAATCTTAACCTGGCCTAGATCCAATGTTAGAAAATTTTTTTCAGACCGTATGCAGGAAATGGGCCTCCAGATGAGCTCCATTGGACCGAAATAGCCACTCTTTGGTTATAACCTAAGTATACCATGGCCCTGGGGTCATTTTCATCAGTTCTGGGCCTATATAAGGACCTAAACCCACCCCTGTAACGCCCCGAATTTTCAGGACCCGAGTATGTGACTCGTTTTCCAAAAACTCGAGTGTTAACCTTAAAGGATGGTCAAATTCGAGTGTACGTTTTTTTTTCTTTTATCAGAGTAAGTAAATGAGCATAGTGTGGACAAATCGACATAAAGAAAAATTTCATTATCATTCAAGTATACAAGAAGCTGCCCATAATGACTTATACAAACCAATGTCTCTGAATTTAACAAATACAAGATTTACAAGAATCTAATACATGAAAAATAACAGAAAACATATAAATATAGGCCGCAAGATTACGCGGCTCCTCCAAGAAAATACAGTCATGCATCCCTGGCGATCGTACCCTGCTCCTCATCAAATCTGAGCATGCATATTACTTAGGCCACCTGTGCTACCTGTACGGTTATATTTTTGATGGATGAGTGGCCAACTCAGTGTGAATTTCCTTCAAGATTACACACCGCCGTATTAAGTAAGAAATAGTACAAAACATCCAAACAACCAAAACAGAGTAAATGCAGTCTTATTAGATGCATGGATGCGTGAATGTAATCAGTCCCGGGTAAGACATCCAGACAGACATAAGGGTCGTCACCCATGCAATCATTGACTCGAATAAGACATTCAGACGGTCTGTGCCTCGAGTAAGATATCCAGACAGACAAATATGTACGATAACAATAGATGATGGTTGGTGTCTCGGGTAAGACATCCAGACAGGCGAATCTGTATGTTACGTATGACAGCAATGTATGATAACAACAGATGATGGTTGGTGCGTCGGGTAAGACATCCAGACAGGCGAATCTGTATGTTTCGTATGACAACAATAGATGCTGGTCTGTGCTATACATGCATGATTAGCCAACCCGTTATTAGTCCAATTGCAACCAGCCAATTTAAATAAGCTCAAAGGTCACTACGAGGAGCGTACAGCCCAGCGTAGGCCGAAAGCTCGGGCATAGGTCCCATATCACCATCCCCGGCTCATGAGACTACCACCTTAGGATGTTTAATGGTACCCTGTCAACTAGTGGCCAATCATATTACAATATATGGGGCTTACCATTGCATGGTTGTATAGTATAAAACATCCAACCCATATAGGAAAAATACTGGAACAAAGCCACATAGGGCGATATCAAAGTAGGCCACATAGGGCGAGTATTATAACCGTGCGATAAAAGACCATCTTTCAAAACCATTAGACACAACAACCCTGGATGGTAGGCCCACATCAATGATCCACCAAGGGCATCACTCAATAACCACCAAGCCGAAGATCCATTACGAGTACAACTAGTCAAGTTACATCCCAAGTATGGGTGTACATTCATATATGAGAATTTCCCACTAATGTACTAGTTTAATTTCCATAAGCAAACCATAAAAAGAAATTCATAAGCATGAGCAATTATACAGGATAATCGTAAAGCATGTAACACAACAATTCAATTTCCACCAGCTAACACATGTGATTATAAAAGGAGATATTAATTGTGAATTTAAATAAAAACTATAACTTAAGCTAATGAGAAGATGAAAAGCTCAAGGGGAAGAATCATCACCTTATACTTTGAATCGCCTACCCATGCTGCTAAGGAATGCGCGTTCCCTTAGAATCGAATCCTACCATGAATCAGAAATTTGTACAATTAGATGTAAGCTCTACATACTACCTAGTGTTTTAGTTATATTTAGGATTTTGCTATAAGGTTAGGGTTTTCATTCTTGAGCTTAGTCTTAAACTTAGATTTTAGGATTTGAATGTTAATTCATGTAAAATTAATTAGCATGATAGTTTATAACTATAGTATAATTATTAGTATTAATGATAGAATTACTATTAGTTAATCGTGACAATAATAATAATTTTAATGGTAGAAATCAATATACTTCTACTACCAATAACGATATCTAAGAATGGTGAGTAAAATCCTAATAACGAAAGTTATGGTTTTATCTATACTAACTAACATGAGTAATCTATTAGTGGCTAATCATATCTATAATAAAATTTACCATGACAATAGTAATAAGGTTTGTAAATCGAGATCCTTCTAGCTTGGTGTACCATTAATTACCATATAAACTTACTAATTACAAACTCATTATTTCCATTAGTGTTATGATTTATATTAGCCAACTTGATAATAAAAATCATTAGGATGGAAATTAATAATTAGGATTACCATTGATGATAGTAATAACAACAGCGAATATGATTGAATAGGGTGGCTTACCTAACTTGAGCAAGATTTGAGTGAGTTGACTCGATTAGACTTGACGAATTTTAGCCGAGTCGACTCGGCGGCGAGTCGTTCTAATTTGACCTCTCCCTTAATCTCTTTCCTTCTCTTTCTCCTTTTCCTGGACCAAATCAGCAGCAACCCTGGTTGCACTGGGTCCCAAACGAGTCAGCGGGTTGACTCGACAGAACCAGTGAGGAAGGCAACATCTTCCTCCTTTCTTCTTCTTCTTTCTGTTTTTCTTTTCTCTTCCTCAGGCTTATATACTCATCAGAGTTCCTAGACTAAACCAGAACCCAACTCAGGCCGAACTCAGCGTGGCTTGGAGCGTTTTTGGCCTGAGTCGCGACTATGACTCGACCCATTCCAAGCTGATGCAACGATGCAACAACCCTTTCTCTCTCTCCTTCTCATTTTCCTCCCCTATCTCTCTTCTCTTCCTTCTCCTCACTACTTCAACCAGAAGAATGGTCTGGATCTGATCAGACCCAACCTAGCTCGGTGCAACAGCTAATGCGGCACTAGCTCGAGTCCGCCTGACTCCTCTCTCTCTCTCTCTAGCTCTTTCTTTCTTTCCTTTTTCTTCTTATCTTCACTGGTTGACAACTACTGGACCAGACCGCACCCAACAGCCTCAGTCCAGTGGCACCAGCAGCACCGTTGAATGAAGAAACGATCGGGGAAGATGGTGCGGCTCTAATGGTGGATCGAAATCCGGCGGGTCTTTCCTCATTCCACTTGTTGTGGACCGATCTAATGGACCCCAGTAATCTTGGAGAATAAAAGAAACGAAGCTCAGATGAGCTTTTCTTGATGGGTTCGAAGGTGGAAGGGAAACGGCTGCTTTTCTCTATCCGGCTGTGAAGAGCCCTAATACACTCAATCTGTGGCTATATATAGGGTCTCTCTAGCTATCCTAAACCACAGGATCGTCAATGAGCGCCCCAGATTCAATCTGGTGGAAACCACCATCAAAACAGTGGTCTGGGCTGAAACCGACCGTTTTTATTTTCTGGGTATAAAGAAAAAAAAACCTAAACCGACTTCGTATGAATGGACGGCTAGGATTTCACTCCTATGAATGGCCGAGATCAACGGATTCTTACGCACGCGGATCGCCAAGCTAGAAGAAAAATAGAAGTTTCTGTTTTTGGAAAGATGGCAGCGCAAACAGCTCTCTCGCAGAGGTATTTGTGAGCACTCGTGTGCACCTCACTAGGTGAAATAACCATGGTTTTGGTAAGACGTGGGTGATCTATCAGATCGACGGTTTGAATCTTTGTGATGGAGCCACATGGTGGGCCACGTCTCTATCAAAGAAGGGAGGAAAACACCACATTTCAAATGGCTGCAGCAGGGAAAATTCCCATTTTTGGACGAGCGCGGGTCGGCGCTCGTCTAACTGCATTGGAGGTTGGGTGATCAGCGGATGCACGCCTTTCACGTGCACGCACGCACTAAGGTGGGGTCCACTAGGATGTGTTTTTCAAATCTACTCTGCTCAAACGATTCTACGAGTCACGTTAGGACACTTGGATAAAGATGAGGTGGATCCAAAGCTTAGGTGGGTCGTACTAATCAATTAGGCCCTTTTTAGGTGTCGATTACATCATTCCGATGGTTAGATCGCTTCGAAATTTAACGTCAACGGTTAAAACTTCATAAAATGGTACTAGCCCAAATACTACTTATAATATAAATTTTATTACTATTATTACTTTTGTTTCACTTTATTATTATTATTCTAAATTAAATTGTAGGGCCCACTTCCAGGCAAAATTGTCATCATGGTAGGTCAACCATCATGCTTCATGTACCTAATCCCTAGCTTACTTCAATTGTTACATGGACCACATCACATGAATGTTTAGATATGAATTCTCGGTTCCGTGGTCATTCTAGCAATTCGGCGGTTGAATTGCTTCTATCCTAACCATCAATAACCCTAGGAATCCTAAAGATTGTTTAGGTGTGATTTGAGAGTTGTATATAAAACTAGATAAGTCGATCTGTGTTTTTAAATAGTGAATCATCCTATAGGACGTTGTAAACTTGGTGAACGGTAGACTTCATGATCGAGGGTTGTAATGGTCGGCTAGATTTGTCCACCGATGAAATTTGGATCCTAAAAATGGGTCTCTTTAGTGGCATGGTGATCCATCTTGAAAATCGATGGATGAATAGTTTGATACATGGATTGGGATTACTTTTAACAGTTAAATTTAAACTGGAATGCATGTAAATGTTTGCTCAAGCTAGGTTTGTACTTATACTGAGTTAGGTCGCACAGGATCACCCGAGTACTGAAAGTACGGGGTGTTACAACCCCTCTCTCATTCCATACGAAATTTCAAACCCTAGAAGAGAGAAGAGAGAAAAGAGAAGGAAAGAGTGAGGAGAAGAGAGAGAGTGTGAGAGATTGTTGCTGGGATTCTATCCCACCACTTCACGTGTCGAATCATCCTATCTACATCACTACATTGGCGATTTCGACTCTGTTCTTGGATAAGAAATTCTAACCCTAAACTGTTTTAGGAATCCAAGTAGAGGAATCAACGAAATAGCTAACTTATTTCGTGATTCAGATAGCCATTGTGCCGTAAACAAAGGCATAGTATACAAACTGAGTTCAATGTCAGCAATGATTTATATCTGACTTGATTACTTCCACATGAACTTAGTTACGATGTATCTGATAAACTATACATGTATGTGTACTATGTAGATATAAAGTGCGTTCTATGTGTTTGTTGAAATGTTTAAATGAAAGTGAAATTATAGTTTATGCTGGTCATGCCTATTAACCTAGAATACATATTCGTTGTATGTGTGGCAATTCCTTTGCAAAAGGATTTGTCATAATATATGTTATAACTAGATTAGTTCTTGTATGTGGTATTAGGTAGCATAAGTGTTCGATAAACTATTTGAATGAGTGTGAAATCCTGCTTTGTGTTTCTCATGGCTATTAATCTAGGATTCATTTTTGTTGTATGTATGACAATTCCCTTGTAAAAGGATTTGCCATAATGTATGTCGTAACTAATGTAGTCTATGTATAAAGTAGTGTGTAGTCTAAGTATTTGTTAAAATGTCTGAATGGGATTTTGTTGATGGACTGTAAGTATTAAGTGTAGTAAGATAGGATTCTTAGTTTTCTTAGTCATCTGAATAGTTTCCTTTGTATAGTGTAAATTATTACTATATGATTTATAGGTGAAATGCATATGTATAACAACATGTTCAATGAGTTTGATAAAATGCTCAAATGAGATTTATTTTTGAATTGACTGTTAAATGTTATTATGAATATCACATATATCCACATGCTGCATTTAAGTATGATTGAGACTACTACGTAGTCCAGGTAATTGGTAACAATTCCTGTTTGAGTAGTCAAATTTGTCTCGCCACATGTGATGCGTTCAGTGAATCCGAGTCGTACGATAATTGTCGACAGTGGTACCATGTCGATTAATTCAACGTACGCTCGTACCAGTCGAACTTGTTAAATAATCTAATTGGCTTATTGTGTGTTTACCATGTATAAATGCTACTACTTGAATCTAAGGTACCACTTACCAATGCAAAATCTATTTCAACCTTGGTACCACGATCTGCTAAGACTCATGAGTTGGACATAGTGGTATGGAACACTGTGGTCGAGCTGTCGGCCTACGCTGGGGTGATGAGCCTCCCCGTAGTGACCAGTGAGCAACCCAAACTTGTGAGCCAAATATGGTGGTATGGGACGCTATATTCGAGCTGTCGGCCTACAATAGCGTACCCTGGCTGTGGTCCCCAGTCGGATTGGTGACGAGCCTTCGAAAATAGACTGCTTGTTAGTAGGGCAGTGGTAGAGTGACCTCAAGTATACACTAGGACTACGCTAAGATGACGAGTCTTTCCGTAGTGACCTCAAGCATAATCTAAGCCTGTGCTAAGGTGATGAGCCTTTTCGTAGTGACCTGGAACTGCCCATCATATGCGATTAAATAGGATTGACGACCCTAGGGAGATCATCATTTGGGTAAATGACAAAAAGGGAGATACCTTAGTTTCCCAAACCTGCTGTATGAATAAGTCTAATTAAAAACTTGTCTAATCACGCACATGCACCGCATTGCATGTGCCTTTAGCGTTAGATTTGAGCACAATGAGAGTGTTACATGCGCGACCGTGAGATAATGTCGCAGAGGGAGTGCAGGTGAGGGCATGCATTATTAATACATATCATCCCTATATTAAAAAGGGTAGCTAGGATTGTTTGATGTACTGCTTTATCATTACTGCTTGACTGAATTGATAACATGTTAACCTTTGTCTTATAGTTCCACTAAATTAGCTACTCATTCCCACCTCAGACGGTATTTTAAAACACCGCCCAGACTCTGTTATAGATGCAGGTAATGGCGGAGTCTATACAACTGAAATGAACTTCATAGACGAAGAGAAAAAATTATCTTATGTCCAGTTATTAGGCGAGCCTTCGTGGACCTTGTTCTGATTCAACAGGATTACAAGGATTATATGAATTAGTTGGACATTTACATTTTTTATATTTTGTATATTGTGGATCAACACATGTATATATTTAGCTGGTAACAAACTCATACTTTGGGGATTGAGAAACACTCCTATACATTATATACTTATCTCAGTATTCCAATTGCTTAACTTAATTATCTCTGGAGTATGATACGTTGTTTTAGTATAATCTCACTCATGTTTAATTCACTAATATAGACAACATTTAAACATCATTATCTATATTGCATAAGTAATGCGTTGAAACTCAGGAGTTGAACTTCTACTCGACCCCCGATTTTTAGGGCGTTACAAGATGGTATCAGAGTATGATTTGGATTAAACTGGACCTGGGTTATGGTCACACGATGCACACTGACGTACTCTAACTTAGGAGGGAGCGGTAAAACGTAGAAATGGTCATAGGATCCCAAGTCTCACCCGTCGGTGATCATATGACCGTTGAAATCGGACCCGTACGCATCTGTGATCATGCAAGATGATCCCAATTCTTTTCCTAACCGTCCATTGACAGGTTTGAATCGAATTCTAAATCCTAGTAGTTGCCAATAAACTCAATGATCTGATCAAGCAGAAGATCGAGATCAACTAGGATTAAGAACTGATACGACAAATTTTCTGTCGTACACTAGGTAAAAGGTCTATGTATCCAGATCAGACCTACTACACCACTTTCCTTCTGTGTTGGCCTGACCACTTACAACCAAAAGTTTATTACTTCGTCTTTGAAAAGTGTTAAGAATATATAACCAATAGAGATTTTTCTTCTTAGGCTCAAGAAATTTCTCAATTGGGCAACAGATAGTTATGAATTAGGTCCCGAATCTTAAACAATGTGGCATACATATTGTGCATATGAACTTATAAAAATAGTCTAGCCATTAATTTATTTTGTCCAGATTCCTTATGTACTAATAATGTATAGATTATCTTATAGTATTAAACATGACATGGTTAAAGGAGGTAAGTTGGGACTATGACAAAAAGTCCTTTGGTAGAATTAGGCATCTTGCCACACACTCACACCCGTCTTTGAAATTAACCACAACACCTATCATTTTTAGCTCCTTTCTATAACCATAGGTACCAATGCCATAATACACATCATTGATGAAAGAAAGACCAATGTATTAAGAGATCGTTTTCCATTTCATGTCAAGGATAGGTCCTAAATTACACCTTGTTCTGACATATGGATCAGGATATAGATTCTTGAGCCTTGATAGTATAAATAATTTCTAAGGGAGGTAGAACATTATGAGCCCAATCTAGTTAGGTCAACTAATACATTCGTTTGATCAAAGTGGCGCAGCGAAAGCGTGGTGGGACCCTACCCCATTGGCCCAGGATCGAAAGAAATTGATCCAGGATACACGTAAGGTTAGGTCACTAAATAGGATCTGAATCTTCATTAGAATGTAAATAATGAAGTCATTGAAGGAAAGCAATTAGGGTTCAAGTGCTAAACCAATTCATATTAAAGAATAGGCCTAACAATGGGTACGAGCTGAATTACAATTGTCGGGGTCAGTGTATCTATAAATGTGTTGTTGGATACGAACCCAATAGAAGCCTTAGCCAATTTCAGGGTGAAAAAGTTTTAAGGAGGGTAGACTAAAGTGATCCAGACTAGCATAGATAGTATATATATCCTACCACACATATAAACTTGAAATCAATAAAACTTAGGCAAAAGGAATGATAAAATCTTTACTTATTACCCTTAGCCAATTTTGAGGATGAAATTATTTTTAAGGGGGGTAGATTGTAACGTCTCGGATTTTTGTCAACTTAGAGATAGACGTCCTTAGGCAATGGGTCGATCATAACACCTTACTGACTTTTCAGAACTCAATCCCAAAGTTTAAAATCCTTTTTCAACGCATTTCCTTCACAAATCTCACATTTCACCACCTCATTCTTCAAATTTTTCTAAGTACTTTCATGATAGACGCTAATCTTAACATTTAAATGATGAAGAATAATACTTAAACTTAAATTTACCATAATAGTAAATATATAAATAAAAATGGGTTTTGGGCAATTAGTCTTATGGAATTTGACAAAATAAATAAGTGATTTGGATAAAGCAACCTACTCTGTCGTAATTGGGCAACAAGTAGTTAAGTACTAAACTAAAAAATTGATGGATTTGGCTTGAACCACTTTTTATAAAATCTGCAAGACTCAAAACCATTAAAACCACTAACTCAACATTACTTAAAAACCTAAGAGCAACCTCAAAACCCAGTTGCTCTCGGGAGCACATTGAAACTCCCTATCGGACCTAGACCGCGCGTTAAAAGTCTAATTATCACGAAACTATACAGTTATGACCGCCTTACTGGGCTTGACAACCATCTCCGAAATCAAGTCCAAATAGTATCCCAAAATGCACAACTTGAGAAACACGAATATCTTTAAGAAATGAACTTAAACTTAAGTGATTTGAGTCATTCGCTTGCAGGCCAAATTTAAGGTTTCAAACCATCAGATTCTGACCCAACTATACCCTCGAATCAGAAAAAATTTTCAACACATGTTATTGTACTTGTGGCCCTGATCAAGTAATGGTGACCGTTGAACTGAAACAGGTCCTCCACGGGTGATCTGTAAATCTGATCGGACCGAAATCTTAACCTGGCCTAGATCCAATGTCAAGGAACTTTTTCCATACCGTATGTAGGAAATGAGCCTCTAGATGAGCTCCGTTGGACCGAAATAGCCACTCTTTGGCTATAACCTAAGTATATCATGGCCCTAGGGCCATTTTCATCAGTTCTGGGCCTATATAAGGACCTAAACCCACCCCTCTCTCTCCATACGAAATTCCAAACCCTAGGAGAGAGAAGAGAGAAAAAGAGAAGAAAAGAGTGAGGAGAAGAGAGAGAGAGAGAGAGAGAGAGAGAGAGAGAGAGAGAGAGAAAGAGAGAGAGAGAGAAAGAGAGATTGTTGCTGGGATTTGATCTCACTACTCTACGTGCCGAATCATCCTATCTGCATCACTACACCGGCGATTTTGACTACGTTCTTGGATAAGAAATCCTAAGCCTAATTTATTTTAGGTATCTAAGTAAATGAATCGACGAAATAACTAACCTATTTCGTGATTTAGGTAGCTGTTGTGCCGTAAACAAAGACATAGTGTACAAACTGAGTTCGATACGAGTATATCGACGAAAGGTGCAGACTATAAATGCTTAGGTTATGATTTTTAAGGCTTTTAATGTCAGCAATGATTTATGTCTGACTTGATTGCTGTCATATGAACTTAGTTATGATGTATCTGATAAACTAAACATATATGTGTACTGTGTAGATATAAAGTGCATTATATGTGTTTGTTGAAATGTTTGAATGAAAGTAAAATTATGGTTTATGCTGGCCATGCTTATTAACCTAGAATACATGTTCGTTGTATGTGTGGCAATTCCTTTGTGAAAGGATTTGTCATAATATATGCTATAACTAGATCAGTTCCTGTATGTGGTATTAGGTAGCCTAAGTGTTCGATAAACTGTTTGAATGAGTGTGAAATTTTGTTTTGTGTTATTCATGACTATTAATATAGGATTCATGTTTATTGTATGTATGACAATCCCCTTGTGAAAGGATTTATCATAATATATGTCGTAACTAATGTAGTCTATGTATAAAGTAGCGTGTAGTATAAGTGTTTGTTAAAATGTCTGAGTGGGATTTTGTTGATGGATTGTACGTATTAAGTGAATTAAGATAGGATTCTCAGTTTCCTTAGTCATATAAATAGATTTTTTTATATAGTGTAAATTATTACTATATGATTTATGGGTGAAATGCATACGTATAACAACATGTTTGGTGAGTTTGTTAAAATGCTCAAATGAGATTTATTTTTGAATTGATTGTTAAATGCTGTTATGAATACCACATGTATCCACATGCTGCATTTGAGTATGATTAGGACTACTATGTAGTCCACACAATCCGTAACAATTCTTGTTTGAGTGGCCGAATTTGTCTCGCCACACATGATGCGTTCTGTGAATCCGAGTCGTACGATGATTGTCGACAGTGGTACCATGTCGATTAATTCAGTGTATGCTCGTACCAGTTGAAATTGTCAAATAACCCAATTGGCCTATTGTGTGTTTACCATTTATGGACACTACTGCTTGAATCTAAGGTACCACTTACCAATGCAAAAATTGTTTCAACCTTGGTACCACGATCCGCTAAGACTCATGAGCCGGACATGGTGAAATGGGACACCGTGGTTGAGTTGTCGGCCTACGCTGAGGTGACGAGCCTCCACTTAGTGACCAGTGAGCAACCCAAACTCGTAAGCCAAATATGGTAGTATGAGACACTGTATTTGAGCAGTCGGCCTACACTGGAGCAGCCTGGTTGTGGTCTCCAGTCAGGTTGGTGACGAGCCTTCGAAAATATACTGTCAGTTGGTAGGACGTTGGTGGAGTGACCTCTAGTATATAGTAGGACTACGCTAAGGTGACGAGCCTTTCGTAGTGACCTTGAGTATAAACTAGGTCTGCGCTGAGGTGACGAGCCTCTTCGTAGCGACCTAGAACTGTCCATCGTATGGGATTAACTAAGATTTACAATCCTAAATAGATCATCGTTTGGGTAAATAATAAAAAGAGAGGTATCTTAGCTTTCCAAACCTGTTGTATGAATAAGTCTAATTAAGAACTTGGCTAATCACTCACATACACCGCATTGTATGTGCATTTGGAGTTGGAGTTGAGCACAGTGGGAGTGTTGCATGCGCGACCGTGAGATAATGTCGCAGAGGGAGTGCAGGTGAGGGCATGCATCATTAATACATATCATCCCTATATTAAAAAGGGTAGCTAATATTGTTTGATGTACTGCTTTATCATTACTGCTTGATTGAATGGATAACATGTTAACCTTTATTTTATAGTTCCACTGAATTAGCTACTCATTCCCACCTGGGACGGTGTTTTAAAACACCACCCAGACTCTATTGTAGATACAGATAATGGCGAAGTCTATGCAACTGAAATGGACTTCATGGACGAGGAGGAAGAATTCTCCTATGTTCAACTATCAGGAGGGTCTTCGTGGACCTTGTTCTGATTCGACGGGATTACATGGATTATATGAATTAGTTGGACATTTACATTTTTTGTATTTTGTATATTATGGATCAACACATGTATATATTTAGCCTGAAAACATACTCATACTCTGGGGAATGAGAAACACTCTTATACACTATATACTTATCTCAGTCTTTCGCTTGCTTAACTTAATTATCTCTGGAGTATGATATGTTGTTTTAGTATAATCTCACTCATGTTTAATATACTAATATGGACAACATTTAAACATCATTATCTATGTTGTATAAGTGATGCGTTGGAACTCGGGAGTTAAACTTCTGCTCAACTCCTGATTTTCAAGGCGTTACACGATGGTATCAGGGCATAATTTGGATTAAACTGGAGCTGGGTTATGGTCACACGATGCACACTGATGTACTTTGATTTAGAAGGGAGCAATAAAAAATAAAAATGATTATAGGATCTCAAGTTTCGCCCGTCGGTGATCATATGACCGTTGAAGCGAAATTGAACGTTGAAATTGGACCCGTAGGCATCTGTGATCGTGCGAGATGATCCCAATTCTTTTCCTAACCATCCATCGATGGGTTTAGACGATGAATCGATATATTCCACCCTCAAATAATCCTAAAAGCGTGAATATACACGAGATGAAATCTAAAGCCACATCAAACGAACTCGGGGGCCCAAACGACGCAAATTGGGGGGTCCCGAGGTGGGTCCCGCACATTTTCTGCACCTCGGGGGGGATGTCATCACCCCTGGGGAGAGCTATAGTCCCAATGTCCAGCAAACGGCGAGGCCTTGCTATCCAGCAGGCCGGGAGGCCCATTTTCTGCCCCATTTTCTATAATTTTCATCCATCTTCAAAAAGTTATATCTCTCTCGATATAACTCTGATTTAGGTGATTTGAAAGTTAAATTGAAGCTTGATAAGTCTAGTTCCATATAAAAATAAGTAAAAAATATAATAAAAATTTTAATATAATTAAATATAGGTCACTGTAACAACTATCTAAAAACTATTAGTTTGGATAGCTGCTAGTTGGTCTCACACGGTGGACAGTCTACATTAAATGTGGGCCCTCGTGATGGATGATCCACATCAAAGGTCAACCTATAATAATAAAAAGCCAACATCAAAAGCAAGCTGATATGATGGGCGACCCACTTCAAAAGTGGGGATTATATAATGGGCAATGGACAATGAAGTTGGGCCCCACACGATAGATGGCCCACATGATGATTGGACCACATCAAAGGTCGGCCCCTAATGATGAATGACCTACATCTAAGGTGAGCCCCGCATGAAGGGCAACCCACATTGACCTACATGGACTTGTGGCTAGACTCGTGCTGGGGCTTGGCATATCTATCACGTGTTCAATGACTTCCAGTGTAGGTGAATCTCGAGCTCTCTCTTTATACACAGTGGGTACATCAGCTCCACATCAATGCTCCTATGGCTAAGCTACATAGCAATGAGATCCCCACTCATAAATATGTTGGAGAACATATAATAATCACTGGGTTGCCAACATTGGAAAAAAAAACATCACACTTCCTGATCCAATCCATGTTCACATCCTTAATCCCTGTATTTGAAATAGAAAAAAAAAAAAAAAAAAAGATTAAAGAAAGAAATAAAATATATTTTAAAATTCTAAATGACCCCTAATTTATTTTTTCTTTAATTGCAATAAAATTCATATCAAAAAGACATTAACATGCCTAACCTGAACTCGAGTCTAGCATGCCTGACCCGATCCAAGTCTAGGTATGGCTTGAACTAATCCAGACCGAGTCTAACCCGATCATGAGTTCCAAGTCGGGTCGAGTTGGCCGAGTTGGGTTGGGTGCAACTGGTATACAGGAGCTGAAATCACAACTCAAAATAGAACTCTTTTTTTTCTTTTTCTTTTTTCAAATCGAAGTATCTGTATTAAAACATCAAAGCATCACACAAAATACAACAGACGCAATTTGACTAATGATGGTGCCTGTAGCCATGTGGCTAGTGGTAGGTGCTCTGTGGGCCTCACCATGATCTATGTGTTCTATCCACACTCTCCATCCATTTTTACACATCATTTTAATAATATATCTCATAAATGAGGTAGATCAAAATCTCATATGGACAACACTATGGGAAAACAGGAGTGACTGAATGTCTACTATTAAAAACCTCCTATGGCCTAGTGTAATGTTTATTTGACATTAAAAAAACAAATATCAGCTTGATTCAAAATTTTTGTAGCCCAAATAAGTTTTTAATGGTGAGAGTTCAATCAACATTGTGCGGCTCACTTGAGATTTTGATCTACCTCAGTTTTGGGTTCATACCATAAAATTATTTGGAAAAATGTGTGGACGGCATGGATGAGACACACATCATTTTTGGGTCCACAACACCGACCACTAGCTAGTGTGAGTAGCCAATCGGTCTCCCCTTGGCAAGCGGACGCAGATTTCCTGTGAACTTCCAGTGACCGGAAGTTAGGCGGGGCCCACCGTGATGTTTATAGGAAATTCAACAGGTACATCAGTTTTGCAAGATCATGTTAAGACATGGACCCAAAAGTGAAGGAAATCCAAAACTTAGATGTGCTGCACTACAGAAGATTGAATGTCCATCGTTGGAACATGCGTGGGGCCACAAAAGTTTTGAATCAGGCTAATTTTTATGTTTTCAGATCACTTCAGTTTTGAATTTCCGTCAGTTTTGGACACATGTCATAACATGAACGTGCAATAGTGATGAACATGGTGGATTTGGATGGAAGCGGATTGGCTGGTGTTGTGATATGGGTAAATGACTGAGGCCGACCTCCAGGATGTCAACTATGGTCTGTAAGCACCCAGACCAGGCTGAACTGTTGATTGTGGTCGAGACCTTTCTTCAAGGCGGGTATGGTCAGGAAGGACCTGGCCAGACCTAGACCAGACATCGTTTCATGTGAGCATGGCACCACTCTGATTTTTAAATTACACAAATTTGATTCCTTGCAGTGTTATTCAGATCAACAGATAATGCAAGAGCACTTCCAACACAAATTTGATTCCTTACCGTGTTATTCCAAAATGTAGACCACTCTGCTGGAAATGTAGGCTACTTTGCTGAGATAAAAAAAGAAGAGCCCATTGAACCATAGGTTTTCTGCAAAAGGACTATAACCATATAATCTCTATAGCATGCTTACCATCTACAACCATAGGGTGTATGGTTGGCTGCACAAATCAATTTTCCTTATAATTTGTACATGAAGTCTTCCTGCATCAACTGGAGAAGGATAATGGTACTTATCTTCCAAATAAACCAAGAATGACGACATCTTACCGGCAACAGAACTGGCTAAACCAGATCCATTTACAACACTGTTAAACCCATTACAATAACCTATTAAAAAGAAGTCAAATCAATTATTCAAACAGGAAAAAGGGAGGGGGGGGGGGGGGGGGGGGGGGGGGGGGGGGGGGTTGGTGATTCAGAAGCATTGCAGGCATAAACAAATGGTGGTCCCCATGCATGTATGTCAAGTTTCTGTTCATTTGGTGGCCCCCACTGGGAATCCGCTATGGACAACATGTGTATGCTACCCATAACTTTTTGACACGTGTGGCCAACCTGGCATCTGGACCAGCCTAATTTTTGGCACATGGTTATACACAGTGGGGCTCACCTAATGAACAGCTAGGATCTCGTAGATGCATGGCAAGACTCCTAATCTTGCATGCAGTCTCCGTATGCCTCTCCATTTTCACCATTTCCTTTGTATTCAATTGATCTATTGCAATTCAATTCAACTGACCATCCGAGCGCACCTGAAATTAATTCAGCTGCCAGTAATAAAAAAGAGCACACAAAAAAGAAGAAGAAGGAATTATGTATAAATCAATGAGCAATCTGGAGGACTTGGCAAGCAATGTGATAAAAGTTGTTGAACGCAGGTCACATGTAAGTTCTTTGGATGTAGCTAAAGATGGTCTTGAAGAAGGGATGGATGTAGCATCTTCTGATTGTGGTATACAGCCAAGTGATTAGAATGGGTCTTCGTGTTCTTCTGTTGAACCAGCAAGTAACTCCAACATTCTTCTGTTGAACCAACAAGTAACTCCAACATTTCAGCAAAGGTGCAAGAAAGCAGTGATAAACCAAAACAAAGGCCTGGGAAGTACAAAAAGACAATAGTGATATGTTCTCCATATCAAAATGATTATTGGTTCTAAAATTTATGAACATGCTTCTTCCTAATTTTGAGCAATTTGATATGTATTAAATGTAGAGCTGTATACGAGCAGAGTAAGCTCGGTTATTCGCTCGACTCAACTCGGAATTACTCGACTCGACTCAACTTGGCATGAGTTTGAGCCGAGCATGAGCATGAGTTTGATACTCATTTTGATTACGAGTAGAGTACGAGCTGGGCAATACTCGACTCGATACTCGACTCGTGTGCTTGACTCGTACTCGAGGGTATTATTATTTTTTTGTATAAATTGTTAATATATGTCAGAAATTGATAATGTATGTTAATATAGCTAATATATGTTAAAATTATTAATATATGTTAATATATAAGTTGTTAATATGTTAATATAGAAATTGGGCTCAAATTTGGACTTGGACTTGGACTTGGACTCGAACTCGACTCGAAAACTCGGACTCAACTCGGCTCGTACTCGGACGAGTAGAGCATGAGCAGGGAATCCATGCTCAATGCCCGAGCAGAGCCGAGTACGAGTAGGACTCGGGCAGAGCTGGGCAATACTTGACTCAGCTCGACTCGTGTACAACTCTAATTAAATGTTGATTGTTCCAACCTCTCATTGTTCTCACATATCTGTTTCTTGCTAGTGTGTGTGTGTGTGTGGTATTTTGACTGTTTATATGAGACAATCTACATAACTTGTAGTTGCGCATATATTTGCAGCATGTATCTCTTGTTCTCTCTGTTGTAAGTTTGTAATAAGATCACTAACAAGGAGTATGTTCTTCGATGCCCTTTTCCATGATTTGGTGTTGTGATCTTAGTCGTGAGGAAAATGGTATTTGAACGTTTGAAACTGAACTGCTAGATTATCATGATTATCATGGAAGATTGCAGTCACCATCCATTTGTAGTTCTAGAGAAAGGAAAACTAAGCAATCAATGATCATAAAGGGTAGAACTCCTTGAAATAAACCATAGACCAAAAAGTTGACAATAAAGCTACTACACTAGAGGCAAGCTCTTGATGGAAGCCATCTCCTAGTGCGCCCCCACTGTTAGAAATGGAACCGTTACTGACTAATCATCTTCCTTCACGTGAATAATGTCTCATACAACAATAGAACAATAGTTATTTTGTTCTGTACAGATGGAATTATCTCTGCAGATTCCACTATTCATTATATAGGCTTTCCTCTTTAGGGATTTCTTTGTTATGTATTAAAGCTATGGTTTTTGAAAGACTCAAAAACTCCACAATGACTAGTATGGATGGAAAATTGAGATTTTAATCCACTTAGGGGTCATATGAATGCCTAGAAAATAATGCTTATTATCAATTTCAAGGAATTTAAGATCAGATCTTACTGACGGACTTATGTTCTTCATTTCCTCAAGTTCTTTGCAACAGTTATCCGAGTACATCATCCCAATTCGAATGCCGAATTTCATGAAACAAACAAATCAAAATCTCGAATTTTCAGATTCAATCGCCACCCAAACATACTGGGAAGTTGAGAATATTGAGAGAGGAGAAGAAGGAGGAGCGTTGGGGAGAAAATGATGTGTTAGGCTTGCTTGCCCTAACACACACTGTTTTATTATGATACAGCATACAGTACACTGCAGGTGAATGGGGAGGTGTGCACATGCACTTACATTAAAAGATCCCACTAACCACACACCATACACAATACAATACACTAGCATTCTCTATAATAACCACCTAAAATAAAACAAATTCAGCAACTGTCATTGGCATTTTCCTGCATGAAAATACAGCAACGATCATTGACCTTTTCCTGCATGAAATTACTACAACTGTCATTGGCCTTTTCCTGCATGAAAATGAAGTTCTCAATCAGAATGAGATCTAGAGCTGTAATGGAAAATTAATATTATAATCCATATCATTCATACTGCTTATAAGGGTACCCACTCAATTTGCCCAACATAAACCCTGGATCACTCATACAAACTAGTCTCCACCAGCTCATCTGATGTCAAAAATAAAATAAAATAATAATAATAAAATAAAAAAAATCAATCAAAACTCAAAAGAAAAACTGACCCTTCTGATCAAGCACCCACATTTTCTTGAAGTTTTTTGAGAAAGAATGACTGTAAACTTTGGCGACTGGCTCTCAGAAAGAAATTTACAGCCCTGCAATGATAAAAGATAAAGGGAGCTCCACAAGCAGAGCTACAAAGGAGAATAGTGTAAAAAACTTGAATCCCTTCTGACAATTCATGCTGATTGGGTTCCTTCCTATTTTTAGGCATGGTCCATCCATGGTGGGATGCAAAAGACCATTGATCTGGATTGTGGATTACTGAACCAAAATGCTCCACTTGTAAGAATTGAAAACCCTTGTATACTAAGCAAAGCCTCGTGTCACGTTTCCTAGTGTACTTTGCAGTATAACATTGACTAGACAAATATGAGCTGCTAGATACAAGTAAATTTTCAATATAGTGCAAGACGAAATAGAAGGATTATGAAACACACATCACTAGCTAAATTATCAACCGTCATCAACTGATTTACAGCACTGTGTATATGCTCAGCCTCAAAAATAACCACCTGGTTGAGAATATTGAAAGTATCATTGGATGCCTACAGGTCGTTAGATGAGCTGATAGAGATAAGTGTTGTGTGTGTGAGTGATCGAGGGTTCAATCCTTGGAAATTACAACAAGATAAGTGCCTTACCTATCCTATAGACTGCATGATCAACTGGAAATTACAAAAAAGAGCATGCTAAATATAGGACTAGACATGGCCACAACAAGACACCTTACCAACTACAAGGATAACTCTATTGACTGAGCGGCAAAAAACCAAGACAAGAAGCAACACTTTCCAGCAACCAGGAACCATATTCTAAACCTATTCACCTTTGACAGACTTCAACCATTCTAGATTCCTAATCAGAACACCACATACAACACAAGCATGGGCACAGACAAACGCTACCGAGGAAAAGGCTACGGGTAAAAACAGTAGCTAAATCAAATATCTACGGTAATTATCTGTAGTAGAACTGTAGTGATGGTTAAAAATCCGTAGCTCGAAATAGTAAAAGCTACGAATAAAATCCGTAGCTATTTTTTGTACTAAATCTGCATCGAGTCACGTATAATATTTGTAGGAATATATCCGTAGCTATTAGTTGAGGTGATAATAGCTACGGTAATTAGATATAAAGCTACGGCTATTAGCCGTAGCTAGTTTCCTTTTATAGATTAAAAAATAATAATAATAATAATGGCTTTCCATTGCTAATGCATGCCCTGATAGATCAACTCATCTAAAAATTCAGAATTCAACAATAAAAGAAACATGCACAACAAAGAATATACAACAATGCTTCTATGTAGAGATTACCAAAAGCTCAAGCTTATAATGATGCGGAAAACAGCATATTAGATTATAAACCCGTTACCAAAACCATGATTTAATTCAGACCCATCAATCAAATTCCACAAAAAATCAAACAACCTCTTGAAAAAGAAGACAACCACATTGAAATATTGAAAACCCAAATCAGAATCCATTGTTGTATATCACCTCCAACACTCAAAACTTACAAATTTCCACACATACATACATACACATTCATATGTACATATAAACACAAATTAAAACCCACAACTTATTGTAACAGTCCCTTCACTCGCATTTGTTGTTACAACTACTACTACACTTTTCTGGCAAAGCACTCTATTGGGGCTAACAACCAATACAGACAACAAAAAACACAGCCCCATCACCTGAAAAACAGGACCCATCTCGGGATTCAAATAAATGGAAAGAATTGTTCGGTGTCTCATTGAAAAGAAATAGAATAAACATGACGATGTCACATCAATAAAGACTCACAAATCCTACTAGGGTTTTCTGCTTTGGAGAGACCCGGCAGCATATGACAGATGCACCTAGATTGCTCATTATTATAGTTCACCAGTAACTCACTGAGGCTGGATTGTGAACAGAAGAAAAAATCCATCAAGAAATTAGAAAGAAAATGACTTGTTGATTTGAATTAATGATAGATGATGAGGCAACACTAAAAGCAAAATAAGAAGCAAGTCCGCCACCATATTTGAATTTGTTGTAAAGATGTCTAGCTTGATCACGTATGGAGCTTCCACCAAAAGCACCAAACAAGTCCCTGCGCTGCAAAAACGACGTTAGTAAACTTCATGTGCAGTCTTTTGAACTAATCCAACTACACATCTTTAATGTCATACCAAACACAATTCAATATTTCCTTAGCAATTCTGACCCCTTACAGTGGACCCCACTGCTAGATGATGGATGCCAAGATCCACCATCTAATTAGACATGAGACCCACAACACTTGGATACCACAACATTCAAATAGCCATCTCAGCTGCTACTGAGTTAGCTTCCCTGGCTGGCTACACATACATATGCATGTACACATACAACAAATGAAACTTCACTTCCCACCAATGACATTCTGACATCATATGACATCCTAGAAATCCATCATGGTATCACACATCCTGTCAGATGATATTTGGAGAACCACCATCAATCATCAAAAGGGTAGACTGGCAATAGCGCGTAAGGCAAATGATGCCCTCCCCTAGCCCTCACGAATCAGCTAAATAGTCTTGCAAAAGTTCTTGCATATCTTTCCTAATATGGAACATATCACAAAAGACTGCAGTCACTGCAATTATGAAGCATGCCAGCTGTCTCCATCAAAATCAAGCTTAAGATGGACTTAACTGGACAGTTTCGGTGAGTAATCTCACCAAACCAGGTTGTTAGAACCAATCCTGTAATAGGGTGAAACATTCAGCTAAAGATGGGTGGCCTTGTCCATAAGGCATCTTGAAGAACAACCTTGATTAAGACATTAATCCCCTGCCTATCCCACTCCTCATCAATGAAAAACGGCACTTTGCTTCAAGTGACAATATAGCATTTGAAACTTTTATAGGATAGCTATAAGATGTGGCATTCTTTACAGGACAGAAAATTGGCCAGTTCATAGGCAACCTTTGTCATGGTTGTGAAACAGATTCAAGAGAGTGGGTGACTGTACCAATACCCTCGAACAGTTAATACCCACAAGGGGACTCTTGATCAGGGTTCGAAGTATAACAGGATGGGAGTGAGCTAGCATTGGAATTGGGTGAGCGAAAAAGGAGATGGATTTCAAGAATCATGCTACCCCAGGGCATATGGTGTTCTCTACCGTGCAAAGACAAAAGTCCAACAAAACGTATTAAGCATCAGAGGCATTGTTACTTGTGTGCTGACCCCAGTTATTTTGCATAAGGCTTAGATGATGATGATGATCATGAGGCATTATTGCTTGTTTCCAACTAAGAGAAACTATGAGTGGAACCTGTTACGATTCACTGAAACCATTCAAATTTCAAGAAATCAATCATGGGACCCACTTCAGAAGCTGCCCAACAGAAGAGAGTGGAACATCTGAGTTGTGCATCAGGTTAGTCCCACAATGTACATGACCTGGCCCAAAAATGAGACTGGCCACTATCCATGTAGACCACTCCATCACTTTGTGTGGCCCACCTAAAGACCTGATTGACGGTTCGTATGTTGCAGCTGCATTCCAGCCCCAGTGAAGCTCGTACATAGCAATTAGCATACCTTAATGTTAGGCAAGGTCGTGAAATTCTTGCTGATGAGGACAACAAGCTTGTCCATGAAAGCTGGGGCGATGTAGAAACCATGCATGGTGCTGTCTAAGTTGTACCTGGAAACGGTTTCTGAATGCACAAAATCAAAATCAGTTCAAACAATTTAAGAACTGAAAGAAGAGTAGAGGTTTGGCATTTCTTTTCATTTTACGTATTGGCGGAGCCCGGTGCTGATGTATTTGTAGGAGTTCATGGGAACCATTTCCTAATTGTCAAGTTCGTTTGCATTAGCCTTCCACTCCATACATTAATATATTCATCAGGGATTCTTTTCCTTTATGAAGATTATGAAAGCCAACTTATTCATCAAGCTCATAATTAAGAAACAATTGTTCCCTAACTAATACATGTTAGAACTATAGAATGCAACTTCAACTTCTTTTGCCACTATAAACAAAGGAATGGCATCACAGAAAAAATAAGGAAGACCATACCATTGCCTGGTTGTTGCCAGCAGAACCATAAAATTCCTCTGTTAGAAAGACCAGTTAATAGTGAGCAAGATAGGAAAATATTTTATTAGTTGAATAATAAGCGCACACTGGATAGTAATGCAATTGAATTCTCTTCTTCTCTTTTAAATATGACAGAAATTGGTGATTATCAATGGATAGAGATATCATGCAGAAACAAAGAGTGATGCTTTAAATAACTATAGCAAGCATTTCAGAGCAAAGCTCAACAAAGATATATAAGTAAAGGGAAATTCAAAGTAAAAAAGCAATTTCCATAAATAATAATAATAAATGAAGATATTATCAGATGCTGGAAAAAAAAATCAGCAGTGCAATTAGACTTGATTCAAAATTTTTGGAAGAGATTCAGGATTCTTAAGAAAGAAAAAAAAAAAAATTCTTTTTTTTTAAAACAAGTGTTTTCCCTTTTTCTTTTTTGACTTTTCATAAACTATAGAATCATTCATGAAAAAGTTGTGAATTAATCAATCATCATTGTATCCTTGTCCCAGCTTTTAGGAATCCTCTTACGACAATCATTTAGATCAAATGCCCTATCTTCGCTCAAAAAACCTGCAGTTGGTATTGGATTATGACCCCCACTAGTTAAAGAACATCTTCCTCAAAAATACAACATCCAAGTCCATGCAAGTACAAAGATCAAACCACAGTTCTTCAAAAGCCATGATATTAGTGTCAAGACCATCATCTCATAAAGGCTTTATTGCCCTTATGAGATGAAATTACAGCATTCGGGGTATAGACTGATAGAGCAAAAGATGTATGCTTTGATCTGCAAAAGAAACGGAGTCTGATGTGAACCAATGCAAGCATGTGAGTATTTATGCCTATGCATAGAACTCCACTGGGAATTAAATACTCGACGCAACTAACTACAATTACTGAAGAATAAAGAAAAAGGAATGAGTCATGGAAAGGTTGGACCACTCTTTCTATTATGATCACTGATACAAACTCACTACAAGGTGACCATCTCAGTCACCTATCACTAAGCTTAAACCCCTCTCTATAGATGCTAGTCAGGTTGGAGCATATCCAAATGGTCTAGTACATCAATCCAAACAATTGATGGAGCATAGCCAACATTTAAAATAATAAATCCAAACGGTCTAGTACAGCCAAACAAATCCAAACAGTCTAGTACATCAATCCAGATCATCCAAATCATGCGCCTGTTTTGCATGGAGCATAGCCAAAATTTATACTGATCAGATGATCTAATTTATTTGGTGTTGGCCATTAAATTTGGACCGCTATCCATTTTATTTTAACTGGCCATTTGAAGGCTACAACTAAATGTTTCTTAATTAGTGTGATTTTCAAGGTAGGGTCCATCCACAATGTGACCTCCAAATTGGAAGGTCTGGATTAGTGCCACATGTATGGTGGATGAGTCACCACCATTTTGGAAGTTACAACATACACACATCAAAGGGTAGTTACAGAATGCATCAAGTGGTAAGAAAGTGTAGTACTTGTTTCACTCTTTGCAACACATCTATTGCAGGAATGGCTAAGTAGCCAGGAAGATGATGTTGGAACCATGAATGTTGACGAATCTCAGGAATTGTCATTAGCTTAATTGGATCCACAACAAGGATCCGGGTGATCAAATCACTTGCTCCAATAGACAAATGGCTAGGAAGGGTGCACTTTCCACTCTGATGACAAAGAAGGTAACAAGCATATAAAACAACTTGCATCTAAAAATACTACATGTATTAAAACAACAAGCATTTTCCAATCACGTTTCTTTCTCAGCATGTTGCATATCTACATAGACAACATCAGCATCCTCCGCAGATCTTTAACTACATCTTAGCAACAGTACCCACAGATTTTGTAGTTTTAGTCCTAAAGAATTCAGTTTAGCCAAGAGGAAGTGACAAAAAATAATGATGAAACCTTAACATTCACAGCGACAAGTAGTTGGCAAATATCACCACAAAGGATATTTGCATTAAAACTCAATACAACTCCATTATTATTTCACCACTCAAAACTAAAAGCTTGTAGTAAAAATGATGCGGAAAATGCTTATGGAAACCAAATCAAATCCCCTATTCATACAGCTAATGCATAAATAAATAAATAATACCCTGTTATACATGCAATTCTGCAATCCAAGAGTGCTACAAATTGATGCTCACAATTTTTTTCTCAAAGGAGAGGCAAGATTCTAGAGGGCTTCCCGGTTCATTCTTGCTGCTGCTACAAAGACAGAGACAAAGGCAAATGCAAAGGCAAAGGCAATGGCAGAATCAGCTTGTCTTATGCAACAAAACTGCTTCTCTCATTCTACGGACAACTCCCTTCATCACCACAGTCAACAGGTGGATCCAGCCCCTGTATTAGAAGGGCAATGTACGAGATTCAGCCACTGGAGAAATTGCTGATAACAGCTTTGACATTGTAGATAAGAAGGACAAGTTGGTGGAATCAAATAGCAATGCAGGTGGTGATAAACCAGATGGAGTTGAATCACCTGAAATTAACACAGGGTTCTTGACTGAAGCAAAAGGGTCAGACCTGAATGGAAAAAAAAATGGATGGTTTGGAAACAACGAAGGTTGAAGAAGAAGATCTATTAATTGAAGAAAAGATTATCATAGAGACCCCAGTGCAGATTCAATCCTCACCGCAACTTGGAGATACAAATAATTACAACCGCCAATCGGAGAAGCCACAATTAAAGGAAAGGTTTGCTGCTAATCAGAACTTGGTCAGAACAAAAAAGAAATCAACAGTTTCCACTTCAAAATCATCAGTTCCAAGTCAGGCATCCAATCTTCCTCCTTCCCCAGCTAAACCCACAACACCCGTCCGTCCCATAAAAGAAAATCATGCCACTCCAAACACTAAGAAGTCTGCAAGGGACTCAATGGAGAAAAAGAGATCAACCCCAAAATCATTGCACATGTCTATCAATTTTGCACCATATCATGCTGGTGAAACCACTCCTTCCATAACTAGAACAGAGACAGTAGACTCCTACAACCATGGCAATCACCTATATGTTCCTACTAAAGGTTGTCTATATATGTTCTAGTTATTGGTTGTTATGCATCCTATGTATGATGGTTTTGTTTTACTGTCTGCAAAAAACAAAAACAAAAATAAAAATAAAAATAATCAGCAAAGGTGTTGGACTGTGATAGCTAGCCATGCAATCAATGGCTCGAAAATGGAATGGTTAAAGCAATAGTCCACATTCAACAAATGTAACTAACAACAATTACATGGCCACATTTGTCAGATCACTCTGATTCTTGGTCTATAGCAAATCCATGCAGTAGCCTACCAGATCAACAGTCAACACAAATGTTCGCCGCATTTACAGTGAAAGGAGCCGCATAGAAGTTAGAAGACACACTCTGCATAATTGATTATAGCATTTCTCAAACAGAAACACCAATGTTTAACCTTATAAAGTTTCTCAGTTGCTAAGGGCTGAATGCCAATTTCAACAAATGGCAGATCTAAACCAAAATTGAAAAATGTACATTCAGATGAAAATCCAAGGACTGTGAGTAGAGTACACAATGCATATTTCCTGTAGCTATTTTATCCAACAGTTGCTCTGCATGTTGGCCTGTTGTCCTAGCCTGTACTCCACACAGTTGGACCAAATGAAAATCCAAGGGCAGTGAGTAGAGCACAATGCTTGGCCTGTTGTCCCAGCCTGTACTCCACACAATGCTTGTTTCTTATAGCTATTGTTTCAAACAGTTTCCCTGCATATAGAGCATATGTTAAAAAAAACTCATTGTTCACCCAATGGGGGCGAAAACAGAACCAATGAGGGCAATATGCAATGCTCAACAAGAGCTAGTGGCATCCATACACCTCTTGGTCCATGAGATTCCCTGGACAACTTAAATGATCAATCTCTTGATCTGATTGCTTTAATGGGACCCACATGACCTGGCTCAAACTATTGGATTGTTGGACCCATAATTCCAAGCAACATCCTTAGTAGATTTGTATACAAGTAGCACATCCCATATAAGGCTATAAGGTCGAGCACTTCTGGAATGCTCCATTTTCTTGTAGTGTCGGACTACATCTTCCTTTCTTTCTGATGGGTAGGAGAGAAGATTGCACCTTCATAAACTTGAGGCTATCAACTGTGGAACAATGGCTTTAACTTTAAGAAAATCATAGTCCATAGCTAGTTATTTAGACACAATTTAGAACTTGAACAAGTATCAACTAGACATGGCTCTAACTTCAAGAAAATCATAGTCCATATCTAATAGGGAATTTAAAGATTGATAGAAATGAAATAAACAGTTGCACTGTTATGATTGCAGAACTCATCAAAATTACATTAATTTTCAGAAGAAAAGCTACAGACATTAGGGCATTTGGAAATGCCATCAAAGTTACCTTAGAAGCAAATCTGTTAATACCATGCCTAGCGACGTTGTATGTACTCCAACCTTGGATCGTTTGCACTCCTTCAAATGCTTAGAGTTGCCTTAGACCACACTTGGTCGAACCATAGCAACAAATTCAAAGAATATAAAGAACAAATTAAATATATAGATCGGAATAAAGAAAAAGGATAGTTACCCAAGCCTAACCTCGAAGAATGCATCAATCTTTCAAATTACATTACCCAAGCCACCCTGAAGGTTTTGAAGAACCTCACCCAAATGGGCCAAGAAAACTTGCAATCCACCCTGATGGCTTACAATTTTCATGTTTCAAAGACAGAGAATGCAATCATGTAAACCTTAGTTACATGAAAATCCAAATGTAAATTCACTCATTGTCACCATCATCATAATCATCATAGCCTTTTGGTCCCATATGTCTAACATTGGATCCCTAGTAGATTACAATTAGAGGTAAATGAAGGTACAACATACATAAAAGCTGAAAAGCAGGTGGGAAGCGAATGGTTACCAAAATACACCACCTGCAAAGGGGCTATCTGTTGGTCCCATAATTGTTGCTTGCCAGTGGAACATGTCACCAGCAACAAGACCTATAATCATATAAAATATCTAATTCAGAAAAGCTAAAAACCAACCATAAAAGACCTAGGAAGCCAAACCCAACCATAAATTAGAAACAACTAGAAATGAACTGTGGAAGTAATTTGCAGCAGTCTGCTAGTCTATTCAACTAGAAAGAGAAGACAGAAACAACTAGTGCTTGAGAAATTAGAGCAGCTAATTCTCAGATTAAAACATGTCTGCTAGTCCATTCAACTAGAAAGAGAAGACAGAAATCGGACTGGAACTAGGTAGGCCTTGACTGAGAAACCATTCAGGCGTTGACCTGAACCCAAGCCCAGCAAAAAAATAAAATAAAATTGAATTCACAAGTCCGATCCATGGAGAGCCACCTACTCATCAATTAGACCATGGAGCAAAACTACCTCCCCTGATTAAATTGATAGTTGTTCATCAGGTTAGGAGAGAAGAATATTTTTCAAATTAACCGTTCATTGGATGCCTACTGATCAGGAAGTAGGACATTGGCTCAGCATAATCTTTATTCATGACCCATCTAAAGTGAATCCCATGATTTTGACAGTCTAGCTTAAGCTAAATATATCTGTGTACAATTTCTGGCACAATCACTTTTTCCCGCAGGGTCATCCCTTTTTTTAAGATAACAGTTTCATTAAGTAGAAGAAAGAAACAAAGGGATGGAAGGCGTCAAGTGACCCCCTCGTCGCTGATGCAGAGGCCAAGCGAACAGGCACCAAGAAAAAAAAAAGGAACAAAATCAAGAGAACAGGAACTACAAATGTCTATTTTGAAATCACACCAAAGTCAATACAATTGCTTTTCTGCAGCATAAACAAACAAAATTATACATATGAAGCATGCAGTTCCTAAAACAAAATCAGTGTCAATAAAACATGCTCTATCAGTTGTAGGGAAGGCCCGAAAGTGATATACAACCAAAATAAATAAAGAATTCTACCCACCATATATAACAAAGAGAATGCATCCAATTCTGACATCTAAGTTAGTTATCAAGCACTCAATCTCAGCAAACATGGCACGTATGCATGTGATCCAGAACATTCATCTATGGTGTGCTGCCATGTATTGACCATATGCCAAAAATTCCACCAATCAGATCCCAATGATTGATTAGAGCATTTTTATCCAATTGGGGGTTACAGGTCAGGCTCAGGACTGGATCATGAGCCATTTCATCAAACAGTTAACATGCATGGAATCCGAAAGAGAGAAAAATAGATACAGAGAGAGGAAGAGATCAAACCTATCGAGAGGAGTCTCAGATTTCTTCGATTTTAAGAGATGCCTAAAAAATCTAAAAAGGGGCTTTCGAATGGTGTGTGTTTGCTTCGGGTAGGAGCTTCATGGCTACTGCAATGGAGGTCTGAGCAAAAAGATGATATGAGGGAGATAGAAGAGATGTCAGAGATGCATTGGAGAGAGATGAAGGAGAATGAGAGAAAGGGAAAGGAGATCGAGAGAGAGAGAGGAATAGGGAGCAGAGATCCGGTGAGAGAGAGGGAATAAGGGAACGACGAGAGGGAGAGAGGACTAGGTGTATTTTAGGCGTGGCTCTGTTTTGAACGCGCGCCCATTTTGGGCGTCAATTGGGTACCATAAGCACAGACCTTTAGACGGTCCGGTTAGGGGCTACGTGGGGCCCACAATGATGCACGTGGTTTATCCATGCCGTCCATCCATTTTAATACTTAACTTTATTTCATAATACATAAATTGAGTTATATTTAAGGCCCAAGCGGACCACACCATATGAATCACATATGATATAATCTCCATTATTTCCTACAATTTGGTCCACTTGAGCCTTCAATCTACCTGAATTTTTTATTTCATGACTTAAATTGATATGTCAAAATAAATGGACGGCTTACATAAAGCACATATATTTTGGTGGGCCCCATAGAGCCCTTACAGGACCGTTAATTTGTAATGAAGTAAAGCCACTGCAGCAATTCTTTGGTAAGAATTAAAACCGTAGTAATATTCTATTCTCAAGTACCTAACATAAACTTAAATCTACACTTAATCGTATTCTCAACTACCTAACCTAAACCTAAACCTAAACTTGAAAACCCAAAGCAAAACCCGATCCCGAACCCAAACCTGATTTCTTAAACCTAAACCTTAACCTATTCTCAAATCCCTAAACCTATAACCTATAACCTACCAATAACCTTAACCTAAAACCTAAACCTTAACCTATTCTCAATTCCCTACAGCTATAACCTAAAACCTACCTAAAACCTAAATGTGTTCTCAAATCCCTAAACCTAAACCTACACCTAATCTTATTCTTAACTACCAAACCTAAACCTAAACCTAAACTTAAAAACCCAAAGCAAAACCCGATCCCGAACCCAAACCCGATTTCCTAAACTTAAACCTTAACTTATTCTCAATTCCCTAAACCTATAACTTATAATCTACCTATAACCTTAACCTAAAACCTAAACCTTAACCTATTTTTAATTCCCTATAGTTATAACCTATAACCTATCTAAAACCTAAATGTGTTCTCAAATCCCTAAACTTAAACATACACCTAATCCTATTCTCAACTACCTAACCTAAACCTAAACCTAAACTTGAAAATCCAAAGCAAAACCCGATCCCGAACCCTAACCCGATTTCCTAAACCTAAACCTTAACCTATTCTCAAATCCCTAAACCTATAACCTATAACCTACCTAAAACCTAAACCTTAACCTATTCTCAATTCCCTACAACTATAACCTATAACCTACCTAAAACCTAAATCTAAAACCTAAGTGTGTTCTCAAATCCATAAACCTAAACCTACACCTAATCCTATTCTCAACTGCCTAACCTAAACCTAAACCTAAACTTGAAAACCCAAAGCAAAACCCGACCCCGAACCCAAACCCGATTTCCTAAACCTAAACCTTAACCTATTCTCAAATCCCTAAACTTAAAACCTATAACCTACCTAAAACCTAAACCTTAACCTATTCTCAATTTCCTAGACCTAAACCTAAACCTAATCTTATTCTCAACTACCTAACCTAAACCTAAACCTAAACTTGAAAATCCAAAGCAAAACCCGATCCTGAACCCAAACTTGATTTCCTAAACCTGAACCTTAACCTATTCTCAATTCCGTAAACCTATAACCTATAACCTACCTATAACCTTAACATAAAACCTAAACCTTAACCTATTCTCAATTCCCTACAGCTATAACCTATAACCTACCTAAAACTTTAACCTAAAGCCTAAATATGTTCTCAAATTCTTAAACCTAAACCTACACCTAATCCTATTCTCAACTACCTAACTGTAACATCCCAAAAATCGGGGGTCGAGCAGAAACTCAGCTCCCGAGTTCCAGAACATCACTTATGCAACATTTTTTATGATGAATGAATGCCGACTATATGAGTGTATAAAACATGAGGTGGATTAAGCCAAAACAGCATATCATACTCTAGAGACAGTTAAATTACTTAAGCGGAAGACTGTGATAAATATATAAAATGTATAATTGTTTGTAAGTCTCCAGAATGTGAACATGTTACCAGGTTAACTAAATACATGTATACTCCAAAAATGAAAAGAAAAGAATATATATGAGTGTTGAAATAAAGGCAAAATACCAAGTGTATTGGCATCTAATCAGTAACCCTGTAACCCCGTCGATCAGAACCTGCATATGGGAGAAATCCTCCTCATCATCATAAAGTTCGGCTCTGCTTCGTAAGCAACGCCGTCATCTGAAACTAAAATAGGGATTGGTTGGTGTGGCCAACGTCGTCCCGTAACGTGGGAGTGAGTAATTAACTCAGTGAAAACTATACAACAAAGGTTACCATGTTATCAATCCAATCAAGCAGTAATGATAAAGCAGTACAATCAAACAAGTCCTAGATCTCTTGTTAATGCAAGAATGATATGAGGTAATGATGCATGCCCTCACCACAAACTCCCTCTGTGATCTTCATCTTATTATCGCGCATGTCAGTCACTTCCACTGTGCTCTCACACCAACGCCAATGGCACATGCAGTGCGATGTCATGAGTATGATTACCAAGTTCTTATTAATCCTTTTCATACAGCAGGATTGGGAAGCTAAGACACCTCCCTTGTATCATTTCCCAACGTTGATCCATTCTAGGGTCGTCAGTCCTAGAAATCTCAGACGATGTTATGGTTCTAGGTCGCTGCAAGGGCTGTCAGGGCTGTTGCGCGCAATCGATGCTCCTCTCCCCCATCACCTTATCAATACAGGCCTATTTATATCCTCAAGACTGCATCAAGACTCGTCGCCCCCATACAGTGTCAGGATAAACTTAAGGACACTACAGAGGGCTGCCAGGACTATTGCACGCAATCGTTGCTCCTCTCCCCCATCACCAAACAGTGTAGGCCGACAACAAGAATAAAGTGTCTCATACCACCATAATATGCTCAGAGTAGAATGCTCACTGGTCACTACGGGGAGGTTTGTGGCCCTAGCATAGGCCGACAGCTGGACCACAGTGTCCCATACCACCATGCCCGGCTTATGAGTCTTAGGGGATCATGGTACCACGGTTAACGGGAGTTTCACTGGTAAGCTCGGTGTCTTAGATTCAAACAGTTGCGATCAAACATCGGTCAATCGGGTTAGTTGATAAGCTCAACTAAGCCAAGCGTATATTGAGTTGAACGACATGGAATGCATAACTACTCCGTGTGGCCTAACCACTGCCGAACTCCCCAAGCACGACTCAGATTCGCTAAACTCATCTTGTGTGGCGAAAGCAACCTCAAACACTATTTACAAAACGATTACCGATTACCTGGACTATACAATAGCCCCAATCACAATCAATTTCAACGATCTAACATATGAGATACTCAAGGCAGCAATGGAGCAATGATCCAAATCATATAATCAATTGAGTATGTTACGTAGTACAACATAAACACGAATCCATACTTGTGCATTTCTAAGCAAAAGCAATAAGTAATAAACAAAGTATATGGAGGAAATTATACGCATCATTAGAGTGGCTAAGAATCCTATCTCATCATCATTTAAAGAACATTTCACAGGTATTTATTCATATAGTCATATTTACAAATACTTAGCATACACCTTGTATCATATATGGTATGTATTAGTTAACATACATATTAGGGCGAATCCTTTCGTCAAAGGGTTATCGCCTATACAACAACCATGTATCCATGACAATTAGTCATTCTGTGTGTGTTAGTCATTCTGCGAGCACGAAAGTGAATTCCATGCTCATTCAGTCATTCTTACAAACACTTAGAATACATACATTATCATACATGTGTATGTTGGTTATACATGTATTAGGCCAAATCCTTTCACTAGGGAGTTGTCCCATATACCACTTGCATACACGCACAACGGATAATCATGGTATGCATGAATCCAGGTTCCGTATTCATTTAGACATTTTCACAAACAAGTGGGCTACACACTTTAACATATACAGCGTATATTGGTCGTGGCGTGATTTAGGGCAAGTCCTTTCTCTAAGGAGTTGTCACACATGTAACAAGCATATATTCACAAAAATTAATCATGTTAAGCACAAACTCAAATTTGATACATATACGGTATTTTCTACAAATACGAGGAATACAGTATAATCAACATAGGTAACGTATAACTGAAAAACGAAACGGACAACACTTTATACATGTGAAATAGCATCTCAGACAAGAATAAATCATTACTTAATATTGTAAGTCTTGAAAACCATAACCTAAGCGTATATAGTCCGCACATTAAACCAGAAAATACGAAATGGAGTTGATTTAGACGATAAGTCTTCGTCAACGGCGTATTGGCAACCTATGGCAAGAAATAAATTAGCTATAGCTTCACTACAGCTATTCTAAGCTCCAAAAAAGGTTAGGGTTAGGATTTCTTACCTAAGAACGGAGTTAGAGTCGCCGGAAGAATGATACGGTAGTGGTATTGAAGCACGTGGAGCAGCGGAAAGAATCCCAGGAGAAAAGCCCCAACTTCTCTCCCACTTTCTCTCTCTTTTCTCTCTTCTCTCTCCTACATTTTCTAAATTCGTATGAAATTTGTGAGAGAGGGCTTAAGGCCTTTTTATAAGCCCAAAATCGACGAAAATAGCCTTAAGGCCAAGGGATACCTATTTTATAACAAAAACGGGCTTGTTCCGATCCAATGGAGCACTGCTGGAGGTCCTGTTACTAAATGCGGTCGGACTTAAGCTCCTGATATTGGATCTAGGTCAGGCAGAGTTTTCAGTCCGATCGGATATCCAGATCGACCGTGGCGGACCAGTTTCAGTTCAGCGGTCACCGAAACTCGATCAGGGCCACAAGTGCTATGACATGTAAGGGCCAACTATCCTGATCCGAGGGTGAAATTTGGACAAATTTCAACAGTCAGAACACTTAAAAATAACGCACAAGTGAACCGTGCCAGATTTCATAAAAATATATTTAATTTTCTAAATATTTTTCTTTTCTCACTCTCTCTACTCCGGACGCAAGGAAATGGTCTCAGGACATCGGTTGAGCTTGATTTTCGAAACTATAGTAAAGTCCAACAAGGCGGTCATAATGGTCTAAGTCCACAGCTATCAGACTTTTAACGTGCGGTCCAGGTCCGATACAGAGTTTCCAAATGATCTCGAGGGCAACTGGGCTTAGAGTTGAATCCTAGATTTTAGGGTAACGTAGCGTCAACAATTCTAAAGGTTTTAGGTCTTACAGATCGTATTTAAAGTGGTTGGTGCTTATTTCACAGGTAATCTAGTGTAACACTAGTTAATTCACGTTAAATTTCTAAAGAATTTCGTTCTAAATGATTCCTTTGGCTTTGGAATCGAGTTTTGAGAGGTTACCAAGGTGCTATGGTTGACCCGTTGTCTAAGGACGTCTAATACCAGATTGGCAAAAATTCGAGGTGTTACACTAATCTAAACCTAAACCTAAACTTGAAAACCCAAAGTAAAATCCGATCCCGAACCCAAACCCGATTTCCTAAACCTAAACCTTAACCTATTCTCAATTCCCTAAACCTATAACTTATAACCTACCTATAACCTTAACCTAAAACCTAAACCTTAACCTATTCTCAATTCCCTACAGCTATAACCTATAACCTACCTAAAATCTTAACCTAAAACCTAAATGTGTTCTCAAATCCCTAAACTTAAACCTAGACCTAAACCTATTCTCAACTACCTAACCTAAACCTAAACCTAAACTTGAAAACTCAAAGCAAAACCCGATCCCGAACCCAAACCTGATTTTCTAAACCTAAACCTTAGCCTATTCTCAATTCCCTAAACCTATAACCTACCTATAACCTTAACCTAAAACCTAAGCCTTAACCTATTCTCAATTCCCTACAGTTATAACCTATAACCTACCTAAAACCTAAACCTAAAACTTAAATGTGTTCTCAAATCCCTAAACCTAAACCTACACCTAATCCTATTCTCAACTACCTAACCTAAACCTAAACCTAAACTTGAAAACCCAAAGCAAAACCCGATCCCGAACCCAAACCCAATTTTCTAAACCTAAACCTTAACTTATTCTCAATTTCCTAAACCTATAACTTATAACCTACCTATAACCTTAACCTAAAACCTAAACTTTAACCTATTCTCAATTCCCTACAGTTATAACCTATAACCTACCTATAACCTTAACCTAAAACCTAAATGTGTTCTCAAATCCCTAAACCTAAACCTACACCTAATCCCATTCTCAACTACCTAACCTAAACCTAAACCTTAACTTGAAAACCCGAAGCAAAACCCAATTTCCTAAACCTAAACCTGAACCTATTCTCAATTCCCTAAATCTATAACCTATAACCTATCTATAACCTTAACCTAAAACCTAAACCTTAACCTATTCTCAATTCCCTACAGCTATAATCTAAAACCTACCTATAACCTTAAAGTAAAACCTAAATGTGTTCTCAAATCCCTAAACCTAAACCTACACCTAATCCTATTCTCAACTACCTAACCTAAACCTAAACCTAAACTTGAAAACCCAAACCAAAACCCAATCCCGAACCCGAATCCAATTTCCTAAACTTAAACCTTAACCTATTCTCAATTCTCTACAGCTATTACCTATAACCTACCTATAACCTTAACCTAAAACCTAAACCTAAAATCTAAATGTGTTCTCAAATCCCTAAACTTAAACCTACACATAATCCTATTCTCAACTCCCTAACCTAAACCTAAACCTAAACTTGAAAACTCAAAGCAAAACCCGATTCCGAACCCGAACCTAAATCTGATTTCCTAAACCTAAACCTTAACCTATTCTCAATTCCCTACAGCTATAACTTATAACCTTAACCTATAACCTAAACCTATAACCTAAATGTGTTCTCAAACCCCTAAACCTAAACCTACACCTATTCCTAATCTCAACTCCCTAACCTAATCCTAAACCTAAACTTGAAAACCCAAAGCAAAACCCGATCCCAAACCCGAATCCGAACCCAAATCTATATCTTATAACCTATAACATATAACCTTAACCTAAACCTAACTAAAACCTGTAACCTAAACCTAAACCTAAACCTAAACCAAAACCTATAACATAACTAAACCAAAACCTATATCCTAAACCTTAACCTATAACATATAAGCTATAACCTAAACTTATAACCTATAACCTAACCTTAACCCAAACCTAAACCTAAACATATAACCTAAACCTAAAAATAAAAAATTAAACCTAAACTTAAACTTAAAATCTAAATGTATTCTCAAATCCCTAAACGTAGACCTACACCTAATCCTGATCTCAACTCCTTAACCTAAACCTAAACCTAAACATGAAAACCCAAACCTAAACTTGATCCTGAACCCGAACCTGATTTCGTTAACATAAACCTTAACCTATTCTCAATTGCCTAAAGTTATAACCTAAACCTAAACCTAAACCTTAATCAAAACCTATAACCTAAACCTAAACCTAAACCTTAACATTAATCTTAACCTTAACCTAAACCTAAACCTATACTTATAAATCCTAATTTATTTGATAAAAGTTCATTTACGATGAAGTTATTTTCTTAATAAGTTTATTGCCTTAATTTATTATTTACGAAATTACAGGATAAATTTAAATTGGATTCGAGTGTTCCGCATATTTCCTATGCCATCGACGACATGATCAATTAGCAGTTCGAGGAGTACCGCTCATTATTACACAAGCGGTACAAGCAGTGCATGAGTAACAAGGAGGGCACACTGTCCGCACCGCCGCACGTGACCCGTGATGACTGGAAGATACTCTACGATAAATTTTCGTCTGATTCTTTTCAGGTAATATTTATATATTTACGATATCTTAAGGTAACAATTAAATTCGCAACTAATAATAATGTATTATGAATAATGTGTTCAGAAGAGGAGCAAAATAAATTCTAACAACAGGGAAAAGTTAGCAGTGAACCACGTAGCCGGTTCAAAGTCATTTGTACAAATTCGTCACGACATGGTAAGAAATTACTGGTAACTATTAAGTTGATATATTCTTTTAATGCATTTTATATTAACTCTATTGTTCTTTCGATTGTGCAGCGAGATTCCGTCACTGGCCAGGAGCCCAAACCAATAGACCTCTACAAAGGGGCTCACTGTCGGCAGGCGACGGGATCTTGGGTGCATCCTAGTGCCGGCGAGATTTGGGTAAAAATCCTTACATTGTAAAATTTAATTGCATTAAATTATAATAATGTCATTTTTTTGAGAAAATTCATATGTTTTCATTACAGGCAACGATGGACACCTTACGCAGTCAGCCCACTCCGCATGGTACTCAGCAAAGTGAGCTAGAGATCCTGAGTGAGGTGCTTCGCACCCGTTTTGGATATGTGCGTGGGCTTGGCCATAGTGCCAAGCTCACGGCACCCGCTAGAGCTGCTTCCATCCGATCCATTGTCGTTGGCGAGAGTGTCACCCGCCGAGCTGATATCGTTGAGAGAGAGGTTCACCAGTTACAGGTCGTCATCAATGACATCAGAGATCAGCTGGAGAAGAAGAGTGAGCAGTTAGAGAGGCAGATGGAGGAACAGCAGAGGAGGATGGAAGAGCTAACGAGTCAGAGAGAGGAGCAGGAGAGGAGGAGGATGGAGGAGCAGGAGAGGCTGAGGGAGGAGCAGGAGAGGAGAATGGAGGAGCTGACGAGGCAGAGGGATGAGTATGAGAGGAGGATGAAGGAGCTGACGAGGCAGAAGGAGGAGTAGGAGAGGATAAGGATAGAGGAGCATGCGAGGATGAGGGAAGAGCAGGAGAGGAGGATGGAGGAGATGCGGGTGGAGCATAAGCGATGGATAGCGAATATGTTTCAGGCTCTTGCCGCACGCTTGCCCATCGATGCCCCACCACCTCTGCCTCCATCTTTGTGATTTTTTGTATTTTATTTATGATGTTAAACTTGTATGTATTTATACATGATGCAGTTTATGTTTGGATAGATTTATTTATATACTTTGGAGTTAAATGGCTGTGAATGTGAATATGATGAAATATATTACATGACAGGTGTATATCAGGAATTATATTGTAACAGGTGTATATCAGGTGTATTTTAAAAATTTTGTGCTGGAATATAGGGTGGGAAAAAAAAAAAAAAACTTTTACCTACGAAAATGTTTGTAGGTAAAAGTCTCCTCCAAGTTTTTACCTACGAAAATTTTTGTAGTTAAAAGTCTCACAAATGTTTTTACCTACGAAAATATTCGTAGCTAAACGTTTAGTAAAGTATTCTTACCTACGATACGTAGTTAAACGTGTTTGTAAATATTTTAGCTACAAACTTATTCGCAGGAAAATGTTTGGTAAATATTTTTACCTACGAAAATATGCGTAGGTAAACGAATTTTTAGCTACAAAATTGGTGGTAGGGAAACGTTTTCTAAGTATTTTTATCTACGAATATACATATGGGGAAAAATCATGTAACTTTTAGCTACAAAACTATTGGTAGGTAAAAAGACTTGTTAATATTTTTAGCTACGAAATTTTTGGTAACTAAAATGTGTTTAATATTTTTGGCTACGAAATTGTTAGAGGTAAAAAATCTTGTAAATATGTTTAGCTACAAAATCGTTGGCAGGTAAAAAATGTTTTTAATATTTTTGGCTACGAAAGTATTCGTAGGTAAAAAGTCTTGTAAATATATTTAGCTACGAAATTGTTGGTAGGTAAAAAGTGTTTTAAATATTTTTGGCTACGAAAGTATTCGTAGGTAAAAAGTCATGTATATATTTTTATCTAAGAAATTGTTGGTAGGTAAAGTGTTTTATATGTATTTTTACCTGCAAAACTATTCGTAGGTAAAAAGTTTTGTTAATACTTTTACCAACGAAATTCAACGTTGGTAAAATGTTTTTCCTACGAGTCGGCAAAAGGGTTACCTTTGCCAACGAATTCTTTTTTTTGTGGGTAAAAGGTGTTCCCTTTTAGGGACGAAATTGCCAACGAAAACTTTCGCTGGTAAAACTTTTTTGCTGCGAAATTAAACCTTTTGCCTACGAAAATTTTCGTTGGTAAAAGTAAGATTTCTTGTAGTGGGACAAATGTCTTATAAATTAAATTATTTAAACTCATTTTCATTGAAAATGAACTGTCTCTTAACCAATGTTTTGTGTCAACTTATAAAAAGCTAATTAGAATTTCCTATTTTGAAAACTTTTGAGATAACTGCCTCCGTCTCGTGTCTCGATGGTTTGGATCACCTTATAATATGACCTAGGATCAATACCTATAGCGCGGACATGTCCTCTCCGATAATTTGGGATATATATATATATATATATATATATATATATATATATATATATATATATATATATATATATATATCGAAAACGCTCACATGTGAACCAGTTCGTATGTAATACGTACGAACTTTTTTGAGAACCCATAATACGTGATGTGGATCCAAAATCTGAACCGTTCATGTGACGACGCAACACCTCGTGAAACCCCCTGGGCCCAAGTTTTACTTTGATCTAAAACTTTGATGGGCCATAAAAAATAAAACAGTTTCCTCCCTTGATTTGCATTTCTCTTTGCTATGGCCCACCAGAATCTTAGATCTGGGTGAAAATTCACCTCCTAAGGTTTCATGGGATTCCGCATCTTATGGACCGTTCAGATTCGACTCCCATGACATGTGTGCAAAGGTGCGCACATGCGTAGGTGCGTAGGGGAGCATGCCTATATATATATATATATATATATATATATATATATATATATATATATGTATAACTCATCAGATGGGTCCGATCATTTAGATGACCCGATCAGGGAGTAGGCTAATCAGATCAGTAGGTAGCCATGCATGTAGAAAAGAAATGCTTAGTTATCAAGCGTTAGCCAGTCCACACTCGACATACATCACAAATGGCTAACATGAGCAGACCAGTCTTACTGTTTGGCCAGGGCATCTGCAGGTTGTGGCCAATCTAGGTCATGGATCAGATAACGAGAAATTTATGAATGTTCCTTGGCACAAATTAAGTACTCCACTGATCAGGTGGGCCAGTCACCTACAAGAAGATCAACGATTACAAGAAGATCAACGGTTAGGAAAAGGATAACCAACTGTCCACATTCAACTTAATTGTAAGGCCAGCCCACATAATTAGCAAGCTTGCCTGTTTCAGTGCCAGGGGACGTACGTTCACCAAGTGGCCCCAATGAACGACCCAGATCTTGCACTTATATTGCACTCTTTTAGTATCGGCTCCTTTCTATAATGATTTTATGACAAATAATCTTATTTACTGGCCATTTTGGCATCATTGATCCAAACCGTTGCTCTGATGGCTCAAATTGTGTACGGTATGCCATCTGAATCTCCTTATTGGAATTTCCTAACATTTTGATCAAAGGTTTACAAGTACATGACTAAGGAGGAAATATCCAGGAAAAATAATCAAATCACCGAAGTGTTAGAATCTTCCAACCTGAGAGGCTCGTGAATCATCCCAAATCTCAGTGGATGTGGCCTATCATGTGAAAGATTGGAACTTAATGGCGAAATTTCCCTGCCCGAAAAGGTGCATCCATCCAGAAGGGTTGGTTAATTAGAAAAAAATCATATATACCCAATGGTCAAAGTTCAAAGTGCATGGTTTGATACGTCACATGCACTGGACCAAAGTGGGAAGAGACTTATCAACGTGCTAAATGCGGCGTTTGTGCCACAGGATACCAACACTGACGTGTATAACCAGAAGTTATGTGGGGCCATTGTAGTGTTTGTTTGATATCCATTCTATTCATTTGTGGCTCCAGTTTATGTTAGGATGTCCCAAAAAAAAGGTAGATCCAAGATTCAAAGAGGTCCTAATTATCAGACGCAGGTTGCACCAAAGTCTCACTCCACCTGGTATTGGCTCGTGCTCCACTTGTATGGAGACTAGGCTTCAGTAGTAAGCGCTTCAATACGGAGCTCGCTACCAATCGGTGTTAGAAAGGCTGTGAGCCCAACTGTCTTATCCATGCCGTCTATCCATTTTGCCAGCTCATTTAGGCATGAGCCTAAAATATGTAGATCCAAATCTCAGGTGAACTATTGAGAGGTGTTTAATTACCAATGTTTTTATTTATTTATTTGTTATTATTATTTTTTTAATGATGTTGTCCACCTGAGATTTAAATTTGTCTCATTTAATGTCTTAAAATCATCTTTAAAAAATTTTAAAAATAAAAATAAAAATAAAAATAAAAATAAAAAAATAAAAAGAAGAAGAAGATGGATGGGGTGGATAAAACACATGCATGATGGTGAGGCCCGCGGAGCCTTTTTCACAACAACCGGTACCGAGCTTCGTATTGGAGGTATCACTACCGAATCCAAGTCCATAATAATTGAATTATTGATTGTGTCATAAAGACCCTTATGACCATGTCCCAATTGACCCCCGGAGGAGTATGTGCTTCTAAAAGATCTTTCATACTGTGTCTAATTCCGAAGTTAGTTTTATATATATGGCAATGAGAAAAATAAATGCAATAGCTAAATGATGATGAGCAATATGGGTCAGCCATAAACTTTGCGTTTGTGGATGGAATCCCTCGAGAAGGGTTAGAATGGCAGTTCCCGCCTCTTGGGAGGTACTAAATAAATGACTACTGGAATCGGGATTTTGAGCATAAAGATTCCACTAACCTGTAAAAAGTGGGCCCAACCCTTGAAAAAGAGGGGTCCCTCAATTACGGAATGTAAATTCCGAATTAAATTCATTATAGGATCTAATGTGTCTTTTTAAGATGATGCCGCCACTCGGACTCGAACCGGGATGCTCTAGCAATGCTTCCTAAGATCAGTGTGTCTACCGATTTCACCATGGCGGCTTGATCGAAATAATAATAGCCCATATGATGTTCAATCATCGAGATTGAAAGATTCAATGCAATATATTTTGGGAAACGTGAGAATCGATGAATAAAGACTCGTTGAAATGAATATTTGAACTTCAATAATCCATGGTATCCTGGTATGGTGTCATTTTTAACAAGATTGGCTCCATACGGCAGGCCACATCATCAGATCAAAGGTTGGTCCGCCTTGTCAAAGATCCCTGGCTAAAAATTCCACTCATACATTTATTGCAGGCCGCATTGTCTAAGCTTTCTTGCAGAAAAAAAAATTCCGTTCATACATTTGACATTTAACTAGAAATGAATGGTTAAAATGGTACCCAGCGTCTACATTCAGGGTACATGCTTCTCACATTTGATGACTGGTCCCACCAATCTCACTTTCATTGCTGCCAGTCAAGACACGCGTCAAATTAAATCTCACTTTAACTATGAAATCGCTCCAAGTCACATGGAAAACGAGAGTTATTTTGATACTCTGCCGGAGTGTGATAGTTCATGCGCAGGCACTGGGATTGACACACGCAGTCAGACCAAACGAGAGCAACAAACGGCAAGAGACGCTTAAAAATTACCTCCAAACCTGGTAGGAATGGGTCGCATGTTTAGTAATTGTTGGGTTGATATGTTGTGGGCGAGTGCGGCTCATCTATGTTTGAGGGACAGGAAATCGTACGCCGTAAGCACACGTCATTGCTGATCACACAAGCTCACTAAATTGAGGATTTGGTCGAGGTGGCTCCGTATGGACTAGTGTAAGGAATTGCAGCGTTGAATCCACTTTTTCACCTTTCATATTACAAAAATGTTCCTCTGTGCTAAGTTTGTCTCTCATATAATAGGTTCTCATCTCCGAAAGTAAAAGGTCCTTTTAAAATAGAATATGGGCTTTACTTAAAATTAAAAGTCGGTTCATTTTCTGATAGATTTGATCCGTTCGTTTTAATTGGATAACCGTCAACTCACTAAAAGATCTTTTCAGTTCTATGTTTAAAGATGTCTATAGTTTACAACTATACTAATATTATGCATTAATGTTAAACTCTTTCTTTTGATGTGGTTCATCTATGATGAGTTTTGTCTTCAAGCTTAGACTAATAATATGAAATTAAAACCCATTACTTGTGAACAGGTTGGATTTGCCTTTAGAAAATTCACTGAGCCCCACATTAGATGTGCTGGGGTTCAAAACGCGTGGCCCTTGCCATACAAGGCCATTTGATCGTTTTTTCTTTCTTTTTTCACTTCCTGCAATCACATCACTCAGTTTGAAAATCAATAGAGGACTGTCTATAACGTCCTGGATTTCGTAATCCAAGTTTTGTGCTCGTTTTCCGAAATTTCGAGAGTTAACCTATAAGGATAACCCACAATTCAAAGTAATAATTTTTATTTTTTTTTTCCTTTTATAAGTATAAGTGAGAAATTAAAATGGAAGCAAAATAAACCACACATGGAGGAAGTCTATAAATATATTTCAAAATATACATATGGCTGCCCATAGGGCTTATACAAACCAATGACTCAAACTCAAATGAAGTAACTAAAAAAATAGGAACTTTAGAATATAAAAAAATCACGAGATTTCTAGTTCTTCGTGCTCCACATTAAAGTTAACCTGTATGTCATTTATATAACCTGCGCCAATTGAATACAGTTCGATAGCGTCAATGGTTATCCCAGTGAGGTATACCCTCCAAGATTACCAAGCATTACAATAGTTAACAATGGAATTCAAATAATTCAGGAGAATCCAATATCCAATGTAATGTTCATAAGTAAAATACAAAAATATACAATCTATGTTTCTTAAGTGTCATATATGATGATATCACATGCAATTCAAAAGAAGATATAACTCACATTTTCAAATACGATTTAAGAAAATATAACATCTAAATTGCAATTCACCACTCATAATTACAACACCAACTACATGTCCACCCAGAATTCAAAATATATAACGAAAAGATACAATCCATTCCCCACAAATATAACACAAACAGTTTAGCATCAAAACTACAATTTAATGTATAACAAAAGAAATTCAATCCACTTCTTAATCAATATTTAATCGGTAACTTAATCTTGATTAATGAATGAATGTATGAATGCAATTAGCCTGGGGATGCACATCCAGCTGAACAAATGAATGGACCTTTCAAACAACAGTCGGCCCATTCATACGAGATATCGGGTCTTTCAAACAGTTGACCCATTCGAAATGCAAAAAGGGTCGTTCGAACAGTACACTGGTCTTTCAAACAGTCGACCAGGCACCCGATAACACCCACGTGCTATGTATGCATGATTAACCCAACCGTTATTAGTTTAATTTACAAACAAAATCTCAGAAAAACTCAAAGGTCACTATACGGGGCGCGCACAACCCAGCATAGACCGACAGCTCAGGCATAGTGTCCCATTTCACTATCCCCCGCTCATGAGATTTAAACAAGTAAGATTCTAACGCACTCAGATTATAAATAATATTGGTAAAATAAAGAATCTAAGACATTCCTTTTACAAGAATCTCTATAACTAGTGGTCACTCATACTTCGACATGTAGACTTTACCATCACAAGTCCATATATACTTTCAACAAAGAGTTCTCCCACATGTCATATTGGCATAAAGTCTTCAAGGACACCACCAAAATAATACAATCCATAACCCATAAGAACGCAAATAATTCATGAGATGGTAAATCTACAACCATATAACGTTTAATTTATTCACAACCGGCTACTAGTTATAAGAATTCCTAATATACAAATCCATCAACATATAGTATTAGATTTTCAATACAATCCATTAACACCAAACAAATGTCAAAATTAATCTCAATCAATTTATTATATACATTATCAAACAAATACACATGTAAATGCTTATCGAAACTAAACTAGAGGAAACAATTCTACATTCAAATAAATCATAACTCTATAGGATTTAGATTATTAATTTTTATAAATTCAAAAATATATTTATATTGTTCCTAATTACAAAGGAATGTGCACATATAAATACAAATCATAGTAAAGTGAATATCAACAATTCATGACTCAACTAATTATTCAATGATACATGTAAACTAACAAAATATTATTAGGCAATTAATTCAAAAGAGGACTAAATTAACTATTGTAATAAAAAGTAAGCTTGAAGGGTGAATCCTCACCTATTTGAGTTCGGAAGGGGCAAATTGAGTCGCATAGCCTGACTTGAACGCACTTGATCAGGATGGATCTAGGTGTTTGACTCGAATCCAACTCAACTTGAACTCGAATGAGGCGAATTATAATGTGGTGATTTGGGAAAAAATTAATTCCTTACATTCAATTCAAAATTTTAAAATCCATTAAATTTAAATCAAACTTTAATTAAAACCTAATAGAAGGCTTGCGAGATCAACTCACCTCTTCACTTGAGTCGACTTGGCACGACTCCAAACTTAGCCCACACCCAGACTTCACACAATAGGTCTAAACAAGGTGAATCAAACCCCGTAAATAGACTTTAAAGTCAATTAAATAAATTCATGTAGATAAAAAAAATAAATGTAAACCAAAAACTATAAAATCAACTCACTTGAAACAAAATCTTGATTTAACTCAACTCGGCAATGAACCGAGTCACTCCATTCAAACTTGATCTCCAAGTTTGGTTTTCTAACATAGCCAGGATGAAATGTATCTAAATCAGATTGGAATCGGAGTTGATCAAACTTGACCCGACTCGCTGCAGCACAACAAACCAGTGGATTGACTCAGTGAGTCAACTCGCTAGATGGATCATCTTCTTCTCCGCTCCTCTTCTTCTTCCTTTATTTCCCTTTTCTTTTCTTCTTTTTTACTTTCGTTATGGAGTTCCAACAAGACCTGGACCCGATCAGATAGTGAGTCAGAGATCTGCCTCGATTTGAACTGGGTCGACTCGATGACTCACCCTACTTCCCCTTCCTTTCTTTATTTTCTTCCTCCATCATCTTCTTCTTTTCTTCCTTCTTGCTTCCCTCAACCTAGCTACGATCAGATGATTGCTGGACCCAATTGACTCATAGAATCAGCGAGTCATCGATTTCTTTCAACTCAGCAAAGAGTCGACTCATCCCAACACGGTAACTCGACAACCATGGCGGATGACAGCTCCCTTTCTCTCTGTCTCTCTCTTTCACATTTCTCTCCTTTTTATTTCTTTTTCTTCCTTCTCCCTTAATCCAGATCAGACTACCAACCAGACCAAGATTCAGTTCAGGTGGGTTGAGTCAATTCCGTTTACTGTCTTGGATCGGACAAAATTGCTTATCCTTGAGATTTGTTTTAGGGCTTCCATTGATGATTGAATGTAACATACAAGGGCTACCTGATGGACGAAACAGATCTGCAATCTGTGGTCGAAAGGAGATCGGCGACTAGTGGAGCTCGGTGTGGAAGAAGACGCTCTCTCATGGCAGACTTCAAGCGGTGGTGATTTATTTCGCGCTGATGGTTCTAAGTGCTTCAGATCTGACCCAAGAAGTTTGTAGGAGTGAGAAAACGAAGCTTCATCTTCGTTTACATGATAGGTTCAAAGAAAGACCGACTCGGCCGATTTTTGAGTGCAGCCGCAATAGAAAGAGAAGAGGCGCTTTTTCGTATGACATTTAGGATTTTCTCACAACCTCCTTTGAAATCGGACGGCTACGATCGTTTTGCATAAACGGTCTAGATGGAGTTTGTTCATAACAGCTTCAAAATAGAAAGATTCCTCCCGTAACGGCTTTTCCTTGGAGAAAAATCACGATCCGAGTGAGGTAGAATGGAGGGCTAGGATCTTCCTTATGAAGGGCTAGGATGGCGTGGAGAACCCCCATACGGATTGCCAGCTTGGCAACCAAAAGCAGTTTCCATTTTCGGAAACAGTACTCATAAGCAACTCATTTTGTAGCTAAGTGTGTGTGAACACTGAAGAACGCCGACACATAAAGTGGTTATGGTTTTGCTCAAATACCTCGTCTAAACACAATGGACGGTTTAGATCTTCCAAACGTGTGGTGATGATGGCCCACCAAATCAAACAACGGACGGTCGTTTGTCGTTGATGGAAAACGTGAAACAGAGAGAAATCTCTCTTGTTTGCGGAAGATAACGGATCAGCTATGTTAGACTAAACCAAGCAGTCCAGTGTACTGCATGTGCACACAAGATGTGCACATGCACAATTCAAAAGTGGGGTGCACATTTATGTTTTGTGGAATCCACTCCGACCAATCGATTCTAAAATTCCAACTAGGACATCTGGCCAAAGATTAGACATATTTTCAAAGCTTAGGTGGGCCACACCATAGGATTTGATCTATTTATTTAAAGTTTTAAACTAACACCCCAGATTAAAATATGGGGTGTTACACTGTCGATCGATGTAATTGATTGATCGAGCCAACTCAAAGGACCTTGATCGATCATCCGATCAATCGACCACAAATCAAAATAAATTTGAATTTAACCTCTTAAGTGTTTAGACATATTTGGTCACCTTCGATCGATCAGACCTACCAATCGATCGATCAATAAAGGTCAATTTTGATTCAATTTAGTCATTGGACAGTTTTTGTTATTCTCAATCGGTACCCTCAATCAATCGAGATTGCTAGCGGAAACCCTCAATCGATCGAACAAGACTTTGATCCATCATACAATATGATGAATTTCTAAATTTGATTGCTGGACAAAAATTGACATATTCAATCGATCGAAAGCTAACTACCATCGATCGACCGAAGTCGGCTGAGTTCTGTTACACAATCTAGTTTTTCGAAAAGTTTAAGATTTTTCTTCTATCTCTTGGTTTTTATGGGTTCGATCAATCCAAGGGTTAGGTCCAAACCATCCACAAATTTCTTCATAAATAAAACACGAAGAACCAATGGATCACTTGGATCTGAACTATCCATAATCTCTCTCTCTCTCTCTCTCTCTCTCTCTCTCTCTCTCTCTCTCTCTCTCTCTCTCTCTCTCTTTATTTATTTATTTATTTATTACACACACACCCACACACGCTGTAGTGGAATTTCACTACCTATGGGTTTCAAACCCAAGACCTCGTGTTGAAACTCCTCGGAGTCTACTCGGGCAAGGACTGAAACCTTGAAATAAAGTCCATTATCATTAACACCATCCATAGATTGGTGTGGGAAATCTAATAGTTAGATCACTTCTGGAGTTAAGGTCATGATATGGTTTAGTATGAAGAAATCTATGATTCGATCGATCTAAATTGAAATGATTGGATTGCTCAAATTGATCTCTACAACACTAGCTCTATGCAAAGACTTTTTCATTTTCTCTTTAGACATCTCCATAGGTCAAACCAATGGACGTGAGGTTGATCCACCTCATTCATTGTTTAGATGTAGGGTTTTCGACATTGTTTAGATATAGGGTTTTAGAAATTGAACTACAATTTTTATTTTTATTTTTAAAGAAGAAAAATGAACTATGGACATACTGGCGGAAGTTCTCTCTCCACAACTTCCTTCTCTCTTTCTCTCTCCTTTGGCTTTAGGATCTTCTACAGGAATTTTCTACGGTTCCTTCCTTTTCATAGAGAGAGCCTTGGATCTAGAAGAGTCATCCAGAGTTTTATAATTTTTAACAAAAAGTTAAATATCACAATACTAGAAATTAATCCTCTAACCTATCCTTTTACCAAGATTTCTTCTACTAATTAGGCTATGTGCTTGGTTTTTATTATTAATCACAAAATTAAATTTATTAATTCTAGTTAGAAGATAGGGAATTGAAGCCACAGACGGCTCTAATCAAACTAGGTTTGTGTGATATTATGAAGATGTTAGATGGCAAGTAAACCTCATAGTGGACATAAGGAAGGTTTTAACAGTAGCCATTCAATCCATGCTAATTTATGTGGTATGGTTCATTTGAGCTTTGGATGTGGTTCATCTTTGGACTAATGCTCTAGAATGATTGGGAAAAGAATTCATATCCTCTCTTTCTTAAAAATAGATATTTTATATTCCTTATTATTATTATTATTATTATTAAGGAAAATTGATTTCATTCATTTTGAGAAAATTACATGGAGTAATTGAGCATATGGTAATTTGGGTTACTCACAGGGCACAAAAAAAAAAAAAAGATCCCTGGATCAACCTATCTTAAGAACTATATAACTTTCAATTCTCTAATGGCACCAAGGCCTACCTTATCATGGATAACCATCCCTCGGATGGCAATAGGGAGTTCTCGAGTCTCCGTGTAGCTACGACGATGTTGGAGATGACTGCCCTCTCTTGCCAAACCATCTGTCGGGCCATTCCACTCTCTCTTGACATGGACAAAATGGAAGAGACCCCGCCTGTTGAGGCTGGAAATTCGAGCAACCCAATGAGTCCATTTTCAGCCCGCCTGACAAACTCGGTTCATCGAGTCGACCATCGGCTTTGAATCTGATTCTACTCTTACCTTTGAAAATGTAACACCCCAAATTTTTACCAACCTGGAGTTAGACGTCCTTAGGCAATGGGTCAACTGTAACACCTTGGTAACCTCTCAGAACCCAATTCCAAAGCCCAAGACACCATTTAGGACGAAATTCTTTAGAAATTTAATGTGAATTAACTAGCGCTACACTAGATTTCCTGTGACATTAGCACCAACCACTTTAAATACGATCTGGAAGACCCAAAACCTATAGACTTGTTACCGCTATGTTACCTTAAAATCTAAGATCCAACTCTAAACCTAGTTGCTCCCAGGAATGCTTTGTAACTTCGTATTGGATCTAGACCGCACGTCGAAAGTCTGATAACCATGATCTTAGACCATTATGACCGTTTAGTTGGACTTGACTATCATTTTAAAAATTAAGGCCAAACGATGTCCTGGGATTGTTTCCTTGCGTCCGGAGTAAAGAGAGTGAGAAAAGGAAGATATTTAGAAAATTAATTATATTTTTAAAGAATCTGAAACGTTTCACTTGCACATTATTTATAAGCATTCTGACCGTTAGAATTTGACCCAAATTTATCCTCGAATCAGGATAGGTGGCCCTTACATGTCATAACACTTGTGCCTCTGATCGAGTTTCCGTAACCGTTGAACTGAAACTGGTCCGCCACGGTCGATCTGGAAACCCGATCGAACTGAAAACTTAGTTTGACCTAGATCCAGTATTAGAGAGCTTAAGTCCGACCGCATTTAGTAACACGACCTCTAGAAGTGCTCCGTTGGATCGGAACAGACCCGATTTGGTTATAACCTAAGTATACCTTAGCCCTAAGTCTATTTCCGTCATTTTTGGGCTTATAAAAAGGCCTTAAACCCTCTCTCACAAATTCCATACGAATTTCCAAACCCTAGCTTTCTAAGAGAGAGAAAAGAGAGAGAAAGTGAGAGAGAAGTTGGTGATTCTTCCTGGAATTCTTCTCAGTTTTACTACGTGCCTAATCCACCTATCCGTATAGCTATTTCGGCGTTTCTGATCTCGTTCTTAGGTAAGAAAATCCTAACCTTAACCTGTTTTAGGGTTTCTATCGATACAAGTAGTGAAGTAGCTGACTTCCCTTGTGTAATAGGCTGTCATATTGACGTTGACGAAAGCGTAGACTACCTATTCAATTCGTTACGCTTCTACGGCATAAGGTGCGGATTTTAGATGCTTAGGTTACCATTTTTCAAAGCTTTTAATATTGTTTAATGGTAGATTGTTGACAAGAATCCTGTTTCACATGTAAAACATGCCGACCGATTTCTATTTCAAATACATACGAAGAATATGAGATTTATGGTATTTTAGGTATTTGTAGGAAATACCGTATACGTATAAATTTTGCTGATATGATTACCATGAGTATTTTTCGTGCATATATGCTAGTTATGAATGTATGATCTATTTGACGAAAGGATTCGCCCTAATACATGTTTCGGCCAACGTACGCTATATATGTTATTAAGTGTAGTCTGAGTGTTTGTTGAAATGCCTAAATCAGTATGATTTATGCCTGCCATATGTATTGAATGTAAGAACATGATTGTTGTGTATTAGACATCTCTTTGATATAAGGATCTGTCATATTATATGCTGAAATCAACATACGTCAAGTATGTTGGAGTTGTGTAGTCTTAAGTGTTTGTATAAATGCTTGCGTGAGTAAGTACTTAGTAAATGGTGTTGTAGACTAGTGTTGAGATAAGATTCTTAACTACGTTGACGATGTGTATGATTTCCTCCATGTACATTGTTGAATTGATTTCCTTATATATAAAATGCTTGTGTATGCTTAACTGCGTATGTTGTATTCTATAATATGTTGATAACATGCTTAGATTACTTGATATTTCAATTCCGTCTCTCTCATATGCTTACTGATTCAGATTGCAAGTGTTTGGGGCTATGCTATAGTCCAGGCAGTCGGTAACAGACTTGAACTCGTGGTTGAACTCTATTCACCACGTAGGAGGTGTTTGACGAACCCGAGCAGTGCGTTGCTTGTTGACAGTGGTTAGGCCACACGAGGTGCTTATGCACTTCATGTCGATCAACTCAACGGGCGCTCGTACTAATCGAACTTGTCCAGTAATCCGATTAGCCCGATATATGTTAACCATGTATGAACGCTACTGCTTGAATCTAAAGTACCAAACTTACTAGTGGAAATCCCGCTAACCATGGTACCTAGATCCGCTAAGACTCATGAGCCGGGCATGGTGGTATGGGACACCGTGGTCGAGTTGTCGGCCTACGCTGGGGCCACGAGCCTCCCCGTAGTGACCAGTGAGCAACCCAGACTCGTGAGCCGATTATGGTGGTATGGGATACTATATTCGAGCTGTCGGCGTACACTGATAAGGTGATGGGGGAGTGGTGCAATGAGTGCGTACAACAGCCCTGAAAATCCTTTGTAGTGACCTCGAGTGTACTCTGAGTCTATGTGGAGGCGACGACCCTTCCGTAGCAACAAGAGTACAAACTAGGCCTGTATTGATAAAGTGATGGGGGAGCGGTGCAACAAGTGCGTGCAACAGCCCTTGCAGCGACTTAGAACCATATCATCGTATGAGAATACTAGGAGTGACGACCCTAGACTGGATCATTGTTGGGAATTGATATAAGGGAGGTACCTTAGCTTCCCAATCCTGCTGTATGAAAGGACTAATAACAACTCGGTAATCATATTCATATCGCACTGCATGTGCCTGGAAGATATGGAGCACTGAGGAAAGAAAGTATGCCATGGACGTAAGATGGTGTCGCATGAGGGAGTATGTTGGCGAGGGCATACATCATGTCATTTTATTTTTGCATTAATTACAGTATTTAGAAATGTTTGATTTGCTTGCTTTATCATTATCGCTTGATTGATTTGATAACATGTTAACCTTTGCTCTATGATTCCACTGAGTTGGTCACTCACTCCCACGTTACGAGACGGTGTTGTACACACCAACCAGTCTATATTTTAGTTTTAGATGATGACGATGCTTGCGAAGCAGAGCCGGACTTAATGATGATAAGGAGGATTTCTCATATATGCAGGTTCTGATCAATAGGGTTACAGGGTTACTGATTAGATGCCAATACACTTAGTATTTTGCCTTTTATTTAAACACCCATGTATATTCTTTTCTTTCTATTTTTGGAGTATACATGTATTTAGTTAACCTGGTAACATGTTCACACTCTAGAGACTTACAATCAATTATACATTTTATATATTTATCACAGTCTTCCGCTTGAGAAACTTAACTGTCTCTGGAGTATGATATGTTGTTTTGGTCTAATCTCACTCATGTTTTCTGCACTAATATGAACAACATTCATCCATCATTAAAAATGTTGCATAAGTAATGTTCTGAAACTCGGGAGTGGAGTTTATGCTCGACCCCCGATTTTCAGGGCGTTACAGAAAATCCCAAGTTTACATAGATGACGAGCCCATCATAAATTGCTCTAAATTCTACATTGTTGTTAGAGCCTAAACCATAGGCGTTAGAAAAAGCAAAGATGAGGTTACCGTCAACCCTCCTACAAATGTCACCTCCACTCGACATCCCCGGGTTCATTTTGGTCGAGCCATCAACATTGAGTTTTACCTAATCACCCTTTAGCCTCACCCGTTTCACCACCTCGAACTTCTTCACAGGATGTGGGGGAACAATGATCCTCAGGTTCCTTAATTGGAGCTGACCTACCCAGGAATCCAATCTGATTTGGGGATTGCTGTTACTGACCCTTCTTAGCCACCCATTTATACGAGCATGCAATGACTGCTAACATAGAAAAATTATTCCCTTCAAACTTCGCTGAGTTTCTAACTTTCCATAATTCCCCAAGTATAAATTAAGGGGCCAAACCGTAAAGATGCGATAAGGAGATATCCAATGTCGACGTCCCCCACAATTGACCCAGCCTTTCCTGAGTGGAGTAGAGGGTCGCAAGGTTAACGCCAAACAGATTGTTATAATGACGCTAGATTTCAATAGCTAGGTAGTCGTTGGAAAACAGGTGGTCCAGCGATTCGATGCTGGGCTGCTAGTCTCGAATAAGCGGGCAACAAACGCAAGAGGACACCAGTGAAATTCCTTTTGCATGTACCCTCTCTTTCACCGGCAACGCTTGATACATTAACCTCCATATGAAAGTAGCGATCTTGGAGGGAACCCAAGGGTGCCACACCCATCGGGCCCAACCCCTTCTCTGTCCATTAGCTCTAAGATTCTGCCATGCCGACTTTATCGAGAAAATACCTGACGAGTTCGAAGGCTAGAAGCATGTGTCTTCTTCTTCTGTCGTGTAGAAACCCCCTCTGTTCTATGTGGTGGATGACTTCAGGGGGAAGATATTTTGGAACTGAGGAAGGGAGAAGAGGACCTTGTCTGCCGGTAAAGTCCTTGACCTGCATCGTCAGCAACTCATCTAGGATCTGCTTGACCGCAATATTCAGCAGGGGGCCTAGCCCTGTCCAGTCCACATTCACTAAAACAATTCAATCTTTTTGCGACAAGTCAACTCACTGTTAAAAACTCCAAACTCGTCGTTAAAAAATTTTTGTGACGAGTATTGCTCGTCGTCATTTTTGTTGCAAATAAGGCATAAGACTCACCGCAAATAAAGACTTTTTGCGATGAGTCCTCATCGTCGCTAACAAACCCAAACTTGTCATAAAAACTTTTTTGCGGCAAGTATTTATTGTCGCCAATTTTGTCGCAAATAATAATTATTTGCGACGACTTAATAAATTGTTGCTAAATATCTTATTCTGTCACGCCCCAAACTCGGAAACCTGGCTCACAAAATTCTCGATCGCCGAATCCGGCGCCGACAGCCTCCGTAGAACCCCATTCTCGGCTCCTAGCTCCCATTCGCCAGGTTCCGATCCTGGGATGCTACGAGAAGGATTTTTGACATCAGTCTGATACGTAATAAGCATAACCAAAGGCATAACCCACAAACAACAACCAAGAAATCCATTACATTTCCACTATGATCAAAAACTTTACAAGTACAATGGGCATAAAGGGAAATACAAGGGTAAATAACAGAAAACTCCAAAATGACCAGCAACGCGCTCCTGCCTCAACGCTGCTGCGATCCAACGTCACCTGCACGCAACGGTCGTGCATAAGCTTACAGAAAGCTTAGAGGGTGGTGAAAGTGTGCGCACAAAGTAGAATATGAACATGCAAATGTCAGAGTGATGCGGAATATGCAAATGGAACCATGATATCATGAGCTGTACCAAGGCTATACAATGCCAGACATGAATGTATCGGCCACCACAAGGCCATGCGATGTACAATGCAACTCAAGCATACAAGTCCTCATCTATGTCCACACGTCAATACAGCTCAAAGTATGGAATATCACCGGAGTCTAGTACACTCTAAACCAGATTGCCGCCACATCGCGCACAATAAGGTAAGTGGAAGAGACCTCACTATCCGTCTGCCAATATCGGGCGCGACTCGTCGATAGCGGACCCATTCCTCGAGCTGGTCAGACTCAGCCTAGCATTGCCCCCTACACTCAGGCGGGTAAGGCCGTACCCCCTTCCAACCGACCACGACACAGTGGAGAGCGTAACCGTCTGGTAATCGGCACTCAACGCTCATCTACCCACTCGGTCTATACGTTGGAGCAACCTCTTGGTACCATAAGGGTTTAGGGACTTTCACCCAGGGATATCTATAGTACCCCATGTAGAACAAGTATTTTCGGTATCCAATCCTGCCAACCACGATGCGTCTGTGGAGACTACGGCCCTGATGTCGCTAGGGCGTACAACAACCATGTCATACAAATGCGGAATGCATGAATCACGCTATCCAGTCATGCAACCAATCCTGCGCATACCGTGCGCTCATGTAGGGCAACACTGCCTAACCGGGAGCCCATAAACAACCTGCCCGAAGGCATATACTATGATCAGTCAATCCTCATATCAAGCATACATATGATGCGTATGATCATGGGTCATGAAACTATACTAAACAGGTTATAATAAAATGAATTATTTTACAATGCAGATGGGCCTGGACGGCCTATACACGGCAAGTACGGCCTGGTGATGGGCCCTAAGGAGAGTCGTAATGTGGACATCCAACCAGCATTACGCTCGCAATGTGGACGTCAAACCAACATTGCTTCTCAGGTACGATCTTCTTAAAACACCGCTACATAATCGGTATTGGGTTTACACATTGCAATGGACCTTATGTTCCTCCCACTGGGCCTTACATATATATCAAATGGGCCATAGCTTATGGGCTCTTATTCATCAGATGGGCCACAGAAATGGGCCAAACCAATGGGCCTTAAGTGCATTGCAATGGGTTAAACCCGTGGGCCTTGGATTGTACCAATTGGACCTAGTCACATGAGTCTAATATGTATCAAATGGGCCACACCAATTGGACCCCCAAATGTATATCCAATGGGCCTCAACCCAGAGGCCTTATATGAGTCGAATGGGCCCAAATCCCTAGGCCTTAAGCAATTCAAATGGGCCTAATCCATGAGCTTGCACGTATGTCGAAGTGGGCCTAAACCCCTAGGCCTTACATATATCAATTGGCCTACCTCCATGGGCTTTAATTTCAACAAAAAGGGTCCAATTACATGGGCCTTGAAGTACATCAAATGGGCCTAGTCCCAAGGACTTGCAACACATCAAATGGGCCTAGATCTAGGCCTTAAATGAATTCAATGGCCTAGCCCATAAACATTCCATAAACCAAATAAGCCTAGCCCATAGCCCTTTCTAAATTCAATTGGGCCTAACCCATAGGCTAAAAATGATCATTTCAAGTGGACGGATAGTCTGGATGCATCGTCTGTGACAATGGTGGGGCCCACAAGGAGGTGAACTATCGTATATATTATATAATATATAAACTACATATAATATGATATATACAGTATTATATGTAATATATATATAATATAATTTATATATACACACACATGCGGCACCCAGCACCTACAAGTGGGCGTGGGCCCCACCGTTCAGTGGGGACGGTGTGGATTCAGCAAAAATCACCGTGGGCATCACCGTCCACGGACTGTGGACGGTGTGAATAAAATACATAAATCACTATGGGTCCCATGTATGTGGCCCACCGTAATGTTTATTTGAAATCCAACCCGTTCATAAGGTCACTCAACCTGGATGAAGAGAAAACATAAAATTTCAGCTTGATCCAACACTTCTGTGGACCCCAGGAAGAGTTTCAATGGTGGATGCTCATTCACACTGTTTCTTGTGATGTGGCCCACCTGGAGTTTGGATTGACCTGAAATTTGGAGGGAGCCCACCTGAGAAGGGGACCCACCTAATGGACGGTGTAGATAAAACATATACATCACGTGGGGCCCACGGCAGCAGCCGTGGGTGGCTGCACGGCAGCCCGCCCGCCGTGGGACGGCTGCACGCTGCAGCGTGCAGCGCTGCTCGCTGCCACCAAAAAAAAGGACAGAGGCTCTGCCTCTTAGGAATTTTGGAAAAAATCACATTTTCCGTAGTTTTTCGCATGTGGGGCCCGCTAAAGCGAAATCCGTCCCAGCCATTGCGATCAGTGGCTCGAGGCCGTCCAAATGAGTCCAGAGTTCCAATTTTTTTGATGCTTGTAGGTGAAATAAAATAAGGAACTAGTGTTTGAATGGTAAGGGCGCAATATTAGGCGCTATGGCCCACCAGGTGATTGGATTAGTTCCAAACTTTTACCCAACGGCTAGAATACCGTGGGTGAGAGGATGGACGGCTTGGATAGGACATAGACATCAGGGTGGGGCCTGTGCAAAGGGAACACCCCATTCCCTTCCTTTTCTTCCTTTTTCCTTTCCCTTTTTTTTTTTCTTCTTGTTCTCATTTTCTTAGAAACGTCCAGCGTCCCAGGACGCTGGACGGCTGACGTTTATACACAATTATTTGTGGTGGCCTGATGAAGTGGGCCACCACATGATGGGGGCATGGAAATAACATCTAAGGTGGGCCCCACTTGAATAAAATAAATACATCAAGTTGGGATCCATTCAAGCGGGCCACACCATCCTATTGCAATAAAATAAAATAAAATAAAATAAAATACAATAAAATAAAAGAGAGAGGGAGAGAGACATGGAGAGTGGGACACGGCTTGTGATGGAGGGACCCCGTCATTATGGGCCCTCCCTTGCAATGAAACATACAATAAATGGATCCCTTTGATCATGGGACCATCAAAATTATAAATCAACGGTGGAGATCCATTCTCCACCGTTATGGACGGTCTAGATGACCTTTTTGCAATGAAAATAACCATCATGATGGGGTCCATGGAGAATGGCCCCATCATGGAACGATCATGATGATCCAAGTGGTCCATCGGCTACATTTTGGGGTCCCAAGTGAGATCCACACCATTGATCGGTGGGACTCACTTGGTCCACCATAAAAATAATAAAAACTACCCTATGGAAGCACCCACCGTCCGATCTTCTCGCTCCTAGGGGTTCCTTGGCACCTTATCTTCAACTTCAATGGCTAAGATGAAGAATGGAGGGTTGAGATGGGGGATTTTGGGGTAGGAAGGTGGGCCACTTGAAGTTTAGAAGGGCTTGGAAAATTCCATACGTATGGAACCCTTGCAATTTTTTGTTGCTTGGAAGTTTTGGAATGAGAAAGAGAGAAAGAGAGAGAGTGATGTAAAGGGAGAGAGAGAGAGTGATGGATGGATGGGTGAGTGATGGTGGTGTAAGAGAAATTTAACTTTTGTGGCTTTTTGTGTAAGAAAGGTATGGGTTGAGAAGACTTTGTTGGCTTTTGTGTAAGAGAGGTATGGGTTTGGGAGACTTTTGTGGTTGCTTGGGAAAAGGGATGGAAGTGATGTGTACTTGACATGTGATGGCTTGATGGGTGATTGATTGATGGGATTGATGTGATTGATGTGACACATCGTTGAGATTCCCTTGGTTTTCGCAACGCGCGGCGTTTTCTCGCACCGAACGTTGGCTCATATCTCTTGATCAGGGTATCGCCTTGGCGCACGAGTCGCGGTATCGGAACCGCAACGACGGCGCGGTCGCTATGGTATAAGTCTCGAGTTGAGTCGACTCGGGTTGTCGGTACATGAATCCAGGTTGCGCGTCGATATTGTTTAAGGGTCGAAAGTTGCCGGAATTCGACCGGTACGACCGCGGAAGTGTACGGAAAGGTACGGACCAAGATACGGGTCTTACAGCTTATTTGCGACAAATTTACATGTCGTCATTGCATATCGTAAAACGTCGCTAAATATGAAACTCGTTGTGAATAAAGACGTTTTGCTACAAGTCCTCGTCATCGCTAACCTCACACTTGTCGTAAAAGTTTTTTTACGATGAGTATTGCTTGTCGCCAATTTTGTTGTAAATACTAATTATTTGCTACGACTTAATAAATTATCATTAAATATAGCTTATTTGTGACAAGTTTACACATTGCTATTATATATTGTAAAACCTTGCTAAACATAAAGCTCGTCGCGAATAAAGATATTTTACGACAAGTCTACTTATTACTAAAGAAATCACAAAGTCGTCGTAAAAGCCTTTGTGGCGGCGAGTGTTGATCGTCGCCAATTACATTGCAAATACAATGTCACAAATTCTATTTAGTTACAAAAGCAACAAGTCATCGCTAATGAGTTAATTATTTGTCATGACTAAACAACTTATCACAAAATATTAACGATGAGTTAACACGTCGCCAATATATATCATGAAATGTCATCCCTAATACAAATATTTTTTAAAATAATTTTTTGTTTGAACCAACTTAATCAAACAAAGTAACTTGTATTAATCAATATTCATAATCATCCATTGAAATATAAAAATAATTTAATTAAATTATAATTATAATTATAATTATTCAGAACATAAAAAAGTATGCATATCCAAATTGTCTAATAAAAATGAATTAAAAAAATGTACGTCATCAATATCGTAGTGGGGCCTGGGAAGATAACACCAATCTATAGAAAAATCTGTAAAATAATTAAAATAAAATATTATTAGTGACTATTTTACACTACTTGTATAATTTAAATATGACATTCAACTTACCACTGAGGTAGGATTGGGGTTGCTGTGACATGACGGTATGCAACATTTCCTCCAACTGAGCTTATCGTATCTTCATATCATTTATCATCTCTCACATGACCTACACTTCAGTCTTAAGCTCACACGGAGCAGATAAAATACATAAATCATGGTGGACCTCATAGAGTTTACTCAATAAACTAAGTGTAGTGAGTTATTAAGCAATCCGCTTCCCTCAACCCGTCAGTAGCTGGCTAATCCAGGACACGGTGTGCAGGGATGCAGGGTGGGGCCTACTGAGATGTTTGTGAGAAATCCATCCGTCCATCCGTTTTTATAACTCATTTCAGTACATGAGACCAAAAATGCGGTGGATCCAAAGCTCAAGTGTTCCACACAAAAGGAAACATTTGGGATTTAGAGACATCATGGTGGATCCATTTTAGTTTTGGTCGCATGTCCTAAAATAAACTTGAAAAACAAATGAACATGGTAGATTTCACAGAAACATCACAGTGGGCCCCACCCCTCATCCTTGCGCAGGAACTTCCTACAAGAGGCTTTAGTAGGAAATTCGCTTCCGTTAATCTTCATCCTTGGTGTACCACACACCAACTATATAACTGGTGTATTGACGTTAACAAATTTTGTGGGTCCCATCATGAGGTATGTGTTATATCCAAACTATACATCCATTTTTCTAGCTTGTCGTAGGACTTGAGTCGACAAAAAATAAGATAGATCTAACTATCAAGTGGACCACACTACAAAAAGCAGCGGGTATTGAATGTTTGCCATTAAAACCCTGTTGGGGTTCACTGAAGTTTTAGGTCAATATGAAATTTGTTTTTCCTCTTCAACTAGATCTTCGTGACCTTATGAACAGATTGGATGAAAAATAAACGTTATGGCGGGTCTAATTAGAAATTTTTAATAGAGAAAATTATTATCGCCGCTGTTTTTCGGATAATACTCTAAATGATATCAATAAATGGATGAACGGTGTGGATATAATAAATACATCATTTATTGGGGCCACGTAACTTTGATCTCCTTTGAACCATTAGTACAACTCTGAGCTCTAGGAGCAGCAGCGCTCCTCTCCGCGAAAATAGATTGGCTACTCCTTGGTGGTGGTCCGTGCTCTGTGGGCCCCACCATGATGTATGTGTTTCATCCATGCCATCCAACTATTTTTTTAGATCATTTTATGAGATGAGACTAAAAATGAGGTATATCCCAATCTCAAGTGGACCACATTACAGGAAACACTGTTGAATTAATGTCAACCTTTAAAAAATTTCAGTGGCAATAAAAGTTATGAATCAAGCTGATCTTTGTTTTTTTCCCTTCATCTGGATCTGTATGACCTAATCAACAGATTGGATGTCAAATAAATAGTACACTGGGCCTTAGGAGGATTTTAATGGTGGATATCCAATCGCTGTTGTTTTCCTGTAATGTGTTCTTCCTGATATTTATATCCCTCTCAATTTTTGAATTGAGAACTAAAATGATCCATAAAAATGGATGAAACACATACATCATGGTAGGGCCTACAAAGCACCGATCACCAACCACCGGCTGGTGTCAGGGGAAGTAGCCCATCTGTTTCCTGCCTTCATACGACACGTACCTGCACCAGCTATATAGCTATATAGCTGGTGTGTGGTACACCAGCCAATCGTGCGGATTAGGAAAGTGGATTATGTACTGAGTAAACTTTGTGGGGCCCACCTTCACTCATACATTTATCCACTCCTTCTATTCATTTTATCAGAAAAGTTTAGAGATTTTGCCCAAAAATAAATCATATCCAAAGCTCAACGGACCACACCACCTGAAACCATGAGACTTGTACATCTATTATTGAAAAGTTCTTGGCATCAACAGAAGTTTAAGATCAAGCTGATATTTGCTTTTTCCAGCAGATATTTGTTTTTTCCCTTTATCCATGTCTGTGTAATCTTATGGACAGGTTGGATGAGAAGAAAATTTCACTGTGGACCTTAGGAAGATTTCAACAGTGGAAATCAATACTTCCACTATTTACTTAGTATGGTCCACTTGAGTTTTGGATATGCTTAAATTTGGGAATCAACTACTAAAATTATCTGGAAAAATGGATGGGCGGCGTGGATACACCATGTGGATACACCATGTTCATTCACAACGGGCTCAACAGAGTTTACTCGGTACGGTAAGAGCGTACTAATTAGTAACTCAGTACGCATTCCGATTTCACTGAATAGGTACTAACCCAGCCTGTTCAGAGCTTGGAATAAGCAAAGACTCCAAGGGCCATTGAAATAGTGGAAATCAATACTTCCACTATTTACTGTAAGTATGGTCCACTTGAGTTTTGGATATGCTTAAATTTGGAGATCAACCATTAAAATTATTTGGAAAAATGGATGGCCGGCATGGATAAACCACATTCATTCACAACGGGCTAAACAAAGTTTACTCAGTATGATAAGCATACTACGTAACTTAGCGATTTCACTGAATAGGTACTAACCCGGCCTGTTCGGAGCTTGGGATAAGCAAAGACTCCAAAGGGGCCGCTGCGCATCCTCTGTGGTGTATGAAATTTATCTATGCTGTCCGTATATTTTTTTCATATTATTTTAAAATATTATTCCAAAAATAATGAAAATAAAAGTCACAAGTGACCACATGGTAGGGATTAAATTCATACCATTGAAAAATTAATAAGGTCCACGGAAGTTTTGGATCAAGATGATATTATTTTTTCACTTCATCTAGGTGTATATGATCATATGAAAGGATTGAGTGGAAAATAAACGACATAGTGGGCCATAAGAAGGTTTCAACGTTGGGTGTCTTTAGCACCGCTGCTTCATATAGTGTGATCCACGGGGACCTGGTTCAACTAGTGAGGCTGCCACTAGCCAAGTGGATAATAGTCGGTGCTATGGGCCTACTATGATCTCTGTGTTTTATCTACACTATTCATTCATTTTTATACATTATTCTAATGTTTCATCCCGTAAATGAGGCAAATCAAAATCTCATATGAGTCACAAGAGCCAAATTATTCATACAGCAGGATTCATTATGAACATATCTACCTCAAAAGATAAGTATAACTCATAAGAGGAACCCATGCATGGATCACCAGTTGAATTTGATTGCTGCTTTGATGTTAACTTCTCTTTACACTCTACCGTTCAAAACTTCTCATCTTCTTTACTAGAGAATAGAGAGTTGGATGCAATGCATCTTTTTAATTTAGGAAGTAGGAATAACGTCTACTTGAGCACAATGCAATGTGCGTCCATTTTAAACAGATCACGGATTAGTGGATGCATTTTTTGTGAAAACATTGGCTAGATGTTTGAGTGTTCAAAACCTAAGTGAGGCTCTCCGTATGCTTCTGCAAAATCCACCTCGCCCATCGGTTTTGTGAGCTCATTTTAAGACGTGAGACTAAAAATGAACCGGATCCAATACTCAGGTGGGCTAAAAACGTGAGCATTGAAATGTCCACAATTGAAATATTCAAGGGGTCACCTGAGTCTTGGTTCATACCCGTTTTTTGTTCCATGTCTTAAAATGAGCTCACAAAAAGGATGGGCGATGTTGTTTTCACACAAACATTACATCGGCCCCACCTAGTTTCCTGGGCAGCAACTTCCCACCAAAGGTTCCGTAGGAAATCCGTCTGTGGAGGAAATGGCTTGGCTACTCACCCTGCCACGAGCCAACGGCTAGTAGTCGGTGCTCTGTGGGCCATCCATGATGTATGTGTCTCATCCATGTCATCTATCCATTTTAAAAGATAATTCGAGGGGTCTAGACCAAAAACGAAGTATATCTAAATCTCAAGTGGACCTCACCACGAGAAACAGTGTGAATTGAAATTATACCGTTGAAAATTTCTTGGTGTCCACAGAAGTTTTGGATCAATCTTTTATTTGTGTTTTCCTTTCATCTATGTACGTGTGATCTTATGAACAGGTTGGATGACAAATAAACATCACCGTGGGGCCTACCAAGGTTTCAATGGTGGAAGTCATTATATTCCCACTGTTTCCTGTGGTGTGGTCCACTTGAGCTCTAGGCTTGCTTCAAGTTTTGGCTCAACCACTAAAATTAGCCGGAAAAACAGATGTACGACGTGGATAACCCACACACATTCACAGTAGGCCCAACTGAGTTTACGCGGTACAACAAAAGCATACTGAGTAACTCAGTATGCAATCCGATCTCACCTACGGACAGGTAGAAGAGCTAGACTCCTGCTGAAGTGACGTCACTAGTTATGTGGGTCCCACCATGATGTATGTTTTGTATCCACACCATCCATCAATTTGGAGAGATGTGTAAATTTTATCCACATTGTACATCCATTTTTATATATCATTTTAGATTATAGTAGATTAAAAAAAGGCATATCTACGTATCAACTGGACCACACCACAAGAAGTAGTGCTAAGGATGGCCACCATTGAAACCTTTTTAGGGTCCACCATATTGTTTATTTTCCATCCAACCTGTTGATATGGTCATATACACTTGAATGAAGTGAAAAAGTAAATATCATCTTAATCTAAAACTTTTGGGGCCCCCAAGAATTTTTCAATGGTAGGAATTTAATCCCCATTTTGTGGTCCATTTGAGCCTTGGCTCTTTGTTATTTTTGGGATCATACTCTAAAATGGTATTTATAAATGGATGGATGGTGTGGATATAATTCATACATCTTGTTGGTCCCTTAGTGGCACATTGGAGCCTCATTCATCTCTTCCCCTATCCAACCATCCATTTATCTCACACAATCATAAAAACATCCATCAATCCATCTATCCAACCATTCCATATATATATATATATATATATATATATATATATATATATATATATATATATATATATATATTCAGTCATTCAAACATCCATTCATCCATCTATCCAACCATACTATCCATCCATCCAACATCCAACCATCTCGTTCATACATTTGATCATTCCATCAATCATCAAAACATTCATCCATTCATGCCATCTAACCATACAACCACCCCATCCATCCATCCATACATCCATCCAACCATCTCATCCATCCATTCATCCATCTATCTCTGTTAGCCATCTAACCATCCATCAAACCAACCCATCTGTCCATTCATTCTATCTAATCATCAAAACATCCATCTATCCATATCATTTATCCATCCAAACAACCACCCATCCATTTCCATCCTAACCATCCAACCATCTATCAATCTCATCCAAACATTCATCCATTCCATCCAATCATCCATCCCATCAATCAATCTATCCATCCGCCCATCTAACCATCCAACGATCCTATCCAATCATTCAAACATCCATCCATCACATCCAACCATCCCATCGATCAATCTATCCATCCGTCCATCCAATCATCAGATCCGTCCATCTAACCATCCAACCATCCCATCCAAACATCCATCCATCTCATCAATCCATCCTAACTATCCCATTCATCCATCCATCCATCCCATCTATTCACATATCGATCCATCCAACCATCCCATTCAACTATCCATCCAACCAACCATTCAACCATCCCATCAATCCATCCATTTAACTATCCCATCCAACCATCCAAACATCCATCCATCCACCATTCAATCGATGATTGGAGGTTAATCTGATGGTCGAAAGCACTTTGTGTTGTACGATCATTAATTAGGAGGTCGATCTTGTGATTGTCAGTGATGTACAACATTCGATTGTTGAGTGGAGACTTAATGAAGTAATGTACGATGATTTTCACCATCCGATAAAGGATTGGAGGTTGATCAGATGGTCAACAACATTTTATATCATTCGATTGTTGATTGGAGGTTGATCAAGCAATTGTCAGTAATGTGCACCATTCCATCATTAATAAGAGAATTGGTAACAAGATTTATGGTGGTTTGTACTGTTCAATCATTAATTGAAGGTTCATCATATGTTTAACAATACTTCGTGTCGTCCGATTATTGATTAGGAAGTCGATCAAGTGATTATTAGTAATGCACATTGTTCGATCATCAATCAGGAACTTAATGAAGTAATATACATTGGTTTTCACTGTTTAATTGATTAGCACACAGACAGATGAAGGAAAACTATTCATAAGAGTGCACAGGCAGCTGAAGGGAATATTAAATATCACCTTTATCTAAAACTTTTGTGGCCCTCAAGAAGTTTTCAATAATACAAGTTCAATTCCCACTAGTTCTTTGGGATAATCACTTAGGCTTTGGATATGATTAAAATTTAGCCATATTTCATAAAACACGCAACTAAAATGTATGGATGGTGCGGATTAGACACATACATCACGTGTGAGTTTACTTAGTGTTTTTAGCTTAGTGGGTGTTACTCATGCAATTACTTAAAGAAAGAGATAGGTGATGGGAGTGGATAAGCTGCCACATACCCGAGTAATACCTTAGTAGGTGTTACCCCTACCGTAGGGCCCACCTTGATGATCTGTTGGATATCTACATCGTCCATCCATTTGTATGGATCATTTTAGGATGCGTATTAAAAAATAAAGCATATCTGAAGATTTTTTATTTAGCCACTAGTGTGTTTTCTTTAGAAAAATTAATATTGGATTCTATGTGATTGGGAGGTTGATTAGGCGATTGTTTCCACCGTCCGATTGAAACTACATTTGTCATAAAAATTCTAATTTAGTATTTTTGCAACGACTTTAACTAGTCATTGCAAATAGTCTTTTCCATCACATAATTTCTTGTGGAAAAATTCATGCAACAAGTATTTGCAACAATAACTGTAAATTTTCACAAAAATGTTGACTTTTGTCGATGATTAATTTATAATATTGTTGTAAATACTCTTAACTAGTTGTCACTAAAATCTAGGAAAAAATAGTGAAAAAAGTTTTTGTGACGATAATTGCAGCTCATCACAAAAAATGTTGACTATTTGTGATAATTTACAATGTTGTTGCAAATTTTCTACCCTTTCATAATGAAATCACATTTATCGCAAAAAGTTTCAGTTGGTATTTGTCACAACGAGTTAACCTAGTCGTTACTAAAACAAATTATTTACATCGACTTTTGTGTCGTTCTAAAAAATAATATTTTGTAACAACATTCAATTCATCGCATAAAGTGGACATTAGCGATGACAATTGAAATGCGTGACGAAACGTCTTTCCCGCCACTTAATTTTTCCGAGAAAAATTGGTGGAAAAAATTTTTGTAACGATAATTACAACTCGTCACAAAATGTTAACTATTTGTGATGATTTACAATGTTGTTACTAATATTCTAACCTTTCGCAATGAAACTACATTCTTTGCAAAAAGTTTTAGTTGGTATTTGTCACAACGAGTTAACTTAGTTGTCGCTAAAATAAACTATTTGCATCGACTTTTGTGTCGTTGCAAAAAATAATATTTTGCGATGACACTCAATTCATTGCATAAAGTGGACATTAGCGATGATAATTGAAACGCATGGTGAAACATATTTCTCGCCATGTAATTTTCTCGAAAAAAATTGGTGGAAAAAGTTTTTGCGACAAGAATTGAAGTTCGTCGTAAAAATATTGACTATTTGCGATGATTTTCAATATTGTTGCAAATACTTTAACATTTCGCAATGAAACCACATTGTCGCAAAAAATTTAATTGGTATTTGTCGCAACAAGTTAACCTAGTCGTCACTAAAATAAACTATTTGCAGCGACTTTTGTATCGTTGCAAATAATAATTATTTGCGACAACACTTAATTCATTGCATAAAATGGACATTAGCAATGACAATTGAAAAGCGTGGCGAAACGTCTTTCCCACCATGTAATTTTTTCGAGAAAAATTATTGGAAAAAGTTTTTGTGACGATAATTAAAGCTCGTCGTAAAAACGTTGACTATTTGCGATAATTTATAATGTTGTTGCACATATTCTAACATTTCGCAATGAAACTACATTCGTCACAAAAAGTCTAATTCGATATTTTTTGAAATGAGTTTAACTAGTCGTTGCAAAATAAAATGTAAAAAAAGTCTAATATTTTATTTTCGCAACGAGCTTAACTAGTCATTGCAAAAGCTACTGTTTGCGACAAGTTTTGTGTCATCATGAATTTAGTTTTTTTCAACGACACCTAATTTGTCACAAAAAATGGCTATTAGCAACGACTGGTTAAGCTAAATTCAATGGGAAAGTTTTCGGAACAAATTTTGAGACGATAATTGAAGCTCGTCGTAAAAAAGTTGACTATTAGTGATGATTTAAACTGTCATCGCAAATAATCAATTTTATTATTTTTTTTAGTAACTTTGAATGTCATTGTAAAAAATTGACTTTTTGCAATGTAATTAGACTCGTCGCTAAAAAAGTCGTTGCAAAAAGTCTAATTCGTTGTAGTGATGTTGTGATTACCTTTGTCAAATCTTTGTCTAGCCTACATACGGTGGAACAGTCCTATTATACACAAATCTGCTCTGCTACCATGTAAAGAAAAAGGTGAGAAAACATTATGAATTTCTTATTATTATTTTATTTGGTAGAGTATCATATAAGTATTAATTTTGACAACGGATAAAATTAATATACAATATAACCATGATAAGAGATAAGGAAAAATAAAATAAAATCCTAAAGGAGTGAAATGTAAATATAGTCCTATAAATATTCTTCAACAACAGTAACCCACCCGATGGTCCGGGTGGATTTCACATAAATGTTATGGTGGCCCCATATTGCGAGCTGCCCATCATCATCGCTGTTAGGAATTGTTATCCATGTAAATGGAAATCCTAATGGTCTGGCTTCCCCGATTTGCTGAGGCTGACAAGCTGTTATATGCTATACGAGCTGGGCCAGATTAATAACTGAGCTTGATTTTTAAGCTTAAGCTTTGTTCTTGGGCTGTTACTGCAATCCAAGCTCAGGTCAAGGTGGGCCAGGCCGAGCCTGATGAGCTAACCTGGTCCATTGATAGCCCCATCGTTGAGTGGAGAAATATGAAACAGGAAAACACTTGGGTACGGCATGATGGGAGAACATAAGTTGTGCATGCAACCTTGGTTCCAGATGAGCAAGCAATGTCCGTGTGATATCCACTCTGTCGATTCCTTTCACTAGTTCATTTTGGGATGTGAGCTTAAAATTGAGACCGATCCAAATCTCAAGTGGGCTGAAATAGTCTAGCTGGAGTCCACCCCACGACATTTACACAAAGTCCGACCCAATTCCGCCCAGCCCAAGGCCTGAATATCCCTTTGGATAAATGATATTTTGGTGTGCCTCTTGTATGAGAGAGGGAGAGAATGAAAAAAAAAAAAAGTTTAGAAAAGACCTATTAGGCCGGGCCAGGTTTATGAGCTTTTGGGAACTAAGCGCGAGTTCCACATGATGGGCCCACTGGAGTTCCACGTGTTAACACTTTCAGTTTTCTTCCCTGGAATTGGAATGTGATGCACCACGGGAGCGGGGATGTGGTGCCCATCCTGGATGTGTGTATTCTGTATCCATTGTGTTCATCCGTTTTTCCTGATCACTTTAGGGCATTATCCAAAAATGAAGCATATCCAATTAAAAGGTGGATCATACCATAGGAAATAGTGGTGATTGATTATTAATAGTCCACAAAATTTTGGATCAAGTTGAGGTGAACCCTAAGAAGTTTTTAATGGCAGTGTTTAATCAACACTTTTTCCTGGAGTATGGCCCACCTCACAACTGGATCTTCTTAATTTTTGGTAATATGCTCTAAAGTGATCTGAAAAAATGGATGGAAGGAGTGGATACATAATACACATATCAATGCAGGATCCACGGCAAGGGCTGCACTGTCTTGGGTGAGGCCGGGTCTCACCTAATCGCTCCCCTCACCACACAGCTAGCAAGGGAATTTGTTGTAGTGTGAATTACACGTGGGCCCTACAATGATATATTTCGTTGATCCACACCTTCTATCTATTTTTTCAGATCATTCTAGTATGCAAGCCCAAAAACAATCTAGATCCAAAGCTAAAGTGGACCACACCACTGAAGATAGTGGGAATTGATGCTACTATTTAAAACTTCTTATGGCCATGGGTCGTCCAAATCACCCCCCCCCCCCCCCCCCCCCACATAAAAAATAATAATAAATATTAAAAAAAAAAAAAAAAAAAAACAGAGACCAATTTCATTGAAGGTATGAACAGAGATGAACAGATCCGTGTTTCAGGAGGGAAACACAAAAAGGCCGGGCCTTACCTATCATGAAAAAGTGCAGAAAAAAAAACTGCAGCCCGCCTGCAGAGAACAGGGCTTAATTGAACCCCAACCACGCGGCGGAAAAGGAAAGCTGAGCCAGACTGGAAGCTAGGCTAAACGAAAGAGGCAGAAGCTCAAAGGTCATCCAAATCCTCTCTCTCTCTCTCTCTCTCTCTCTCTCTCTCTCTATATATATATATATATATATATATATATATATATATATATATATATATATATATTAGATCCACGTCACGTATAATGGGTTCTGAAAAAAGACCACATCACGAACTGATTCACAGGGTTACCAAATCATCAACCATACGCTTGCAATACATCTAATGATGTACTACCATCGATGCCGTTCAAATAGTGGTCCAGCATGACGTTAGCATGATTTTCTCATCTGACTGTTGTATTTGTTTTAAAATAATATTAAACATTTGAATTTTCAAATTTCGGTGTTTTCCCTCCACATTTAAATTTTGGTATTTTTGAGGTGATGGTTTTGTCCCACATCGGATTTGACAAAAGAAATTCTCTTGTTTATATGATAGGCTTTTTGCCTAGGACTTGAGCCCCTTTCAGGGGGCATGTGAATTTGGTCCTGTGGGGGGATATGCCAATAGCTCAAATCTATGCCATTGACCACACGCGCGCGCCGAGCCGAGCCGTGCCGTGTCGAGCCGAGCCGAGCCGAGCCGAGTCCGCGTACGGGACGGGACGGGACGGGCTGGGCTGGGTTGGGCGCGGGTGCGGATGCCGGTGCGGGTGCGGGTGTAAATGTACTCGCGTGGGTGTGTGTGTATGGGTACTCGCAGGACTGTATGTACGAGAGTGTACTTGCACTTGCGTCTTTTCGTTTTAAACCAGAGAGATGCTTTCCTTCCGGTTGGTCGCCTCTGTTGGGTTTAAACCCAACGGACCTAACCTTTTGTAGAGGGTGCTTATGCACCATTTCGGAGTCTATATAAAGACTTCCGATTCCAGTTTCAAAATATGAAAATACTCTGTCTTATAAAACTCTCTCTGATACGGTTTTACCATTGTTACTGAGTTCATTGCTGAGTCAACTCAGCACTTTCGGATTAAACTGCAAGTAGTTTGAGCCCATGTACAGTGAGTGCACCACTGGGACCGGGTCATAGTCGTTGTATCCTGGAGGTCGATTGCTCTGGTAACCTGTTGCACTTGGGACGCTGTCCAAGGGGAGCAAATTCGATTTCAAGCCGAGTGACTCAGTCACGCCTCGACTCAATTCAATAAGTTTTTCTTTCTCTAAATTTATTTCCCTTTTTTGGTTCTCGATTTTATAGTCTATTTAATTCAACATTTTATCCAACAATCTTAAAATCGAATTTGTGTTGAATTACATAGACTATGGCTACAGTAACAGTAAATGCTTCTACTGAGTTAGCCAAAATCGAACCGTTCGCTGGACAATCTTTTAAACTGTGGAAACAGAAATTGATGTTCGCTCTTACCACCCTAAAAGTTTCATACATTTTATCTGAATCATTTACTATAGATCCAGCAAATCAAAATGAAGTAGCAGATGAAAATAATTGTAAAAATTATATTCTAAACTCTTTATCCAACGAATTATATGATGTGTATGCTTCTTACGCCTCTGCTAAAGACATATGGATTGCTTTAGAAAAGAAATACATATTCGAAGATGCATGCGCTAAGAAACATGCAATTGCTAATTTCCTTCAGTATGAAATGACAGACGATAAATCTGTCACAAATCAGATTCACGACTTTCAAAGTTTAATTCACGAACTATCGACAGAAGGAATTAAGTTGGATGAGGTGTTTCTGTCAGGAGCGTTAATAGAAAAGTTACCGCCCTCCTGGAAAGAATATAAAAATAGAATGAAACATAAGAAGAACGGTGTTTCTTTGGAAACCACTATCATACACATACGAATAGAGGAGGCCAATAGAATCAGGGACCAAAAAGGAACTAAAAATGAGATAGATTCAAAAGCGAATCTTGTGGAATCAAGTCGGACAAATAATAAGAAAAAGGACAACTGTCATAACTGTGGCAAACCTGCACATTATGTAAATGAATGCAGGCTCAAAAAGAAGAATGCAAACAATCAATTTAAGAAAAAGAGAAATTGCTATAGCTGTGGAAAGCCTGGGCATCATGTTAAAACCTACAGGCTTAAGAAAAATAAAGATAAGCCGCAAGCTAATCTTACAGAAACAGGCAATGAGTCTGACATAGTAGTGGCTGTGGTGTCAGAAGTCTTCCTTGTAAACAACTTAGAGTGGGTGCTAGATATTAGTGCAACTAGACACGTGTGCAAGGATCGTAGCATGTTTATCTCCTACCAAGTATCAAGAGATCATGAACAGGTGTTCATGGGAAATGCAAGAACGTCTTCAGTTGTAGGGAAAGGGAAAGTACTTCTGAAACTCACTTCTGGAAAGACTCTAATGTTAAATGATGTCCTACATGTGCCTGACATTAGAAGAAACTTGGTCTCTGGTTCGCTCCTCAATAAGGCTGGTGTCAAATTAGTATTTGATTCAGATAAGCTTGTAATGACTAAAAATGGAACCTTTGTTGGTAAGGGGTACTGTAGCGATGGTTTATTCATTGTAAATGTATCCAATGATAATAAGAAAACATCTAGTTCTATTTATATCGTTGAACCTTTTTATCTATGGCATAATAGATTACGTCATGTGAATGTGACATCTTTAAAGAAAATGAAAAGATTAGGTTTATTACCTAATATATCTAATGAAGAGTTTGAAAAATGTGAAACATGTGTAGAATCAAAATTTATTAGAAAACCCTTTAAACAAATAGAAAGATCATCTGTTCTATTAGAGTTGATACACAGTGATTTAGGTGATTTTAGAAATCACATGTCTAGAGGTGGAAAAAGATATTATATAACTTTTGTAGATGACTACTCTAGGTTCACTAGAGTATATCTATTAAGGAACAAAGATGAAGCTTAGATGCTTTTTCTAAATACAAAATTGAAGTTGAAAATCAATTAAATACAAAAATTAAAAGACTTATAACAGATAGAGGAGGTGAATATGAATCTTCTCAATTTAGAGAATTATGTGAAAAGAATGGAATAATTCACGAAACTACAGCTCCTTATACACCAGAACAAAATGGAATAGCAGAACGTAAGAACAGAACTCTAAAAGAAATGATGAATGCCATGTTAAATAGTTTAGGCTTACCCTCAAATATATGGGGAGAAGCAATTCTGTCTGCTTGTTATATCCTAAACAGGATTCCATCTAAATCTTCTGAACAAACACCATATGAACTTTGGAAGAATCATATTCTTAGTTATAAATATATTAAAGTGTGAGGGTGTCTTGCTAAAGTAGGATTGCATGAAACTAAAAAAAGAAAATTAGGTCCTAAAACGACCGACTGTGTATTTATAGGGTATGCACAAAACAGTGCGGCCTATAAGTTTCTAGTTTTAAAAACTAAGGATAATATTCTAGATCCTAATACAATTATAGAAGCTAGGGATGCATAGTTCTTTGAGAACGTATTCCCTATGAAATCTAAATCTATAGGAATAGAAAAAGTTAATGAATCAGATTTGCGTCTACTAGTAAAAATGCTTACGAGAAAGTGGTAGAAGAGATACAACCAAGAAAAAGTATTAGAGTTAGAAGAGAAACTAACCTAGGAGATGATTTTTTTACATTCTTAGTAGAAGATGATCCTACAACTTATATACAAGCTATTACCTCTCCAGATGCAACCTTTTGAAAGGAAGCAATAAATGATGAGTTAGAATCTATTATATCTAATAATACTTGGGAACTTGTAGACCTACCACCTGGTAACAAACCAATAGGCTGCAAATGGGTGTTTAGAAAGAAACTAAAACCAGATGGAACTATCGATAAGTTTAAGGCTAGGTTGGTAGCGAAAGGCTTTAAACAAAAGGAAGGAATAGATTACTTTGATACATATTCTCCTGTAACTAGGATTACAACTATTAGAGTCTTAATAGCGATAGCCTCCATATATAAACTAGTGGTACACCAGATGGATGTTAAGACGGCTTTCCTAAATAGAGACTTAGAAGAAGAAATATATATGGAGTAACTTGAGGGTTATAAGATATTAGGTAAAGAAAATAAAGTATGTAGACTAATTAAATCACTATATGGTTTAAAACAGGCTCCTAAACAATGGCATGAAAAATTTGATGGTGTTTTAAAATCAAATGGTTATCATATAAATGATGTAGATAGATGTGTATATAGTAAAATTTCTGAAAATGATTATGTTATTATATGCATTTATGTTGATGACATGCTTATTTTTGGAACTAATATTAAATTAGTTAATGCAACTAAGAAATTCTTATCATCTAAGTTTGACATGAAAGACTTAGGAGAGGTAAGTGTAATCTTGGGGATTGAAGTAACTAGGAAAAATGGTGTTATTATATTATCACAATCTCATTACATTGAGAAGATATTGAGAAAGTTTAACCATTTTGACTGTTTACCTGTCAGTACTCCTTATGATTATAGTGTGACTCTCATGAAGAATACAGAAAATAGTGTGTCTCAATTGAAATATTCCAGAATAATTGGTAGCCTCATGTATCTAACAAACTGCACTAGACCTGACATAGCTTTTGCAATAGGAAGGCTAAGTAGATATACACATAACCCTGAAAAAGAGCATTGGAATGCATTGTCTAGAATTTTGCGATACCTAAAAGGCAATATGGCATATGGTTTACATTATAATGGTTATCCTACTATATTAGAAGGATATAGTGATGCTAACTGGATCAGTGATTCAGATGAGACAAAATTCACTAGTGGATATGTCTTCACTTTGGGTGGAGGAGCAGTCTCTTGGAAGTCCACCAAGCAGACATGTATTGCTCGGTCGACTATGGGATCCGAGTTTATTGCCTTAGAAAAGGCTGGATCAGAAGCTGAGTGGCTTAGAAATCTCTTAGCTGATATACCATTGTGGCCAAAGCCTGTATCGGCTGTGTCTATTCATTGTGACTGTCAAGCAGCTATAGCGAAAGCAAAAAGTAAAATATATAATGGAAAAAGCAGGCATATTAGACTCAGACATAACATAGTGAAACATATGTTGCATGATGGAGTCATATCTATTGACTTTGTGAGGTCAGAAAAGAATCTAGCAGATCCTCTGAACAAAGGACTATCTAAAAAGTTAGTCAATGATACATCGAAGGGAATGGGGCTGAGCCTAATATATGAGCTGCCAGTGTCGGTAACCCAACCTATACAAGTGGAGATCCTATAAGATAGGTTCAATGGGTAAACAACAAGACACGAGGTAGACGATTGCACTGAGTTATATGAGCCCCTTATATGGTGTACAGTGCGAGCAGCAACGCAGAAGGTTGAGTTTTTAGAACTCTTAATGGATCCATAGTCATATATTTGGTGGTGTATACAGTTGCTGCATACACTTGATGGAATTCACCTATATGAGTGTGGAGGTGGAGGCCGCTTCCTATGAGAATATAGGCGAATTCTCTAGAGCACTCATGAAATCCAGGTAATAGTGTATGGCCGAAACGCACCGAACCACAGAATCACTTGCAGAGGAAGAGTTGTGTGAGTGGCATGTACTTGCGATCTACATTAAAAGGATTCAGGTTCAAGACTATGGTGTCACCTGATTCCTGTAGACCTGTCTTGCTTACTCTAATGTCGGTTCAAGTCTATGGTGACACCGGCACCATTGCACAACTATTTCGCTTTAATCCGAAAGTATTTTATTTTAAAACATGTGGGGGATTGTTGTATTTGTTTTAAAATAATATTAAAATTTTAAATTTTTAAATTTCGGTATTTTCCCTCCACATTTAAATTTTGATATTTTTGAGGTGTTGATTTTGTCTCACATCGGATTTGACAAAAGAAATTCTCTTGTTTATATGATAGGCTTTTTGCATAAGGCTTGAGCCCCTTTCAGGGGGCATGTGAATTTGGTCCTGTGGGGGGCTATGCCAATAGATCTAATCTATGCCATTGACCACACACGCGCGCGCGCGCGCCGAGCCGAGCCGTGCCGTGCCGAGCCGAGCCGAGTCCGAGTCCGTGTCCGCGTCCGCGTACGGGACGGGCTAGGCTGGGCGCGGGTGCGGGTGCGGTGTAAGTGTACTCGCGTGGGTGTGTGTGTGTATGGGTACTCGCAGGACTGTATGTGCGAGAGTGTACTCGCACTTGCGCCTTTTCGTTTTAAACCAGAGAGATGCTTCCCTTCCGGTTGGTCGCCCCTGTTGGGTTTAAACCCAACGGACCTAAACTTTTGTAAATGGTGCTTATGCACCATTTCGGAGTCTATATAAAGACTTCCGATTCCAGTTTCAAAATATGAAAATACTGTCTTATAAAACTCTCTCTGATACGGTTTTACTATTGTTACTGAGTTCATTGCTGAGTCAACTCAGCACTTTCGGATTAAACTGCAAGTGGTTCGAGCCCGTGTACAGTGAGTGCACTGCTGGGACCGGGTCATAGTCGTTGTATCCTGGAGGTCGATTGCTCTGGTAACCTGTTGCACTTGGGACGCTGTCCAAGGGGAGCAAATTCGATTTCAAGCCGAGTGACTCAGTCACGCCTCGACTCAATTCAATAAGTTTTTCTTTCTCTAAATTTATTTTCCTTTTTTGGTTCTCGATTTTATAGTCTATTTAATTCAACATTTTATCCAACATTGACTTGGTCATTTAAATTTGGGCCACTGATCATTTTCTTTTTAAAAGTTTGTTAAATGACCGCCAACTGCTAGCAGTAAAGAATGCAAGGTCAACATGACTTTCAAGCTATTCTTAGTCAGCAATGGGACCCACACGTAACTAATCCTCGTCAACAATCCTCTCTTATGATAGTCTATAAAATGGCCGATCTGTAAACCATCTTCGTTCATCGATAGAGATTTGAATGGTTTCCATTTCCTTTAAAGATGAGGCATGGCGCTGTGGTTGTTTTGTTATTGCTTGTTACTGTTACAGCAAGTTTTCTTGCAAGAGATGTTGTGGGCGTGGGCGTGAACGATAGCATTAGCAAAAGAGGCTATGGAGGTTGGCGTGATAGAGCTTGTGCCGGTGGCGGTGACGATAGCAATAGTATTCAATTTGGTAGTAATCGGAGATTCGCCGGTTATTTTAGCAAGTTGTGCCGACAAGGAAGAAGATTGACGAGCAGTGCATATCATGATAGCTTCAATCTTCCAGGCAACTGAGCAGATCAAATGTTTCTTAATGATTACCGTTGTGGCGGCAGTGGTGGGGGTTTCAGTTACGGTCACCCTTGAGTCAACGGATCGGTTTTCATTCATTCAGCTCATATACTAGATATAATAATAATAATAATAAAAGAAGCATAGGTGGATTTTAATGGCCTGAGGTGGACTCCTGGCACAAGTGTGTGTGTGTGTATATATATATATATATATATATATATATATATACACGCGCGCGCGCGCTGACACCCCCACACATACTCATGCACTCGCACTAGTACTAGTGGATTTAACCACAATGGGTACTCAAACCCATGACTTTGTGTTGAAACGCTCGTAAGTCTGCCATGGAGGCCAAAAGTTAGATGGTACACTCATGGGTTAGGTCAGATTTGTATGTAAAATAGAGATCATTGGAACTATTAAATAGAGCATTCAAATCATACAACGTCCCTAACCATCCAATAAGTGGCTAGCAACAAGAGAAATGAGTAGGCATTGTGATTGTGATACAGGAATTGCTTTCTCACAAGCATGTCACATTTCTAAAAGATCCAATCTCCCCAAAAGGTGGGGTGCAATATGATGGTCAATTCATCGATCAGGACACCGCATCAAAATCATTGGCATCCGATGGTGTGTGTTAGACTGTTAGTGTACTGGTGTGGGTCACACAATGAATGGATCAGCATTATTTTCATAATAGGTAACATTGGTGGTGCGGCTCACATTTTTCATGTATTCGATATTTTACAGATGTGCTGTGTTAAGGGTAAATTTTGGCTGATACAGCCGCTATATATATCTGATTGCTTGCCTTCCGGATTATAGAAGTTTCATTAAATTTTCTTTTATACACTTTACTTATATGACCAATATATCTTTTGTACTAAACCCAATTTATTTTTGGGATTTTTATCCCGAAAAAATTCCCAAAATTCCTCACAAATGCTAATTTTCCAGGAAAGATTTTAAAAAATAAAATAAAATAATAAAAAATAAAAATCCTTAAGCTTTCTTATTTACCTTTGGAACCTATTAATGAAAATAAAATGATCAATTTTGCCTTATTTCTATAATTGCATGGGAATTCAGAACACCTGTATATCACAGAAGTTGGGTTTTGCTAAGTAGTTGTGTCCAATGAAGCTCATGTGCACACCACATACATGCGGCACTAAATTTAATCCATTAATCAAGTTATGCTTTCAAAAATTAAAAAATGATCACTTGCGGACTGGTTCGTACGACCTCAAGTACGTATGAACCTTGATGTCAGATACGGATTGCGTATTGACAGCGTTGGTAGCGAGGTAGAGCTACTAACAGTGCTCTGTGAGACCCTTCATGATGTATGTATCCTATCTATGCCTTCCATACATTTTCCAAACTATTTTATGGCACCACCCCCAAAAATGAGTAAGATCCAAATCTCATATGAACCACACCATAGGAGATAGTGGTGATTGAACACTTACCATAAAAAACTTCTTAGGGTCCACAAAAGTTTTGGATTAAGTTGACAGTTTGATTTTCTCTTCATCCAGGTATGTGTGACTTAATCAACGGGTTAGATGACAAATAAACATTATAGTGAGCCTTATGAAGTTTTTAATGATGTCAATCGCCACTATTTTCTTGTGGTGTGGTCCACTTAAGATTTGGATCTCCCTCATTCTTTAGCTAATAATCTATAATAATCTTAAAAAATGGACAGTTTTGATAAAACACATATATATCACGTGGGGTCAACAAAGCACTCTCGGTAGCCACCCGGCAACAGACGCAGTCAGTACACAATCTGCGTCCTGAATTCTCGGACAACGATTGCCATTGGCCAATGGCTAGTGGTCGGTGCTCTGTGGGACCCACCATTATGTATGTGTTTCATCCATTCTTTCAGATCATTTTATGGTATGAGCCCCAAAATGAGGTTGATCCAAATCTAAAGTGGACTGCACAATGTTGATTGAACGCAGACCATTAAAAACTTCTTGGAGGCCACAAAAGTTTTAGATCAAGCTGATATATATTTTTCCCTTTATCCAAGTCTGTATCACCTAATCAACAGGTTAATCTCAAATAACCATTACAATGAGTCCTAGGAGGTTTTTAGTGGTTGACATTCAGTCACTATTGTTTTCCCATGGTGTGGTCCACCCGAGATTTAGATCTACCCCATTTTTGAGATCGAGCCTTAAAATTATCTTTCAAAATGTATGGACGGTATGGATAAAACACATGCATCATGGTGGGGTCCACATAGCACCAGCCACTAGCCACGTGGCTGGTGGCAACGTCACTTAGCCAAACCGACACGAGGATTCTATGGGGAAGGCTTTCTTAGGAAGTTCCTGCGCAAGGATGCTGGGTGGGCCCCATAGAGATGTTTTTGAGAAATTCAACCCACCCATCCTTTTTACCATATCATTTTAGGACGTGCAACAAGAAATGAGGTGCATCCAACACTCACGAGGGCCATACAAGAGGAAACGGTGGGCATTCAGTGAGCATGAAGCATTCTTATGTCTGTAAAATTTTTGTATCATGCTATACTTTTGGTGTTCTCACTTCTTCCCATTGGAAATGACCTTGTAAATTATTTGGATAGCATATAAACATCAAGGTGGATTCAAGGAAGGTTTCAATTGTAAGAATTTTTTCCCCCAATTCTCTCGCATTGCTACATCAAAATCTCTCCTTAGGAACAATTTTCAACCATGGCTAAAATGGGCGTCACAAAAAATTAAGGACGGTTGAAAACCGTTCTTGAAATAGGGCATTGCAAACAATTAGGGATGGTTGAAAACCGTCACAAATTTTCAATTTCCAACCCAACTTCATTTTTGGGAACGGTATTTTTCTAATTTAGAAATGGTTTCAAACCAAAAAACCTTGTGACTGCGAGCAAAAGCCAATAAAATTGTAGCGGCACATTATACAATTTTAAGCACGTGAGAAAAGCCTGCATCAATAGTAAAGATCAGGGGTGTACATCGAGTCGACCACTAGCTGACCTCAGCTTGGATTCGGCTCGGCTCAGTCCTCAAGCCTGATTAACCAGCTCGACTCGGTTCGGTCAGCAGCTCGGGCTAGTTTGAGCCAAGATTGAGCCGAGTTCGCCATTGCAGCATTTTCACAAACACTTTGACTGCATCTTCAAAATCTCACTGTATTTGAGATGGCAACAATGGATTTATAAGTATTTTATTAAACTCCTTCTAAGCAACATAAAAATCAAGAAAAAAAAGGTGTTGGTTTCATATAAATACCTTCCTTGCCACCGGCCACACTTCTTTGAGTCATTTCATCAAACACTTGGTGATCAACATCAATATTAACCAAGTCACCGAACTAGTTCGATTCGAGTTGGGTTTGATCCGAGTCGAGTCGAGCTGGGGCCAGTTCGAGCTCGGCTCGAACTCATTTTCAAGCTCAAAAAATCAGCTTGACTCGGCTCGAACTCAACTTCGAACCGAATTGAATTGAACTTTTTCAAGTCAAGTCAAGCGAGCTAACCGAGCTAGCTCGGTTCGTGTACACCTTTAGTAAAGATTCACCAAAATGCACAAAAAAAAAACATCCAAGTTGATATACCCTTTTCTCCAAAAACAAGCATGTATTTGAAGTCAATTTTTAATTTAGGCTAAACCTTTATTAATTTTAGGAACAGCATTTTTCCTTATTTAGGAAGGATTTTAAACCCTACTCATTTAGGAAGGGTCGATAAAAGCCATACAACTATTGAGAAAAGCAATATATTATTATTATTATTATTGGAACCTATATTTTTTAAAAAAAAATATTTGAAATACAAATAATATTGCAGTACAATTAAACAAGGTGCAAGGCATACGGACCTTGACAAGATACATAACCATCACCATGATACTGAACACCATCCACTATAGGGCATTGACATAATCCACCCCTGAAAGTGTCCTGAACAAACAGACAATCCAAAGATCAGTGAGAAATGAGAAATAAGACATCATCACTAAAAAACCCACCTCTATACAATGGTCGTATGTTTTTACCACATGAAAACTATCTTAACATGTATCATTCACAAGATGCATTTAACATAATCTCATTCACAATACCTTGCAAGCAGAAATATTCAATTTCTAGTTCTGCCAACAGTCGTCATTCCTTTCTAGGCACTAGTTAGTCTCAAGAACTGTAAACACAACAGGAAAACCCAATAAAAATTCAATGCCTTGACCCCATAAGGAATTTCTGGAAACCAATCTCGACTAGAAAGCCGTAGGCATGTGTTTAACCTCCATTCAAACCATATGTTTGTTAGCATAAAGATAGACTTGCTGATGCTTTATGCCATGAGAATTTCACCCTCTCTATTAACTGCATTGTACCACAACAGCATAATCACCAAATCATGTGGATGATGAACAAAATCATGAAATCCAGTAAAAAAAAATGAACTTCTTTGTTGCTAGCACTGATAGCTCAACCAAGCAAAGAAGAGACAATCTTCTAGCCAGCAAGATTAGAAAAGAGTGACCTAACGTAACCAAATCAAGAGAAATAGAAGATGCAAAATAGGGGAAAAGCAGCCCAACACCACCAAGACCATCCTATGTCAGTATGTTTTGCAATGAATTATGCCAACCATGGGAACTATGAAATCCAAATGCACTATTACATCAAATGTTGAAACTCGAAAGCAACCATTCAAGTGACTGTTCTTGAATCATAATACAAAATCAAAGCAAGGTCACTGATACGAAGGATTTTTGTCCTTAAAAGTATATGCTAAGAAATAAAGAAACAACTTAAAAAGAAAAAAGTACAGCTTTGACAACATAAATGGATAAGTATTGCAGACTCCATGCAATGCAAATGTTCATCAGATCATGGTGATAAGGCCAAGAACTGTCTGTAGAACTGCAAATGCAGCTTGGAAGAAGAGCAAGAATCCATTAATTATCTTTCTTTCATCAACTTGGGGAGAACCCCAACTGACCAAAATCTTTTCATATGCATGTTTTATGTCTCCGTTTTCTACATACTATTGAGGTAGCTTAAAGAAGCTTGGTATTTTCATTTTTTAGTGCTTTCAACATAAATATGTATGGACTTTTTTTTTTTTTTAATATGTATGGACTCATTAACAACAAAATGGTGTTAGTGTACTAGTGTACAAAGGAGGGAAGAACGTCATAGGATACATCACTTATCTTAATGGTGCCACTCTTGCTCTCCTCCATCTCATTCTCCAGCATTTCTTTAAAAACTGGAGATTTGCTTATCCATACAAGAAACTTCGAACAAGCGTAGTTAGACAAATGTGTTCAAAAAGTTCTATCTAAATACAACTTTGAGGCTAACTAGACGGCCCCAAGATAAACATGAATTTAGTATCAGTGCTACATATGCACGCCACAAAATCACTTACACATGCATATGCATAAGGTCATGCGTGTGCATGATGGGGTTTTCCTCTTCAGTTCAGGGGAGAAAATTCGGAGTGTTTCACCGTGCTACTCGACCGGTCGTGGGTGGCACTCGACTGGTCGTGGGTGGCACTCGACCGGTCGAGTGGGGCTCGACTCAAAGTCCAGTGACCATCTGATGATTTTCTCCGAGGTGCTCGACCAGTTAAGGGAGGTGATCGACCAGTCGAGTGGGCCGCTCGACCGGTCGAGGACTTGGTTCGACCAGTCAAGATTACGCAGGTTTGAGTCCGAATCTTGTGTGGACAGTGGAAATCTGAGTCCTTTCGCAACAGGATGCGGAATGGAGTTTCCTAAACTATAAATAGGGGTACCTAGGGCTTTTCTAGGTAATGCAAGAGGGTTTCCTAAAGCTTTATAAGAGTTTACTAAAGGGTTTAGGGTTATTAAAGGTGAGAGAGTGAGAGAAAAGAGAGAGAGGAAGCTTATGGAAGGGAGTCGACGTCTCAGCGCTTCTATGTCCTCGTGATTGGTGAGATCTCTCCGTTTTCTTTTTATTATCTTATTGTTTATCCACTCCTACGTGAGTGAAGAAGATTGTAACATTTTACTTCATAGTGGATTGTTGATCTGGACGAGGTCCCGTGGTTTTTACCTCTTTGAAGGTTTTCCACGTAAAAATCTCTTGTGTGGTGTGGTTTGTACTTTGATTGTTTTTCATTGTTTTATTATCCCATAATTTTAGTTTGTTCTAGGAGGCTAGATCCTAAGGTTTTGTGAAAGGCCCCCAACAAAGTGGTATTGGAAGATGGCTCATCAAGGATGATCAGCCTCAATGGTTTTACTGGACCATATGGAAGGCTAAGATGGAAGACTCGATTTATTGCAAGGACCTATATTCTCCAATTTTAGGCATATCAGTAAAATTTAAGGATATGTCTGATGATGATTGGAAGAAGTTGGACCGGAAGGCGGTGGGGTTTATTAGACAATAGTTGGATGATTCTGTGTTCTACCATATGTCTATGTAGACCTCAGTCGCTAGCCTATGGCTGAAATTGGAAGGGTTGTATGAGAGGAAGACAACCAGTAATAAAATATTCCTGATAAGACGACTTATAAATCTTAAGTTTAAAGCTGGTGGTTCTGTGGCTGAGCACATGAATGAGGTCAGCAATATAGTGAACTAGCTCTCCACTATGAAGATGGTCTTGGATAATGAATTACAGGCTTTGCTATTGCTTAGTTCATTATCTGACAGTTGGGAGACATTAGTGGTGTCTCTAAATAACTCCGCGCCATATGGAAAGATATCCATGGAACAGGTAACCGGTTGTCTCTTCAATGAGGAGACAATAAGGAAGTCTCAGGGGTCTACTCAGCAAGAGGCTCTTATGACACAGGAATGGGAGAGAGGAAAGAACGGGAAGGGTGAAAATTTTTGAGATAAATTAAGAGGCAAGTCAAGTACCAAGAAAGATGTTGAATGCTGAAATTGTAGTAAGAAGGGCCACTACAAGCATGAATGTCGTAATAAGAAGAACGACAAGAAAGGAAAAGGAAAGAAGAAGGAAGATGAATCAGACTTCACTGTGGTGGCTTCAGATGGCGACGTTGTAGTTATTCTTTCAGCAGATCACGATGCATATCTCACAGCATGAGTCAGGACACCAATTGAGTGATAGACTCAGGAGTTTCGTTTCATGCGACTCCACGCAAGGATTTCTTCACAAGCTACTATGGGACCGTGAAGAAGGAAAATTCTAGCATATTAAAGATCGTAGGGGTCGGTGATATTTGTTTGAAGACTGATGTGAGCTGCACATTGGTTCTCAGGAATGTGAGGCATATCCCAGTCCTTCATCTCAACTTGATGTCGACGGGAAGGTTGGATGATGATGGTTATGAAAGTTGGTTTGCTGGTGGGCGTTGGAAGCTCATCAAGGGTTCGTTGATCACAGCTAAAGGAAAGAAGTGTTGCACCCTTTACAAGATAAGTGTTAGTGTGTGCAAGGGTAGATTGCATGGAGCGAAAGATTCAGCCATTGACATGTGGCACAGGCGTCTAGGCCACATGAGTTAAAAAGCGCTTCAGGTACTAGTAAGGAAGCGACTCCTTCCAGACGTGACAGGTATACCTCTCAAAACTTGTATTGATTGTTTATCAGAGAAACGACATAGAGTTTCATTTGTTAAATTTACTTCTCATGTTAATAAAGTGCATGTATTAGATTTAGTTTATTCTGATGTTTGTGGTCTTATGAGGATAAAAACTTTGGGTGGGGCATTGTATTTTGTTATTTTTATAGATGATGCATCTAGGAGGGTTTGAGTTTATGCTTTAAAATCCAAGGATGAGGTCTTTGGTGTGTTTAAATTGTTTTATGCTATGGTCGAGAGAGAGCATCCGTACTGACAATGGTGGTGAATACATTGGCGACTTTCTTGAGTATTATAAGTCTCTGGGTATACGGCATGAACAGACGGTTTCCAAGACCCCCCAGCATAATGGTGTGACTGAGCTAATGAATCGCACCATTGTAGAGAGAATCAGATGCATGTTATTCCATGAGAAATTGCCCACGACGTTATGGGGAGAAGCAATGCACACAGTAGTATATCTGATAAATAGGTCTCCATTAGCCCCGTTGAATGGAGAAGTATCCGAGAAGGTATTGACTAGACAGGATCCATCGTACAATCATCTCAGGGTGTTTGGATGCAGGGCATCCGTTCACGTACCAAAGGACGAGAGGTCCAAGCTCGATATGAAGATTAGAAAATGTATGTTCTTGGGGTACGGTGATGAAAAGTTCGGTTATAGATTGTGGGATTCGACCGAGAAGAAGCTCGTTAGGAGTAGAGATGTGGTTTTCTTTGAAGATCAGTGTATAGAAGACATTGGTAAGCCAAAGAAGAACCAGCCTAGTTCATGGAGATAGAAGACATGAATCCGATTATTCCTCCCATGGTGCCTGATGATGGGGAAGTACAAAAAGGTGCAGATGACAGGGGAGTTCCTTCAGAAGATGGACCAGGGGAGCAGCCCCCACTTGATCCACCTGTTGAGCCACAGGTGAGAAGTTCATCTAGGGACAGACAATCATCTAAGAGGTACTCACTGCATGAGTACATTATGCTGACTGATGGAGGAAAGCCAGATGATTATTTTGAGGCCCTAGCCGACGAGCATAAGGAAGAGTGGTTGAAAGCTATGCAAGAGGAGATGGAATCCTTGCGTAAGAACCACACTTATGATATGGTGAAATTACCTAAGGACAAGAAAGCTTTGAGCAACAAGTGGGTGTTCAGAAAGAAGGTTGAGTAGAAGAATTCACAAACAAGGTTCAAGGCTAGATTTGCAGTGAAAGGGTTCGGTCAGAGGAAAGGCATAAACTTCGAAGAGATATTCTCACCAATGGTGAAGATGACATTCATACGGGTGTTGCTTGGGTTGGTAGCTAGCATGGATCTGAAGATAGAGTAGTTAGATGTTAAAATTGTCTTCCTTCATGGTAACCTGGAAGAAGAGATCTACTTGCACCAACTAGAGGGGTTCGAAGTCAAGGGCAAAGAGCATATGATGTGTAGGTTGAGGAAGAGCTTGTATGAGCTGAAACAAGCTCCACGGCAATGGTACAAGAAGTTAGACTTGTTTATGTTGAAGCATCAATATGACAGAACGGAGTCAGACCACTGTGTGTTCACGCATAAATTTTCATATGGTGATTTCTTAGTTCTGTCGTTATACGTTGATGACATGCTCATCATGATAAAAGACATCAAGAAGATCGATAGGCTGAAACAGAAGTTGGGCAAGTCCTTTGCAATGAAAGACTTGGGCTCGGCTAAACAGATCCTACGAATGGAGATAACCTGTGACAGAAGCAATAGGAAGCGTTGGCTGTCATAAGAGCGGTATTTTGAGAAAGTCGTAGAGCTGTTCAATATGAATGCAGTGAAGCTGATCAGTACTTCACTGGATGGTCACTTCAGATTGAGCGATAAATAGTATCCCAAGACGAAGGCAGAGGTGGAAGAGATGCAGAAGATACCCTACGCATCAGCAGTAGGAAGTTTGATGTATGATATGGTGTGTACACGCTTAGACATAGCATATGCAGTTGGTGTTGTCAGTCGGTATCTCGTCAATCCTGGCAAAGAGCATTAGGTAGCGGTGAAATGGATATTGCACTATCTAAGAGGCTCATCTAGGTTGAGCCTATGCTATGGTGATGAAAAACCTATATTAGAGGACTGTACAGATGTAGATATGACAGGCGACATAGACTCCGAGAAGTCTACATTGGAGTTTATGTTCACGTTTGCAGGGGGAGCAGTTTCTTGGCAGAGCAAGCTACAGAGGGTCTTAGCATTGTCAACGACAGAGGCCGAGTACATTGCAGTCATAGAGGCATGTAAAAAGATGCTTTGGATGAAGAGGTTCCTACAGGAACTTAGCCTGAAGCAGGAGCAGCGCGTGGTCTATTGCGATAGTCAAAGTGCTATACACTTGAGCAAGAATCTAAGTCAGCACTCTAAGTCGAAGTACATAGAGATTCGGTATCACTGGATTAGGGATACTTTAGAACAGAAGGTGTTGCAGCTTGAGAAGGTCCACACGGACGATAATGGGTCAAACATGATGACCAAAGCTTTGCTCAAGGGAGAGTTTGAGGCTTAGAAACCAGGCTAGCTTGAAGAAGGTGAATCCCTCCTGAGTCGGAAAGGAAAAAATTTGATGGGGTTTTCCTCCTCAGTTCAGGGGAGAGACAGTGCAGCGGATTGAAACTTCAAATTGTTTCACCGCGCTGCTCAACCGGTTGTGGGTGGCGCTCGACTAGTTACCATCTGATGATTTTCTCCGAGGTGCTCGACCAGTCGAGGAAGGTGCTAGACCGGTCGAGTGGGCCGCTCGATCAATCGAGGACTCGATTCGACCAGTCGAGCTTACATAGATTTGAGTCTGGATCTTGTGCGGACTGTGAAAATTTGAGTCCTTTCGCAACAGAATGCGGAAGGGAGTTTCCTAAACTATAAATAGGGGTGCCTAGGGCTTTTCTAGGTAATGCAAGAGAGTTTCCTAAAGCTTTGCAAGGGTTTGCCAAAAGGTTTAGGGTTATCAAAGGTGAGAGAGTGAGAGAAAAGAGAGAGAGGAAGCTTGTGGAAGGGAGTCGACGTCTCAACGCTTCTACTTCCGCGTGATCAGTGAGATCTCTCCATTTTCTTTTTATTCTCTTATTGTTTATCCACTCCTACGTGAGTGAAGAAGATTGTAATATTCTTCTTCATAGTGGATTGTTGATCTGGATGAGGTCTCGTGGTTTTTACCTCTTTGAGGGTTTTCCACAAAAAAATCTCTTGTGTGGTGTGGTTTATGCTTTGATTGTTTTTCATTGCTTTATTATCCGATAATTCTGGTTCGTTTTGGGAGGCTAGATCCTAAGGTTCGGTGCAAGGCCCCCAACAATGCCCACATAAAGATACTAGCATGTTGCATGTACGAAAACTTTCATATTACTATAGTTTGTCACAGTTCAATACTTCCAGTACTTACAAGGAACGGATGTTATCCTTAATTTCCCATAGATGATTATCGCCCTTTCGATGAGTTGTTGCATCAATGTCACAGATGACCAAATAATAGAAGGTATATGAAAAAACTAAGAGATCGTGATCTGATTCAAATGCTAACTTCAATACAAGAAAAGTGGTCTTTCCCTGCGGTTTGACCGCCGGTAAAGGCCAAAAACCGCCGGCAAAGCCTTTGCCCATGGTCAGGTACCGCTGGTAAAGGTGCAGTCGGTAAAGGCTTTACCGGCAGTCAGGACCTTTACTGATGGTTGTGTTGGACGCCGCTAATCGTCAGCTTTTTATTTAATGCTATAAAAGGCTACGGTTAAAATCCGTAGCTGTATATACTGCGGTTATAGTCCATAAGAAAACCGTAGCTGTAGATTTAAAAACATATGGCTACGAATTAAAATGATTGCTATAGAACTCACGGCTACCGATAACCCATAGCCATAGAGCAAATCTTTTTCATCAGCAAGAAAAGAGAGAGAGAGAGAGAGAGAGAGAGAGAGAGAGAGAGAGAGAGAGAGAGAGAGAGAGAGAGAGAGAGAGAGAGAAGAAGAAGAAGAAGAAAAGAAAAGGTGATACTCATGTATCCTAGTTTTTTTTATTATTATTAAACGCTGCGAATGTTATCATCCTTGCTCAGGCCTTCTCTTTCATTGGAGATGTTATCAAATGATGCAATGTGGTCGCTTAGACAACTATGCTTGGACCTGAATCCCGAAACCGGTGCCCTTGAGGCTAAAATTCCTCTCATTGCCCTTGTGTAGTAAACGTTGCAGTGGCCATGGAAGGACCGCCACCAGGCACGATGAATAAGGCTGGTCATGGGCCCGATGAGCATTGAATCCATTGAAGCCTAGCAAATCTATCTGACCTGCAGCCCACAAAATGAGAGAAGACCATAAATGAAAGGACTAAGAAAGGAAAATGGAAATCATTTAATATATTGAAATGAATAATCACATAAATAGAGTTTAAAGAATTAAACATTCAACATATAAATCCATGTTTCTAAAGTTACTTAATCAAGCCAACATTTACTAGATATGAAATATTAATGATAAAGCAAGCAAATGATACGTGTAACATCATCACAAAAGAGGAGTCAATAAATAGACTATTCTCAAAATTTTCTGAAATTGTTGCTGCAAAAGGGTTAATTTCCCTATGAGTCAGAAAATGGTAGGTTCTGGTAATATTCTCTCATTGAATTAGGTGTGAAATATTCCTTTTCACTATCTATTTGAAGGTTACCGATCAGATAAAGCTTCCACCCTCATTCTTTTTTGGAAAGATAGCATGCTTTATTAAAGCTTAGTTGATACAACCATTTAGAACAACCAGCATTCCTAGTCTAGTCAGCTACATTACCAGAGACCCCATATTGTTTGACAAAAAACTGTTCTAAGCAATTGTTACTTAAAAATATTTTCGTTCTTTTAACAAGCATCCTAATCTCTTACAAACAAGTTTCGTAGATATAGGCATGAATCAGAAAAAACACTTAACCATGATGTTCTTCCTTCCCACAACCCGCACTTGAAGGGAATGAGAAATCCTCACAATCACTGTCCATTGGTATGTCCAAACTTGTCATCAGTGTGGAAAGATGGGATCAAACTAGAGATATAGCAATGAAAGAAACTCTTCATCTTCAACATCCGTAGATTTCTGCAAAATGGAGGAAGCCAGATCCCTTGGGACCCTTCAAGCACAAAACATCCATTCACGGTGACATCCAAATCCACTGCCTTGCAGGACAAATTGGGGAACTGATCTTGCAGCTTACACTCCCCTAACCAGAAATCCTTCAAAAACTGAGCCCTCATCCCATTCCCCACCCAAAAACCAAACACTCATCCCGTTCCAAATAACCATAGTCTACACCAACAAACCACCATCCCGACTTAGAAGAGTTTGAAGTTCAAAACTGATGTAGAAACAAATACCAAAACAAATCTCTGTTTCTTCACAAATCATTATGAATGCTGCAACTTCCTTAGAAAAAGTGTATGAAGAAAATTAACAGTCTTTCAACAGGATGATATTCTAGTCAAGAAAATCAGGAAATATACCAAATAGCAACAGTAAATACACATTGTAATGTTTTGTAAGCAGTGTTCAGAGTATCAGTATCATTATGTATCAATGACCGAGGATACAGAAACATGTATCGGCATCGCCGATACTCGGGAAAAATATCGCCGTCTAAGGGAAACATTGGGAAAAAGGTGAAAATTTTCAGTGAAACTTCAGGACATGTTAAGAGACATGTTTAGATATGTAAAAATAAAAATATCGTAAAAGACAACTATATATAATAAGTTTCTTGCACTTGTCCAACCTGAATCTTCCTTTGTATGTTTATTAAATCTTCGAGGCTAGAGTATGTGTTTGAGTTTTCATAATTTTCCATTTCTAGCGGTAGCTAATCCTAACAGGTTCTATAAATCTATAACGGTTAAATAAAGGAAGATATATCAAATGGAGTATGGTTTTCACAATCTAATTTCACAAAAACCAGTCCATCCTTACATGTGGGCCCCATCAGGCCACAATCTAATTTCACAAATCATGCCAAACCAAGTCAACAAACAAAGTTGGCAGTGAAAATCACCCTGAAACATAACAAGGCAAAGATAGTTACACATTCAACTTATCTGCACAAGGGTTAATGAGAAAAGAAAAGTAAATAAAAGATTAGACAATGGCAAAAAGACACTGTTACCTTTTTCTCGTGATGATGATAAATTTGAGAAACACATTGCATAAGAGAAATAGATACTTGCCTGAACAAGGTAAGTTCATCCAAATGATATTTGTAATGAGAGGTTTCCTGAGGAAACAGATAACAAACTGTTATTCATCAAAATTATAAAGAGCAAAGGCTAGGAATGATTAAAAACAATATCAATATCCTCATCCTTAATATCATATAGGCTCAGAATCTTGCTAAATGCAACACATAGAAGGCAAATTTGTCAATCTACTTCCATGAAACAACAATTTTCATCTAGCATAGAAAAGCGAATAAGATAACAATGATAAACAACTACAGTAGAAAGACATGCTGAAAAACTTCCACATAATAAGCTAAATTAATGCAAGTCATAGTATAGAAACTAACAAAAAGAAAACCAAATTGAGGAATGGTGCAAAGTTCATGGACCAAAAAGATCACCAAAAATGAATTTTGCATGGACCAAAAAGTTAGAGAAAGAAAAAAAGAAAAATAAATAAATGAGAAAGAGCAAAACAAGCTTACCATCTCTAAAGAGTTACATTCCAACAAAGAAGCACAAGGATGGAAGCAGAATTGCCAAATCAGGTAACCATACTTGACCTGACCAATTCCAACCAGAGGGTCAGCCCAAGCCCAATCCAGCTTAAAGAGGACCTAACTGCAATTTTATATTCATGAAGGAGTAGCACACATTAGCAGTTAAAATTAGCTCACACTCCAAATCACCATTCATTGTGTTTCAGACCACCAAACAATGATTGTTGATTTGTCGGGAAGTTGTCCCGTGCAGTCCCACTTTGCAATATGGCGAAAACAAGCTGGCCGATTACAGAATGTGATGAGACATGTTCAGAGTCAGTTCAAAGAACACAAGAGATACTGATAGATACTGATATTCTTATAGAATTCTCTAAATACAAAGTATCTACTACATAGCTTGTAATGATACACATCTGATAAATTACAACTTTTAGCTGTTCAGAAATCCAGATTGTCCAAATTGCTGACCCAATTGTAGATGAAGCTATACATCACTGTCAGATCTTGTGGCTTTGGTGGTATCATAGGTCCCCACAAAAGAAAAGAAAACTAAGGGAAAAGCGATATAGCTTTTGATTACTTGCTGTCACCAACAAAGTCAGTGAAAACCACATCATCTTCAATTAAAAAACAATCAGTTGGTGGCCAAATATCAAGTTATGAGCTTACCTAGCAATATCAAGAGAAAATCTCAGAGCTTTAGAGGGCTGTAGACGTCCTTTCTTTTGAAGGTAATTTGCCAAATCTCCCTGAAATCCATCGAAGTACAAGAATCCATATGGTTTAATGACATACATAAATGTTACCTAGACAATGCAGTCTTCAAAATAATATTTTAAGTGATGCCATATGTATTATCAACATCGATGTAAATATAGAAATAAATAAGACAGGCCACAAGAAGTGCCACCTGATGTCCAGCAAAATCGCAACCTGTTAACAGTTTGTAATATGGCTGAAATATGTAGTGGCAAAGCCTTATGTAATAGAAGGTGACAAAGAACCTGTGTATATGTTCCAATCTAGGGTGAGCCTTTTTATATCAGACAAAGCAAATTATAAATCTAATCATGCAATAAAATAAGCACCTTAAAAATGATAAGAATAACAGTTGTTTGTTCTTCAAGAGCTGCTTTGCTCAACCATGTCGCTAAAATCATCATACCACCTTTGGTCAAAAACCTGAAAAATAAATTATAGAATGACTACATTCAGATAAGGGAACCAATTTTCTAACATCATCAGCTAAAGCTCAGAAACAAGGGATGTAAGTACCAGTGTAACACGACAGAATTATGTATTTGCAGAACCCATTCCATCAACTTCACCTGCCCAGAGAATGTCTCCTTTCCTCATTAAATTGCAAATGTTTTCCAGAAAAGTTTTATCGGAGTCCTCAATCCCAGGAATATTTTCTCCCGTGATAGCCGAATGAGCCGTCTTACTCTTGAACGCTAACCAACAAAAAAATCTCTAACCTGTAAAAACATATGTAGTTGTAAGTGTCTGAACTGCAAATCATAACTCTTGGCATATCTAACTAGGTGAACGAGACAGAAACAAGTAACAGATGAGCTCTCCAATATATAACATAAATTTGGATCACCAGAAAAAAAAAAAAAAGAAAGTATCCAGCTTATTGCAAATGTTTTCACTCATTGGCAACCCACATTCCAGAAAGAAAGAAAAAAAAAAAAAAAAAAAAGGTGTATAATGTGCTGAGAACTAGACAGAGGATGTATTACTCAGCAATCACGATGGCAGTTTCATTCCATTATCACAACAATAATTTCGAAAGGCAATACTGCAACACCAAAAGAAGACATTCTGGGAGAGAGGTCACAATTTTAATCCAAAAAGCTCCTTTAACCCAATATTAACCATAATCGGTGAAAAGTATGGTTTAACCATTATTGGCGAAAAGTATGGTGGCATCTCTCTGGAGCAGTCCATTTCTATCAACTCCACTCATCATCTAAGCCTTACCCCAACCAATTGGGATCGGCTACATGAATCCTTATATCCTCCATTCCACTCCATTAATACAACCTGCACAGAGAAATAAAATCCAAATGCTTAAAATCAATAAGACACTGAGCCAGTGACTTTCTACACATTTTTTTATTGATCTTAGTAGGCTAGAACAAAACAAGTATCTGCCTCCAAAAGGTCCCCTCTTCCCTCTGATTTACTAATCCAACAAGAAAAAAAAGGCACATCAACTCAACTAACTAAAACTGTGCCATCAACAGTTCAACATGCAGTATACAATTTCATAGCTCCTTTCTTTCCGAGTAGAGGATTATGAACCCCTTAGAGCTCTGTTCTTAAACTCTACAGGGAAGCCCCTTTGCGCATTTCCAACGACATGACATGTTCCCATCAGCTCACATGATGTTTCTCAAAAAGAGCATTAACTCCTCCATTTTATAAACACTAAAATATTGTGTGCTTTTTGGGAAACATCACAAGAGCTGATGGGAACATGTTATATTGTGGGAAATGTGCATGGGGACTTTCCCTGTGCCACCAATTTGTGGTGGAAGATGTCCTCCATTCAATGCCAAATATGCCAACTGGCACAAGTGCTCTTTGCCTCATCATTGTTAATTATGTTGGCACATGGGAATAACTGGATGTAGGGAACTGGAGTTCCAGGGAGAGATCTACTTCCAAAAAATTTCAGTTCCTAGAAGAACAATGCGTGGAATCCCACTTATTACATTTGGTTGATCACTTTAGAGTTCCATGGAACATTTCCATGGAAATCTATTCTTAGAACACAGCAACCATGGAACTCTATTTATTAGGACACAACAACCATGGAACTTAGGTTCCATGCATCCAAATTAGCCCTAGAGAAATGCAATAGCAGTTCATGCAAGGAAACATTGACCACAACATCTAGGCTAATGGCTACCTTTCTCACTGGTCTCCAATGGCTAGTGTGGTCATTTCTTTGATTGTAACACAACATCCTTGATTCCTCTTTATCTTCTGTTCTTAAATTTGCATTGTTCTGACATTATATGCATTGTGTGTGGACAGGAACTTGGTGATCCTCTTATTCTAATACATGAGAAGAAAATCTCAAGCATAAATGCAGTGGTAAAAGTGTTGGAGCTGGCTTTAAAGGTAAATGACTCCAAGTACTCTGTTTGGAATTTTTCCCTTCTATATACTAGAAATATCCTTGTAATTTGTTGTTTGATTGTGCATCTGGATTTTTGCATATGCATGTGGATCAAGTCAGCAAAAGTTAGCATCATTTCCACTATGGTAGCTCACATGTACGCACACATGTTCAAATGCACATGCATATGACCATATGGGGCCCTTCAGTGATGTGGAAAATCTAATTACACTCAAACCCAAACCCACTGGCAATAAAATCAAACCAGAAGATGATAATCCAAACACCAAATTCAAAATTGGATCTGTTTCCTATAGTGTGGTCCACCTGCGAATTGGATCTACTTCATTTTTTGGCTAATACACTAGAATGATCTGGCAAAATGGATGGATGGCATAGATTTACAATAAATATATCAAAGTGGGCCCCACAGTAAGGACCGAACCTAATCCGCTCACCATATCGTGTGGGTCATGGTAGAGGAGGACTACCAAAATAAATACTCTTGCATATGTAGGCATCTCAAAATGCAGAAAGCACCCCATACACCGAACCGAAATTGCATAAAAACACTTTAAAAAAAAAAAACCAGAGATTCAACACTAATACTCTGAAATCTCAGTGTATGATCAGGTTTGAATCTGAAAAATTAAGATAGGAGAAGGTCATGTCAGAAGTGGACTACCAATGTACATAGTCATGCGCATACAAAAACCAAATTACACAAAATACCCTTTACTACAGAACCGAGATTGCACGACATACACCGAAAATTCAGTGTATATATCAGCACCTTAGATGGAAATGAGGTTTGGATAGCAAGAACGCCGTCCGATGATGAAATCTCAGCTGCAATCTATCATCGCTCTGCTGTCTTAGATCTGCAAACGGAGAGAGAGACTGAGAGAGACAGAGATGGTAGAGAGAGGGAGAGTGTCGGTGATGAGTTCGAGAGTGGAGAGGGAGGGAGAGAGGTAGAGAGAGATTGAGTGGAGACAGAGAGGTGCAGAAAGAGAGCGGAGAGGGAGAGCAGGCGCAGAGAGAGAGAGAGAGAGAGAGAGAGAGAGAGAGAGAGAGAGAGAGAGAGAGAGAGAGAGAGAGAGAGAGAGAGAGAGAGGGCGGAGAGGTAGATCGGGCACAGAGAGAAAGAAATGAGGCAGCCGGTTAGAGCATTTGCGATTTTGATTAGGGCATTTGTGATTTTAATTAAATAGCAACACTTTGCCTGCGGTCGGCTTTGATTCCCGCGGGTAAAGGGTACCACCAAGTGCCGGTTCTGCCCTCCTTTCTTGTAGTGCTTCCAACAGTCCAAAAGAAAATCAACACAGGATAAGGCCACCACGTATTACTAGAAAAAAGAGGAGAGTCAGGGGTCCATTGTGCTTCTTCTTTTAAACTTCCAGATACTTCCTGCAATGCTTGTTCTTCTGAAGAAGATCCATTTCTATTTCTGCCTCTTCTAGTTCCTGCAACCATGGGGTAAAAATTATTCTATCAGTTTTGAGCTACTGTTTGTCAAAAGATTACAAAGTTGTACCTTTCGAAAAAAAAAAAGAAAAAAAGACTTACATCTGATAGAGTCTCCAAATGATAGAATCTCCAAGTCATTCTTCAAAGAACACGCTTCAAGAACATGCTCATACTACTCCCTATCCATTTCCTTAACCAAACAATATATTTTCTTCGATTCTCACGCTCTGTATCCAAGGTGATTGAGCAACATAGGTTAAGAAACTGTCCAAGTTATGGCACCTGCTGAAGATGTATCGTGAACCAACCATTAATCTTATTTGATTATCTGACTATCAGATTGGTGGATGGTTGACAGTTTAAAATGAAGAAAATCCAATGGTCCTATTTCCCCAAATGAGCGTCCACAAATCAGAGGTTAGGATTGTTTAACCAATCTAATCTTTGATTTTTGATTTGGCAACAGTGGGCTGCACAATCTAATTGGTTTTATTGAAGTTAATATATGCCATGTGAACAATTTTCGAGTGGCTGTGTATCAAGCATTATATGCAACCTGAGTATCATACAACTCTAAAATCAATACAAGTAATAAGACATACAACATCCAGACATTTCATCAAAATTATAAAATTTGGAACATTAGTAAAATGTGTGCATGCTATGGTATGTGTGTTGTGCATAATAATGGTAACCTGCAATGGTAAATAATCCAGTACCAAACACAAATTCCTAAACACACTATTGACAGATCCTATCACCATATGAACATGAAGTCAGACACAATTGATCCAACCTCTTAAATAATCAAAGCAAGTGTCACTACCTAGACTAATTGAACAGAGATAGGATTCACAAAAGTCAAAAAATCCCTCTTGTGGTTTGTGCACAATTTTTTTTTTTTTTTTTTTTGTAACCACAGCAGCTACTGGCCCCATTCATCGATATTTATATTTTACATAACTAACCTGCAGCCCAAGTGCGCGCGCAAAATACTCCGCAGATAAGTCCATTCCTCTAAACCTGCTGCAGGTCTTACACAAGGGGAGCTCAGCCATGGATTCAGATTCTCCAGCAAGGTAGGAGAGATCATCGGAATCTGAGGGCATTGTCCACTTCCCAGCCCTTACAGAGATCATCAGAATCTGATTCAATGTTTAGCTAATATTAACTATGAAAATCTCATAATATATAGACGAGTACAAAATATTAACTATGAAAATCTCATGTATCCAAGATGATATGAATAAAGAATTTGCCAAACAATGAAAGAAAAAGAACATACTTCAAGTGGCATACATCCAAGTAAACCAAAGATGACTTAGCATAGGCCTCTTCTCTGGTTAATCAAAACCGCTTCATCATCTGCCATAGAAGATCCCAGCAAGTAAATGAAACACCTACACAGAATGGTCCCTTTTTTGTCTTTTTTTTTTTGCAACAACCTGTCTTCAACCTTCAAAAACTGCGACATACGAAATCAAATTTCTAATACAGTAATAACAGGGGAATAAAAACCAAAAAGAAAGGAAAGGAATATCACACATGACAACCAAATGAACCCAGGCATTCCTTCCTACGAACTAGTGACACAACTCATGGGTTTTTCACAACTCATGTGAGGAAAACCCAAAACAAGCAAGCTAGAACAGATCCACCATGGTTTTTCACAACTCGCTGCAATTCCTTAAATTGAAAAAAATAATAATAATAAATAAATAAATAAATAAATCCAAACAAAGAAATCTCCAAAAAAGGTGAATTTCTGAAAATATCGATGAGAAATGCTAGGTTGATTGACATGAGGAGAGAATGAAGAGGCAATTTGCAGCACACAAACCAATATCAACTTTTGCAACATCTTGACCACTCATAACAGAGATATTTTACGTCTAGATTACAAACATCAGGTCCACAAATTGTGGTCCATCACCTGTGATTTGAAATAATGGCAGGGAAGTTTTAGATACTAAAAAACAGGATTTGGCTTCTAGGAGTTTACATGTAAAACCTTGTGGTCGAGATTCTCCTGAATCCACACCTTGTGATCTGCAGAAGAAGAGACCAATTGTTGATGACTGTTCATTCTAAAACTTTACATTTGACTCAAAACATTACAAGGAACATGATGCTTGTTTACATAAAACCATTAAATACCTAATCAAATTAACATAAGATACTTCTATGTAACACCCCGGACTTTTGCCAACCTAGAGTTAGACATCTTTAGGCAATGGGTCAACCATAACACCTTGGTAACTTCTCATAACTCAATTCCAAAGTCAAAGAAATCATTTAAAACTAAATTCTTTAGAAATTTAACGTGTATTAACTAGCACTATACTAGATTACCTGCGAAAGTAGCACTAACCACTTTAAATACGATCTGTAAGACCCAAAACCTATAGAATTGTTAACGCTACGTTACCCTAAAATCTAGAATCAATCTCTAAACCTAGTTTCCCTCGAGATCATTTGAAAACTTCGTATCGGACCTGAACCGCACGTCGAAAGTCTGATAGTGATGAACTTAGACCATTATGACCGCCTAGTTGGACTTGACTATCACCTCAAAAATCAAGCCCAAACGATGTCCTGGGACTGTTTGTTTGAGTCTGGAGTGAAGAGAGTGAGAAAGCGAAGATTTTTAGAAAATTAAATATAATTTTAAGTAATCTAGATCATTTCGCTTACGCATTATTTCTAAGCATTTTGACCGTTAGATTTCGACCCAAATTCACCCTCGGATCAGGATAGGTGGCCCATACATGTCATAACACCGGTGGCTCTGATCGACTTTCGGTGACCGCTGAACTGAAATTGGTCCGCCACGGTCAATCTAAAAATCCGACCGGACTGAAAACTTAGCTTGACGTAGATCCGATATTAGAGAGCTTAAGTCCGCCCGTATTTAGTAATAGGACCTCCAGAAGTGCTCAATTGGATTGGAACAAGCCTAATTTGGTTATAACCTAAGTATACCATGGCCCTGGGGCCATTTTCATCAATTTGGAGCCTATATAAGAGGCTTAAACCCCCTCTCTCATATCCCATGCAAATTTTCTAAACCTAAGGGAGAGAGAAGAAAGAAAGATAAGGAAAGAGAGAGAAGGTGAGTGAAGGTGTGGGAGTTATTCTTGAGAATCGCTTCTGCTATTCTACGTGTTTATTTATCACATCCGTGTCGCTACTACGGCAATTCTGACTTCGTTCTTAAGTAAGAAGACCCAACCCTAATCTGTTCTAGGGTTCCAAATGTTCCAAGTAGTAAAATAGCTAACTCCACACATGCTATATGTTGACATTTCATCGTTGACGAAGACTTAGAGTCTCTGTCGAGTTCGTTACGATTCTACGGCATAAGGTGCGGATTATAGATGCTTAGGTTATGGTTTTCAACGCTTTCAATGCCTGATAATGATAGATTCATGATCTGAATGTTATTTCACATGTAGAATGCGAAGTTTGTTTTGTGTTTCAGTTATGTACGTATTATGTAAAGTTTATCATATTCTTGGTATTTGTATAAAATACGGTATAAATATAAAATATGAAATTGTGTTTGCCATGATTAACTGTCGTATGTATATGCTAGTTATATGTGTGACGACTCCTTGACGAAAGGGTTCGCCCTAATGCATGTCTTGGTCAACATACGCTATGTATGTTAGTATGTGTAGTCTAAGTATTTGTGATAATGACCAAATGAGTATAGAAATTGCATTCGTGGTCGCCACAACTAACTGTCGTGGATATATGATTATTGTTTAGGCAACAACCCTTTGACGAAAGGATTTGTCCTAATATGTATGTTACCTGATATATAACTTGTATGATGAATTGTGTAGGCTAAGTGTTGGTAAAAATGTCTGAATGAGTTGTAGTTAGTAAGGTGTACCTGTATGCGGATTGAGACACGATTCTCAATCTCCTTAGTAATGTGTATGATTTCCTCCATGTATGTCATATGCTGATGACTATTTGTTTATGAATTGAATATGTGAGAATTCATGTTTACATTGCTTTTCAGAACATGCTCAAATGATAGTATAATTTGAATTATTGCTCCGCTACTGCTTTGAGTATTTCATATGAATATTTGATGTAATGAAATGTGGTTGGGGCTATTGTATAGTCCAGGCAATTCGTAATACGCCTTGAGTTCGTGGTCGAGACCTATTCGCCACGTAGGATGTGTTTGACGAACCCGAGCTGTGCGTTGCTTGTCGACAGTGGTTGGGCCACACGGGGTGCTTATGCACTTCATGTCGATCAACTCAACGGGCACTCGTACCAGTCAAACTCGTCAAGTAACTCAATTAGCCCGATGTATGTTAAACATGTATGGACGCTACTGCTTGAATCTAAAGTACAAAACTTACCAGTGAAAATCTCATTAACCATGGTACCTCGATCCGCTAAGACTTATGAGCCGGGCATGGTGGTATGGGACACCGTGGTCGAGCTGTCGGCCTACGCTGGGCCACGAGCCTCCCCGTAGTGACCAGTGACCAACTCGGACTCGTGAGCCGAATACGGTGGTATGGGACACTTTATTCGAGCTGTCAGCCTGCACTGATTTGGTGATGGGGGAGTGGTGTAACGATTGCGAGTAACAGCCCTGGCAGACCTTGTAGTAACCTCGAGTGTACTCTGAGTCTACGTGGAGGCGACGACCCTTCCGTAGCAACAAGAGTACAAGCTAGGCCTGTATTGATTTGGTGATGGGGGAGTGGTGTAACGATTGTGTGTAACAGCCCTAACAGTGACCTAGAACCGCACTTCGTATGAGATATGCTAGGACTGACGACCCTAGACTGAATCATTGTTGGGAAATGATACAAGGGAGGTACTTTAGCTTCCCAACCCTGCTGTATGAAAAGGACTAATAACAACTCGGTAATCATGTTCATATTGCACTGATGTGCCTGGAAGATGTGGAGCACTGAGGGATGAAAGCATACCGTGAACGTGAGATGGTGTCGCGTGAGGGAGTATGTAGGTAAGGGCATGCATCATTATTGCATCTCATCCTTGCATTAACAAGAGTATCTAGGAATGTTTGATTGTACTGCTTTATCATTACCGCTTGACTGATTTGATAACATGTTAATCTTTACTCTATTATTCTACTGAGTTAGCTACTCACTCCCATGTTACGGGATAGTGTTGTACACACCAACCAGACCCTGTCTTAGTTTCAGGTGAGGGCGATGCTTGTGAAGCGGAGCCGGACTTTGCTTTGTGATAATGAGGAGGATTTCTCCTATATGCAGGTTCTGATCGACGGGGTTACAAGGTTACTGATTAGATGTCATTATACTTGTTATCTTGCACTTTTAAAATACCCATGTATATTCTTTTTGTTCATTTTTGAAGTATACATGTATATAGTTAACCTGGTAACATGTTCACACTCCGGAGACTTACAATAAATTATACATTTTATATATTTATCACAGTCTTCCGCTTACAAAATTTAACTGTCTCTGGAGTATGATATGTTGTTTTGGCTTAATCCACTTCATGTTTTATGCACTAATACAGCCGACATTCATCCATCATTGAAAATGTTGCATAAGTGATGTTCTGGAACTCGGGAGTGGAGTTTATGCTCGACCTCCGATTTTCAGGGCATTACATTCTAGTTCCTCTAAAAAAATTTTCTAAAGACTAACACTTACTACCTGTTTGGACGATTGCATGATTTATAGATCCTGGCGCTGACAAATTGCAGGAGAGAACATTTGGCACAACCACGACAGCACAAATAGCAGGATCTATCCTTCTATCCATCCACAGTTGCCTGTTTACCTATGCAATAGATAAAAAAAAAAAAAACTAAAAACAACTGTAGCATCTGCAAACCAGGCAATAGCCATCAGTTCTTTACTAAAAAAGGAACCCTTTCAAAGTGCCTTCTGCTTTTCAAGAAAGCCAAAGAATATTCGACTATAAAATTACCTTTACTTTGACTCAAGTAAGTTTATATTTTAAGCCAAACAACCTATGTACTTCAATATTTTGACTTGAGAAATTATATACTTTCAATAGTATATGTAGGTTTTTAATTCTGAAAAGTGGGGCCCATGGTTTGCTAATCCACAATCATGGATTGAACATGGCCCAAAATTAGCCCAAATGATAAGATCCCAACCTAGGATGCCTTTCAGTTGAACGCAGGTTAGTTTGTTGTAGCTCTCTTAATATCTATTTGTCAGACACATAAAAACTTTAAGATTATCCGGCTGAGTAGATTTTTGGAGCATGTTATAGTCCATCCACAGTGGAACATAGCAAACCAATGTTCTAGCCTATTAAATCATCAGATAGGCCATACCATTACTGCTCTCTTGTCCAGAAAGATTTGCCTATAGAATTGCATTTTGACCAAATTTCCAACTAACTTTTAGTCCAACCCCAGCCGCTTTCATCTCACTGGCTTTGGGCTCCTCTTGCTTATTTTTCACTTTTGATTATGTGTTCTCCATTGGAGTAGGTGGAGGCTTCTTAACAACCTTCAGCTATTATAGCTACAACTCTGATTGCTGGCTGCTTCAGAGGAGCCTTGGAGGAAGCAGCGCGAACATGCTGAGAAGAATCTAATTAAAATTCCTGCAAAAAACCAGTTGTATGTACACCCCTAATTTCGTCATCTATCAAACAAGAAGAAAACATCACACTGCATGAAAAGATACGAAAAGTGCTGGAATTTAAAAAATGAAATCCATCATGAAAATGATTGGATAAGGAAGTATACAAAACAAATCAAATTTCTTTTTGCCAACAGGAGCCTTGGACAGGGATCAAAGATGAAAATTCTCCCTTTGGAGTAGACAATTTCCTGCATCCTGGAGTTCACAGTTCAAGAAAATCATACTGGTGGTAGCATTATGCAAGCAGGCATGTACATTCTACAGACTATGATTATGGATCCTTTATGCAAGAAGGGTAGGGAAGCTCCCTATGCCATGCTAGCTTTTAGAAGCCTCTGGACATACAAATCAACTGATGCGGACCACCAACTTTTCATTCCCACAGTGCAAAATCACACTTTTTGTTTTTTGGGTTGCACTGATTGGAAGATCCTACCAATATATTTCCATCATGTATCAAACAAGAGAAAAAAAAATAAAAAATCCAGCACTAAAGCAGCCTCCACACATACATATGAGAATGTAAGGAACTAACAAGCATAGTTAAGCACTGGAACAATTATCCAAAGGAGAGATTTCATAGTCATTCACAGATGGTGAAAAGGTTAGAAGGTCAAAACTGTATGTTTTGACAACGTAGTACTAGTAGAGGAACAAGTCAATATGACAAAATGGTGTGTACAACACTAGCAGTTCCCTCCAACATCTCTGAACTTGAAAGGGAAAAAAAAATCAATTGGTCTTATAGAAGATGGAACCAACCCCAAATATCTGGGACAAGGCTATGATGATGGTGGTGGTTTTTTTTTTTCATACAAGTACACTGGATCAAACCCGAGAACCCAATTTTGAAGCACACCGTCCACCATTGAGCTACATGCTTAGACCCATGAGTCATACAAAAGCCATCTTGATCTTAGGAGAGCCAGCATCAGCATAAACAACAAGTAACATACATAATTGCGCAGATGGTCTATGTAGTTACCACTTACCATCAATTGATGATGTGTGAGAATTGTTTTTTCTCCGGCTTCCCTTTTTATTAGATTAGGAAGAGATGATTTTCTTCCACTCCATTTCACCAGGACTCTATTCAGTACATTCTTGTCGAACTAGCAATGCCTCTGATTGCACCAAACCCAAGCTTCTCTCAAAAGTAAGGCGACGGAACAACAAATCTTTCAATGGAATAGGACCACTGCCATCACTATCACCATTTTCATAGATCACATCTTCAACAATTATTGGTCCAGTCATAGTAGACGTAATCTATGATAACATGGAAACGTGCAAGTGAAGAAGAGAATCAGGGGCAAGGTTGTTTATGATTGAGTGACAGTTCAAAGCAAACAATACATTGGAAAAAAAAAAAGAAGAAGAAGAAGAAGAAGAAGAGCTGCTTATCATGCCTATCATTGTTTATGTGTGCCAATGTTTTAAAACTTGGACACTGATTAGTTTTAGTTTTCGTGGACATTCAGCCCAACCCATTCTGTCCTGGGACATGCACGAAGTATCAATGAATAAAAAGAACAAAATAAACGAAACAAGGAAACAACATTTCCCAGACATGAATAAGAGCTCCACTTTATAAGAGGATATATGTTCCAGCTGCTTTTTATTTATTTATCTATTTATTTTGATAAACAAGTGATGTAGAGTGGGTCACGGACAGTTACATGGCCAAGATGAATCAGAAAAGACCCGGTCGACGACAGAAGTGATCTAGACCATCGGACCTTAAGTCGGGCGTATCTCACAATCCAGAATGAGTTATCTTACGTAAAATATATGATTTTGGGGTAGAACGAGCTACTTTAGCCAACCAACCTCGCTATGCCGGGTTGCGCAAGCCGGATTTGCAAAATACCCCTGGATTGATGGTCATTTCCCTGTTTTAATTTCGTTTTTACTATAAATAGAAGTTTTAGTTTGATTATTACTCTTCATCCGTTGGGCTTTAGGAGTTGCGCCCAACGTGAAAGAGCTTAAAATAATTAGGAAAACGTTTTGGTGAAGCCAAATAGGACACTTACTATTTTGGGCCGAAAACCTTGCCCATAGTAGACATCACGACCGTCTATAAATAGTAAGTTTACTATTTATAGTAAGTTGCAAATTCTAGGAGTTTTAGTTGTAGTTTGATTCTGATTTCTTTCCCATTGCTTGGTACCCCTATTTAAAGAATTGTGAAGTCATTTTTATTAATTAATTAATCAATTTCGAATTTATTAGAATTTATTTCTATTTTCTGCTTTCTTTCCTCGCGGATTCGAGAAGTCTCTGTGAGGAGTCCAGATAAGTTCCGTGGATTCGGAATAGTTATCCTCTTGAGGAAGACGGTGCTCGACCTCACGCCCTTCCCTACATCAACAAGGCATACATTTTATCAAGAATTACATTTACAATTGACCCTAGTTTTTAGTGAACAGGCCCTTTTCTGTGGTTGGTTCAAATTCGAACTGCTACATTAGTCCAATTCCATCTGGGTTTTTAAATGTTGGTATGTGCACAACAAAGTGAAAATCAAGTAAGCGTGCCATTAAAAATAAATAAATAAATAAAGTCAGACCTGCTTGACGATATTCCGCTGCTTGACCCCATCATTCGCCATCATGAACCTTCCAATCAAATCCAATGATAAGTCTGGCAAAGTCACAAGTCAATTACCAAGGATGTTGCATAAAAAAATAAAAATAAAAATAAAAAAATGAATGCTTTTGAACCAATTTGTATGTAATGTTTTTTTAAGGGTAATGACTAATAACTAATTTCATTAATAACAACTAGAACAAGAAACAACACGATGGATTACAACAGGGCATAGAAAAAAGTAACGCACAAAGAATTGTAAGAATGACTACATACACAGTACTTCATTATAAATGTATCTAATGATGATAATAAATGTAGTTCTGTAGCGATACTGTAGCGATGGTCTATTCATTATAAATGCATCTAATGATGATAATAAGAAGACATCCAGTTCTGTTTATATCGTTAAACTCTTTTATCTATGGCATAGTATACTAGGTCATGTGAATGTAGTATCTTTGAAGAAAATGAAAAGATTAGGTTTATTACCTAATATATCCAATGAAGAATTCGAAAAATGTAAAACATATGTAGAATCAAAATTCATTAGAAAACCCTTTAAACGAATAAAACGATCTTTTATTCTATTAGAGTTGATACACAATGACTTAGGTGATTTTAAAAATAGCATGTTTAGAGATGAAAAAATATATTACATAACTTTTGTTAATGACTACTCTAAGTTCACTAGGGTCTATCTATTACGAAACAAAGATGAAACTTTAGATACTTTTTCTATGCTAATAGCTCTAATATATATATATATATATATATATATATATATATATATATATATATATATATATATATATATATATATCATTGACCACACACGCACGTGTATGCCGACCCGAGTCCATGTTTGTGTCCGTGTCCGCGGGTATGACTATGGGTGTGCACGCAGGACTTTATTTACGAGAGTGTACTCGCACTTGCGCCTTTTCGTTTTAAGCAAGGGAGATGTGCCCGTTCCGGTTGGTCACACTTGTTGGGTTTAAATTCGATGGACCTAACCCTTTCTAAAGGGTACTTAATGCACCACTTCGGAGTCTATAAATGGACTTCCTTTCCTATTTCTAAAGTATGAAAAATCATTTATCCTCTTCTCTTATAAAATTCTCACTATATTTTGGTTTAAGAATTTTTACTGAGTTTGTTATTGAGTTAACTCAACACTTTCAGGTTAAACTACAAGTGGTTCAAGCCCACGTACAGTGAGCGTACCATTGAGACCGGGTCATAGTCGTTGTATCCTAAATCCTAGAGGTCGATTACTTCGGAAACCTATTGCACTTAGGACGTTGTTCGAGGAGAGCAAATTCAGTTTCAAGCCGGGCGACTCACGTCACGCCTCGACTCAATTCAATTAGTCATCTTTCTCCAAAAAAAAAAAGTTCTCAATTTTTTAATAGTCTATTTAATTCAACAATATATTCCAACAATCTTAAAATCGAATTTGTTGAATTAAATATACTATGACTACCGTAATAGTAAATGCTTCTGCCGAGTTAGCCAAAATCGAACTATTCGCTGGACAATGCTTTAAATAGTAGAAATAGAAACTTATGTTCGCACTAACAACCCTTAAAGTTTCATACATTTTTTCTGAATCATTTACTATAGATCTAGTAAATTAAACCAAAGTAAAGGATAAAAATAATAGTAAAAATTATATTCTGAACTCTTTATCCAACGAACTATATGATGTGTATGTTTCTTACGAGTCTGATAAAGACATATGGATTGCTTTAGAAAAGAAGTACATTTTGAAAGATATGGGTGCTAAGAAACATGCAATCGTTAATTTCCTTCATTATGAAATATCAGATGATAAACCTGTCACAAATCAGATTCATGATTTTCAAAATATAGTTCATGAATTATTGACTAAAGGAATTAAGTTGGATGAAGCGTTTTTGTCAAGAGCATTGATAGAAAAGCTACCGCCCTCCTGGAAAGAATATAAGAATAAAACGAAACATAAAAAGAACGGTATTTTTTTGGAAACTAATATCGTACACATATGAATAGAGAATGCCAATAGAATCAGGGACCAAAAAGGAAATGGAAATGAGATATATTCAAATACGAATCTTGTGGAATTAAGTCAAGAAAATAATAATAAGAAAAATGACAAATGTCTTAACTGTGGCAAACCTAGACATTATGCAAATGAATGTAGGCTTAAAAGGAATAATGCAAACAATCAATTCAAGAAAAAAAAAATTGCTACAACTGTAGAAAGCTTGGGCATCACATTAGAACCTGAATGCTTAAGAAAAATGAAGATAAGCAGCAAGCTAATCTTATAGAAACAGGTAATGAATCTGACATGATAGTAGTTGTGGTATCAGAAGTCTTCCTTATAAATAACTTGGAGCGGGTACTAGACACCGGTGTAATTAGGTAGGTGTGTAAGGATCGTAGCATGTTGACCTCCTACCAAATATCAAGAGATGATGAACAGGTGTTCATGGGCAATGCTAGAACATCTCCAGTTGTAGGGAAAAGGAAAGTACTTTTAAAACTCACTTCTGAAAAGACTATGCTATTGAATGATGTCATACATGTTCCAGACATTAGAAGAAACCTGGTCTCTAATTCGCTCCTCAATAAGGCTGGTGTCAAGTTAATATTTGATTCAGATAAGCTTGTAATGACTAAGAATGGAACTTTTATTGGTAAGGGATATTGTAGTGATGATTTGTTCATTATAAATGTATCCAATGATAATAAGAAGAAGACATCCAGTTCTGTTTGTATCATTAAACTCTTTTATTTATGGCATAGTAGACTATGTCATGTGAATATAGTATCTTTGAAGAAAATGAAAAGATTAGGTTTATTACTGTTCACAACCCCAAGTGTAGGGCTGCGATGTAGTAATAATCTCGGTAAGACCGAGGTCGAATCTATAACGACTGAACCTTATACATGATCTGAAAGTAACTTGAACTAGCACTAGGCGAAGATGTAATCTAAATCAGGAAAATAAAAGAGAATAATGGTGAAATATTAAATTAAAACTTGTGAAATTCAAAGGTGGGAAAATAGGGATTCCAAGGATCCACTTGTAGAGATCAGGGAGATTTATGCTTGATTTAAGAACATAACTAGAACCAGAGTCCCATCTTCATCTAGTTGAAAGATATTCTATTAAAAACAGATTTTGAACTTCCTTTGATGTAGTTTTCAAGAAATGAGAAGGATGTGAATTAAACTTGATTCCATCAAAAAACCATGCCCATGAGACAAAGCAAACAACAGAATTTAACCAATCCATAACCAATCGAAGAGATGTATGAATGTTAAAAAGGATTCCATCATCCAACCATGCCCATGAGACGATGGTGAACAACAGGGCTTCCCATCTTCATAATCTTACTAATGTAAAGAACATACCCAAAACTATGGCAGATCCATTGTAATTTAAGTCAAAACAAACCATTAAAAGCTAAAAGCATTCCTTATAATCAAACTAGAATCAAAATCAGTTCAGTTTAAACATGAATCAAAATGCATAAATAAAAAGTCTCTCATTACACTACAAGCTTCACCTCTTAGCCCTAACTAAGAGGTTTAGCCCATCATAGACATGGTGAGGCTAAAATCTCTGAAAAGTAACATAAAAAGGAAATAAATAAAGAAAGCAATGAAGGAAAAGGAAGAAGGAACCCGAGCCATCCTATACTATCTCTCTCCATTGCTCCTGCCTTTGCTCCACATCTCAGATGATGGCTCTCTCTCTCTCTCTCTCATCTCCTTTTATAGACAGCAGGAAGGTCGATTGAGTGGAGAACCGACTTTACGTTCACAGCCAGTTGTATTTCGCAGCGAAACAGTCAATACAGTTGCATTTGGAGTGAGTTTGGGGTAGCTGAACGTCCCAAACTCTGATTCTAACTCCATGGTTGGGGTAAAGATCCCCTGCCATAGATTTTAAACATTTCAAATCGCTGATCCGACCACCACTATGATCGTAAAATGGCCCACTGTGTTTGGTTTTCACGGACGCAGGGCCTGAGGAAACAGAGGTCGCTGACGTGTTCAGTGGGCCCCACAGTGATGTTTTTGGAAGAATCTACCTCGTCCATTGGATTCCTGGCAAAAAACTAGTTGGGAAGGGGTATTTTTGCTCAAGTTTGGAGTGGCCCATTGTATCAAATCACCCCGTCGTTCATCCTATGTTTTCCAGTGATCCACTTGTGTACGTATGCATGGGGTCAAAAGGAAAGCATGGTCAGGGTTGTGGCCACCCTCTGGATGTAATGGACGGCCCTGATCGTCCAGATGGATGATGGGTGGGGCCCATTGAGATCAACTGGTCAGATGCGAAGCGTCAGCTGCCAGATTTTATCTTTTTCAAGAAACTAGTCGGTCGGCGTGCGTTGACCAACCTTGACAGTACTAGTGTATAACCGGTGCGTGCACATCATGCACGTACACCTTGAGTGGGGTCCACTGTAATATTTATGAGAAATCTGCTCTGTCCATCCATTTTGCCACCCCATTTACGGGGTTGAGACTAAAATTAAAGCATATCCAGATATCAGGTGGGCCCTGGATTAATGATTTATGGACTGATCTGTGCGTTGGGCCACTTCTGCAAGGATCTAATGGCTGAAATTCGACGTGTAGGGTTAATTTATGGTCCTCAGGCCAGATATAAAGTTTCGAGCCGAACAGATGGTGGGAACCCTATGATATTGCATTTTAGGCGATTTTCAGGCATCTTTAGCATGAATTGCTTGATTTTCTCGAATTTTCGGCGTGTAAATTCTTTGATCTCGATCCTCTGGTATACGTCCCTTGCCTTGGTGACTTCTGAGCATTAAATCTATGCTTTTAGTACCCTTTTTTAGTCTAGGCTCCTAAATTCACCTTGTAGCACAAATATGATGAAAATAGGGCATTAAGCATTATCATGTTCGTAAAATCAAGTAATAACTGGGGTCTAATATGCAATATTTGACCCTAAACACAATCCCCAACCAGCATTTTGCTAGTCCCAAGCAAAGTATGCAAAAAATGAGTTGAGAATCACTGGATAAATTTTTATAAACTCGAGTGATTATTGAAAAACAATCCAATTAACAGAATTCTAAATGCATTAATGTTGAGCATGACTTTCTCCTAGACTCAAGCATATGGTAAACTTAATAGTTAAGTTCAAAGTATTAATCCATCAATTAGAACAATTCTAAACATTGAGTTCCATGGGTGTATAGTGTCATCTCAGCTTCTCAACATTAAGAGTCCAATCATCAATTTTCATGATAACATTGATAATCAAACAGAGCATTCCTAGATATCCAACCTAAACCAAAACTTGCCTTGCAGTTCAGCCTTTTTACTCTTTCAGTTTTTTATTTTTCCATCGATAGCTTCACACTGTGTCAACCTTTTAAAGGTAAAGCCAAAGAGAAGAGTCGAACCCTCACCTGTAGGGAGCAAGCTGTTCACTCCCCAAGTGCAGGGTTGTGATGTAGTAATAACTCAGTAAGACCGAGGTCGAATCCCAAGGGACTGAAACTTGTACGTTATCTAAAACTAACTAGAACTAGAACTAGGCTAAGATGAATTCTAAATCAATTAGTAATGATGAACTACTTGTAGAATAATTACTCTAAAACTTAGAAAACAAATCAGAGATAGGAAACTAGGGATTCAGAGGATCCACTTGTAGAGATCAGGGAGAACTTATGCTTGCATCAAAAATTATGAAAATTACTGAACTGCCGTTGATCTAGTTTTCAAAGAGATGAAAGGAAGATAAATTAGAATGGATTCCATCACCAAACCATGCCCAAAAGACTATGGCAAACAACAGAATTAAACTAATTACCAACCCATCAGATGTATGAAGGTTAGGAAGGGTACCAACATCCGACCATGCCCAGGAGACGATGGTGAACAACAGGGCTTCCTGACTCATAAACATGAAAAGGAAAAGGAAACATTCAAAGCCATTGCAGACCCACTGTAATTTCAGTCACAGCAGACCATTAAAGACTAAAAATATTTTCAACATTAATCAAACTAAAATCAACTTCAATTCATGCATTAAAATTTAAATAAAATCAAATCTCCCATCTCACTACAAGCTTCACCTCTTAGCCCTAGCTAGGAGGATTTAGCCTGCCATGGATGGGCTCAATCCAAATAAATAAAGAGAAAAAGAAAAGGAACAGAAAAGGGAAAGAAAAAATCAAGCTCCTCTCTCTCTCCTCTGCCCACGTTGAAACCCAAGCTCGAGCCCTCTGTTCTTCCTCCCAAGACCCTGAATGAATGCTCCCTACGTCCAAAAACCTCCTTTTATAGCTGCTGGAAGGCTAGAGTCAGTGACAGAGTTGTAGCAGGACACGTAGTGCAATTTTCGCAGCCAAGTTCGGTACCATGAAACACGCCACTTTCCTTCCTCAAATTCCAAAGAAATACCGTCCCTTAGTACTTTCTTGGGTCCTCTACATGATAGACGGTTCAGATCTGCCATATGATCAAAGATGGTGGGCCAAAACTGTCCGAAAAAGTCAGTTTTCGCGGACGTGCGAAACCTTTCGCACCATTTCGCTGTTGTCATCGGTGGGCCCCACAGAAGCATTTTCTGGAAAATCCACCCCGTCCATTGGATTTAGAACGAAATTTCAGTTAAGAATGGGTGGTTTTGAATGTCCATTGACGTGTCCCAGAGAAGAAATAACTAAAAGATCATATTTGAACGCTACCGGGCAGCCCTTTTGTGGCCTCTGTATCTCACACGTGTGCATGCATGGGTGAAAAGTGACAACATGGTTTTGTAGTGCTCGCAGCTGTCTACATAGTGGACGGTTTGGATTGAGCTTATGGGGCACTTGTGGGGCCCACAGTCGATCGCAAAAACGGCCAGCGGCCGTGCATGACGCGGTGCGAAAGCGAAATTTTCTTCCGCTGTGATGATCGATGGGGTCCACTTAGCTTTCTTTTCGAAAATCCACACCGTCCATTGGCTTCAGGACGAAAAACCGTCCAGGAATGCTGAGTTTTGGAGCCATTTCGGTGTGGTCCACAGAACCTGTAACCCAGCCGTCCATCATGCATTTTCCATCCATCTATGTCCGTACCTGTGCATGGGATCAAAAGGACAGCTTGGTGAGGTTAATATCCCCCATTTACACGCAATGGACGGATCTGATCTATCAAAATATCGACGAGTGGGGCCCACAGTCGATCCCCGCCGTTGGTCGTGAAGACGCTGTAGCGTCTTTCTGTTTTGAGAAAAACGTCGGTCAGCGCCTGTGCTGACCGACTTCTTGATTCAGTACTTGGCATCCGTACGTGTGCTGTGCACACGCACGATGTAAGGTGGGTTCCCCTTTGATGTATATGTGAAATCCAGTCCGTCCATCCACTTTGTAATATCCTTTTAGACGTTGAGACCAAAAGTGAAGCAGATCCAGATATCATCTGGGCCCAGAATCAACGGTTTATAGGCTGATCTGTCAGTTGGGGCACTTCCCGAGATCTTCAATGGCTGAAATTTTATATGTACAGTTAATTTATGGTCCTCAGGCGACGTATGAAGTTTCGAGCCGAACGGATGGTGGGAACCTTGTGATCTTGCATTCTGGACGTCCTTCAGGCCACTTGAGCTTCAATTTCTAACTTTTCTCAGATTTCTGACCGTGTATATTTGTCAATCTTGGTCCCCTGGAGTGTGTCCCTTGCCTTTGGCGTCATCAGATCGTTAAATCTCAACTTTTAACGTCCTTTTTCCATCCATGCTCATAAAATCACTTTGCCACAAAAGAATGAGAAAACGAGCCATTAGACAGCATTATATTCGTAAATCCAGACAATATCTGGGGTCTAATATGCAATATTTGACCCTCAACACAACCCCCAACCAGCATTTTGCTAGTCCCGAGCAAAATATGCGAAAAATAAGTTGAGAATTATAGGAGAACTTTCTATGAAATCGAGTGAGATTTTGAACAAAATACGAGAAATTTAATATCCATGAATGTTAGAAATTATTTTCTCCTGAGCTTAAGCGCACGGTAGACTTCATAATCAAGTGTAAAGTATTAATCCATCAATTAGAAAAATTTTAAACTTTGAGATCCATGGATGTATAGTCTAATCTCGGCTTATCATCATTAAGAGATCCAATCGTCAATTTCATGATATCATTGGTAACCAACAAGAAAATTCATGACAACCAAAATCTAATCCAAAACTTGCCTCATAGATTAACCTATTAACTTGTGATTTTTCTATTCAAAGTAATGCCAAGAAAGGAGAATCAAATCCTTACCTATAGGGAGCAAACCTATGGTGAAGATTGTACACCTGACTCTTTTTCACATATCATTCATGGGGAATTAACTCTACACCTATAGGGAGCAAACCTATGGTGAAGATTAATTATCCAACCTTTTCAATTTTTATACCATGATGACAAGATATTTCAGACTGGTTCCTTTCGTGCTTAGTGATTACCAAGTTAATCCTTCGATATGGAACTGAAATCTTAATGTGTAAGCAAGACGTGTCCTGAAATCATGATTCAATCAATGTTTACAACTTCTAATCATGGATTAATAATTCACTTAACTATGAAATCTAACAGATACGGAATCCAAGAGTCATAAATCCACCATTATGTACCTTGAAAATCTAAATTAGGGATATCTGTCAAAATCACTTCGAATTTGTAGAAATTTTCAGAAAATTTTTTTAAAAAAATTTCACAATTTTTGCTCAAGACCAAGAAAATACTGATTAGGAAACCTAATCTCCCACCCCCAACCTAAAATCTTCATTGTCCTCAATGTAAAAGATATGAGGATGCAATGCACATGGGACAACGAAAGTAAATGAGAAGTGATGAGAAGATAGTACCTGAATAACGAATCAAGAGAGTTTCCAATAGATCACGGCATGGAAGCTTGTCAGCATGAGAGAGAAAGCAGAACAAAAATAACAAAAATAAAATCCTACCTATACCACTTTCGCAGGTGCTCTCGATTGCATTTAGCATATGCAACAAGCCTTTAAACCCCTAGGTTACCCTTAGTGGACGAGTTGTAGTCTCGTGAGGGTTTGCAGTAATGTTACCCACAAACACCGAATCGATCATACCTCAAGGTTCCCCTTCCGGCCAATATCTTAATAAGTTTCTCAGTAAGTTCCTCAACAGGATCATCCAAAAGCCCTTTTTATTACAATAGGCTTGGACGCCCTGGAGCATGATTTTTCAGAGAGACTTATGTACCTCATAAAAAATCTTCCATTGAATTGCTTGAGGTATCCATAATTTATACGATTCACCTAAGACAGAAGAAGTTTCAACGTTAGTATTGCATGGTGAATCAAAGACTACAAGTAAATAAAGTTTAGAAAACTTCTTAAAAAGTAATGTAGTCTCAACATATTCCGAAGCTCCAAACTTCGGTTCTAGATTCAGCTCTTCCTCCTCTACTTGTATATGTTTAGGATCAGGGGAAGAGAGGGTTTCAGAATAAGGGTTCGTTCGGTTAGTGATGACTACCGAGATGTTGTCTCGCAAGGTATCCACTTTGTCTTTTAACATGGGATCGTTTGAAACCGCAAAGTGTGTCAAGCAATCCCACGAGTTGGGAAATTTAGATGAGCGTGACTCGTTTTTATGGCTTGTGATGATCTGCACGAAGAATCCATCATCCTTGAAAGTAGATGGAGGTACGCTCTCTTGCTCTCGTCCTGCACAGACAAATTGAGGGTCAGTAGACGAAGTATTGATGGGCGAACTCTGTTCATTGATATTACTCAGAAGAGGCATTGAATCGTCAAAACTTGACAGTTCAGATGGTGTCCTCAATTGGGTGGTTTCAAATTCCAGAGTTGTATCAGGTGGCTCGTTCGTCTCCTGAATCATATCATCATTCGATTCAGAGAAGTGGTCCAAACATGTTTCACAAAAGTTGGAAGGGTCAGTTGTAAAGGGCTCATCCTCCACCTTTGAATCAGACATATCAGGTGAGGGGAGTGGCTCATTATGACCAACCACTTCATGTACGTCTTGATCATTGATTTGGACCAAACATGAGAGGGATTCCAGGGAGACTGTGGCTGCACATTCAGGATCGTAATCATGTTCTAGTCCAGTGCAGTGCACATTTGGGATGAGATTACTTTCCTCACATTCTACACTTAGCATGGGTTGAGGTTCAAATAAACTAACCTCTTCATCATTGAAATCATGTGTGTCATGTAAGGAAGGTGTGTCATCATCAATGTAATTAAAAGACACCCATGTATCTTCACCATTCTTTCGAACAGTCATCGAGATTGACTCATCGGGAAATTGAATCACATGCTCATTAACGAAATCCAACTCCTCATTCCAAATTCCAGATTCTTTTAAAAGTGAGTACGGATTACTTTCTTCGCATTGTATTTCTGGATTAGGTCGTGGCTGGGATGACCGAGCCTCCTCTATCTTATCAAGGCGCGCATCGAGTCCTTTCATTGTTTCCATTACTTTTCTCATTTCCATAAGACAGGCCGAAAGATTCCGCTGATATGAATCCTCTTGGATCGTTTCTGGATAGATCTCAAAGGTAGGGAATCCAAGAGAATAATCATTATAACATGTAGTTGGTTCATTTTCCCAATTTTGATGTTTTCACTGGTTATAGTCATACTGATCATAAGTGGGAGAATCTGCTGGTTGGTAATACTTATTATCACTCATGATAGAATCACACATTGTTTTATCGGATGGGTGATAATAATTCTCGCAACCATAGTTATGATAACCCCAACACTCACGTACTGTTTTGTTAATCCGTGGGGTGTGATTGTTCTCCTGCATATAATCACGTAAGGACTTCTTAACCGGTGGATTTTTATATTCTGATCGGTTCTCGATGATAGTTTCAGAAAAGTTTTGAGATATAGGTTGATTTATATCATCATCATCCCAAAATAAGTTATTCTTCTCAGCATACTGACGTTGTCACTCGTGCATATACATGATGAAACCCTTAACTCGAATTTAATCCTATGAAAAATAGAAGAGAAGGTCCTACAGCAAAGTGAAAAGTAAGAGGGGAAGAAGTTAGAAAGAAGTTACCCGATTAGAGATTCCTATGTTAAAACCACTTTAAACGATTTATCAAGGACCCTATAAAAGAGTAAAGTTAGTTCTAAGAAAGAAAAATCTAAAATTGGAAATCCTTATCTTAAACTAATCCTAAACTAGTTAATCTCAGAAAAACGTAGTCGTCAGTCCCCGGCAACGGCGCCAAAAACTTGTTCACTCCCCAAGTGCAGGGTTGTGATGTAGTAATAACTCGGTAAAACCGAGGTCGAATCCCAAGGGACTGAAACTTGTACGTTATCTAAAACTAACTAGAACTAGAACTAGGCTAAGATGAATTCTAAATCAATTAGTAATGATGAACTACTTGTAGAATAATTACTCTAAAACTTAGGAAACAAATCAGAGATAGGAAACTAGGGATTCAGAGGATCCACTTGTAGAGATTAGGGAGAACTTATGCTTGCATCAAAAATTATGAAAATTACTGAACTGCCGTTGATCTAGTTTTCAAAGAGATGAAAGGAAGATAAATTAGAATGGATTCCATCACCAAACCATGCCCAAAAGACTATGGCAAACAACAGAATTAAACTAATTACCAACCCATCAGATGTATGAAGGTTAGGAAGGGTACCGACATCCGACCATGCCCAGGAGACGATGGTGAACAACAGGGCTTCCTGACTCATAAACATGAAAAGGAAAAGGAAACATTCAAAGCCATTGCAGACCCACTGTAATTTCAGTCACAGCAGACCATTAAAGACTAAAAATATTTCCAACATTAATCAAACTAAAATCAACTTCAATTCATGCATTAAAATTTAAATAAAATCAAATCTCCCATCTCACTACAAGCTTCACCTCTTAGCCCTAGCTAGGAGGATTTAGCCTGCCATGGATGGGCTCAATCCAAATAAATAAAGAGAAAAAGAAAAGGAACAGAAAAGGAAAAGAAAAAACCAAGCTCCTCTCTCTCTCCTCTGCCCACGTTGAAACCCAAGCTTGAGCCCTCTGTTCTTCCTCCCAAGACCCTGAATGAATGCTCCCCACGTCCAAAAACCTCCTTTTATAGCTGCTGGAAGGCTGGAGTCAGTGACAGAGTTGTAGCAGGACACGTAGTGCAATTTTCGCAGCCAAGTTCGGTACCATGAAACACGCCACTTTCCTTGCTCAAATTCCAAAGAAATACCGTCCCTTAGTACTTTCTTGGGTCCTCTACATGATAGACGGTTCAGATCTGCCATATGATCAAAGATGGTGGGCCAAAACTGTCCGGAAAAGTCAATTTTCGCGGACGTGCGAAACCTTTCACACCATTTCGCTGTTGTCATCGGTGGGCCCCACAGAAGCATTTTCTGAAAAATCCACCCCATCCATTGGATTTAGAACGAAATTTCAGTCAAGAATGGGTGGTTTTGAACGTCCATTGACGTGTCCCAGAGAAGAAATAACTAAAAGATCAGATTTGAACGCTACCGGGCAGCCCTTTTGTGGCCTCTGTATCTCACACGTGTGCATGCATGGGTGAAAAGTGACAACATGGTTTTGTAGTGCTCGCAGCTGTCTACACGGTGGACGGTTTGGATTGAGCTTATGGGGCACGTGTGGGGCCCACAGTCGATCGCAAAAACAGCCAGCGGCCGTGCATGACGCGATGCGAAAGCAAAATTTTCTTCCGCTGTGATGATCGGTGGGGTCCACTTAGCTTTCTTTTCAAAAATCCACACCGTCCATTGGCTTCAGGACGAAAAACCGTCCAGGAATGCCGAGTTTTGGAGCCATTTTGGTGTGGTCCACAGAATCTGTAACCCAGCCATCCATCCTGCATTTTCCATCCATCTATGTCCGTACTTGTGCATGGGATCAAAAGGACAGCTTGGTGAGGTTAATATCCCCCCTTTACACGCAATGGACGGATCTGATCTATCAAAATATCGACGAGTGGGGCCCACAGTCGATCCCCGCCGTTGGTCGTGAAGACGCTGTAGCGTCTTTCTGTTTTGAGAAAAACGTCGGTCAGCGCCTGTGCTGACCGACTTCTTGATTCAGTACTTGGCGTCCGTACGTGTGCTGTGCACACGCACGATGTAAGGTGGGTTCCCCTTTGATGTATATGTGAAATCCAGTCCGTCCATCCACTTTGTAATATCCTTTTAGACGTTGAGACCAAAAGTGAAGCAAATCCAGATATCAGCTGGGCCCAGAATCAACGGTTTATAGGCTGATCTGTCAGTTGGGGCACTTCCCGAGATCTTCAATGGTTGAAATTTTATATGTACGGTTAATTTATGGTCCTCAGGCGACGTATGAAGTTTCGAGCCGAACGGATGGTGGGAACCTTGTGATCTTGCATTCTGAACGTCCTTCAGGCCACTTGAGCTTCAATTTCTAACTTTTTTCGGATTTCTGACCATGTATATTTGTCAATCTTGGTCCCCTGGAGTGTGTCCCTTGCCTTTGGCGTCATCAGATCGTTAAATCTTAACTTTTAACGTCCTTTTTCCATCCATGCTCATAAAATCACTTTGCCACAAAAGAATGAGAAAACGAGCCATTAGACAGCATTATATTCGTAAATCCAGACAATATCTAGGGTCTAATATGCAATATTTGACCCTCAACACAAGCCCATGGTGAAGACCATTCGCCCAACCCTTTCCGAAGACAACTATTTTTTAGCTAGGTATTTTTTTCTTTGAACATGATGAAAAAATTTCCCAGGTTAGCTCCATCTATGCCTAGTGATCACCAAGTTAACAATTCAATATCAAATTAAAACCTTAATGTGTAAGCGAGATGTGACATGTGAAATCATAACTCAATCAATGTTTAAAACTTCTAATCATGGATTAATAATTCAAATTTAAATGTGAAATCTAATAGTCAATCGAATCCAAGAGTCGTAAAACACCAACTTTACGTATCTTATACTTCTTAAATCAAAACTATCCTTCAAAATCACTCGAATTCATAAGAATTTCCAGAAAAAATTTTAAAAATTTTCACAATTTTACTCAAGACTAAGAAAACACTAATTAGATAACCTAATCTCTCATCCCCAACCTAAAATCTACATTATCCTCAATGTAAAGGATAGAAGCATGCAATGCACGTGAGACAACAAAATTGAAGGAGAAGTGATGGAAAGATAGTACCTGATGAAGGAGTTAAGAGGCTTTCTCCAAAGAGATCTCAGCATGACGGTGGTTCGGCTCAAGAGTTAATCCAAACAAAAGCAAACTATCCTAAAACACCGGAAAGCAAACTATCCTAAAATACCAGAAAGCAAACTATCCTAACAGCATAAAGTCAACTATCTTAAAACGATAAAAAAAAAAAAAAAAAACTACCCTAGTCCTGTGAAAGCAGTGGAAAAGCTACTCAGTCATGCTGCAAGGTTCCTCCTCCGGCCAATATCGTGATAAATTTCTCAGTAGGTTTGTTAACAAGATCATCCAAAAGCCCTTTTTACAATAGGTTTGGATGCCTTGGAGCATGAATTTTTAAAGAAATTTATGAACCTAAGCATAAGGTTTCCTTTTAATCTCCTGAGGTGTCCAGAGTATATATGATTCACCTATGACAAAGAAAGTTTCAGAGTTAGTACAACATGGTGAATCAGAGATTACACATAGATGAAATTCGAAAAAATTCTCAGAAAGTAATGTAGTCTCGACACATTCTGAAGTTTCAAACTCCAGCTCAATTTTCAGCTCCTCTTTTAATGGTAGACATTTAAGATCTGGGGAAGGAGGGCCTTCAGAATAAGTGTTTTCTCAGTCCATGACAACTACCGAGGTATTGTCTTCCAAAGCATCCACTATGTATTTAATCATAGGATCGTTTGAATCTGAAAAGTATGCCAAGCAATCATTCGAAGAGTTGGAGAATTCAGCTAAGAGTGACTCGATTTCCACAACGATGATCTTCCCAAGGGTTCCATTGTCTCTGGAAGTGGATGGTCGCATGCTCTCTTGCTCTTGCCTTACACAGAAAAATTGAAAATCAATAGGAGAAGCATTGATGTGAACACTCTGTTCATTGAAACTACTCGGTAGAGGCATTGAATCGCCAAAAGTGTACAGCTCAGATGGTGGCCTCAACTAGGTTGTTTCAAATTCTAGAGTCATATCGAGCAACTCATCCCTCTCCCGAATCATATCATCATTCAATTCAGAGGAGTGGTCGAAACATGTCTCACAAGAGTTAAAAGGGTCGGTTGAAATGGGTTTATCCTCTACATTTAAATTAGTCATGTCAGATGAGTGGAGTAGCTCATTATGACCGATCATTTCGTGTACTTCTTAATCACTGACCTGGACCAAACTTGAGATTGATTTCAGGGAAATTTGGGTTGCACATTCATGAATCTCATCCCAATACTTATCATCATCCAATTCAGTGCAATACACACTTGGGATGGACTTAATTTTTTCACATTCTATTCCTAAATTGGGTGGAGGTTTGAATAAACTAACCTCTCCCTCATCATTGAAACCAAGTGTATCACGTGAGTGAAGTGTGTCATTATCATTATATTTGAAAGACACCCACGTCTCTTGATCATTCTTTTGAACTGTCATCGAGATCGACTCTTCGAAAAATTGAACCATATGCTTATTAACATAATCCAACTCTTTATTCTAAATTTCAGAATTCTTCAAAAGCAATTTAGGATCACTTTCCTCACATTGTTTCTCTGAATTGGGTTAAGGTTGAGGTAAACTAGCCTTGTTCCTCTCATTGAGATGCGATTCAATTGCTTCTAATGATTTCATCATGTCTGTAACATGTTGGTTGAATTATTTTAGATTTTTCATGATATCTAAACATGAATCCTCTTAGATTGTTTCTAGTTGGATCTCAAAGGTAAGGGATCCAAGAGAATAATCACTATAACATATTGTTGATTCATCTTTCCAATTTTGATATTTCCATTAATCATAATCATACGGATCATAGGTGGAAAAATCTGATGGTTGTTGATACATATTATCACCCATAATATAATCATGCATTATTTTCTTCTTGTCTGATGGGTAATAATAATTCTCACTCCCATAGTTATGATAACCCCAACACTCACGTACTGTCCGTGGGGTGTAATTGTTCTCCCACATATGATCGCGTAAAGACTTCTTAACCAATGGAGCATTATATTCTGGTCGATTCTTGATGATGGTTTCAAAAAAAAATTGAGACATGGGTTGTTTCCTAACATAATCATTTAATAGCCCTACCTTCTCAGCATATTAACATTCCCACCCTTGCATATACGTGGTAAAACCCTAATCCTCAACCTAATGCTAAAAGAGAATAAAAGAAAATTCCTACGGCAATATGGAAAGTAAGTAGAGGGAAGAAGTTAGAAAGAAGTTACCGGATTGGAGAATTCTATCTTAGGATCCTATAAAATAAAAAACAATGTTAGTTTCTAAAAAAATACATGAAAAATCCTTTTTTTAAAAAAAATAAAATTCTAAAATTAAAAAGTTCTAAAAACAAAAAAGAGAAAGATGAGTTAGTTTCTAAAAAGTAAAAACAACTCAGTTTCTAAAAATAGCAAATAGAAAGTTTCTAAACCTAGAAATAGAAAGCTAAGTCAGTTTCTAAAATAATTCAGAAAATTTTCTAAAAATAGAAAATAAAACCCTAATCCTAAAAATAGAAAAATAGAAAAATCATAATCTTAACCTAATTCTAAAACCAGTTAATTTTAGAAAAATGTAACAGTCAATCCCCAGCAACGGCGCTAAAAACTTGTTCACAACCCCAAGTGTAGGGCTGTGATGTAGCAATAATCTCGGTGAGACTGAGGTCGAATCCATAAGGACTGAACCTTGTACGTAATCTGAAAGTAACTTGAACTAGAACTAAGTGAAGATGTAATCTAAATCAGGAAAATATAAGTGAATAATAGTGAAATATTAAATTAAAACTTATGAAATTCAAAGGTGAAAAACTAGGGATTTCAAGGATCCACTTGTAGAGATCAGGGAGATCTATGCTTAATTCAAGAATACAATTGGAATCAGAGTTCCATCTTCATCCAGTTGGAAGATATTTCATTAAAAACAGATTTTGAACTTCCTTTGATCTAGTTTTCAAGAGATGAGAAGGATATGAATTAGGCTTGATTCCATTACAAAATCATGCCCTTGAGACAAAGCAAACAACAGAATTTAACCAATCCACAAACAATCTGCGAGATGTATGAATGTTAGGAAGGATTCCATCATCCAACCATGCCCGTGAGACGATGGTGAAAAACAGGGCTTCTCATCTTCATAATCTTGCTAATGTAAAGAACATACCCAAAGCTATCGCAGATCCATTGTAATTTAAGTCACAACAAACCATTAAAAAATAAAAGCATTCCTTATAATCAAACTAGAATCAAAATTAGTTCAGTTTAAACATGAATCAAAAGGCATAAATAAAAAGTCTTCCATCACACTACAAGCTTCACCTCTTAGCCCTAGCTAAGAGGTTTAGCCCATCATAGACATGGTGAGGCTAAAATCTCTGAAAAATAACATCAAAAGGAAATAAATAAAGAAAGTAATGAAGGAAAAGGGAGAAGGAACCCGAGCTGTCCCACACTATCTCTCTCTTGCTCCTGCCTTTGCTCCACATCCAAAAAGATCTCTCTCTCTCTCTCTCTCTCTCTCTCTCTCTCTCTCATCTCCTTTTATAGATAGCAGGAAGGTCGGTCAAGTGGAGAACCGACTCTACGTTTGCAGCCAGCTGTATTTCGCAGCAAAACAGTCAATACAGTTGCATTTGGAGTGAGTTTGGGGTGGCTGACTGTCCCAAACTCTGATTCTAACTCCATGGTTGGGGTAAAGACCCCCTGCTAGAGATTTTAGACGGTTCAAATCGCTGATCCGTGCACCACTATTATCGCAAAATGGCCCACTGCGTCCAATTTTCACGGATGCAAGGGCTAAGGAAACAGAGGCTGCTGACGTGTTCGGTGGGCCCCATGGTGATGTTTTTGGAAGAATCCACCCCATCCATTGAATTCCTGGTGAAAAACCAGTCGGGAAGGGGTATTTTTGCTCAACTTTAGAGTGGCCCATTGTATCAAATCACCCCATCGTTCATCTTACATTTTCCGGCGATCCACGTGTGTACGTACGCATGGGGCCAAAAGGAAAGCATGGTCAGGGTTTTGGCCACCCTCCGGATGCAATGGACGATCCTGATCATCCAAATGGATGATAGGTGGGGCCCACTGAGATCAACCGGCTAGACGCGGTGTGTTCACTGCCAGATTTTGGTTTTTTTAAAGAAACTAGTCGATCAGCATCCCTAACCAACCTTGGGAGTACCGGTGCATGTACATTGTGCACACACACCTTTTTTAAACGTTCATCCATTTTGTCACCCCGTTTACGAGGTTGAGACCAAAATTAAAGCATATCCAGATATCAGGTAGGCCCTAAATTGATGATTTATGGGCTGATCTGTCCGTTGGACCACTTTCGCAAGGATCTAATGGCTGAAATTCGATGTGTACAGTTAATTTATGATCCTCAGGCCAAATATAAAGTTTCGAGCCGAACAGATGGTGGGAACCGTATGATCTTACATTCTGGATGATTTTTAGGCCTCTTTAACGTGAATTGTTTAATTTTCTCAGATCTTTGGCGTGTAAATTCTTCGATATCAATCCCTTGGGGTCCATCCCTTGCCTTGGTGACTTCTGAGCATTAAATTCATGCTTTTAGTATCTTTTTTCAGTCCAAGCTCCTAAATTCACCTTGCAACATAAACATGATTAAAATAAGGCATTAAGCATTATCATGTTCGTAAAATCAAATAATAACTGGGGTTTAATATGTAATATTTAACCCTCAACAGTTACCTAATATATCAAATGAAGAATTCAATAAATATGAAACATGTGTAAAATCAAAATTCATTAGAAAACCCTTTAAACAAATAGAACAATCATTTGTTCTATTAGAGTTGATACACAGTGACTTAAGTGATTTTGTAAATCACGTGTCTAGAGATGAAAAAAATATTACATAATTTTTGTAGATAACTACTCTAGGTTCATTAGGGTCTATCTATTAAGGAACAAAGACGAAGCTTTAAATATTTTTTCTATGTATAAAATTGAAGTTGAAAATCAGTTAAATATAAAAATTAAAAGACTTAAAACATATATAGGATGTGAAAATGAATCTTCTCAATTTAGAGAATTATGTGAAAATAGTAGAATAGTTCACAAAACTACAGCTCTTTATATGTCAGAACAAAACGGAATAACAGACTATAAGAATATAACTCTTAAGGAGATAATGAATGCTATGTTAAATAGTTCAAGTTTACCCTCAAATACATAGGAAGAAGTAATTTTATCTGTTTATTATACCCTAAATAGGATTCCTTCTAAATCTTCTGAACAAACCATTTACGAACTTTGAAAGAACTATGTTCCTAGTTATAATTATATTAAAGTGTGGGGGTGTTTTACTAAAGTAGGATTATCTGAAACTTAAAAAATAAAATTAGGCCCTAAAACGATCGATTGTATATTTATAAGGTATGCACAAAATAGTGTAGCCTTTAGGTTTCTAGTTTTAAATACTAAAGATAATATTTTATATCCTAATACAATTATACAAGCTATGGATACAGAGTTCTTTGAGAATGTATTCCCTATGAAATCTAAATCTATAGGAATAGAGAAAATTAATGAATCAGATATCACGTTTACTAGTAAAAGTACTTATGAGCAGATCATAGAAGAAATACTATCAATAAATAGTACTAAAGTTAGAAGAGAAACTAACCTAGGAGATAGTTTTTTACCTTTTTAGTATAAGATGATCCTACAACTTATACAAAAGTGATTTACTCTTCAGATGCAACCTTTTGGAATGAAGCAATAAATGATGAGTTAAATCTATTATATCTAATAATACTCAGGAACTTGTAGACCTACAACCTAGGTACAAACCAATAGACTGTAAATGGATATTTAGAAAGAAACTAAAACTAGATTAAACTATTGATAAGTTTAAGGCCAGGCTGGTAGCAAAAGGCTTTAAACGAAAGGAAAGAATAGATTATTTTGATACATATTTCCTTGTTATTAGGATTACAACTATTAGAGTATTAATAGCGATAGCTTCCATATATAAACTGGTAATACACCAGATGAACGTTAAGAGACTTTCCTAAATGGAGACTTAGAAGAAGAAATACATAAAAAGCAACCTGAGGGTTATAAGATATCTGATAAAAAAATAAAGTATGTAGAGTAATTAATTCACTATATGGTCTAAAATAGGCTCCTAAACAATGGCATAAAAAATTTGACGATGTTTTAAAATCAAATGGTTATTATATAAATGATGTAGATAGATTAGTATATAGTAAAATTTCTATAACTAATTTTAAATTAGTTATTGAAACTAATAAATTTTTATCTTCTAAATTTAACATGAAAGACTTAGAAGAGGCTAGTGTAATCTTGGATATTGAAATAACCAAGAAAGATGATGTTATTGTACTATCACGATCTTATTACATTGAGAGGTTACTGAGAAAGTTTAACTATTTTGACTGTTTACCTGTCAGTACACTTTATAATTACAGTGTGACTCTCATGAAGAATACAGGTAGTAGTATGTCTCAATTGGAGTATTTCAAAATAATTGGTAGCCTTATGTATCTAATAAACTACACTGGACCAGATATACCTTTTGCAATAGGAAGGCTAAGTAGATATACACATAACCCTGGAAAAGAGCATTGTAATGTTTTGTCTAGGATTTTGAAATACCTAAAAGGAAGTATGGCCTATGGTTTACATTATAATAATTTTTCTGTTGTATTAGAAGGATACATTGATGCTAATTGGATCAGTAATTCAGATGAGACAAAATCCACTAGCGGATATGTCTTCACCTTAGGTGGAGGAGCAGTCTCTTGGAAATCTACTAAGTAAACATGTATCGCTCGTTCAACTATGGAATCAGAGTTTATTGACTTAAAAAATGCTGGATCAGAAGCCAAGTGGCTTAGAAATCTCTTAATTGATATACCATTATGGTTAAAGCTTATATCGGTCGTATTTATTCATTGTGATTATCAAGCAGCTATAGCAAAAGCAAAGAGTAAAATATATAATGGAAAAAGCAGGTATATTAGACTTAGACATAACATAGTCAAACACATGTTACGTGATGGAGTCATATCTATTGACTTTGTAAGGTCAGAAAAGAATCTGACAGATCCTCTGACCAAAGGACAATTTAAAAGATTAGTCAATGATACATCGAAGGGAATGGGGCTAACCCTAATATATAAGTTGCCAGTGTCGGCAACCCAACCTATACAAGTGGAGATCTCATGAGATAGGTTTAATGGGTAAACAACAAGACATGAGGTAGACAATTGCATTGAGTTATATGAGCCCCTTATATGGTGTACAGTGCGAGCAGCAACGCAGAAGGATGAATTTTTAAAACTCTTAATAAATCCATAATCATATATTTGGTAGTCTATATAGTTACTGTATACAGTTGATAGAATTCACCTATATGGGTGTGGAGGTGGAGGCCGCTTCCTATGAGAATTTAAGAGAATTCTCTAGAGCACTCATGAAATCCAGGTAATGGTATATAGCCAAAATGCACTGAATTGCAGAATCACTTGCAGAGGAAGAGTTGTATGAATAGTATGCACTTGCAATTTATACTAAAAGGATTTAGGTTCAAGACTATGGTGTAACCTGATTCCTATAGACCTGTCTTGCTTACTCTAATGTCGGTTCAAGTTTATGGTGACACCGGTACCATTGTACAACTATTACGCTTTAACCTGAAAGACATTTTATTTTGAAACATGTTGGGGATTATTGTATTTTGTTTCAAAATAAACATTAAAATTTGATTTTCAAATTTTTCAATTTCCCTTCACATTTGAAATTTTGGTGTTTTTGGGTTGTGGGATTTGTCCCACATCGAATTTATCAAAGGAAAACATCTTATATATAAGATAGACTTTTTACCTTGGGGCTTGAGCCCCATTCAGGGGTGTAACATCCCGAATTTTTACTAACTTGGAGATAGATGCCTTTAGGTAATGGGTCAATCATAACACCTTACTGACTTCTCAGAACTCAATCTAAAAGTTTAAAATCCCTTTTCAACCCATTTCCTTCACAAATCTCACCTTTCACCACCTTATTCTTTAAATTTTTCTAAGTACTTTCATAGTACACGCTAATCCTAACATTTAAATGATGGAGAACAATACTTAAACTTAAATTTACCATAATAGTAAATATATAAATAAAAATGAGTTTTGGACAATTAGTCTTATGGAATCTGACAAAATAAATAAGTGATTTGGATAGAGCAACCTAGTCTGTCATAATTGGACAACACGTAGTTAAGTACTAAACTAAACAAGCAATGGATTTGGCTTGAACCACTTTCTATAAAATCTACAAGATTCAAAATCATTAAAATATCTAACTCAACATTACTTAAAAACTTAGGAGCAACCTCAAAACCCAGTTGCTCTTGGGAGCACATTAAAACTCCGTATCGGACCTGGAGCTCGTGTCAAAAGTCTGATTGCTGCGAAACTATACGGTTATGACCGCCTTACTGGGTTTGACAACCATCTCAAAAATTAAGTCCAAATAGTATCCCGAACACACAACTTGAGCTCGGAGCGAAGTGTGTGAGAAACACGAATATCTTTAGGAAATGAACTTTAACTTAAGTGATTTGAGTTGTTCGCTTACAGACCAAATTTAAGGTTTTAGACCATCAGATTCTGACCTAACTACACCCTTAGATCAGGAAAATTTTTTAACACATGTCAGTGTACTTGTGGCTCTGATCGAGTAACGATGATCGTTGAACTGAAACAGTTCCTCCACGGTCGATCCATAAATCTAATGGGACCAAAATCTTAACCTGGCCTAGATCCAATATCAGGAAACTTTTTCCAGACCGCATGCAGGAAATCGGCCTTCAGATGAGCTCCGTTGGACCGAAATAGCCACTCTTTGGCTATAACCTAAGTATACCATGGCTCTGGGGTCATTTTTATCAGTTCTGGGCCTATATAAGGACCTAAACCCACCCCTCTCTCATTCCATACGAAATTTCAAACCCTAGGAGAGAGAAGAGAGAAAAGAGAAGGAAAGAGTGAGGAGAAGAGAGAGTGTGAGAGATTGTTGTTGGGATTCTATCCCACCGCTCCACGTGCCGAATCATCATATCTACATCACTACACCGGCAATTTCGACTCTGTTCTTGGATAAGAAATTCTAACCCTAATTTTTTTTAGGAATCCAAGTAGAGGAATCAACGAAATGGCTAACTTATTTCGTGATTCAGGTAGCTGTTATGCCGTAAATAAAGGCATAGTATACAAATTGAGTTTAATACAAGTATATCGACGAAAGGTGTGAACTATAAATTCTTAGGTTATGGTTTTCAAGGCTTTCAATGTCAGCAATGATTTATGTCTGACTTGATTACTTTCATATGAACTTAGTTACGATGTATCTGATAAACTATACATGTATGTGTACTATGTAGATATAAAGTGCATCTATGTGTTTGTTGAAATGCTTAAATGAAAGTGAAATTATGGTTTATGCTGGTCATGCCTATTAACCTAGAATACATGTTCGTTGTATGTGTGGCAATTTCTTTACGAAAGGATTTGTCATAATATATGTTATAACTAGATTAGTTCTTGTATGTGGTATTAGGTAGCATAAGTGTTCGATAAATTGTTTAAATGAGTGTGAAATCCTATTTTGTGTTTTTCATAGCTATTAATCTAGGATTCATGTTTGTTGTATGTATGACAATCCCCTTGTGAAAGGATTTGTCATAATATATGTCGTAACTAATGTAGTCTATGTATAAAGTAGTGTGTAGTCTAAATGTTTGTTAAAATGTCTGAATGGGATTTTGTTGATGGATTGTACGTATTAAGTATATTAAGACAGGATTTCCTTAGTCATATGAATAGTTTCCTTTGAATAGTGTAAATTATTACTATGTGATTTATAGGTAAAATGTATATGTATAACAACATGTTCAATGAGTTTGATAAAATACTCAAATGAGATTTATTTTTGAATTGATTGTTAAATGTTATTATGAATATCACATGTATCCACATGCTGCATTTAAGTATGATTGAGACTACTACGTAGTCCAGGTAATTAGAATAATTCCTGTTTAAGTAGCCAAATTTGTCTCGCCACATGTAATGCGTTCAATGAATCCAAGTTGTACGATGATTGTCGACAGTGGTACCATGTCAATTAATTCAGCATATGCTCATACCAGTGGAACTTGTTAAATAACCCGATTGGTCTATTGTGTGTTTACCATGTATGGACGCTACTGTTTAAATCTAAGGTACCACTTACCAATGCAAAACCCGTTTCAACCTTGGTACCGTGATCTGCTAAGACTCATGAGTTGGACAGTGGTATGGAACACCGTAGTCAAGCTGTTGGCCTACGCTGGGGTGATGAGCCTCCCCGTAGTGACCAGTGAGCAATCCAAACTTGTGAGCCGAATACGGTGGTATGGGACACTATATTCGAGCTGTCGGCCTATAATGGCGCACTCTGGCTGTGGTCCCCAGTCAGGTTGGTGACGAGCCTTTGAAAATAAACTGCTAGTTGGTAAGGCGGTGGTAAAGTGACCTCGAGTATACACTAGGACTACACTAAGATGACGAGCCTTTCCGTAGTGACCTCGAGTATAAACTAAGTCTGCGCTGAGGTGACGAGCTTCTCTGTAGCAACCTGGAACTGCCCATCGTATGCGATTAAATAGGATTGACGACCCTGGAGAGATCATCGTTTGGGTAAATGATAAAAAGGAAGGTACCTTAGCTTCTCAAACCTGCTGTATGAATAAGTCTAATTAAGAACTTGGCTAATCATGCACATGCACCGCATTATATATGCCTTTGGTGTTGGATTTGAGCACAGCGGGAGTGTTACATGCGAGACCATGAGATAATATCACAGAGGGAGTGCAAGCGAGGGCATGCATCATTAATACATATCATCCCTGTATTAAAAAAGGTAGCTAGGATTGTTTGATGTACTGCTTTATCATTACTGTTTGACTGAATCGATAACATGTTAACCTTTATTTTATAGTTCCACTGAATTAGCTACTCATTCCCACCTCGGACGGTGTTTTAAAACACCACCCAGACTCTGTTATAAATGCAGGTAATGGCGGAGTCTATACAGCTGAAATGGACTTCATGGACGAGGAGGAAGAATTATCTTATGTTCAACTATCATGCGGGCCTTCTTGGACCTTGTTCTGATTCAATGGGATTACAGGGATTATATGAATTAGTTAGACATCTATATTTTTTGTATTTTGTATATTGTGGATCAACACATGTATATATTTAGCTGGTAACAAACTCATACTCTGGGGATTGAGAAACACTCATATACATTATATACTTATCTCAGTCTTCCACTTGCTTAACTTAATTATCTTTTGAGTATGATATGTTGTTTTAGTATAATCTCACTCATGTTTAATGCACTAATATGGATAACATTTAAACATTATTATCTATGTTGCATAAGTGATGTGTTGGAACTCAGGAGTTGAACTTCTGCTCGACCCCCGATTTTCAGAGCGTTACAAGATGATATCAGAGTATGATTTGAATTAAACTGGACCTGGGTTATGGTCACACAATGCACACTGACGTACTCTAACTTAGGAGGGAGCGATAAAACGTAGAAATGATCATAGGATCCCAAGTTTCGCTCATCGATGATCATATTACCATTAAAATCGGACCCGTATGCATCTGTGATCATACGAGATGATCCCAATTCTTTTCCTAATCGTTCATTCATAGGTTTGAATCAAATTCTAAATCCTGGTAGTTACCAATAAACTCAATGCTTTGATCAAGTAGAAGATTGGGATCAATTAGGATTAAGAACTGATACGAAAAATTTTCTATCGTACACTAGGCAAAAGGTCTATGTATCCAGCTTAGACCTATTGCACCACTTTCCTTCCGTGTTGGCCTGACCACTTACAACCAAAAGTTTATTACTTCATCTTTGAAAAGTGTTAAGAATATATAGCCAATAGAGATTTTTCTTCTTAGGCCCAAGAAATTTCTCAAATGGGCAACAGATAGTTAGGAATTAGGTCTCGAATCATAAACTATCTGGCATACATATTGTGCATATGAACTTAGAAAAATAGTCTAGACATTAATTTATTTTGTGCAGATTCCTTATGTACTATTAATGTATAGATTATCTTATAGTATTAAACAGGATATGATAAAAGGAGGTAAGTCGGGACTGTGACAAAAAGTCCTTCTTTGGTAGAATTAGGCATCTTGCCACACACTCACACCCGTCTTTAAAATCAACCACAACACCCATCATTTTTAGCTCATTTCTATAACCATAGGTACCAATGCCATAATATACGTCATTGATGAAAGAAAGACCAATGTATTAAGAGATCGTTTCTCATTTCATGCTAAGGATAGGTCCTAAATTACACCTTGTTCCGACATATGAACCAGGACATAGATTCTTGAGCCTTAAGAGTATAAATAATTTCTAAGGGAGGTAGAACATTATGAGCCCAATCTAGTGAGGTCAACTAATACATTCATTTGATCAAAGTGGCGCAGCGTAAGCGTGGTGGGCCCCTGCCCCACTGGCCCAGGATTGAAGAAAATTGATCCAGGATACATGTAAGGTTAGGTCACTAAATAGGATCTGAATCTTCATTAGAATATAAATAATGAAGTCATTGAAGGAAAGCAATTAGGGTTCAAGTGTTAAACCAATTCATATTAAAGAATAGGCCTAACAATGGGTATGAGCTGAATTACAATAGCCAGGGTCAGTGTATCTACAAATGTGTTGTTGGATACAAACCCAATAGAAGCCTTAGCCAATTTCAGGGTGAAAAAGTTTTAAGGAGGGTAGACTAAAGTGATCCAGACTAGCATAGATAGTATACACCCTATCACGCATATAAACTTGAAATCAATAAAACTTACGCAAAAGGAATGATAAAATCTTTACTTATTACCCTTAGCCAATTTCAATGATGAAATTATTTTTAAGGGGGGTAGATTATAACGTCTCGAATTTTTGTCAACTTGGAGATAAATGTCCTTAGGCAATGGGTCGACCATAACACCTTATTGGCTTCTTAGAACTCAATCCCAAAGTTTAAAATCCTTTTTCAACCCATTTCCTTCACAAATCTCACCTTTCACCACCTTATTATTCAAATTTTTCTAAGTACTTTCATAGTAGACGCTAATCTTAACATTTAAATGATGAAGAACAATACTTAAACTTAAATTTACCATAATAGTAAATATATAAATAAAAATAGATTTTGGACAATTAGTCTTATGGAATCTGACAAAATAAATAAGTGATTTGGATAAAGCAACTTAGTCTGTCGTAATTGGGCGACAAGCAGTTAAGTACTAAACTAAATAATCAATGGATTTGGTTTGAACCACTTTTTATAAAATCTGCAAGACTCAAAACTATTAAAATTACTAAATCAACATTACGTAAAAACCTAAGAGCAACCTCAAAACCCAGTTGCTCTCGGGAGCACATTGAAACTCCCTATCGGACCTAGACCGCGCGTTAAAAGTCCGATTACCGAGAAACTATATGGTTATGACCACCTTAGTGGGCTTGACAACCATCTCCGAAATCAAGTCCAAATAGTATCCCGAAACGCACAACTTGAGAAACGCGAATATATTTAAGAAATGAACTTAAACTTAAGTGATTTGAGCCGTTCGCTTGTAGGCCAAATTTAAGGTTTCAAACCATCAGATTCTGACCCAACTATACCCTCGGATCAGGAAAAATTTTCAACACATGTCAATGTACTTGTGGCCCTGATCAAGTAACGGTGACCGTTGAACTGAAACAAGTCCTCCACGTGTGATCTGTAAATCCGATCGGACTGAAATCTTAACCTGGCCTAGATCCAATGTCAAGGAACTTTTTTCATATCGTATACAGGAAATGGGCCTCCAGATGAGCTCCATTGGACCGAAATAGTCACTCTTTAGCTGTAACCTAAGTATACTATGGCCCTGGGGCTATTTCCATTAGTTTTAGGCCTATATAAGGACCTAAACCCACCCCTCTCTCATTCCATACGAAATTTCAAATCCTAGGAGAGAGAAGAGAGAAAAAGAGAAGAAAAGAGTGAGGAGAAAGAGAGAGAGTGTGAGAGATTGTTGTTAGGATTCGATCTCACTGCTCCACGTGCTAAATCATCCTATCTACATCACTACACCGGCGATTTCGACTGCGTTCTTGGATAAGAAATCCTAAGCCTAATTTGTTTTAGGTATCTAAGTAAAGGAATCGACGAAATAGCTAACATATTTTGTGATTTAGGTAGCTGTTGTGCAGTAAACAAAGGCGTAGTGTACAAACTGAGTTCGATACGAGTATATCGACGAAAGGTGTAGACTATAAATGCTTAGGTTATGGTTTTTAAGGCTTTTAATGTCAGCAATGATTTATGTCTGACTTGATTGCTACCATATGAACTTAGTTATGATGTATCTGATAAACTATACATATATGTGTACTATATAGATATAAAGTGCATTCTATGTGTTTGTTGAAATATTTGAATGAAAGTAAAATTATGATTTGTGTTCGCCATGCCTATTAACCTAGAATACATGTTCGTTGTATGTGTGGCAACTCCTTTGTGAAAGGATTTGTCATAATATATGCTATAACTAGATCAGTTCTTGTATGTGGTATTAGGTAGCCTAAGTGTTCAATAAACTGTTTGAATGAGTGTGAAATCCTGTTTTGTGCTATTCATGACTATTAATACAATATTCATGTTTATTGCATATATGACAATCCCCTTGTGAAAGGATTTGCCATAATATATGTCGTAACTAATGTAGTCTATGTATAAAGTAGTGTGTAGTCTAAGTGTTTGTTAAAATGTCTGAGTGGAATTTTGTTGATGGATTGTACGTATTAAGTGAATTAAGACAGGATTCTCAGTTTCCTTAGTCATATGAATAGATTTTTTTTGTATAGTGTAAATTACTACCATGTGATTTATGAGTGAAATGCATATGTATAACAACATGTTTCGTAAGTTTTTTAAAATGCTCAAATGAGATTTATTTTTGAATTGATTGTTAAATGCTGTTATGAATACCACATGTATTCACATGCTGCATTTGAGTATGATTAGGACTATTATGTAGTCCACACAATCGGTAACAATTCCTGTTTGAGTGGCCGAATTTGTCTCGCCACACATGATGCGTTCTGTGAATCTGAATCGTACGATGATTGTCGACAGTGGTACCATGTCGATTAATTCAGCGTATGCTCGTACCAGTTGAATTTGTCAAATAACCCGATTTTTCTATTGTGTGTTTACCATTTATGGACGTTACTGCTTGAATCTAAGGTACCACTTACCAATGCAAAACTTGTTTCAACCTTGGTACCACGATCCGCTAAGACTCATGAGCCGGGCATGGTGAAATGGGACACCGTGGTCGAGTTGTCGGCCTACGCTGGGGTGACGAGCCTCCACGTAGTGACCAGTGAGCAACCCAAACTCGTAAGTCAAATATGGTGGTATGGGACACTGTATTTGAGCAGTCGGCCTACATTGGAGCGGCCTAGTTGTGGTCCCCAGTCAGGTTGGTGACGAGCCTTCGAAAATAAAATGTCAGTTGGTAGGGCATTGGTGGAGTGACCTCGAGTATACAGTACGAATACAAAGGTGACAAGCCTTTCGTAGTGACCTCGAGTATAAAGTAGGCCTGCGCTGAGGTGACGAGCCTCTCTGTAGCGACTTAGAACTATCCATCGTATGGGATTAACTAAGATTGACGACCCTAAATAGATCATCGTTTGGGTAAATGATAAAAAGAGAGGTACCTTAGCTTCTCAAACCTACTGTATGAATAATTCTAATTAAGAACTTGGCTAATCACGCACATATACCGCATTGCATGTGCATTTGGCGTTGGAGTTGAGCACAGTGGGAGCGTTGCATACGTGACCGTGAGATGATGTGGCAGAGGGAGTACAGGTGAGGGCATGCATCATTAATACATATCATCCCTACATTAATATGAGTAGCTAAGATTGTTTGATGTACCGCTTTATCATTACTGCTTGACTGAATTGATAATATGTTAACCTTTATTTTATAGTTCCACTGAATTAGCTACTCATTCCCATCTGGGACGGTATTTTAAAACACCACCCGCACTCTGTTGTAGATACAGATAATGGCGAAGTCTATGCAACTGAAATAGACTTCATGGACTAGGAGGAAGAATTCTCCTATATTCAGCTATCAGGAGGGTCTTCGTGGACCTTGTTTTGATTCGACGAGATTATAGGGATTATATGAATTAGTTGGACATTTATATTTTTTGTATTTTGTATATTGTGGATCAACACATGTATATATTTAGCTTATTAACATAATCATACTCTGGGGATTGAGAAACACTCCTATACATTAAATATTTATCTCTGTCTTCCGCTTGCTTAACTTAATTATCTCTGGAGTATTATATGTTGTTTTAGCATTATCCCACTCATGTTTAATGTACTAATATGGATAACATTTAAATATCATTATCTATGTTGCATAAGTGACGTGTTGGAACTCGAGAGTTGAGCTTCTGCTCGACCCTCGATTTTCAGGGCTTTACAAGGGAGCATGTGAATTTGTTCCTTGAGGGGGGGGGGGGGGGGGGGGGGGGGGTAATTGACGTGTGCGCGCGTCGAGCCAAACCGTGTCAGTGTCCATGTGCACGACAGGATGGGTTGGGTTGGGTTGGGAGTGAGCATGGGCACAAGTGTGGGTGCGAGTGCGAGTGTACTCACGTATGTGTGTATATGGGTACTCGTAAGACTTTATTTACGAGAGTGTACTCACACTTGCGCCTTTTCATTTTAAACCAGAGAGATCTTTCCGTTCCGGTTGGTCACACCTGTTGGGTTTTAACCCAATAGACCTAACCCTTTCTAAAGGGTGCGTAATACACCACTTCGGAGTCTATAAAAGGACTTCCGTTCCTATTTCTGAAGTATGAAAAATCATTTCTCCTCTCCTCTTATAAAATTCTCTATATATTTTGGTTTAAGAATTTTTCTTGAGTTTGTTGCTAAGTCAAATCAATACTTTCAGGTTAAACTGCAAGTGGTTCGAGCCCGTGTATAGTGAGTGCACCGCTGGGACCAGGTCATAGTCATTGTATCCTGAAGGTCGATTGCTCTGGAAACATATTGCACTTAGGATGCTATCTAAGGGGAGCAAATTTGATTTCAAGCCGAGCGACTCACGTCATGCTTCGACAATTCAATAAGTCCTCTTTCTTGATTTTTTTTCTTAATTTTTTAATAGTCTATTTAATTCAACAATATATTCCAACAACTTCAACCTTTGATAATTTTAGTATTTTTCTTTAAATAATAAGGTGCGATGATACTAGAAGCGTAATAGAAATAAACTTCCCAAATGCAGGCTTTCAATGTAATCTCCATCACTTTAAATTCACATCCTTCCAAACCTCATCTGTCTCAACCTAAGCAACAATGCACTCCACGGAACCATCCCATCCCAAAATCTTTCCAAACTCTCCTTCATTGATCTATCTGCAAATCTACTTTCGTGTAACTTGTCACTTTCATTAGCTTACCAAACTTGAATATCTATGCTCGACATTTCCAGCAACGAAATAACTAGTGAACTGGCTCTTTTTTTCTTCACCAATTGGACCAAACTCGAACACCTGGACCTCTTCACGAACCTGATTGGTTTGATTCCTAGGAATATGAACATTCTTGAAAAGTTGACTTTTAGGCAGAAACAATCTGATGCAGGGATGGACGTGATGAGGTTGATCACCGTCTTCCTCATGGAATAATTACACTAAATCCATGGAGTTCCCTAGACTCCTTATAGAAATTCCTCGAATCCACGAGGAAATAAAGGGAATAAATTCTAGTAAAATAAAAAATAAATTGATTGATGATTAAAAAAAAATTTACAATCCTTTAAATAGTGATATCAAACCTAGAAAGAAGTTTCATAATCAAACTTGAACTCAAACTCCCTAAAAACGTGACTTATTTTAAATAGTAAACTTACTATTTATAGATGGTCACATTTCTACTGGATTTCATGGTTTTTAGCCAAAAATAGTAAGTGTCCAATTTACCCTAACCAAGCTGTTCCCCTAATTTTTCTAAGCCCTTTTCATGTTGGTCACAACTCCTAAAGCTCAAAGGATCAAGATTCATGATCGAATTAATACTACAAAATTAAAAAGGACATTCAACCGTCAATATGATGGAATCTAGCAAATCCAGCGTAGGCAACCCATCATAGCAGGTTGATTGGCTAAAGTAGCTTCTCCTACCCCAAAATCATATACGGTATGTCGAATAACTCATTCCGAATTGCGAGATACACCTATTTTAGGGTTCTGACAGTCTTCATAATTTTCACCTCCAATCAGGCATTATCTAGTCCATATTGGCCATGAAAGTGTTCGCGATACACTCTACATTAGTCCCCTCTACTTCAAAAGAACTCAACTTCAAGTTCTCGTCCCACTTCGGTTCATTATACTCGATCATGTCCGCAACGTTGAAAGTACGCGAGATTTTAATGTCATCCGGAAGATCAACAACGTAAGCATTGTCGTTGATCTTTAGGATGATTTGTATCTATCCAATTTTCTTGTTCTTCAGTATGTTATAGGTCTCGGTCGAAAATTTGTCCCTACATAGATGGACCATAACATGGTCGCCTACCTTGAACACCTTTTGTCGACGATGCTTGTCGATTTGCTTCTTGTACTTATCGTTTGATGCATGTAATTTGGCTTGCACATCCACATGAATGCTCATACACGAGAGTTTAGGTAAAGGGACCAAATCAAGTATGTGGCGGGGCACTTGATCATAAACAATCTGAAATGGGGACTTCCCTGTCGAGCGGTTCACCATGTTGTTGAATACAAATTTCGGTTGGACAAGGCCAAATCTCACTACTTTAGTTTGTCACCTGAAATACAGCGAAGGAGATTTCCCTACATGTGATTCACAATTTTAGTCTACCCATCAGTCTATGAGTGGTAGGCATTGTTGAATTGAAGTTGTATACTAAATTAATTCCACAAAGTTCGTCAAAAGTGGCTAATGCATTTCATGTCACGGTCAAAAGTAATCGTCTTAAGAACCCCGTGTAGTCACACAACCTCTTTGAAGAATAGATTCACTACATGTGTTGCATCGAGGGTTTTCTTACATAGGATAAAGTGCGCCATTTTTGAGAAATGATATACCCCCACGAACTGAATCCATAGCATATTATGTTCATGGGACACCAAGCATAAAGTCCATAGGTAAGTCCTCTCAAGAGCCATTAGTTATAGGTAATGGGGTATAGGGCCCGTATTCTGAGACTGCTCCTTGAAAGTCTAACAAACATAACAGCACCGCACTGCTTTACCCATGTTATGTATCAATTGCGGCTAGTAATATCGCTCCTCCACAAGAGCCCACATCTTGTCTCACCTAAGGTATACGTCACACACATAATGGGTCATGAACTATACAACATACTAAAAGCGCTAAAGAGGTTAAATCTTTATGTGGCCAAACCCAATTGAACATTGCAAGGCTCAATTGAAAAATTCGTATACTTCTCATCGATATTCCTCTATGCAATAGAATTAGTCGGATGCTCCATCTTTTCACATGTTGCAATTTCCTAATTAAGTGCCAAGACATTTCTTTTACCAACCATGGTATATTGAAAATTCTTTGTAACCTTGGTACTAATTGAAAATAGCTTAACACATTGGTAGGTACTTGAGATTGTTTTCTCTCATAATACATTTATGTCTTGTACCTAAAGGCTTTCCAATTTGGACAATTGGTTTTCGTCTCATGCTCTCACTAATACAAGATCCAATTATTTGGACAATAATAAATCTTCACATAATCAAGATCTAACTTTTTAATGATTTTCTTCGCTTGGTGGGTATTAGTTGAGGCCCAGTCCACTGTGATATATACAAGAGAAAATATCAGGTAGCTAGTAGTTCTTTTTTAAAAAAATATATATTTTTTATTTTATTTTGGCCACCTAATCTTTCTCCGTTACTCATTTTTTCCTGGTTAATTTTTTTTTAAAAGACATTTGACTTAAACTTATCGGGTCAGCTTGACTCAACCATATTTCACCTGGACTCTGGAAACTTTCTATCTTGTCATAACTCAATCAAAACTCGAGAAAACTTGAATTTGACTCAAGTCGGCACAACTTGACATTATTTATACTTTTTTAAATACTAAATATTACTAACCAAACTCATGAAAAATTAGATGAGTTTTCAGGAAATTTCCATCCAAGATCTCGAGTCGACCCAGATCAATTGGGTTTTGAGTCAAATCGGATGACTTCACGCTAAAACCTCTGCATAGTTAGTTTACATGATGCATGTGGTTTGCGTGTGATTGCACGTATCCGTGAGAATTAGTCTCCCCTTAAATAGAAGCTGTTGTCATAAAATATAAAATATAAAAGCAGAATTGCTAAGTGTTGTTGCTCCATACTAACTGCACAGGGACCTTACCATGCATGTAGTTGCATGTGGACACGTAGGTGTTCATACATCGAAACAAACCATCAGTTCATTTCAACCCACTTTTCTCAGCACAGAGGTAAAGAACTAGGACCATCGGATGCTTCCAGCCATTCGTATGTTAAACCTTTTCCCATAGCGGTACATTTTCTAGGTCATGGATTGGATGGCTAGTCGTTATCCTCGTTTGACCAAAGTGGGCTTCAGAAGAACAAGCAGTCCAAGGTGGGATCCACTGACTTGGACATCTTACTTTACTCTATGAATAATCAGAGCCGTCCATTTTCACATCCTATGATTGGATGGTTGGGATGATTCATTTTGTGTGATTTTTATGAGATGCCCTATTAAGAGTTAGTAAGATCCGATAAACATTCTCGATCAATGATACGGGCATCCCACGTGTCCATATCCAAATGGGTGCACGGGAAGGTTCCTCTGCACTAGGTGCACTAGCATTTTCCATAGGTTACGGACACATCAGGAGGCGATTTGGCTAGTGAGTTGTGGGCCCATCATGATGTATGTGATTAATCCACGCCGTCCATCCATTTTTGCAAATCATTTTAAGGCTTATCCCGAAAATGAGGCAGACCTATATCTAAGGATTACAACACCACGGGAAAACAGTGGAGATTGAATGTCCATCATTAAAAACCTCCAAGGGTCCACTGTAATGTTTATTTGACATCCAACCTGTGGATTAGGTCATCTAGACTTGGATGAAAGGGGGGGATGTGTACAAACAAACAAATAAGCATCAACTTGTTGTCCAATGGTGGCAATTCAATCAACACCGTTTCATATGATGTGGTCCACTTGAGATTTAGATCTACCTTATTTTTGGGCTCATTTCATAAAGTTATCTGAAAAAAATGGATGAACGCTGTGTTTGAAACACATACATCATGGTCGGAAAATAGGGCACCGAACAGTAGCCACTTGCTATTGGCAGCATCCTAGCACATCCGCGTCTGACATAACAAGTAGAATGGTAGTTTTTAGTCTAAAAAATTCAGCATTCATGTAAAATAAGGGCCTGTTTGGATTCGCGTATAGTATTGTATTTGGGTACTATTCATGTATACATTGGATGATTTTCAGAATACATCTAAATCAATCAGATACTAATTAATGTTTGGATTGAAGGTATTGTTTGGCATAGTATACAATACGTTATATAGATCAATGTTTGGATAGGATGTATTATATCTGTGTATTGTACAATCTTAATTGGGTTAGGTGACCTGTTTGACGTATGGAACTTTCTGATTTTTAACCCAGATGATTTTCATGTTGAAATGTACCAAATGAACGGTCCCGATCTTACACTGCATAGGTGCTAGATATCTTGTAATTGTATAAATTTCAAACTTTCATCTGCTGCCGAATACAATGCAATGAATACGAAGTATTGACCGCAAGCCTCTATTTTGACAACACTATACCGCGCTTTCGATTTTTTGAAAACGGTATGAAATCGCGCGCATGGGATACGACGCTTGTATGATCCAAATGCTGAATAATGGGAATATCCAGAAATATTCAGTTATAATATGATACAACGCACTCTTATACGCGAATCCAAACAGGCCCTAAGGAATAATAATGATTTAAAAAGTAATTTCACCTTATATTATTTTATAATTATCATGTTTGCTTTATGGATTTAAGGCTACACAAGGAGGTTTTATGGGGATCGTGATGGGTGTTAGCTGGTATTAACCGCTTAGAGATATTCCGGAAGATTGTTCCGTGGGCCCTAGCTTTCGACATTGCCTGGTAAGCAAAATCTACAGCTTTAGAGAAAAAATGTGAATTTTGAAGTCTTAATAAAGTTATTATTATAAAATTAGTGGGGTTTTTAATATATGGATCTCAGACCTTTTAAGTGGCACTGGGGATGACCTATTGTGAATCTGAACCATACATTCTTCTATACAACTAGAAGCAAGTCATGGTGTGAAAATCATGCATGAAAATGGGCTATCTAGATTGACCCCAGAAACAAAATAGGTTGAATAATCATCTTGAAATGTCTAGTAGAAAAATCTCACTTTATATTTCTTATAATTTGAAAGTAACACTTTGATTTAATGATTCTAACCATGTGATTTATGACTTGTAAACAACGAAGGGCATCACAAATTGGCCCCATTCAAAGGGTTAGGATAATCCTAGTCTGTATGTATATTGAGTATACCAAAAGTTGGGGGACAGCAATCTCGCCTACGCATTTCAAAATGGGATTTAAATCTTATAGCACATTGGAATTGCTGTACGTCCACAAGCAGCGAATGATCTCGCATTGTTGCTCTTGTGAATTGCTGATAATTCTCATTTTGTTTGGTTGCAGTAAATTTCATGAAATACCATAAAATTTGTACCAAATTAGACTAATTAATCATGAAATATTATAATATTTGGTACAACTTGTAAATGCTGAGGGCGGAGAGGGAGCAATTTCTCGAGAGTGTGGGAGATCTACTCTCTTCTTTCCACTGGTTACCTCACTTAAGGGCTTTTGTGAAATGAGGTAAAAGATATGATATTTGACCAGAGTCGCCACTAAATAATTATTATAATTCTATAGTCGATTAGAACCCATGGAAACACTTAAGATTGAGGACCCAAAGATCCTTAACCCTAAAATGATTCGTGAGTTTACATTTCAGAGATTTCAAGGGACCACGGTTACAGAAAGGGAATGTGTTAGGCACCCACTCTACCCACACGGATTGTACGGTCTTTACTTCACAAGATCTAATTGATTTCTGAAGAATATGGGCAGTGTGCTATAAATGTAATGTGATGCATAAAATATAATGTGATGTTATAGTAGAGGTGTTTGATCGATCTGAATTTCTGTTGGGCAAGATTTGATTATATTGGCAAGGCGCAACGCATACGTTCAAAATAATCATATGCATGGGTATATATATGATATACGTGATTTTATATAGATGCTTTTGATAAAACGACGGCCAACCGGTTAAGGTGTATGGTAAACCTGCTCCGATTATATTAGCAGGTCTCAGAACATACGTCCGTCAGTTAGATATGATAGAAAATGATGGAATGGAATGTATATGATAAAACATTGACCAACTAGCTAAGGTTTCTTTTGGACCCCAGTTGGATTATATTAACAGGCCTCAGAGCATACGCTTACTAGTCAAATGCGATAAAAAATGATGAAATGCAATATATATGCCAAAATGACGACTAACTGATTAAGGTTTCTAATGGTTAAGAACTGATTATATTGGAAAGTCATAGAACATACGCCTGCCATTCGAATGTGATGAAAATGATGCAAATGCACTATCATGCTGACATATATGATGAGCAAGGGGGTTGCACGATGTTGATGCGTTGATCCAACGAGACAGATAGAAGTTTGGATAGTAGGATGAACGGTTGTATCGCAAGGCTAGATTGAGTGGTTCATATTTAAACTTGAATAGCTCAGGAGGCTTGGACTTTAGTTAGGCTAGGATAGACCAGGGTTAGGCTCTCCCTCTCTCTCACTCTCACTCTCCTTGGTGAAGGGATGGCTAAGGCTAAGGAGGCTTGGTGAAGTTTGGTGTGTTCCTCTTGAAATGAGAATGGATGAGTGTGATGAGAATGGATGCTTGAAATGAGAAGAGGAGGGAGATATTTATAGTCTCCCAACTTGATTTTCTTATAATTCCTAGCAATTCTAAAGGAAAAATATGGTTGAATAGTTGGGATTGAAGATTGCCACATGGCATCATCTCATATATTGGATGACGTGGTAAAAGTGTGATTTTGGGTTAGGAGATGGGTATCGGAGTAAATGCACATCAATCGCATAATTGAGGTTCGAAAAAGTGGCAACCCACATGCTTGAGGATTGCTGCTCGAAAGAAGGGGAGTGCCACATGGCTGACGGCAACTTGACTGTCACCGGCCTCCACTTAGATTCCTTGCTTTGGCAGCCAACATCTTCCAAGCGTGTGGAGGCTCTATTGTGAGGGTTGGTGCTTCGAGGTTTCGACCATTTCTCCTATTAGGCTTGGTTTTAGGCTTAGGTTCTGGCTTGGTTTTGGGCTTGACTAGGTGAGTTAACTCACCAAGTTGACTCAAGGCTTTTGGGTTTTGGGTTCTTAGGGTTTAAGGTTTGGCTGACCAGGTTGATTGGGTTAATCGGGTTGGATGGGCTGAGTTCAGGGTTTATGATTGGATTTCCTAAGGTTTAGGTTTCTACAATTAGGGTTTAGGATCAGGGGGTGGTTGTTCATCCATCTATTTAAATTCTATCATCTTGTCAGCATGAGGTGGGGTGTCTACACAACCAAACACACCCTTTAATATTCTATGAAGTTTGTAATATGTTCTTTTTATGCTTGCAATTTTTTTCAATAGCTAGCATGATATTTTTATTAAATGTTATATTCTTGCGAACGTTTCTAATTCATCGGAAATCATTAATGCACCCAAATTGCAGGTTTTTTGATCCTATAATTTATAGAGATTATCCATCTTAAATGCACTAGATATTAAGATCAAGATTGCCGACATTTTCATCAAATGATCGAAGAAATTTACAAAATAAATTGGATTTTATTAGAATTAACGATTATTCAACTCTCAATATACAAGTCTGCATGTTTTTCACATGAAACTCAGATGCACTTAAAGAAGACACAAACGTATTAATAACCGAAGAAAAGGATAGTCAACTGATTGGAATGCCAGTGAGGAAAAACACACACACACACACACACACACACACACATATAGACACACATGCACAATGTTAGAGAGAGAGAGAATATTCACTTCATTATAGTGCCAATTTTAATTTACCCATGTGATAACAAGGACAAGGCTGAGTAATAAGGGAAAAAAGTAGTCATTTTGGTGAAGGAATATCTAAATCTTTTTGGGAGTGTTTGGCGCATAGAATTAGATGGTACTAAGTGAGGTGGAACTTTAAATCCATTGGTTTGAAAAATCATCCTTGTTTGGTTTATTATAGGTTTCCAACATTAGATCTTGTACATGGAGTAAAGAGGGTTAGGGAGGGCTTTCTGCAATTCAACCAGGATTTGCGAAATCCATAGAATTTTCTCCTAAAAACATGAGCTAAGAAGTTCTTAAACTGGGAAGGGAGGTGGGGCCCACCTTGATATTTGTGAGGAATCCATCCCATCCATCTGTTTTATAAGATCATTTTAGGGTAAGCGACCAAAAAATGAGGTGGATTTAAAACTCAAGTGGGCCACGCAAGAGAAAATGGTGGGGATTGAGTGACCAACATTGAAACATTCATATGGCTATAAAAGTTTTGTATCACAATAAAGTTTTCTATGTTGTTAATTCATCCCAGCAGGAATGAACTTATAAACGGTTGGGATGACATATAAACATCAAGGTAGAGCTCGGTAAGGTTTCAACAGTAAGAAATTCTTTCCCCACTCTTTCCTCTCGCATAGCCCACTTGAATTTTGGATCTACTTGACTTTTGGTAGCATGTCCTAAAATGATCTCACAAAATGGATGGACAAGGTGAATTGCTCACAAACATCAAGGTGAGCCCTACCTTACTTCTCATTGTAGTTCTCAAACATGATTTTCTGGTAGTTGTTTTCCATATACAACTAAACAATATAGGAATCAAAACATGTATTTAACTCCTACATCCTCCATGATCCAAACACCAGTCCCATGGCATTAAGAGACAATCCACCAACAAGAGCATTTATTGCAAAAAAGCAATTTCATTCCACTCAATACCATCTAATTCCATGCGCCAGACACCCCTTGAGTATTTTGCCTTCACTGCAATGCCAAATTAATACTTGGTACCGTGGGGCATGGAAAAGATCTCATGACATTAAAAAACAATCCACCAACAAGGGCATTTATTACAAAAAAGCAATTTCATTCCACTCAATACCATCTAATTCCCTGCGCCAGACACCCCCTTGAGTATTTTGCCTTCACTGCAATGCCAAATTAATACTTGGTACCGTGGGGCATGGAAAAGATTTTAAAATACTTCAAGGAAAGATACAACAATATGCCCGTGTACATCACAGAAAATGGTAAGCGATTCTTTATTTCATTTTTGTCTCTTTTTATCTTTTTCTTTTTTCTTTTTTTTTTGTTTTTTTTCCTTGACATAATTCTCCTTTAGTTCATTGCGTTTTCCAAAATGTTCGGCGAACCATAATTAGCACATGGCACAGATTTCTGCAATATGGAGACCACCATAATTGTGGGGTAGTTTTGGAGGGAGGATGCATAAAAAACACACAGATTGAGAAATCCTAATTATCCAATTAGTGGCTATCAAATGAATGGTTAGAGAAGAACAGTGAGTGGACCAAAATTCGACCACAAAAATCTGATGATTCTTATCATCTGCTCAATATCATTTTTGGGTTATACTCAATCCAATATCTGCTTAGTGGATTGGTCGTTCTAATTTCTATACAAATATCCCATGGGGTGGTCTAAGAGACACCACCGTTTTTTAAATGGTGGTGATTACAGGTGGCAATGGGCTGGGCCTCAAGAACTTTTATACCTTGGTAGAGTGCCATGGATGATATATAGGCACTTATATAAATTGTGAACCCATTTAGATGGTGAACAATATATCGATATACCTTTTCAATCATATGGTAAATAATTAAGAGGGGCATATACTTCCTTGATGATTGATCTTAATAGACAGAGGTGTGCCACAAAAAACTTTGATCCTTTAAAAAACATGGTAATTTATAAAGCACACACTTACTAATTATACATAAATTATTCACATAGTATATATAGACATATATACCTTATCTTTGACTTAGAAGGATGGCCCTGGCCTCGCCCATCCCTAGCCTAGCCAGGGCGGGCTAAGTTAGGGCCAACCTCGGCCTAGCCCTAGCTGTAGCCATGACCACAGCCATAGCCATAGCCCAGGCCCATTGCCACTGACAGGTGAAATGTAATATGAGCCTCGACCTATTTCCTAGTAATAAAAATGCTAAATCATCATGACCTCTCCGGCTTCTCAAAAAATAGCAAATAGAACCTTCAACTATTTCTAATTATGATATTGCAACCTCTCTCTACCTAATCTTTCTAAGAGGAACTTTTTCTATTTATCATAGAAAATGATAATTATGGAGAGTTTTATAAATTATTTGGTGATTTTTCTGAAGGGTTTCCATGTTATTTTTTTTAATGATGAATATAGGTGTCTATTAATTATTTCATCAATCTTTTTTTCCCTTGAAGAGGAGCTTTCTTGTAATTTACTTTTATTAGAAAATGATTTGATTAGTAGATGGTGTTTATTTAACATGAATGGTATTATCATTGCTGGGTACGCACGAGATGATAAAAATGGTGTTTCCAAGAAAGAACTACTCAATTACACAGATAAGGTATAATTTTTGCATAGCTATGTGACTTCCCTAGCTGTATCAATGAGGTATTTTATTAAAAATAGATAGGAACAATATCATACGTTTTTACATATGTGCTTTGAATTTATCAGGAATATACCACCGTATTCCTCTCACCATATACATCTAGTTATGTATGTGCTTACATACATCTATATGTTATATGTATGCATGCACGAGTATGTGCATTTCTAGATACACCAATCAATGTATGGCCTATTTGAAGAATTTTGGTTTAGATATATACTGCAATGCCGCTTTTTGAAAATAGTTCGTCTTCCAATGCTACAATAGAACTTTTGTGTGTTGTACCTGTATTCAATTGAACCCAACCCCTACAAAGCTTGTATTTGATTTGACTACCTAATTAGTGTCAATGTAGGTTTGCACTAACTAAACCATCATCTTTTAACCTTATTCATGAAACACGAGAAACTCAATGCATTCAAATGGGCTAGTGTTTGGATATATATATATATATATATATATATATATATATATATATATATATATATAGAGAGAGAGAGAGAGAGAGAGAGAGAGAGAGAGAGGTGAGTTTTGGTTTAAAGTTAAATAGACTAATAATTATCATACATATATGGATGGAATTAATATAATGGATACATCCATACATCTATTGGTAAATACATGATATGTCATTATAAATATGTACATAATTTTTATAGAGAATACACATGCATTATTAATTGGAACATAAGATATATATGTGTCACAAACTATACATGTTAAATACTTGTAACAATGCTATTATCATGCTTAAAGGAGCTAATGTGAGAGGTTACTTTGTATGGTCTCTAATGGACAATTTTGAATGGATGAATCGATATACAAAACGGTTTGGACTTTATCATGTGGAGTATGATACATTGGAGAGAAATCCTAAACTATCTGCCTAATGGCCTGAAGATGTTAAAATAGATGTGTGGTGGTGATTCGAGATCATGGCGTATATCGTCCTAGTCTCTATGCAAATGTCCGTGATGTATAAATGATATTTTATTTATGTTGTGTAAAATAATGATTTGGTATTATTTCAATTAATTAGTACATGATAATAAATTATATCATGTTGTATTCAGTGGATAAGTTAATGTAGTATATTCAATTCATCCCCACGTATACTTGTCACATTATATGCCTAAAGGATGTAGTAGAGTTACTTTGATCATTTGAATATTTTTCAAGTTGTGATATACATCTCTCATTTTACATGAGTATTGAGGAATGTTAAATACAACTGGCACACATATCTACGATCTGAGCTGCTTATCATATGGGTGAGATGCCTATCTTGGAAATCATACCTGGATGGACATCAAGAGGCTCACATCTGCATAATGTGTGTTGAGTGTGGACATTGGGAGATGTCTCCTAAGCATCCTATTTCTTTGGTACACCTATGGCCCACCTGAGGAGCAGTTTAGGTCCAGCACAAATAGGTTACATTACTAAATATAAGAGGCAAGTGCGAAAAATTGTAGTTGATTGACCGCATCGTGGGCTCCTCTGTAATGTTAAGTTGGGTGAAAATAATCAATAAATTTTAAAAAACAACTACAATAAGTAGTTTGGTGTGATACCCCTGATTTCCAGAAACCTTCTCGAGCCTGCCGCGGCTTTTATGCATTTGCGACCTCACCCTTCATGCGAGTGCTTTTGTTTCCTGTGCATACACTCCACTTACCATTCATGTGCGGTCGTACCTTGATCCTTCCTATAGACGCTTCCAATGGGGTGTGTGTATGCCTTGTTGTTCCGGAGATCCTTGAACATGTGTCCGTGCCTTTACTCACGTATGTCCTGAGCTCGTGCATATGTGCCCAAACCACCTAGGTGAGAGAGTGACCCACGTACGTGTAGGATCAAACCCTGCACCGTATACCCCTACTTGTGTGTGAAACTGTACAGAATCCTGAACCTCCATGTGCACTAAGAGAAACCCCGATGAAAGGAGGTATATGCCTCCCCTCATCCCTAGTGGGCTTGGACTCAAACCCAACCCAAGGGCCCACGGGCCATTACAACAGCCTCCACCCATTCTCTCTCTTACCTCACCACACTCTCACCCTTGCAACATCCTCCACTCACTCTCTCCCTCCACTCAATCCCCATGCTCTCCTCATGATACCTCACTCACATGCACGTTACATGCATGACACTTCAATACCCCGTGCATCTTCTCCTCATGATAACTCACCCCCAGTTAGCCACATCACCCCTCACTTCCTATTTCAACCAATGCATGTCTTACACTAACCTAACTCTAGTTAACTCCCTTGCACATAAACACGACATTGCATTCTTGGCTGAGCCCAACAAACCCAAGGGTAGGAGACCCCAGAGCAAATGCAAGGGCTACAATTCCCAAGAAAATAACTAAGAAGGAGATGCACATGCACATGTTGGCCAATGTAAGTGAGGGAAAAGGGGCGGTGAGAAAGACAAGTCGAAGGTAAAGTGATACAATTGTGAGAATCTTGGTCACTTCGCTCGAGAATGCTCTGAGCTGAAAAAGGTACGAACCAACGTTGATTCTTTTACTCGTGTTTTTGTATGCATTGAGGTTTTGACCGCTCATATATCTTACCATAATTGGGTTGTGGATTCAGGAGCAATCCAACACAGCTCAGGATCAAACAAGGTTCATGGAGAATCAGAAGTGCCCAGTTGGTAGCTGGAGAATCTTTATGTGAAATAGTTTCTCTAGGGATGTACTAGGAGTTTAGCCATTCCAAACTCACTTGCAGACGGGACGCACTCTACTCAATGGCGTATTCCATGCACATGGTGTTAGGCGCAGTTTTCTTTCTTTGCTTTCAATAGTTATACTTGATTTTTCTTTTACTTTTCATTCATATGTAGTGAATATCTTCTAAACTCTTCTCATTATGGACGCAATTATGTTTATGATGATTTATTTAGGGTTGATTTTGAGAATCAAAAGTGTCCAGCTGGTAGCTTGAGAATCTTTATGTGAAGTAGTTTCTCTAGGGATGTACTAGGAGTTTAATCATTCCAAATTCACTTGCAGATGGACGCACTCTACTCCTCAATGACATATTCCATGCGCATGGTGTTAGGCACAATTTTCTTCTTTCTGTACTTTCAATAGTTATACTTGATTTTTCTTTTACTTTTCATTCATATACGATGAATATCTTCTTAAACTCTTCTTATTATGGACGCAATTATGTTTATGACAATTTATTTATGCTTCATTCTGATGATTCATATGATCATGTTGCACATACCTTTTTGACTTCAGCAAACATTGACCCATGCATTTGGCATGCAAAATTAGGTCATATAAATCATGATAGAATGCACAGACTTACTAGAGAAGGCATCGTAGGTCCACTCACAAACATAGCTTTTCCTACCTGTGAGCATAGTCTAACTGAGAAATCGATTAAAAAACTATTCAGAAAAGCAGTACGCACTTCAGCTCCCTTAAAGCTAATCCACTCTTACATCTGTGAACCCCTTAATGTTAAGACTCGCTACGAACAATCATCTTTCATCACATTTATAAATTATTAGACGCAATATGGTCATGTGTACTTAATATCGCATAGATTTGACATGTTAGAATGCTTCAGAAAGTATATACTTGAAGTTGAAAACCAATCTAATAAAAGAATTAAACCTGTGAATAGACCGTGGATGCATGTCCAAGCAATTTTCAAGGCTCTATAAAGAAAAATATATCCGTAGAATCCTAATTGTTCCTTACACTCTAAACCAAAATGGTGAATATAATGTCACTCGATATGGTGAGATCGACGATGGCACAAGCCAGCTTTTCCTTCAAATTTTGGAGAGATGGTTGTTAACTGATGCCTGCATCATCAATCCAATACTTTTTTTTAAAATTGGTTCCAACAACCTCCTCTGAGTTATAGTGTGGCAGAAAACTAGACTTAACTCATTTGCGCTCTTAGATAACTTCTAAGGGTATCAGCCTAAAAAATGGTGTGATATATATATATATATATATATATATATATATATATATATATATATATATAAGTGGACCATAACATAAGAAACAGTGGTGATTAACTAGTAATAACTGCTTATGGGCCACAAAAGTTTTGAATCAAGCTTATATTTGTTTTTTAGTTCATCCAGGATAGCTGGACCTTATCAACAGGTTGGATGTTAAATAAACATTTCTGAAACATTATGGTAGCCTCTTGGGTGTGTTTAATGGTGAGGCACCATTGTTTCCTATAGTATGGTCCACCTAGGATATAGATCTAATTTATTTTTGGTTTCATGCCAATGATCTGAAAAAATGAATGGACATTGTTAAGGTGGGCCACACAGTAAGGGCCACACCTTCTTGGGTGACTCGGCGGCAAAACTAATCCGTTGCCGGTATGCTATACCACAGCAAACATTGTAAACTCAAACTATAAAGTTTTAAATTCATGCATTGTAGCCCATCTGAGCTATGAAACGACCTGATGTATGGGTTGTCCCTTCATCTTCGAATGACGTATCTGATGACTGGACTAGATGGTATGTATAGAGCATGTCCGGTCCCACGGGCATCTCATCCATACAGTTGATCCTTTAATCTGCCCTAATTATTTCCATTTCCATTAATATCTTAAAGGTTTCATGCAATGTTTTTTTTAGATATTTCTCTACGTATACACATGATCGTCGATGGAACAACACAAGACAACATTCTATACGATAACAGCTCATTAGTCTATTATCCAAAAAAGGAAGTAGGCACAAATACGAGGTAGACCACACCACTAAAAACATTGGGTGATTGAATATGGACCATTTAAAACGCCTTAGAGGCTACCGAAATGTTTATGATCCATCCAATATGTTGTTAAGATCACAATGACCTGGATGAACAAACTACAAAAATATCAGTTTGATACAAAACTTTTGTGGCCCCCAAGTAATTTTTAATGGTTGGTATTCAATCACCACTATTTCCTGTGGTGTGGTCCACCTGAGATTTATATGTGCTTCATTTTTGGAATAATATCCTAAAATGAGCTCTAAAAACAGATGGATGACGCAGATGCAAGGAACATATACCAGGTGGGCCCCACCGTCAGGGGTCCACCGAAGTCGCGCTCATAGCAAGTAATTCGAAATACATTTTCAAATTATATTTAATAATATTAGGAAATGGTACCGTGAAACTGGTCTCTTTAAAATATAAAGCTAGTTGCATTTTGTGAATATAAATGCGTTGACGCATAGTTCGTCCAATGGGCCCAACCGAGCAATAGCTATGCCTAAAAAAATTACACCCGTTTAAATCAATGGCTTCATAATACTTGGATTCCATAAATAAACAACGTACCATGCAATGCTCGAGTGTAGAAATTAGCTTGTTCTAGTGGATCCTATTGATCATCTGATCCAAGCTGTTGATATTTTATGGCCCACTGTGTACTCTACATATGCCAAAAATATCCCACATAGAAAAATCCTCAACCATCTAAAAAGTGTCCAACAAAGAAACGGTTGAGATATAATCCACCCAATGTCAATCTCCCTAGCCAAATCTATTTCTTTATTTGTTTGGTTGACCATTCACAGTTATCCCTATCATTTAAACATTTTGAATCACTGAACCATGAGCTCCACTTTTGAGAATTAAAAAATTGGAACACACAATCCAATCTCTTAACCCAAACATAACAAGTTATGGGACATATATCTAAACCATCCAAATTGTGGGCCCCATTGTGGATGGAGCATATATCTAAAATCACTATGATCAATCAATGGTAACTATCCATTCGTATCTACCAGTCAAAGGGTTAGAAGTAAAATAGTAATTAATTCAAATTTAAAGGAAAGATATGTGGTCAATAGTCTTTCCAGTATAATGTATTAGTTATGCTCTATTAAGAGATGGTCAGAGATTTGGATAGTTTGGATTGTTTAAAGATTGAAAGTGATGCAAAACTGACATTGGACTCTACCTGCTCTACTCTCCATGTACGCTACGGCAGCGAAAATTGTCCCGCCCTACCAATGATCAGCATTTGGTATGGAACATGCTAGGCCTGGACTCCGCCCAAGACTTTAAGGTCCAAGGCTCGAACTGACCCAAGCTCAAGCCCAAAAAATCTTGGCAGGGCCAGGCCTGACTAGCCTTACCCAAAAATTGATAAATTATTGTTTCCCACTAGAACGTTCCTAATATATCTGTTGATCAAGTGGGACCATACATGCACATAAAAATAGACATCTTGAGAAATAAAACCAATGGTCATTGTTCAAGATGGATGGGCCTAATTCGAGAACATTGATCAGGCCATTCATGCCATGCTCATATGATAAGGTGAAATCAATGATGTCGCAAGCCAACCTTCCCTTTAAATTTTGAGGACCCCCTATGAATTGTGGGCCTACATCCTCAACTGAGTACCTTCTAAATTGGTTTTAACGACCTCATATAAATTGTGGTACAGCAAAAAATTAGACTTAACTCATTTGTTCCCTTGGGGATCTTTTCGAGGGTAGAAGCCTAAAACTGAAGTATATCCGAATCTCAAGTGAACCATACCATTAGAAACAGTGGTGATTGACCATTAATAACATCTTGTGGGCCACAAAATTTTTGAATCAAGTTGATATTTATTTTTTCAGTTTTAGCTTGACCTTATCAACAAGTTGGATTTTAAATAAACATTTCTAAAACATTATGGTAGACCCGCGTATGTTTTTAACGGTGGGGAGTTCAATCACCACTATTTCCCATGGTATGGTCCACCTGGGATTTGGATCTAATTCATTTTTAGTTTCATGCTGTAAAATGATCTGAAAAATGAATGGACATTGTTAAGGTGGGCCACACGGTAAGGGTCACACCTTCTTGGGTGAGTCGGGGGTAAAATTAATCCGCTGCCTGTGTGCTATACCACAATAAATTAACATTGTAAACTCATACTTAAAAGTTCTAAATTCACGCATTGTGGCCCATCTGAGCTATGAAATGACCCGATGTATGGGTCGTCCCTTCATCTTGGAATGGCGCATCTGATGACTAGACTGGATGGTATTTACAGAGCATGTTGGGTCCCATGGGCATCTCACCTATGAGATTGATCCTTTAATGTGCCCCTATTGTTTTTCATTTCCATTAGTATGTTACAGGTCACATGCAAGATTTATTTATTTTTCGATATTTCCCTATGTATGCACATGACCTTTGATGGGACCATACAAGACAACATTCTATAAGAAAACTCATTAGGCTATTATCCCAAAAAGGAAGTAGGCACAAATCTTAGGAGGACCACACCATTGAAAACATTAGGTGATTGAATATCGACAATTTAAAACTTCTTGGAGGCTACTGAAATGCTTATTTTCCATCCAATATACTCTGACGCCATTGGTTGGGTTTTGGATTACATAGTCTGAATTCACATACCCTACCAACTTTGTTCATGTCTTTTTAAAAGTTAAGACGTACTCTTTTGTACCTCGAATGTATCGAAGTAGTCATTTCACCGCTTCTCAATATTACTTGTCAGGGTTTGACATATATCTACTTACAACACAGACTATCTATGAAATATCTGGTCTCGTACAGACCATGGCATACATTAAACTATCAACCGCATTCGAATAAAGTACATAAGACATAATCTGTTTTTCATCATTTGATTTAGGACATTGTTATAAGGAAAGCTTAAAGTGAGCCGCGTGGGGAACGCTCATCGGCTTTGCTTGATCCATCTCATACTTGATCAGCACCTTTTCAAGGTATTCTGTCTATGATAACCAAAGTCCTGCTCCTCTTCCTGTCTCTATGAATATTTATGTCGAGAACTCTCTTCGCAGCCCTCATATCTTTTATCTCGAATGTCTCTGGTAACTCAGTCTTTAGTACGTTGATTTCAGACATATCATGACAGGAGATCAATATATCATCAATATATAATGCTAGGATGATAAATTTTTCATCACTAAATATCTTGTAATAGACATGTTGAGGACAAAATCTGGTTGGCTCTCCCCTCTCGCCTCTTGAACTTCGATACTCCTCACATCTTGACCCTGCACAATGCGAACTGACAAAGGTGACCTTGGCTAGGCCGGGGGATCCTCCGATGCCTAAGTCAGGTCAAGGGAATCTGGGTCTAAGTAAGAAAGTTGAGGAGAGAATGCTCGAGCTTGCGTATCTGTAGTAGTGGGGTCTCAATGCCTTTACACCTCTGGCCATTGAGCGTCCTGTTTCTGTTATTGTAGGCACAAATCACTTATTCAGTGAGATTCTAAGATCGTGGAGATATTATACGCAATTCACGGATTATGCAGCACATCTGGCGAATCATGTGTATCGTGGGCGAAGTTATCAGTCACGTTCGGATATAGCAGTTTCCGTATTTAGCAGACGAAATATCTGACATTATGTATTACCTCGGCTTGGCTCGCTTGACCACAACTTAGCCTATGATATAGTCGGTCGTAAATGATCCCTCAAGTCCGAGTCGAGCTCATAGATAAGAAGGTTCAGCTCAAGAGAGGGTCTCTAAAACCACTACTTTAGAACCTGAGGCTAGGAGTTTGACTTGGACTTATCCATTAAGATGACCCAACGCCCTTAAAGAGGATGCCGAAGGAAGTAGATCGGAGTGTGTAATTACTTCGACCTGCGACTTAACGCAGTGTGCGGCCCATTTAGGGAGGTTACCCGCCAAGTCGGATGGCACCGCCTCGGTGATTCTTTCACTTTGTTGAATCGCTCTTACCTCTATTAAGTGCTCGGATCACCCATAACAAGACACAATGATCGTATTCACTCCAAATAAATTTCTGACTCAACATAAAAGAATCAAATTTTTTATATCATCAATATATAATATTAGGATGATGAATTTTTCATCACTAAATATCTTATAATAGACACAATGATCATATTCACTCCAAATAAATTTTTGACTCAACATGAAAGAATCAAATTTTTTATATCGTTGCCTAGGTGACTGTTTTAAACTATACAACAACCTCATTAACCCAAAAAGTTTTTTCTCTGCCCCTTTAACTTTATAACCATCTGGTTGCTTAATGTAAATCTGTTCTTCCAACTCCCCATGTAGGAAAGCAATCTTGGCATCCATTTGTTCCGACTCGATATCATATTGGGCAACTAGTGCCAACACGAATCTAATACACACTTGCTTAACCACCGACATGAAAATCTTTGTGAAGTTGATTCTTTCCCTCTGATCATACCCCTTCGCTACCAAACTTGTTTTGCATATATTCTGTTTCCTTTTAAATAATCGCTTGCATCCTATCGCTTTTCGGCTCATTGGAAGCTCCACCAGCTCCCGTGTGTAATTTTTGTACAACGAGTTCATCTCATCATCCATAGCCGCCTTCTACTTTTCTGCATTAGGCTCATCAAAAGCCTCCTGAATAGTTAACGGGTCGCTCTTATTTATAATAAGGGCATATGTGATATTAGAGTCATCCCTATATCTTGTCAGTAACCTGCGATCACGTAATGTGTTCCTTCTCACAGTGGCTGTTCCATTTGCTCTTGTACCTCTATTTACACATCTATTTCTACCTGAGTACCATTTGTGTCAATGTAGACGCTCCGATCAACCTTTTTGGTTCTTCTTGCTCCTCTTGATCATTTTTGCAGAATAGAGAGCTTTCATCGAATCTGATGTCACGGCTAGTGATGACCTTGCGTATAATCTTGTCGAATAACCTATAACTTTTCACACCAACACCATAACTAATAAAAATATACTTTTTATCTTTATGATCTAGCTTATTTATATCAACTGACGGTACATGAGAGTAAATCTCACAACTAAATATGCACAAATGTGAGTAGTCCAGCTTATAACCACTCCATATTTCTTCTGAGAATTTACATTCAATTTCTGTGATGAGGACTAGTTCATAAAATAACAAGTTATGTTAACGGCCTTTATCCATATGTCCTAACCCAACACAACATTATATAACATGAATATAGCCCTATCTAAAAGAGTCTGATTCATTCGCTCAGCCACATCGTTTTGTTCAGGTGTGTGGCGCACTGTGTTATTCCTGATGATCATTTTATCCTTTCAATATTAATTAAACTCAGTATAAGTAAATTTTCTACTATTGTTAGTCTTTAAAATTTTTATTTTTTACCTTAATTATTTTTTCACCATTACTTTTCATTTTTTTAATTTTGTGAAAATTTCAAATTTACATTTCATAAAGTAAACTTAAACTTTTCTGAAGTAGCCGTCAATAAATGAAATAAATTATGATGACTCTTCAATGAAGACATTAGGTGATGCCAGAGTACAAATAACTAGTCATTTGCTTCATTTTCTGGCTCAATGCACTGGGATATCTTGCAAAACGGCTGGCACCGTCTTTGGGTTAGGCCGCTGCCGCGCCTAATTGGTCCCCTCTTTTTCAATATAAAAGCCCCATCTGACCCATCGCCCGGTACTTAATCCAAACAAGAGCAGTAATATGGAAGTTTTTTAAGGGTATTATGGTAATAAAAGCATTGAAGCAGAGGATGTCCTTTGCATTTGTCGCAGTGCTTCATATTTTTCCATTGATCAGCTGCGCCGTTGATCGGAGCCAATTTCCTCAAGATTTCCTCTTTGGAACTGCAACTTCATCTTATCAGGTACAAAGCATGCAATAAATCTTTTTAGCTTTTCCATTGCAATGCCAAGATTTCGTGAATTCTTTCATATCCATTTTGGGAATTGGGGGAAGTATGTGAGCTCCATTGATCTTAAAATTAATCAATTTTTAAAAGTTCTAAAGTTTTCAATCCAAACTTTTAGGAATTGACTAGTAGGTGGGTCCATCAATCTTAGAATTGGTTAATTCCAAGGTCCGAAGCTATCAATCATAGCTTTGGGGAATTGGGAGAAGAAGGTGGGTCCATCAATCTTGGAATTGATAACTACCCGCAGGCTCCAAAGTTGTCCATCCCAGCTTGAGGGCAATAGGTGGGCCCTCAATCTTGGAATTTGATCAATCTTTGAAGAGCTCAAGTCGGAGCATACTTAATAGATTGGCTAACCAGTGCGAGAATCCTGAGTATTTCCATTTGGATAATGGCGGTGATGGAAAATGGTACAACCAAGGTTAGTGCTGGTGAGGTGACATTTTCCAGAAGAATCCCGCTTGCCGCAAGCAGGAAAATCCTGTTTTCCTGCATCCTGAATGGTCCAAGTCATCACTAACATTGTCTATGTTGTCAGCACTACTGTATTAAATGTCGTGTGTGATAATTTCGCCCAATCAAATTGCATCAAGTAGGGTTTTCTTGCCTGTGGCAAGCAGAGGATTCAGATTCACTTTGGTAGATCCTCTCCTTGCCACAAGCAAAAAAAAATCCTATTTGTTGCAATATAATTGAGCCACATCATCACAACAACACAGGAAAATAGGATTTTTGTACTGAACCGGGGTCTTTTGCTTGCTACAAGCAGAAAAATCTTGTTTGTTAACATCTAAAAGAAGTGTGATGATGTGGCTCAATTAAATTACAATAAGCGGGATTTTCTTGCCTGTGTCAAGCAAAGGATCCTGATTCTTTAATGCTTGCTGCTTGTGGCAAGCAAAGGATCAAAAGGTAATGTACCATCAGTAAATAGGCATTTTACAAGCGCTTTGCACTGTTCACGAGCACTTGGTTTAGGGCTTTTTGGCCCAATCGGGACACCTCCAGTCCAATTGGTGATCCTGGCCCTCCGTTCACTTATCCTTTACCTGTCTTACATCAAAACCCGTACAGTTGGTTTATTCTCTTTGCAAATAACTATTACAAATTTTAGGGAAATCTTTGGTGCATATATGCATGTCTGCAACAAGAAAAGGTACAGTCTCGGTGCACATGTGTCACATGCACTTTCTGAGAATGATGGGTTGACCTAGCCCAAGAGCTAAATATGTGCCTAGGCTCATCCCAGGAACCTGGGCCCTATCCAACCTAACATGATTAAATAAGTGGGGCCGGGTTGCCATCATGTCAGAATGAGGCCTGCCGAATTAACCACTGGGTTACCAAATCATGCCGGGGCCCAGCCCATGGGCCCTCTAACTGCACAAATCTAACCAAATGCAGGCCTTGTCGTCTCCGGACCCAACCCAACCCAGCCTGGCCCACTTTCACCCTAAACAACCACATGGTAGTGTGCAGCACTGATTTTAATTGCCTTTTAAAAAACATATATATTTTTTGTTTGGTAGATTGAAGGGGCCTACTTAGAAGGCAACAAAGGTCTAAGCAATTGGGATGTTTTCACTCACACACCAGGTTGGCTCTCTCTCTCTCTCTCTAATCCCCTCTTATTTGGGTTATTCTAGGTATGGTAAAACACAATTTTCAAATTAAAATTTCTTTGAATTTTTGTGTTCTATATTCAGGAAAAATCAACGATGGAAGCAATGCAGATGTTGCTGATGACCATTATCATCGCTACATGGTATATAAATTTATTTTTTATTTTTTTAATCAAGAAAAATCCAACCGGCTCAGTAGATTCCATTGAGAAGATCTGACCCCTTGAATGAGTTGCTAATGTTATATGCAATTTCCACTCCTTGATTTTATTTGTTACACACATTACAGTGATAATCTAACGGTGGAGATTTCTAATAAAGAGAGAGAAAAAAAATAAAAATCGCTCATCCTATTTATGACATGGCCTCGCCTTTGAGCTGTTGGCCCAGGCCGTTGGTATGGTATAGCCAAAACTCTTGATTTTACTTCATGCAGGCCCGGCCCATTCACATCCAATGGAATCTACATGCATATAATGTCCTTGGTTTGGTTATCCAGACCATTGTCCTGATATGCCCCCACCATGGATATGAGATGCCTGAAAAATCCCTCAATCCTAACCCTTGGATCAGTGGCCTTAGGTGGCTGAGAGAAAATATGAAGATGGTCCGCATCCATCAGAACAAAATAGACTAAATAATTGAATGGTCAGGATTTTAAAATCTAGGAGATTTCAAGCACCCTCCATACATGGTCAGGCCATCAGTGTTAAACCCAGAAGCCAGACACTCAACACCACCGATATTGCAACAGTCAGATGGGCTCAGCCAAGTTGTTCTTTTCGCAGATACAAGCCCATTCCAGCCCAAATAGCTATGAGGAAAAATGAGAGAGAGAAAAGAAAAAAAGAGCAGGTGCTAACATATAGATGAACAGGAAGACGTTGAGTTGATGCATTCCCTTGGAGTGAATTCCTACAGATTTTCCATTTCCTGGTCTAGAATCCTTCCAAGTGAGTTTTACTTCTCTCAAAATTTACCGTTAGATAAATGTGGGAGACATCGAACCCGTCAGGCAGGTTGACCCCACCATGAAGATCACATGTGCTAAAATCAGGCGAATCCACTAGTCACACATGCCAAATTGTAGATTGGACCAAATGAGCTGTTGTCCACTATATTCTTCAGTGTGCCACATCCAAAAAGCAGATTAGCCTAATTTTCTAGCTTAATGTTCTTTATTGTGGGGCCCACCTATAGGACGGTTGGATGTTCTACTCTCTTTGCCATGTTCATGTTATAATAGAGACTTAATCCTCATTTTAATATCTGCGAATTAACAATAGGAGGAATATTTGGTGAGATTAATGAGGCAGGAATTGAATTTCACAACAACCTCATTGATGCTCTCATTGTCAAAGGTAACAACATACTTTGTTTTTTTTACTGCAGGACATCCACCATCCATCCACCACACGCATATTTCCTAATCCTACCTGCCTGTACAGCCCATCTACATGCTGGCAGCCTGGCATTCGTGTGCAATATCTGATTTGTCAATCAGGAGGGCCATGCAGTGTAGGTGTCCTATTCCAGGTTTCAGGCCAGTCAACTCATCAGGACTAGAACACATAAATGAAATGGACAGCTAAAACAAGGTTTTCTAGAACTTTGGCTCAATGGTGGGGATTAGCAACCACTCTCCATTTCTACCTTTCCTTTTTTTTTTTTTGGGTTAGCTTGTCAGTACACACCCACTGTCAGTACACACTGCACTGTTAGCCACTCCCACTAGGGATTGATACCAAGACCTCAAGTGTTGAAACGAGGTATCTCCACTCAGTCTACCAGTTGAGCTATGGATCAGGGATCGATACCAAGACCTCCATTTCTACCTTATATCAACACACGTACCCGCACATGCACATGTACACACACTAATGATTTTAATTAATTTTTTTCATCTTTGATATGTTATTAGGGATCCAACCATTCGTTACACTAAACCATTATGATGTTCCTCATGAACTCGAAGAATGATACGGGGCATGGTTAAATTCTAAAATACAGTAAGTTTTCTTCCCACCCCATCATCTGCTGTTGTTATACAGTTATCATTGCTGCAGTTGGTCCCTAGTGGTGGCAATGGGACGGGTTCCGGTTGGGCAGGTTCAGTGTCAGTCCAAGCCTGACCGAATGACTAAACAGGCCAAGGACTCTGGACCAAATGCAACCCATGATCCATTACCTTGTAGCCGAACCTGGCCCACTTAAAATTCATCAAGCCTTACCTGTCTCACTTAATAATAATGGATCAGGCTTGACTGACCTGACTTAATCTGGCATGACCCAACTTATGTGCAAGAAGCAAATATAGGGTAAAAAGCCCAATTAATGGATACATTCAGTGTAAACATCATATCTCTATGTATAAACTAATCTTCTATTAGGCCAAATTGGGTCAGGTTATCAGTCGAAGCCTACTGAAAACACACATGGGTTGTTAGAGTTGGGTCTGATGGGGTTCAACCCAAACACGACCCATTTCCCATGAATTTTAAGCCTCAAACAATTCCGATGCGACTCAGACTTGGTTAGACCTCATCTGGTTCGATACCATGACTTCCCCTCCCCCCAAGTTCCCACTTGGGTTGCAACCCCAGCTCAGCAAGTCCCGACCCAACTCAGGACCGAAAGAGTGGTTGAGTCACGAAGTCTTTTAACCATGTGATTTAGCTAATTGGTATACTAGCCCAAGGCCAACCCATTACCCATTTAGCTTGGCCCAAACCCAATTCAAAACTGGGTCAGGCTAACTGGCCAACGGTAACCCAACCCATTGCCACCTCTATTGGTGCCAAAGCCACAATGGTGGCTTAGTATCGAGGCACACCATATTTGCGGAATGGTGCAGTCCGGGTGCACGGTGGTTTACTATTACATGGTGTGGTATCTTGATTTTATGCTTTTAATAACTACTTCTGCAGTGAAGATTATGGATATTTTGCCGAAGTATGCTTCAAGTATTTTGGGGATTGAGTAAAATACTGGGCCACCTTCAATGAGCCAAACCCCTTAGTGAAATCTGGTTACCTCACCGGCACATACCCTCCCGGCCATTGTTCCAAACCGTTTGGCAATTGCACAGCAGGAAACTCCGCAATAGAGCCATACATTGCAGGTCATAATGTCATATTGTGCCATGCCACTGCAACTGACATTTACAGGAGAAAATATCAGGTATCCGATCCTTCTTTTTTTAGTAATTCTGGTGTAATATAGTTTGCTGGTATGAAATTTGGGGTCACTTGATCTTTCTTCATTACTAGGGTTTTCCTGTGGATAAAAAATGACAATGTTGACTTAAACTTGGCAGGTCAACTCGACTCAAGTTTAAGTCAGGAAAATTTTGATCTTGTCATGACTAGGTCAAAACTCAAGAAAACTCAAACATGACTTCACTCAACACAACTTGACATTATTTATATAATGTTTATACCTTTTCAAATCCAAAATGTTACTGACAAAATTCACAAGAACTCGGATGAATTTTCAGGAGACTTCCATCTTAGTTCTCAATTCGATTCGAACCAACTGGGTTTTGAGCCGAATCGAGTTTTAATGTTTTGAAAACATGCAAAATTTGTAATGGTAGTGTTATGTTTGGTTATAACAGAATTGTTGAGTGTTGTTGCATTACACTAAGTGCACTGGAACCTTGGCATGCACATGGTTTGAAATGGACACGTGGGTATTCATGCATCAATCCAAACCATCAATCCATTTCAACACACTTTTCTCAGGCCAGAGATAAAGAACCAGGCCCATCAAATGATTCTAGCCATTTGTATGTTAAGCCTTTTTCACATAACCGTACATTTTCTAGGCCATGGATTGGATGGTTAGTGGTTATTGTCATCTAACCAAAGTGGTGTTTCAGAAGAACAAGCAGTCTAAGGTGGGATCGACTGAATTGGACATCTCGCTTTCCTATACGAATGATTGCGGCCATCCATTTTCACACCATATTTGATTGGATGGTTAGGATGATTTGACTGGTGTGATTTTTGCAAGGTGCCATATTAAGAGTTGGTAAGACTCGATAGACATTCTCAATCAATGACATGCCTCCCACATGTTGAAAATCCAAATGGGTGCCAAATGGGTGCACGGGAAGGTTCCCATGCACTGGGTGCAGTGGAGCATTTTCCATTGGTCAATGACATAACAAGGAGAGTTGTAGTTTTGAGTCTAAAAATACTCGAGCATTCATGTAAAAAAAAGGAATTATAATGATTTAAAAAGAAATTTCACCTTTACTATTTTATCTTTATCACACATTCTTGGTGGATTTTAAGGCTAAACAAGGAGGTTTTATTGGGCTCGTTTCGTGGGCGTACTGGTACGAACCTCTTAGAGATACTCCGGCAAATCATTTGGCAGCTCGGCGGGCCCTCGCTTTCGCTAATGCCTGGTAAACAAAATCTACAAATTCAGAGAAAAAAATTGTGAATTTTGAAGTCTTAATATTTTTATTTTTATTTTTATGAACTATATATATATTCTTCTATGAAACTAATGATTCTAACAATGTGATTTATGGCTCATAAAGAACCGACAGTTGGAACATATTGGCTCCATTCAAAGGGCTAGGATCATCTGATCACCTAGTTTCTGGATGCACTGAGTATACCGAGAGTTGGTGGAAACCAATCTCCCACATGCATTTCAAAATGGGATTTGAATCTTATAGCACATCGCGATTGCTGACTCACTGGCATTGGATGATCAGGCATTGTTGTTTGTGTGAATTGTATAGATAATTCTCATTTTGGGTTTGTTTGGTTGCAGTCATGAAATATCATGAAAGTTTGCACCAATTTAGACTCATTAATCATGAAATATTGTGAAATATTATGATATTTGGTGCGACCAAATGCACCCTTCAAATTCATAAATTTGTAATATTTTCCTTATGTGCTATCAATTCCTTTTGATAAAATGATAATTTTATTAGAAGTTATACTCTTGTGAACATTTCTAATCCATCAGAAACTGTTATTGCACTCAAATTGCAGGTTTTTGGATCCTATAATGTACGGAGATCATCCACCTGAAATGCGCCAGATATTGGGATCAAGATTGCCGACATTTTCATCAAATGATCGAAGAAAATTACAAAATAAATTGGATTTTATTGGAATTAACCATTATTCAACTCTCTATGTGCAAGACTGCATGTTTTCTCCGTGCGACTCAGATCAGGAAGGAGAAACATACTCAGTACTCACTGGAGAAAAAGATGGTCAACCAATTGGACCACCAGTGAGAAAAATACAATATATAATATAGAATGTTAATGTAAGAGTATTCACTTCTTTTAAGGGACAATTTTGCCCATGTGATAATAAGGGCAAGGGTTAGTCATAAGGGCAAAAAGTAGTCATTTTGGTGAAGGTGAACATTAGGCTTCTATCACTGTTGATTTGAAAGTTAGAAAAGAGGAGTATCTAAATCTCTTGATGATTTTATGTAGACTGCAATGCCAACTTTTTACATGGTACCATCGGGTTTGGAAAAGATGGTAATGTACATCAAGGAAAGATACAACAATATGCCCATGTACATCACAGAAAATGGTTAGTGATTTATTTATTTATTAAGACACGATCCGGCCTTAGTTCACTGTATCTTTCAAAATGTTTGGTGACACGCATGGCACAGTTTCGCAATCCAGACCACCCAAATTGTGGGCTAGATATGCATGGAGGATGCATAAAAAAATCACTTATTAACTGTCCAAATTGTGAACCCACTTTAGATGATGAACAAATACTAATGCACCTTTGCAAGTCCATGCATATGGTGGATAAAAGCGGAGCATATACTTCATTTATCATTGATCTTATTTGACAGAGGTGTGACAGAGAAATTTTAGTTCTTTGAAAAAGCATCATGGTTCATAAACATACACTCACCAATTGTACATCATGAAGCATACATGTAACATATAGGTCTGGCCCTGGCTGGGCCAGGCCCTCTAGGACTAGGGCTAGGGCTTGGGGCTCTAAAGCTAGGCTAGGGCCAACCTCGGCCTAGCTCTAGACCAGCCTATTGCCATCCCAAGGTGAAATGTCATTTGAGCCTATCTGTTTTTCTTTGTTATCTTCTACAAAAATGGCTGTCAGGACCTTCATCTATTTCTGGTTATGCTATTACACCCCTTCACTTTTGCCTAAATTTTTTAGGAAGAACTTGTATTTATCATAGAAAATCATCAATTATGGGAGTTTTATAAATTATTTCATGATTATTTTTTTTTTTTAGAAGAGCTTTCATACAATTTATTTTTCTTAGAAATTGATGAATGTCTATGTTATTTCATCAACTTTTTCTTTTCTTGGGAAGGGGTAGTTCATTTATATTAGAAACATATTAATAAAGGGTGTCTATTTATCATGAATGGTATTATCATTGCAGGATATGCACAAGATGGTAAAAATAGCGCTTCTAAGAACGTACTGCTCAATGACATGGAGAGAGTAGACTACCTAAGTAGCTATCTGACTTCCCTATCTGCAGCCATCAGGTATATTATTGGTAACAGATTGAAACAATAACATCATCTTTCTACATACCTACCTTCAATTTACCAGGAATATAGCACCATATTCTTCTCACCATATACATCTAGTTAAGTATGTATGTGCTCACATACATTTACATGTTACATGTATGTATGCATGGGTATGTGTATGTCTAAATTCACCATTCAATGAATGGCCTACCTCAAGAACTTCAACTCAGAGTCATGTTGCAATGCTGCTTCTCAAAGGCTGTTTACATCTTCCAATGGTACAATAGAGACCTTGCGTATTGTTCCCCAGATTCAACCAAGCCCAAACTCTTAAAAAGTTTGTATTTGGTCTGAATAACAATTAGTGCCTATTGTAGGTTTGTGCTACTAAGAAGATAAGACTACTATCTTTTAACCTTACTCAAGAAACACGATGAATTCAAAGATGAAATAATGAAAAGAGAATATTTCAGTGCATTCCAAATGATCTAAAGTTTGGGTATATATAGGCTTTAGGTGACTCTTGGTATAAGGTCACATAGATTAATAATTATGATACATGGATGGAATTAATATAATGGATACATTCATACATCTTTTGATGGATACATGTATGTGTCATTACGAATATACTTGTAATTTTATGAGAATACATGTATGTACAATTAATTAGAACACAAGATGTATGTGCAACATAGACTATAAATTTTAAACGCATCTATATCATGCTTACAGGAAAGGAGCTGATGTGAGAGGCTACTTCATATGGTCTCTAATTGACAATTTCGAATGGGTGAATGGGTATACACTACGATTTGGGCTTTATCATGTAGACTGCAATACGTTGGAAAGAACTCCAAAACTATCCGCCCAATGGTACAAACAATTCCTCAGCAGCCCCAAGATGCCAAAACATATTGGTGGTAGTGATTGGAGATAATGGTGTATACCGTCCTAGTCTCTATGCAAATGTCTACGATGTATGTACGATATTTTATTTATGTTGTGTATAATAATATTTTGGTATTGTTTCGACTAATTAGTACATGGTAGTCGACTGTATTATGTTGTATTTAGTGGATAAGTGCTCTATAATGTATTCGATTCATCTCCATGTAGCCATGTCACATGACATGCCTAAAGGGAAGTAATAGAATTACTTTGATTGGTTGATTATTCGCCAAGTTGTGCTATTGATCTCTACTTTTGCATGTGTTGAGGAATGCTAAATACAACTAGCACACGTGGATGTGATCTAAGCTGCTCATCATGTGGGTGGGATACTTGTCTTGAAAATCAGGCCAAGATGAACATCAGGTGGCCCACATCTATATAATATGTTGATTGTGGACATTGGGCAATTTCTCATAACCATCTCATTTATTTGGTACACTTGAGGCCCACCTAATGAGCGGTTTGGGTCTTGAAAAAATAGGTTACATTGCCACATGTGAGAAGCGATTGCCGAAAATTGCAGTTGATTGACCACACCAAGGGCCCCAATAATGGTGAGTTTGGGTAAGAATAATTAACAAATTAAAAATAATAATAATAATAATAAACAAAAAATAAAAAACATTTGTAATAAGTGGTTTAGTAGCAAGGCTAAGGCATTGGATTTACATACGATGTATCATATCAGTATCAAGTTGTACTTGGGTACCAAAGAGAGTACACCGATCTAAGCCTAAGTAGTGCAGTCAACAAGTCATGTTCCATTGGGTCCTAGATTTCCCAGACCCAAGCTGATCGGGATTGGGGTCTTGCCAAGACAACTCTTGTTGCGACCCAAACCCAGATCCAGTCGTGTTCCCAGTTCCCATTGGGCCTTTGATTTTTTGGTTTTAAGTCAAGTCTGAGTTGGTTCAATTCCAAATAACAGCATTTACATGGGGTAAACGAGTTATCTTACTTATGTGTGTGTGCAGCTTAGCAAACCTCAATTTATTGTTAGAATAGTTAAAATATATTTTGTATATAAGATTAGATTACTATCCAAATTAATTGGACCTCACTTGATTTCAATTGAGTCAAGGTGATGGATCTTATTAGTGGAAGCACTGTAAAATCCAACAATTTAACGTTTTATGAATGACATTATCTAGAATGGGCAACCACAATTATCTTCTTCATTGCACAAGAACAAGCACGAAGAGCCCATTGGAGACGAAGGAAACCTCATTGGAGATGTTGATGCTCAACCAAAAGGAAGAAAACACCATGCACACTATGAGATCTCTAGAGTTGATGGACTTGGATTTCAAGAGATGAGAATTCTCCAGGGCTAGGGTTTAAAAGGAGATAAGAAGAGGTGTCTCAAACCAAAACCTTCACCTATATTCATAAACCTCTACTTGAAAAGAAAAAAATAAAAATGTATTAGAAACTAACTCCAATATCTATTATGTTATAGTGGTAATAAGGTGTATAGAATTACCATGCTTTCTCCTAATAACAAAAACCTAACTACACCTTCTAATCAAGTAGATCTAGTATGAGACTTCTGAGACTATCATCATCTATAAGGGATGACATCGTATCAAATCCAAAAGTAGACAAGAAATAATTCATCAATTTCAAACCGCTTATTCTAGACCATTAGTTTGTTCATACTTGATCGAGCATGTTTGATTCCACATGTGCATGTGCACAAATCCCAATTCTCCAATCGTAATGCACACTTATCTACTTTTGAAATCAAACAAAATTTATGGTTAACTTGATCAATTAAAACCCATTGAAAATATTCATATAATAAATATATCAATATTTTTCAAAAAAAAAGTTAGCAATAAAATTCGCCCATTCATTCGATCCGGTGCCTCAGACGTGTCTCATATGCATTATGCTATCATCTACAATCTTCCTCTATCCTATCTCAAATGGCCTTAAGAATGCACACCAAACCTTGCCATGTAGAGCAGAGTAACAAGGATACAAGAATCACCTACTGGACCAACATACTCACACGTCAACCAGATTGGAATTGATTCTTCACTTGTACGAAGTGGTCTCGCGGCACATGTGGATCAATTCATATGTGGGATCCATTCGATCAACTAACGATATATCTCCTCTGCAATATATAGGCTTACATGATTTGACTAGGTGCCAATCATGTTGATCTATGAGAATTCGTCCTGATTATCTTATAAATTAATGAGAGTTTATGCACATGCACTTCAATATGCATCTCTCTTGTTGTGTATACCTGCAAAATAGTCTATGCCAAGCGAGAAGTGGATGAAGCCTTTAATCGACGAATATTAACCACATCTCGTCATGATGATCAATCTTAATATCTATGTGCATACATTATCACAAAACAATCACATCCATGGATATAAACTCAAACATCGAAAAATTTCAATATAATCCAACGAAAAAATATGTGCACATGTCAATAACATTCTGATGAGCTGCACAAATTCTAACAAATCCAACTTATTTTTTAGATAGGATCCAAAATGGCAAATCCCAATCCAATTTTTAAGCTGATACAAGAAATGGGATAGGGACCCATCAATATCAAGTTGTGCCAATTGATGACACTAAGTCTAACTCAAACTCAAGCATGAAATGGGATCCATGATCAAGTTAGGTCAGGAAAATCTGGTCTAGAGTTTATGATGATGATGCATTTAATCCATATTTTATAAGGTTTCACCTCGGGTGGGTCATAGCATATAAGAACAAATGAACGGTTAAAAAAACTAAGCGTCAATTTACTTTATATCTTGTGGCCCCCTACCTGCTGAGTGAAATTAATTGTCCAACTTTTTACACAGAAGATCTAAGTAGTAGTTCCAACCTTTTGGAAAGCTCATATCCCACGCATGTATTTCATAATTCATACTTTCACATGTGCCCATGTTTGGATGTGCATGGCTCTACACGTCATGTAAGATTAGCAAACCTTAATATATGTATTAATGGCTGTGGGTTTCTCGTAACACCTGTTAAAAGGAGTTCCTATAACCCAAAGCTCGATTGAGCCACTGTGATGTCCCTGTGAAGTTTAGGATGAGAAATAGAAGATGAAGCTTATCTTCAAGTCGGGTTAACTTATTCCAGTCCTTTGGTAGTTCAGAGAGTCTGCTTTGATGGTCTTTTTGCCACATGTCTCATACATCAAGTCAGCTCGATTTTACCCATAACAGTTGCTCCCTACTTCCGAGTTCTATGTTCAATCTCAGTGACAACAGATTGTATGGTGAACTCTCCAAATTGCGTAAAATGGCTAAAAAAATTAATGAAATTCCTTGAGTTATCTGGGAATGGGATTAGTGGGAGGATCCCTCTTTAGCTTGGGTGGTTAAGTCAACTGAGGATACTTAGCCTTTCTTCAAACCAGATAGTGGGAGAAAATCCAGAGTTGGGGAGGCTGCCTTCCCTATTCAACTTAAGATTAAGCACTAACTCTCCAGCCATTTACCCCTGGAAATAGGAAAGCTAACCAATCTAAAGATTCTGGATCTATCGGTAAAGAAACTGAGTGGACCGATACCAGAACAATTGGAAGGCTACTACAAACTGCAGCACCTGACATTGAGCAAAAGTAATTTTAGCGGAAGCATTCCATTTCATAATGGGAATCTGGTTTAGTTGCAAGTTCTGCTAGATCTCAGTCATTCACAATTCACTAAGTGGAGAGATCATCGCAGCTTGGAAACCTCATCATGTTGGAGAACCTAAATCTCTCCCATGATATGCTCTCATGTTCGATACCATCTTCTTTTGGGAAGATGCAGAGCTTGTCGTCCATTGACTTCTCATATAACTATTTAGAGGGTCCCATTCCTAAAATCATCCGTTTTCTTCAAGATTCATCCAAATCTTTAATCCATAATAAAGGTTTATGTGTGACACACATGGTTTGCCACCTTACAATTCCTCTGCAAGGAATGGTGGCATTTTGGTGGGGGGGGCATGAGGGGAGGGGAGAGTTAGCAAATTTGTTTTATTCATTATTCCTCTTCTTGGCGCATTGTTTCTTCTAGTTTTATGTATTGGAGTTTCTTGCAGTTTTAACGAAAGAGCAAGAAAAGAGGAAAAGGAGGTCAGAGAAATGAAGTGGAGACCTTTCAATATGGAACTATGATGGACAGATCATGTATGAAGGCATCATTGAAGTAACAAAGGATTTTGATGACAAGTATTGCATTGGGAGGGAAGGGGGAGTGTTTACATAGCAGAACTGCAAACCGGTCAGGTGGTAGCCATAACAAAACTTCATGCACTGGACAGTGAGGAGTCGGATGATCAGAAAAGCTTTAGAAATCAAATATAAGCATTAAAAGAAATTTGGCATCGCAACATCTTGAAGCTTTACGGATTCTGTTCACACACACGTTATTTGTTGTTGGTCTATGCATATTTGGAAATGCGAAACTTAGCTAAAATCCTGATCAATGAAGGAGCATTGGAATTGGATTGGCTCGAGAGGGTGAAGGTTGTTAAATGAGCGCAGATGCATTATCTCACATGCACCATGATCACACCCACCACCGATGGTTCCTTGCGACATATCATCCAACAACATTTTGTGGGATTCTGAATTTGAGGCTCATGTCTATGATCCTGGCTCATTGAGGCTTGTGTTAACATTCCCCATATTTGTTTTAGATCATCTCCTTTTTTTCAATAAATATGCTACAAATACACCAAACCCTAGCTTCTCCACCAAATAAACTCTTAGGGTCCATTTGGGCATGGGATCCTACTAAATGGGGATTGAGCTTGATCCCGATCTTGGTAGCCCCCATGCCCTCAGTGTCAGATTTTCCGCTGCCGCTGCCACATAATAAATAGAATACAACAATAGTACAATAAACATTCGTCTACAGTTAAACATGATTATTTTCTTAGTGATGCTCATAAAGTTTAAGTGGTAAACACTTTACACCTGAAAAGAGTTTCAGGTATGAACTATTTACATGCTATTCTGTTTGGCTTTCAAGTAGTAAAGTGTTTACAGGTAAACAGATTACGAGTTTGGCTAACTTGTAATGTGTTTACAGTGTATTAGGTAGATATTCACACCACACAAAGATTAGGGTAAATCATGCCAAAAATCTGCAAATCACAAAAGGGCTTGATATTTTGGGGCTTTAGAAGAGTATCAATGTGCACGCATGCTGAATGTTTTGGATGTCTTGCACCCATCACAGTGGCCCCCACACAATCTAGAAAGTTGTTGATGCTAGGCATCCCATCCCAAATTTTCCCTCTCGCATGGCCCATCTGATAATTGATCGTGCTATTTTTTCAAGGTCATAGAAGAGCATCAAGGAACACACATGATGGACTTATTGGATATACTACACATATCATTGTGGGCCCACACAGCATGAATATGTATCAACTATCATGTTCTGTCATGTATAATGTCTTTTCAGTGGTAAAGACTTTACACCTTTAATATGAAACATAGCTTCTTGGTTTTTTCTTTTTTTTTAAGGCTCGTTTACCTGTACAGTGTTTACATGCTAAATTTGCCTTCCAAACTCTTGCCTAGAAAGTGTTTACCGATAAACCCTTTACAACTAGGGTATTACAGGCATCCAAATGAACCCTAAAGCTCTCACTTAAGTCTCTTTGAAATTACCAATCCCAATGAGACCAGAAAAAGTGCCGTGAACTAGACATCGATCGTTCCTAATCATGCCACATGTCCTGGTTGGCCTCGGTTACCCCTAAAACTCCCATCAAAACTGGGCTTTCACATCCCATTGTCGGCACATACCAAGATCAGCTAAAGCTTCTTTCTTCTTCTTCTTTTTTTCTTTTTCTTTTTTGAGGAGAAGCAATAGAGCAGCCATACAAAAGTTTGTTAAAGGAGCCAGTAAAGGAGCACCACCCCAATAGCATCCAAGAAGTACTGTTTTAATCAGATTTATTTTATTTTATTTTTATTCTTTTTAATATACCTTTTGATGACCATCGATTAAAAGGTTTGGATCCAATGATTCTAACCATCAATGGGATGGCCCACAGCCAATAAATAGATTAACATTGTAGATTGATTATACGTCACTACACCAAAATCGAAAATTTGGAACAGTTCTGTCCTTGGTTTAGGAACAGTTGTAGCCGTTCCAGTTTCAAATGTAAAAACAAAAAAACTAACTGCTCTCTCTCTCTCTCTCTCTCTCTCTCTCTCTCTCTCTCTCTCTCTCTCTCTCTCTCTCTCTCTCTCTCTCTCTCTCTCTCTCTCTCTCTCTCTCTCTCTGTTTGGAGGTGGCTCTACCATATCATCTTCTCCCTATGCATCATTTTACTAAAGATGAACCCTAAGCAAGAATGGTATTTTCTCAAGATGTAAATCAGAGAGGGTTTTCATCATCTCTGATGAAATTTTCAAATTTCCTTTATCAGATTCCATCATTTAACGGAAATTATAACTCAAATCTCTTAATTTGAAAGACCACCAACCATTCTCCTTTAATCCTGTTGTAGCTCAATGGAGGTTTGTTTATCATCTTTTCTGCTCGGCATTTATCATAAATTGACAGAAAATGGAGCACTTCTCTTGATTCACCCATTCAAGTTATTAATTATCTAGGTATTCTAGTGACAAAAATGGAGCATTTCTCCATATTTATCATAAATTGACAAAAACAGAGTTTTTTCGTTCTATGTTTTTCTCCTTTAGTGGTTGCTGGAAGTGTTAACAATGAGGTCATCTAAAATGCCAAAGGGAGAAGAACATTCAACTATGTTCTCCTTGATTAGTGTGCATATGCCAAACAAACATTCATCTCTTAACCCTTCAAATTTCTTTGATATGATGTTCCTGCTACTCTAATAGATGTTAATTTATTTATTTATATTTTTTTTGGTATGCCAAACGAACCATTATTATATTTTGTATATGGACAGAAATAACCAAACAAGTGTGTCCAATAAGAGCTACCACCAGTTTTGCCAACTCACATTACGTTTGATGGATTGTTATTGGGTTGCTACAAAAACTATTTTGGTGGATTGTTATAAAAGAATGCTGCAAAACAAAGGTTTATTTTATTTTTCTATTTTTATTTTCAAGTAGTTTGAATCGAGTTTTTGTCTGATTATGAATCAACTTTTTAAAAAAAAAAAGGAATTTACAAGTATAGATGCAATTTGAATTGGGTTTTTGCTTATCATGTTTTCTTTTATCGTGGATAGTTGCAGAAGAAACTACAATTTCAAATGGGTAGTTGCCTATTCATGAAGCAAAGACCTTTACAAGTTAGATGTTGTCACGCCCCAAACTCGGAAACCGGGCTCACAAAATTTCCGATCGCTGAATCCGATGCTGACAACCTCTGTAGTACCCCATTCTCGGCTCCCAGCATCCATACGCCAGGTTCCGATTTTGGGATCCTATAAGGAGGATTTTCTAATGTACATTTACTCGTAATAAGCATAACCACAAGTTTTTTTTTTTTTTGAAAGATAACTGGCATTAAAGGAAAAAGAAAAGAAAAACAAAAGCGAAGGAATCTGCTGAGGTAGCAGACCCTACGAATCAGAAAGAAAAGCAAAATTAACATTTAACCCATCCAAATGGGAGGCCCATTTAGCAATGAAACACTTGACAAAAGAGCAAACAAGCACAGCTGATTTCGATTCATTCCGAAAACGCCGATTGTTCCTTTCGATCCAAATGGCCCACCAAGTTGCCAAAATTGCCATGCGCCATAAACAAGATAAAGGTTTACGAAGGCGGACCCCATGCCATGCCTTGAGAAGGGAATCCACATCTCTAGGGAAACACCCAGCAATATTGAAGGAAGAAAGGATGGCAGCCCATATCGATCTGACGAAAGAGCAGTGGATGAGGATGTGATCGACTGTTTCTTCATCGGCCATACAGCATAAGCACACATTTGGGAGGATCATTCCTTTCTTCTTAAGGTTATCAACGGTGAGAATTCTCCTCTTACCAGCCAGCCAGGCAAAAACTTTTAACTTAGGGGGGACAGCATATTTCCAGATGAAATGAGGATGCTGCAGGGGGGGATTGTTGTTGGGTATCGAAAGCTGCTTGAAAAAAGATTTGACCGAAAACACGGACGGTTTGTCTGCAGTCCAGATAATACAATCCTTACTTTCCTGAGAAGGCATGGCATGTTGGATGAAATCCATGAGCTGGATATAATCATCAATTTCCCAGTCTTCAAGATTTCTCCTGCATTGGACGTTCCAGACTACTCTGTCAGCGTGGGTAACATAGTTTTGAAGAATGGAACTATTCTTGTTGAGAATCACACGAAAGATGTTAGGATATTTGTCTTTCACATATCCACTAATATAAACACAAGTTTACCTAAATCACAAAGGTAACATCATCATCACATATCCACTAATATAAACATTTGAATACAATGCTGAAAGGGAAATACATATGTCAAAATCAAAGCTCCAGAAGTCAGCTACATGCTCTAAGTTTCACGCTGCTGCAACCTAACATCACCTGCACGCATCTATCATGCATAAGCTTATAGAAAGCTTAGAGGATGGTGTAAGTGTGTGCAGAAGGTAAGTGTCAAGTATTCAATACAATGCCATAATCATACAATATCGAAAATACTGATAAGATCATGAATTATACGATATCAGAGTATGCAAGAGAGGAGTCATAAAGAGCCAAATATCAAATGTCGAGGATGCAATGCAATATACAATTCTTGATGAGTTTATGAATACTGTTAGTTGTATCTAGACCATATAAATACAGAAACACAGTAATCCAAAATGTCATATGCCGCAGATGTAATACAATATGCGGTGCGAATGGAATGACCATGCTGGAGTGTGAAGTCGGGATGATGGTACGTAGTATCGCAAGCTATGGGGTCCATCGCAAGGGACTTCTATCCAAACCAGTCTCATACCTAATTTGGATAGTCAGACTCAATGTGGTAAACTCTTGATCTCAGGTTAGTCGCGCTCCCCAATCGAAATCCTGACCATTGCGAAGATACACGTAACAAATAGTTGTACACCACCAGCCCGAGTGGATATTGAATGAATGAATGAGTATGCAACTCTTGCTCCATAAATCAATACTGTACATCTTTGGGATCATCACCGGGGTCTAGTACACTCTACATGCAAATTGCCACCCATTGAAGAGACCTCGCTATCCGCCTGGAAAGTAGTCAGCCAATATCTACCCGGCACATCGATAGCGGACTCATTCACGAGCTGGTCAAACTCAGCTTAGCTATGCCCCCTACTCTCCGGCAGGTAAGGCCACACCCCCTCCCAACCGACCACGACACAGTAGGAGACGCGACCTCCTGGTATTCGGCACTCGGCTGCTCATGTATCCACTCGGTCTCAACGACGGGGCGTCTCCTGGCCTCGAAGGTTTAGGGACTTTCACCCACAGACATCCAAAGTGCCCAGATGCTCGAACCAAATATTTTTGGTCTCATCTAGTCATCCACGACATGCCTGTGGAGGTCACAGCCCTAATGTCGTCAGGACATATAGTAATCACTATCACACAATGTAAGATGCATGAGTCATATAGTCCAATCATGCATCAATCCTGCGCATATCGTGCACTCATGTGGGATAACTCCACCTATTAGCGAGTCTCATAAATCATCTGTAGTATGACGTATGCAATGATCAATCACATCTCACAATAAACATGCAGATGATGCGTATGGGCATATATCATGATGTTATGTTATCACATACTCATAATCGATATCAATAACCGGCATTAACAATCAACCTTAACAATGTGGACATTTAACCCTCATAGAGCCTAACATATAGTGGACCCATGGCCTCATACAAGAGCCTAATATACAACACCATGGGTCTCACTTAAGAGCTTAATACACATCACTTAAGAGCTTAATACACATCACCTCTAATACAGGCCGTATATACCCCACATTGGGCTCGTCAATCGGAATCGGAATCAGCCTCAATAATCAGCCTTGATAATCGAAATCGGCCTCGATAATTGGCCACGACAATCGGAATCGGCAATCGACGACAATCGAAATCGGCAATTGGCCACGACAATCGGAATCGGCAATTGGCCATAAAAATTGGAATCGGCAATCGACCATGAAAATCGGAATCGACAATCGGCCATGAAAATCGGAATCGGCAATTGACCATGAAAATCGAGATCAGCTATCCACCACGACAATCGGAATCGGCAATCGGCCATGAAAATCGGAATCAGCCACGACAATCATAATGGGCAATCAGTCACAACAATCGGAATCAGCAATTGACCACGACAATCGGCCATGAAAGTCGGAATCGGCAATCGACCATGAGAATCGGAATCGGCAATCGGCCATGAAAATCGGTTTCGATGAGAATAGACCTAACAACGCCTAAGGAAAGGTCATAATGTGGACATTAAACCATTATTGCCCATCAATGTGGATATTTAACCAACATTGCTCCTAAGCAGTAGCCCACATAGAGCCAAACGTATCGTGGGCCCATGGCCTCACACAAAGGCCTAATATACATCGCAATGGGCCTTACTCAAGGGCCACATATACACTACATCGGGCCTCGCCAAATGGGCCACATACCTGGGCCTATATACATCACATTGGGCTGCATTTTATGGGTTGGGAATACATTACAATGGGCCTTATCGCACGAGCTTAAATACATAACAAGTGGGCCCTGCACATGGGCCATTAACACATCAAGTGGGCCGCTCCAACGGGCTAAACATGCATCAAAGGGGCCATATCATATGGGTTGCACCAATAGGCCCATATACATCAAGTGGGCTGTATCAACGGACCACACCAATGGGCCGCACCAATGTGGGCCTAATACATATCACAATGGGCCTTGCCCATGGGCCTTGAATACATCACAATGGGCCTCATGGATGGGTCGCACCAATGGGGCGCAAGTGGGCTTGGGCCACACTAAAAATCATTTCAATAGTTGTAGGTGTAACATGTGTATCACTGTACACTATCATTATGGGGCACATGGCCCACTAGCGATGATCAACACTGTCCAAACATTATCCATGTAAATCGGCACTGTCCAACCATTGTCCACATAAATCAACACCACCTAAACATTGTCCAGCACCATCCAGCACAATCTGGACAATGTGGATGAAATAAATACATCATGGGGTCCCATGCTCGTGAAACAGATGGACGGCGTATATAAAACACATACATCATGGTCAGGGGTCCCACGGACCTACTGACGTCAATACAGTAGTTATATAGCTACTGTAGGCACATCAGCCAATCAATTTCCCTCAAAGGTGGGACCTTTGATCCCACGTGGGGCCACCATATACATATGTACATATATATGATATAATAATATATAATTATTATATAATAATTATATATATATTATATATATGAAATAATAATATATAATTATTATATAATGTTTATATATATATACATTTATTTATTTATTTATTTTAAACAGGGTTCAGTGTCCATACCTGGACGCTGGACAGATGGTTGGATTAGAGTATATCCGTCAAGGTGGGCCCCACCTGTTTATAGCCATTCAATCTCCACTAATTAATGATAGTGGGGCCCACTGGAGTCAGGGATCAAGTTGCCATTTGTATTTCCCTACATGCAAGTCTACGTGACCCTGTGAACAGATTAGATGGAAAATAAACATCAAGATGGGCCTTGAAAAAGTTTCAACGGTGGACATCAATGTCTCCACTGCTTCCGGTGGTGTGGCCCAGTGGAGATCTGGATCGGCCTCCTTTTTGGCCTCAAGCCCTAAAATTATCCAGAGAAATGGAGGGACAGTGTGGATCTGATACATCCATTAGGGTGGGTCCCACGTGGGGCCCACTAGATATATATATGTGTATATCATTATATATATAAACATATATATTATAATAATCAACAACGTCCATGTGTTGGCGTTGTCATGCTCCACTTGAGATTTAAAGGTGCCTATGGATGGACGGTTTGAATGTAACGCATACATCATGTGGGACCCACAGAACCTGCTGACGTAATCACAGCAGTGGGTCCTGCCGGATGGACGGTTAGGATATAATACATACCTTATGGTCAGACCCATAGAACTATTGTCGTCATTCGTAGCAGCCACGCTGCAGGGACCCATTGTCCAGATGATGGATGGCTAGGATACAACATATACACCCTGAGAGGCCCACAAAAGTTGCTGATGTCAACGGCAGCTACTGTTGCTGCAAGAGATGGATGAATGGTGTGGATGAAATCCCGTCCTCAGGTGGGTCACGTCCAGGTGTACGGGCGGTCTGGATATCAGAGGTGGGTCCCACCAAATGGACTGACAATGTGAATATACATCATGCATGGGACCCACATATCTGGGTGACGTCACTTAACTTGCTGCATAGCCATCCAGGGCTGTTGGACGCCTTGGATGGTTAGGATATAATATTATATATAAATATTATATATAAATATTATTATGTAAATATCATATATATTCATATATTATAGATGTTATAATATATATTATATATGTTATAATATATATTATTTATTTATTTATTTATTATTATTATTATTCCAGTGCCATCCAATCATTCCAGCACCGTCTAGATCATCTGGACAGTGTGGATGGAACAAATAAATCATGGTGTGGTCCTCATAACTTGGTGGCGTCAATGCATCCAGGTGAGCCGTGAATGGACGGCTTCAATGAAACCCACGTAACTTGCTAGAATCAACACAGCAGGTACACCGGCCAATCTGGTTCTATAGCAGTGGGTCTCACGTGCTGGGTACAACACATCTTTAGGGTGAGCCCCATGTATTTGATCTAGCTGGTATTTGCATTCTCACCCCATACAGAGACACTGGATGTCCGTCGAACGGACGAACGGCATGGATGAGGGACGTACACCAGGTGGGGTCCATGTGGGTGGACGGCATGGATGAAATACATACATCATAGTGGGTCCACGATCAGTGTAGAGTTAGTGGGCCACGCCCATCACGAGAGAGAGAGAGAGGAGGGGACCCCGCCACTATGGGGCCTCCCCATACAATGCATACATTAAGATGGGTCCCATCGTATGGGGGCCCTCAAATCATCAAAATCAACAAATAAAATCACCCACCTATGATCTTCTCCTCCTTCCGCCAAAGCATCCTAGAGCTTCAATGGACGAACTTCAATGGTTAAGATGGACTTTGGATGGCAGGATTGGGTGGTAGGAAGGTGGGCCACACTAACTTCTCTCCCATGGAGAGCTTGGACGTTCACTCACATGGGAGTTTCTTGGGATGGAGTGAGAAAAAAAATGAGAGAGAGGAGTGGTGATGGGATGAGGGAGCATGGTGCTTGTTGACTTTTGGGTGAAAGAGGAATGGATGTCATGCCTTGTTGGTGAAAAAGGGATGGCTAGGTAAGGTTGTGTACTTAGACTTTGATTGATGGATTGATGTGACGTTTAGGGTAGAGATTCTCTTGGAAATTGCAACGCGCGGTATTTTCCTCAAACTGAACGCAGGCCCACATCTCTTGCCCTACGTATCGCCTCGGTGCGTAATACGTGGCGACAATGCGGTCGCAATGGTATAAGTTTCGAGTCGAGCCGACTCTGAAATATGGGAGACGACTCAAGATCGCGCGCAAACACCGATAACAGATCGCGGGTCGCCGGAATTTGACTGGGAGGACCGCGGAGGCATACGGAATGGTACGGGATAGGATACAGGTCTCACAAATGCTATTAATCTTCTTTTTGAAAAAAAAAAAGTTAGATGCAACTCTCAAAATGTTGGTATGTTTGGTATCTTCTTCTATTTCAGCTTTTTTTTTTTCGTAGAGTTACAAATAATACAAGTTTTTTCACCTTCGATTGCAGAAAGGAAGCTGTAAATCTATGGAAAATGGAATGGGTGTTTGGATGAGATGATTGGCATTTTGTTTCCGGATCTCTTGAAGATTCAAAAAGGCTGCAAATTTTAACGTTTTCACTGGAGCTGTTGTAGGTACTCATTTTCTTACATGCATATCTGACTTCCCTCCTATTTTCTTGCGGCTAAGATGAAAATCTTGTTGAAACTTCATTTCAAATTTTGCTATTTTGGTTTACCCTGGGAATTAAAACATAACAGTAGAAGTGATGTGAAAGAGTAAGGAAGCTAAGTTGCCAATTGTATTCATATAGGGCCTGGAAAAGGAACTTAGACCAACCAAATTGAAACACATTACTCCTCCCACTATAATCATCAAGCATCATCTCTCTGATCCAAAAACCAACCCATTTACCTCATAATGAATTGAAACCAACCTCACTTGATGAAGAGAAGTTCTGAAACCATCCATAAACAACATAATCACCCTTCAGATCAACAGAACAAACAACCTTTGATGTTCAAAGATGGTACCGAAGTGAGAGAGAGAGAGAGAGAGAGAGAGAGAGAGAGAGAGAGAGCTCGTGGTTTATTTATTTGTTCTTCTTTAAAGTTTGTGTCTGATATTGGAATAATGGAATTTTTTTTTAAGTTATATATATATATATATATATATATATATATATATATATATATATATATATTGAAAACAGGACTGATAAACTTTTGATTTCTCTCTCTCTCTCCCTTTTCTCTTTTCTTTTGTATGAATACGATACAGTGAACTTGGTTTGGTCTTTGTTGTTGTTTCATTTAGTTTGTATGGAATTTAAGATGATGAGATCATGTTGTTGTTTTGAACTTTGGATGGCATGCTCCAGCCTCAGGTTCGAGGCGGGCCATTTCTTACACCCAAAGCAAAATAAGGTTAGGCTACCTATACCAATGCTTTTGTACTTCATTTTCACTTGTGTCTGTCTTATCCAGCATGGGGTTCACATGTAGAGATGGCTAGATGATTGGAATCATCCATCTGCTGGGTGCTAATGTGGATGGGGCCATGGTCCAGAAAAAACTCCCAACTGGATGATTCTGACCATCAAATAGAGTTGAATGTGGAGAAGTTAGGTGTTTTTCTCTTTGTTTTAGATAAAAGGGTCATAATATGCATTCAACTGGATAATTCAATGGCTAGGACCAACTGTGCAGGCATGATTTTTGAACCATGGTCTATTTGCATTTACCACCCACCAGGTGGACGGTTCCGATCAGCCAATCGCCTCTGCATGTAGGTCCCATGGGGCAATGCATGCTGGACAAGGATGAGCCGTGGTTCAGCATATAACAGACGTGGAATGATTTTCATAGACAGTCTTTCAAAGATTCACATCTTGGACCATGCTACTCACTTTTATGCCTACAGAAATCTGAGTTCCAATTCCTATGGTTAAAATGCTTATAAAGAGGGGTTGTAGGTTATTTCAATTACAAGCTGTCGTGGGTGATCAAATTCTCTTCAAATAAGATAACTCAAGAAATGGTCCTGCAATGGTGTAGATGTTTTCATATAAATTTTGTTAACGGAAATCTTGAACTATTCCTCTCAATACCACGTTTTATAATTTTCATTAAGGGTGCATTTGGTTGCACCAAATATCATGAAATTTCTTGATATGTAACATCAAATTAGATTGATTAATCATGAAGTTCACAAAATTTGATGCAATAAAACACACCCTAAACCCTCCATTTTCTGTTGGCTTTGGATTTTATCGTTGGGAGGAAAGAATAAGTAAAAGATTCTTGGAATAGTTTGGATTGTGCTTTTGTTAGTTTTGGGGTTGTGAGAAGAACCCACTTTTGATTTCACAAAAGGGAGAGAAATATCACTTTTTCTTTGTTCCTTTTTTTTTTTTGGCTGAGGAAGAGCTTTGATTTTGTGATGGAGAAAGGGGGAGAGAGAGGCCATGAATCCTTACGAAATTTGAGCTTCCTTGATTTGGTTTTGATTCAGCTTCCGAGGACAAGATCACTATCTTGGCAGTTTCTTTTGTGGTGGGTCATTCGCCTTTCGGTTATGGAAGGGAGGTTGGTTCTTATATGTGCTTTCTCCTTTCTGCTTTTGTGCTTATGCTTTCTCATTCTCTGCATTTGCTTAGAATCTTTGTTTGAAGAAATTGTACAGTTGAGGAATTTTGTTCTTTTATGGGAAATTGTGATTTGTCATGGCATCAAATTCTACACGAATACATTGCTTGTCTGAAGTGATGTTGAGCCTTTCAAACAGATGCAGTGGATTCATTTTGATTGTTTTAGATTTTTCTTTCTTTATTTAACATTATAAGATGATAAAGACCTCTGCTGCTCTGCATAGCTTTAGTTAGTTTGAAATGCTATAAATTGTGTCGGAGTCCTTCAAAATTTCTCCCCTACCTTAGAAATGGCAAACATGGACGGTGATTGGATTGTTGATATGCTGAGCCACCATGTGATTGGGTGGTTGGCCAAAAAGCATTATGATTAGACAGCTTTGATAATATAATTGTGCTGGTTTTTGCCTCTTGCTTCAGTTTTGATGTAAGCATCCCTTAGGAGGGAACGGTCAACAAAGTTGGATGTAACCAAATGGTACATGGCCCAGATTTTCAAAGACAGTATGCTCACATGTTAGGACCTACTTAGTACATGGCTAGGATACAAGATCCTAAGATACAAGAAAATTATTAAAAATGAAAAATACAAAAAAGGGGAAAAAAAAAAGAAGGAAAAAGGAAACAACCTTGAGGCCAATAACAAAATGGGGAAAGATCTCAATACATTCCCCACATGTCTAGATTTTGGAGAAAATTCATCGAGAAAGATCTTTGACAAAGAACTAGGATCGTACCAACCATTCGTAATTATTTCTGGATGTAGTATTGGGTAATGAAATTGTATTTTTAAGAATAAATGGCACCATAATCTTTTGATGCATGACAATTAACCACTTACTCTAAAGGCTCGAACTGTTCCTCTCTGATACCAATTTGATGCGGGACAATTAACCACTTGCTCTAATAGCTCGAACTGTTAAAGTATGGCGAATTAATCCCTTTATCTCATAGCCTAGGCCTCACATCTCATGGGTTAGGACCTTAGCCGAACTCCCCTCGTGGGCCCCAAATCACATGGGCCGCCCACCCCGAATGTGTCCCTGCATGTAACACCCTGAAAATCGGGGGTCGTGTATTAACTCAACTCCCGAGTTCCAGACCGTCACTTATGCAACAAAAATGGTTATGATTCAATGTTGTCTGATTTAAAGCATTCACATGAGTAAAAGTATACCAAAACTGCAATTCATACTTCAGATCCAGTGATAAAAGCAAGCGGAAGACTAAACAATATATATATCACTGTATGGAAAAACAAAGTAATCTCGACTGTCTCCAAAGTATGACTACATCTCTGAGTCTCATATACATGTAAATAGACAAAAGAATAAGTTCCAAAATAGTCCCACTGAAGTCCCCCTCGATCCAGGTCACCTACGGGAAGCCGTCGTGATACTGCATGTACGAGAACTCATCCTGGTCCTCGTCAATCTCCGGCTCCACCTCCTGGATCTCGTCGTCACCTGCAACTACAACAGGGTCTGGTGGGTGTTGCAAACACCATCCCGTAACGTGGGAATGAGTGATCAACTCAGTGGAATCATAGAGTAAAGATTAGCATATTCACAATTCAATCACGCGATAATAGTAAAGCAGTAAATCAGACAATCCTAATACTGTTGTTTAATGCAAGATGATATGACGTGATGTATGCCCTCACCGACGATCACCCTCATGCGGCAACATCTTACGACCGCGGCATGCCACACTCCCTAGAGTGCTCCACATCTTCCAGGCACATGCAATGCTATGGTGATATGATTACCAAGTTGTTATTAGTCCATTCAAACAGCAGGATTGGGAAACTAAGGTACTTCCCTTGTATCAATCCCAACACGGATCCTGTCTAGGGTCGTCACTCCTAGTTGTCTCATACGATGTACATTTCGTAGGTCACTACAAGGGCTGCCAGGGCTATTGCTCGCACTCGTTGCACCGCTCCCCCATCACCTTATCAATACAGGCCTACTGTACTCTACTGCACGGAAGGGTCGTCGCCTCCCGTGAACTCAGAATACGCTCGCGGTCACTACAAAGGGCTCGTCGCCTGATCAGTGTAGGCCGACAGCTAGAATATAGTGTCCCATACCACCATAATCTGCTCACGAGTCAAGGTGCTCACTGGTCACTACGGGGAGGTTTGTGGCCCCAGCGTAGGCCGACAGCTCGACCACGGTGTCCCATACCACCATGCCCGGCTCATGAGTCTTCGTGGATCAAGGTACCATGGTTAATAGGGTTTACAATGGTAAGTTCAGTACCCTAGGTTCAAGCAGTTATGATACATACAAGGTGAACAATCATCGGCCAGTCGGGTTACTTGACGGGCTCGACTAGCGCGATCGCATCTCGAATTGAACGACATGAAGTGCGTAAAACACCTCGCGTGGCCTAACCACTGCCGCCAACTCTCAACACGAATCACATTCATCGACGCGTCGTTCGTGGCTATGACCAGTCAGCCACGAATTCGTTCGGTTACCGACTGCCTGGACTAAGTCAAGTCCCACACATCTATTGAACTACATTAACGCTACATACCAGGGTATTGGAATTGAAACACATCATGTGAGCATGTTAGCACATGTTATAACATTCAACTTAGGCAAATCTTCAAGGCATGCTTTCCATGCATATTCAACTTAGGCAAATCCTTAAGGCATCATTTCTATGCATGTGATGTAATCATGCATAAGGTCAACATATAGGAAATCATTTAGGTCAGCATATTAATCATGAAATCAATCTCAAACTACTACATAACATCATTCAATGCAATACATACTAATACAAGCATTTATACAAACACATACACTACACACTTAGATCCACATATAGTATGTCGACCCAAAGTGCGCAACTTGGCGAGTCTCTTCGCCAAACTGATTATGCAAGCATTCCTAACTCTCTAATGCGGCGACAAATCATGTCAATCACGTCAGCAAATTATGCCTGGAGACCGTACTTCCTACAAATGACTAAAATGCCCTAAATCTCATATTCTTCGTTAATTTGCGAAACGGGAAACGGAGAGCATGTTGTACGTGTCAAACGGCGATGCCGTCGATAATCTACTATTAAACGACATTGAAAGCGTTGTAAACTGACAATCAAAGCGTCTAAAATCCTCACCTAATCTCTTACGGTCGCGAGAATTTGAACGGAGCGTGTACGCTTCGTCTACGACAGTAGGAGAACCTGATTTATGGATTTAGTTAGCTAACATATTCAGAATCTATGTAAACCCTAAATCAGCAAGTTTTTGGGGTTTTTCTATACCTGAAAAAGTGGAAAAATCACCAGCCAGGTGATTGGAATGAAGTGTTGAAGCAGCAACCGTTGGTGGCTCGGAAGCGGGAAAAATCTCCTCTTCCCTTTCTCTCAAACTCTCTCTCTCTTATGCTAGGGTTTGTGAAATTCGTATGCAAGGAAGGAATGAGGGTTTCAACCCCTTTTATAAGCTTGGAAACGCCGAAAATAGGCTCCGGGACGAAGTTTACTTATTGCCTATCCATTTCGGGGCTGTTTCGATCCAAAAACTGATTTCTGCTGGTCCCCTGGTCGATTGCGATCAGACTTAAGCTCATGGGTACCAGATGTACCTCGTATTAAGTTTTCAGTCTGGCAGGGTTCGCAGATCGCACGTGGCGGACCAGTTTCAGTTCAGCGGTCACCGCACATAGATCAGGGCTGAAAGTTCCGTGATAATAAATAGATATTTTTCCTGATCCGAGGGTGTAATCTGGATGAATTCTGACGGTCAGAACGCTTAATACTGACGCGTCAAGTCGTGTGCCAGATCTAAATTTAAAATTCCCAATTCGTCCCTATTCGCGGTCGCTTCAGTCCGGGTTCAACGAAATACTCTGTGATTATCGGTTTGACTTGATTTTTGAGATGATTGTCAAGTCCAGCTGGGCGGTTCTAACGGTCTAAGATAGGAGGTATCAGACCTTCGACGCGCGGTCTAAATCCAATACAAAAGTTCAATATGGTCCAGAGGACAAACCTGCTTAGAGTTGGATCCAAGGTTATAGAGTATTGTAGAGTTGTCTGTTCTACTCGATTTGGGTCTTGTAGAACGTATTTAAAGTGATCAGGGACTATTTCCCAGCTACTCTAGCGTTGCGCTAGCTAACTTACGTTTAATTTCCATGGAAATTATTTATACGCGATTTCGGGTCAAATCGGTACTCGATTCCAAGTACGGATTTTTCACGGGCGTTACAATCTACCCCCCTTAACAAATAATTTCGTCCTCGAAATTTGTACCTGTTCGTACTCCTCGAGAAGGTGTGGGTAGTTCTTTCTGATCTCGGCTTCTGTCTCCCAAGTAGCCTCCTCCTCAGAGTGATGCGTCCATAGTACCTTCACAAGGGGAATCACCTTGCTACGCAGTACCTGCTCCTTCCGGTCTAAGATGCGTGCCGGTCGCAGGATATAAGTAACATCCTCTCCTAACTGCACCTGCTCCCACCTGATGATATGGGAAGGATCAGCAACGTACTTCTTCAGCATAGAAACATGAAATACGTTGTGGACGCTCGCGAGGGGCGTGGGTAAAGCCAATCGGTAAGCCACTGCTCCCACACGATCGAGGATCTGAAATGGACCAATGAATCGCGGTGCCAGCTTCCCCTTCTTCCCGAACCGAAGGACTCCCTTCATAGGGGAAACTCGCAAAAACACATGATCCCCGACTGTGAACTCTAGTGGTCTCCGTCTCGTATCGGCGTAGCTCTTCTGTCTGCTCTGCGCTGTAAGAAGCCGACGTCGAATAATATCAATCTTCTCTGACGTCGCCTGCACCAACTCTGGGCCAATCAAGCTGCGCTCACCGACCTCTAACCAGCAATGCGGTGCGCGACAAGGTCGCCCATACAGCGCCTCATAAGGTGCCATGCCGATACTCGTCTGGAAGCTATTGTTGTACGCAAACTCCGCATATGCAAGACAGTCATCCCAACTGTCCTTGAAGTCCAATGCGCAAGCCCGCAACATGTCCTCCAGGATCTGGTTCACTCGCTTCGTCTGTCCGTCCGTCTGTGGGTGGAAGGCAGTACTGAACTTCAACTTCACACCCATAGCCTCCTGAATGCGAGTCCAGAAAATAGAAGTGAACCGCGTGTCTCTGTCCGACACGATCTCCAACGGAACTCCATGCAGACGCACAATCTCTCGGATATACAATCTAGCCAGCTCGTCTGCAGAGTTCGTAACTCTGATCGGTAGGAAGTGCGCCGACTTCGTCAATCGGTCGACGATCACCCAAATGGAATCATGCCCCTTCCTCGTCCTCGACAACCTAGAAATGAAGTCCATGGAAATGAAATCTCATTTCCACTCTGCAATCGGCATAGGCTGCAAAAGTCTAGGTGGTCGGCGGTGCTCTGCCTTCACCTGCTGACAAGTGAGACAACGGGACACGAACTCAGCAATGTGGGTCTTCATACCTTCCCACCAGTACGTCCTCTTCACGTCACGATACATCTTCGTGCTGCCAGGATGCATCGCGAGTCTAGTAGAATGCGCAGCCTCGAGAATCTCTCGTCTCAAGTCAGGGACATCTGGGACACATAGGCGGCCACGGTAACGTAAGCCTCCATCCATACCAACTCGCCAGTCGGCCTCAGCATCATCACTGGCCTGCTCTCGAAGCTCAGTAAGATGCGCGTCGTCCCTCTGCGCCTCGATGACACGGTCATCGATCTGGGATCGCACCTGTACATGTGCGATGAACTCAAATGGCTCCTCTACGGTGAGTTTCTGCTCAAAGTCTCGCAAAAACTCCACCATATCCCACTCGGCAACCATCAGCGGAGCCGCAAACTCTATCGCCTTCTTGCGGCTCAACGCATCAGCCACAAGGTTCGCCTTCCCAGGATGGTAAGAGACTTCAAACTTGAAGTCCTTCAGCGTCTCCATCCATCGCCGCTGCCTCATATTCAAGTCTCGCTGTGTGAATATGTACTTGAGGCTCTTGTGGTCGCAAAAGAGCTCGAACTCCTCTCCGTAGAGGTAATGTCTCCAGAGTCTCAGTGCGAATATAACGGCTGCCAACTCCAGGTCGTGTGTAGGGTAATTCTCCTCGTGCTTCCTTAATTGTCTCGAGGCATATGAAATTACCCTGTCCCTCTGCATAAGGACACAACCCAAACCAACGCTAGACGCGTCAGTGTATATAGTGTATCTAACCCCCTGCTCTGGCAATACTAGCACAGGGGCGGACGTAAGTCTGTCCTTCAGCTCCTGAAAAGCTGACTCCGCCCTATCATTCCAGGCGAACCTCACGTCCTTCCGTGTCAACTGAGATAAGGGTCTCGCGATCTTCGAGAAATCCTGAATGAAGCGCCGATAGTAGCCAGCGAGACCCAAGAAACTCCTCACCTCAGTGACAGAACCAGGCTGCTCCCAGTCCTGCACCGCAGCTACCTTAGACAGGTCAACTGCCATGCCGTCCTTGGACACCACGTGTCCCAGAAACTTCACCTCCTGCTTCCAGAAGTCGCACTTCTTGTACTGTGCGAACAACTGGTGTCGTCTGAGCGTATCCAGGACCAAACGCAAATGCTCCTCATGCTCCTCTCGACTCCTAGAGTATACCAAAATGTCGTCGATGAAGACAACGACGAATCGATAGAGGAAAGGCCGAAAAATCCGGTTCATTAGATCCATGAACACGGCCGGTGCGTTCGTGAGACCGAACGACATCACGAGGAACTCGTAGTGACCAAAACTGGTCCTGAATGCTGTCTTCTGCACGTCCTCATCTCTGACACGCAGCTGATGATATCCTGACTGAAGATCAATCTTCGAGAAGTACTGCGCTCCTCTCAACTGATCAAACAAGTCATCGATCCTGGGTAAAGGGTACTTGTTCTTCACTGTGAGCTGGTTCAGCCTACGATAATCAATACACAATCGCAGCGAACCGTCCTTCTTCTTCACGAACAAGACCGGTGCTCCCCAAGGAGATACGCTAGGCCGTATAAAGCCAAGCTCTAGCAGACCATCAATCTGCGTCCGCAACTCCTCCATCTCACATGGTGCCATGCGATACGTCGGCAGTGAGACGGGTGTAGAACCAGGAATCAGATCGATAGTGAAATCGATCTCACGTCGGGGCGGCAAACCAGGGATCTTCCTGAATAGATCCCCGAACTCAGACACAACTGGCGTCTGCTCAAGTACCTGGGCACCAGCGTCGCGCAATAGAGTGGCGTAGCTAAGAATGCGGAAAGGAAGATTTACCCGCACTGAAAATGTGAAGGATGCGCCCTCAGGCTCGTACGCTGTGACTATACGAGTCTCGCAGTCAATCTCGGCTCTCGCTGCAGTCAACCAATCCATGCCAAGAATGACGTCGAGATAAACGAGCGAGGGATCGACGACCAGATCAAGAGTCATCGTCCTGCCTCCCAGATCAACCAAACAACCCTCACACATCTGGGTGACATCCGAAAAATCTCCATGAGCTGCAAAGACTCGCACGCTATCCATAGTGATAGTCTGCAACCCAAGACGTCTGACCACGGCACGCGATATCAAAGAAATCGTGGAACCAGTGTCCACCATGATAAGAACGGGAGTACCTCCGATATGGCCCGTGACCTCGAAGGCTGAGTGCTGGAAAGTCGGCGTCGTAGCTGCCTCAGCGGTCAGTGCATGAACTCGTGCCTGCTGTGGCCGGTTCGGCCGCTGTGTCAAGGGCCATGGGGGCTGTCGAATCTGCGATACTGTGGGTCTGAAAGAGGGATGCGCAGGAGCTGACCGTATAGGCGGTGCTGATATCGCCTGTGGACGTACACGATCAATCTTCTGCGGCGGCGAGAACCCACTGTCCCACATCCTGGAGAAGCAACTCTGCGATAAATGGCCCGTCCTCCCACAGTACGTGCATGATAAATCAGGGCGCCGAAACGGTCGTACAGGCGCCGTGGTCCTGGTAGGAGGATCAATGCGAGGCCTCTTGCCCGCGAAGGGCCTATCTGGCAACTCCGGTCGCGGCCTGGAAGTAGTCGGGCCTCGAGATCGCGCCAGTCGATCCACGTCCTGCTCTGCCCGCATGGACATATGAACCAACTCCGCATAGGAAGGGAAACTGACGCAGCACATCTTCGACCGAATATCCGGTCGCAAGCCCTCCAAAAAGCGCCGTATGCGCATCTGCTCATCAGCCAGAATCGTCGGGACGTACCTGCCCAACTCTGTGAACCGATGCTCATACTCGGTAACCGTCATCGCTGTCTGTCTGAGACGGAGAAACTCATTCTCCCTCTCGTGCCTGTAGGTCTGGGGATAATACTTCTCATGGAAGCGGAACTCGAATGCTGCCCACGTCCATACGAAATCTGCGGCAACAGTCCGCAATATACTATCCCACCACATACTGGCCTCTCTCTCAAATAGGAAGGTAGCCAGCTCTACCTGCTCTGCCTCGGTACAGTGTAACATCCGTAGAATCTTCGACACTCGGTCGAGCCAGAACTCTGCCTCCTCAGGTCTGTGAGAACCCGAAAAAGTAGGAGGCCGCAAGCGCTGAAATCGCTCCAGAAGGCCCCGTGTGTCGGCAGGATTCCCCGCAGGGAAAGCAGGCTGCGCAGGATGTGCTATGCCCTCATCCTGGGCGTAAGTATAGGCATCCTCAGCTGGATGCGCAGGTGGTACAGGTGGAGTAGAGGTAGTCGCACCCCCACCCTGGGCTAAAGTCCCAACTATAGTGGTCAATAGCTGCTGCTGCTGTAGCATCATAGCCATCATCTGCTCGAATCTATCAGGGGGTGGAGCAGGCTGTGGCGGATGAGGTGCGGAAGTAGATGCGCGCTGTGGCTCTCGAACTGATGGTGTAAATGGCGGTGGTCCATCTGTAGGACCAACAGCAGGCTGAGACGATCGAACAGTCTCAGGAATCGGGCCCACAGCAGGGTCCGGACGAGTGCCAGACTGAGAAGGAGTCTGATCCATCTGCTCAGACAATGAAAGCCGAACCGCGCTCCTCGTAGTCTTAGGTGGCATTCCCTATATTCAAAATAGGGCGCAACCTTGTCAGTCTCAATTGCACAAATACACCACAATCATTCACTTAAAGAGTCAAAGGCATTCCATGCATTTCAATTAATCAAAATTGTCACAATACAAGGGATATATCCTTACAAGCATCATGACTAGAATGACATGGAAATTAAGACAGTTAAGCAACAGCAACATAAGCAAAGCACTAGCCCTAATAGGCTTTACACACATAAAACAGGAAATAGCTAACTACTAATAATCAACATCAAAGATCGCATCGCTAGTCGGAATCTGGTGACGGAGGAGGAGCACCCTTATCCTGTAAACAACACAGGATTGCCTTCAAGGTGCGAGTCACCTTGCCAAATTTCTTCTTCGTAACGGCCTTGGCATCAGCGACCTCTGCTCGAAGTTCTTGGACTTCCCTTCGCAAAGCGGTCTGACTCTCCTCCATCCGAGCAATGCGATCGTCAATAGTAGTCTGCGCAGAAGGAGGAGGGCTCTCATCAGTATCCTGAGCCTCCTCTTCTGCTTCTTCCTGAACCTCTGCTCTAGGTTCTTCCTCGCTTTGATCTTCCTCTTCATCAAAGTCGTCCCCACTATCCCTTTCGAGTTGATTTTCACGGTATTGCGACCCAATCTTCATTTTGAGCATTGTCGACTCATCGATGGTGTGAATCGATACTGGCAATTCGGGTCCAAGTCTATAGGCAAACTCAAGCGCAATCTTGCAAATGAGTCGGCCAAAGGGAAGGGATTCGGATGTTCTCCTCGACCTGGCTATGAGAACTATCTGCCGTAAGATGAAAGTGGCCATACATACGTTCTCTCCCTGGGCCACCAGAAATAAGAAATCGACCATAAGACGTGTACATTCAATGCGGTTCGTCGACCTAGGATAAACATTGAACGTGCAGATATGGTGCAGCAGGCGCAGATCCTCAGACATGTACGTCGCTTTGAGGCTATTATTAGGCTGCCATGGAACCAACTTACCGCACAGAAACCTGGTGCGGCGATCTCGTTCACGTCTAGTCCTCAAATTCTTCTCACTTGGATGTACATCACCTAGAGGCACGTTGAGAAGTCACGCAACCAACCGGACGTCGATCGTAGCCATCCGATCTCTACCAAACGGGATTTTGAACTGTAAGGGCTCCAAGGTAGGACTCTGGATGTTAGCATAGAAGGCACGAACAGTGCTCACATTAGCACGAGCGCGAGCTTCAAAGATCGGCCCCCAGTGCGCAGCTTCAATGCGTTCGAACAACAGATATTCGCCGAACAATCGCCCATCTACGTCCGCCTCAAATAACACTCTACGATCAGTGTATTCACCATGAGGCATCTCTGATAGGATGGTTCGTCCAAGATGTGCATGGGGATCCAAATCCCGCTTTGTACGGCACTCCAGGACTGCAGCTGGACCTGCGGCGGCGCTTGAACTTGCGGCACCACCCCGCGGTCTTCTCGATCGAGCAGGGCGGCTCGGCCCAGCCTCGTCTGTCGCAGTTTTCCTCTTACCCATCAAAGATATGATGGATGAGAGCGACAAAAGGCCCAAAATGGCTTCCACAAAAGCCATGGAAAATGCCGAAAATGCGGAGAAATGGCTGCCCAATCTGACAAAAGGAAATCTAGGCGTCGTAGAGGGACGCTTCAAGCTTCCCAAGGCTGTACTTTCAGGGAAAAATTCAAACAAAAAGATGGAATGGAGCTGCTCACGATTTCAGCACTATTTGGGGGATTTTGGAGCTCCAAATGGGGAAATCTTCAAGGAAAGGGGCTGCCAACACCCAATAATTGATGGGTGGTGGTCGGTTTTGGCCAAGGAAGGGTTTAGGAGGGGTTTGGGTCGCCGGGGTTTGGAATGGAGTGCTGAAAATCGAATCTAGGGTATGCAAGGGGGCTGTTTGTGAAGGAGAGGTGGGTTTGGGGGGTTTTCGTGCTATGGGAGTTACATAGGGGTGATGTGGAGGGCATTTAAGTGGGTGCGCCCGAAGGGCAGCACCAACGGAGGTCGCCGGCCGGCGATGGCATCGCCGGTCAACTCGAAAGTTGACCGGTGGGACCCCATGGGTCTGGTCCCCCATGGTCCCAGGGCTCCAAAAAATCAGGTCCCACCCCTTGGTTCATAGCATTTTGGTCTCTATGAGCCCAAACATGTGTTCGGGGCTTTCCGGGTCCACATCGCAATCCCGAATACCAAACCATATGATGCAGCATATGAATTTGGGGTAGAAGGAGCCAGTACATCTTTCTAGCTCCTTAGTTGCTAAAGAAAGTGAATTTAGAATGGCCTTATGGCCATTTTTCATGAAATTTTACTATTCACTGTAAAATTTGGTGAATGTGCTAATTTGTGTTATTTTCACATTAGGTTTGATGCCTAATATGAAATGGATAAGAAATAACTGAAGGTTGAAGTGTTTCGAGAAGGAATTTTGAAGATTTTTGGTGAAACGGGGTTTTTAAGCCCTGGCGATTGATTACTGGAGTCGTGGTCATCCCACGGCCCAAAGATTCACTTTTGCGGTTTAAAACCGCTCATAGGACGTCTCCACCCGACTTCCTACAGCTTAGAAGTGATTCGGGTCGCTTTACGCGACCCGAGATACGTTACAGACTCGATCTTGCGATCGATCCTTATATACTTCGCCTATCGGTGAATCTGTGATCCTAGAAGTGTTTCTAGACCCTTCTCGCACCCACCTAAGTCAAAGGAAGCGACAGCGTACGTCGCAAGACCATAACCCAGGCCCAGTATACTCTCATTCATTCTCTGATACCAACTGTAACACCCTGAAAATCGGGGGTCGTGTATTAACTCAACTCCCGAGTTCCAGACCGTCACTTATGCAACAAAAATGGTTATGATTCAATGTTGTTTGATTTAAAGCATTCACATGAGTAAAAGTATACCAAAACTGCAATTCATACTTCAGATCTAGTGATAAAAGCAAGCGGAAGACTAAACAATATATATATCACTGTATGGAAAAACAAAGTAATCTCGACTGTCTCCAAAGTATGACTACATCTCTGAGTCTCATATACATGTAAATGGACAAAAGAATAAGTTTCAAAATAGTCCCACTAAAGTCCCCCTCGATCCAGGTCACCTACGGGAAGCCGTCGTGATACTGCATGTACGAGAACTCATCCTGGTCCTCGTCAATCTCCGGCTCCACCTCCTGGATCTCGTCGTCACCTGCAACTACAACAGGGTCTGGTGGGTGTTGCAAACACCATCCCGTAACGTGGGAATGAGTGATCAACTCAGTGGAATCATAGAGTAAAGATTAGCATGTTCACAATTCAATCACGCGATAATAGTAAAGCAGTAAATCAGACAATCCTAATACTGTTGTTTAATGCAAGATGATATGACGTGATGTATGCCCTCACCGACGATCACCCTCATGCGGCAACATCTTACGACCGCGGCATGCCACACTCCCTAGAGTGCTCCACATCTTCCAGGCACATGCAATGCTATGGTGATATGATTACCAAGTTGTTATTAGTCCATTCAAACAGCAGGATTGGGAAACTAAGGTACTTCCCTTGTATCAATCCCAACACGGATCCTGTCTAGGGTCGTCACTCCTAGTTGTCTCATACGATGTACATTTCGTAGGTCACTGCAAGGGCTGCCAGGGCTGTTGCTCGCACTCGTTGCACCGCTCCCCCATCACCTTATCAATACAGGCCTACTGTACTCTACTGCACGGAAGGGTCGTCGCCTCCCGTGAACTCAGAATACGCTCGCGGTCACTACAAAGGGCTCGTCGCCTGATCAGTGTAGGCCGACAGCTAGAATATAGTGTCCCATACCACCATAATCTGCTCACGAGTCAAGGTGCTCACTGGTCACTACGGGGAGGTTTGTGGCCCCAGCGTAGGCCGACAGCTCGACCACGGTGTCCCATACCACCATGCCCGGCTCATGAGTCTTCGTGGATCAAGGTACCACGGTTAATAGGGTTTACAATGGTAAGTTCAGTACCCTTGGTTCAAGCAGTTATGATACATACAAGGTGAACAAACATCGGCCAGTCGGGTTACTTGACGGGCTCGACTAGCGCGATCGCATCTCGAATTGAACGACATGAAGTGTGTAAAACACCTCGCGTGGCCTAACCACTGCCGCCAACTCTCAACACGAATCACATTCATCGACGCGTCGTTCGTGGCTATGACCAGTCAGCCACGAATTCGTTCGGTTACCGACTGCCTGGACTAAGTCAAGTCCCACACATCTATTGAACTACATTAACGCTACATACCAGGGTATTGGAATTGAAACACATCATGTGAGCATGTTAGCACATGTTATAACATTCAACTTAGGCAAATCTTCAAGGCATGCTTTCCATGCATATTCAACTTAGGCAAATCCTTAAGGCATCATTTCTATGCATGTGATGTAATCATGCATAAGGTCAACATATAGGAAATCATTTAGGTCAGCATATTAATCATGAAATCAATCTCAAACTACTACATAACATCATTCAATGCAATACATACTAATACAAGCATTTATACAAACACATACACTACACACTTAGATCCACATATAGTATGTCGACCCAAAGTGCGCAACTTGGCGAGTCTCTTCGCCAAACTGATTATGCAAGCATTTCTAACTCTCTAATGCGGCGACAAATCATGTCAATCACGTCAGCAAATTATGCCTGGAGACCGTACTTCCTACAAATGACTAAAATGCCCTAAATCTCATATTCTTCGTTAATTTGCGAAACGGGAAACGGAGAGCATGTTGTACGTGTCAAACGGCGATGCCGTCGATAATCTACTATTAAACGACATTGAAAGCGTTGTAAACTGACAATCAAAGCGTCTAAAATCCTCACCTAATCTCTTACGGTCGCGAGAATTTGAACGGAGCGTGTACGCTTCGTCTACGACAGTAGGAGAACCTGATTTATGGATTTAGTTAGCTAACATATTCAGAATCTATGTAAACCCTAAATCAGCAAGTTTTTGGGGTTTTTCTATACCTGAAAAAGTGGAAAAATCACCAGCCAGGTGATTGGAATGAAGTGTTGAAGCAGCAACCGTTGGTGGCTCGGAAGCGGAAAAAATCTCCTCTTCCCTTTCTCTCAAACTCTCTCTCTCTTATGCTAGGGTTTGTGAAATTCGTATGCAAGGAAGGAATGAGGGTTTCAACCCCTTTTATAAGCTTGGAAACGCCGAAAATAGGCTCCGGGACGAAGTTTACTTATTGCCTATCCATTTCGGGGCTGTTTCGATCCAAAAACTGATTTCTGGTGGTCCCCTGGTCGATTGCGATCAGACTTAAGCTCATGGGTACCAGATGTACCTCGCATTAAGTTTTCAGTCTGGCAGGGTTCGCAGATCGCACGTGGCGGACCAGTTTCAGTTCAGCGGTCACCGCACATAGATCAGGGCTGAAAGTTCCGTGATAATAAATAGATATTTTTCCTGATCCGAGGGTGTAATCTGGATGAATTCTGACGGTCAGAACGCTTAATACTGACGCGTCAAGTCGTGTGCCAGATCTAAATTTAAAATTTTCAATTCGTCCCTATTCGCGGTCGCTTCAGTCCGGGTTCAACGAAATACTCTGTGATTATCGGTTTGACTTGATTTTTGAGATGATTGTCAAGTCCAGCTGGGCGGTTCTAACGGTCTAAGATAGGAGGTATCAGACCTTCGACGCGCGGTCTAAATCCAATACAAAAGTTCAATATGGTCCAGAGGACAAACCTGCTTAGAGTTGGATCCAAGGTTATAGAGTATTGTAGAGTTGTCTGTTCTACTCGATTTGGGTCTTGTAGAACGTATTTAAAGTGATCAGGGACTATTTCCCAGCTACTCTAGCGTTGCGCTAGCTAACTTACGTTTAATTTCCATGGAAATTATTTATACGCGATTTCGGGTCAAATCGGTACTCGATTCCAAGTACGGATTTTTCACGGGCGTTACACTGCATCCCACGGGCTACCCCACTCGAGCCCAGTGTGAAATACCCCTACATTAATCACCCTCGATGAGGAGTCTCGAACACGAAACCTCTCCCGTGGGCCCCAAATCACATGGGTCACTCACCCCGAGTGTGTCCCCGCATTCCACGGGCTACCCCACTCGAGCTCGGTGTGAAAATGCCCCTGGATTAATCACCCTCAGTGAGGAGTCTCGAACACAAGACCTCCCGCTCTAATACCAATTTAATGTAGGACAATTAACCACTTGCTTTAAAAGCTCGAACTGTTAGAGTATGACGAATTAATCCCGTTATCTCATAGCCTATGCTCCACATCTCATGGGTTAGAACCTCAGCCGAACCCCCCTCGTGGGCCCCAAATCACATGGGTCACCCACGCCGAGTGTGTCCCCGCATCCCACAGGCTACCCTACTCGAGCCCGGTGTGAAATCTCCCTGCATTAATCACCCATGGTGAGGAGTCTCGAACCCGAGACCTCCCTCGTGGGCCCCAAATCACATAGGTCACCCACCCCGAGTGTGTCCCCGCATCCCACGGACTACCTCATTCGAGCCCGGTGTGAAAATGCCCCTGCATTATCTTTATTGCTATACATCTTATACCGCATCTGGGTTTATATATATATATATATATGATGTGATGGTTCTATTGTTTGAAGTAATTTATGGTGTGTTTGGAAGTTATTTTATTTTCCCATGGGTGAAATGGACCCTAGCCCAAATGGCCACCGTGCTAATTTTTTTCTATTTTAAGAGATGAACTCACCATTTGGAGCTGGTTTGGCAGACTTCCTTCATTCCCATTCCACTCTACATGAAATGGGTTTTTGTTGAGTGATTATTAGATTCCTGTTGGGAAACAATGCGTTGGAAAGGAACTCCGGTGTATTTCCGAGAGCAAGGGTTTAATATACATTCATTATGCCTGCCCTGTTCTTTTTGGGTTTGCAGTTGGAGCAGTTTGTGCAAGGAAGAGGGAGGGCTTTGTAGGGACAATAGTTTTTCTTCTTTGGGTTTTAAATGCTGACTTGAGAAAGAAAGCCAGTAAGCTAACCCTTGAAACCCATTTCCTTCTTTTCAGGCATTTTCTTATTGGTGGATTGATATTTTCACCTACCAGGGTGAGTCAGCGAGATCAGAAAAAAGAAAGGAAAAACTATTTTTTCTTATTGATGATTCTTTTTGTAGTTACGTTTTTAATGACTCCACTTGATTTTTTTTTAAACATGAAATTTGGATCTGCTTCATTTTTGGGCTCATGAATAAACGGATGGACGGAGTGGATGGCCCAATGGTAACGGCCGCACTGTTTTGAGTGAAGTCGGACATCAAAGGGTATGAACAGATCGATGGCCTGCCAAACAGCCTGTTAAAATGGAAAACAATCGATGGTTCAAATTCAACAAGAAAATATCCAATAAATTTTTTATTTGTTATATCACAATTTTAAGACTACTTTGACGTTCTTTATGTTATGAAGTAAAAACATTATGATTTTCTTGGTAGTGATTTCTCAAAACCATTAGGCGTGAATATGTGATTCTCACTACGATTAGTGAGAAAATAGTCAATTACACTTATTATTATCCTATTTGCTGCAAATTTTTGGTTATCTTTTTTTTTTCATGAGCTTAAATTCTTTCTTAAATATAGTGGGCCTGTAAGTTTCGAATTTGGAAGTGAGAATTGAGGGCGTGACCATCACCGTAAGATGTTCAGATTGGGAAAAGAGCTTTGCCTACTGCTGAATTATGTCTGCAACTCCATTGGGTTCAATATTCTCTTTACAATACAATCCCTTCTTCGAAATCTATTTCATAGATATTTTTATCATGCAGCAATTAACTTGGTGAAAATACATTCAATAAATAACATACTCAGGCAACCATTCATTTGTCTCGTCTTACTTCTTGACATGTTTATTCTCTTAAACTTGGAGACGGAGACATTGACAGTAACCGTTGCAGATGGATACCAATGCTACTTCATTAAAATGATGTGGACAAAGAGGCTGGAGAGAGCTAGCTGTATTGGCCAAGGTAGGAGTAGACCACAGATGATTTTATTTTATTTTTTTGTGTTAAGACAATTTTCAACTTCTTGTTGTAAATATTATATAACTTTTTTTGTAAAGTCATACAATATTTGTTTAATATTCATTTTAATTGTACTGTAACATTTTTTGGGTTTCAATTATTATTATTTTTTAAAATACAGGTTTCAATCAGGAAAATAAAAAAATTACTAGCTTTTGCTATTGGTTGGACAACTTTTACCGGCGGTTCCTAAATAAGGAAGTGTTCAAAATCGTTTTGAAATTGTTGTTTTCTAAAATTTGTGACGGTTTTTACTTGTTGCTAATTTTTTGTTTTCTAATATTTGTTATGGTTTTCAACCGTTCCTAATTTTTTAGGATGCCCTATTTAGAAACGTTTAAAAACTGTTCGGTTTAGGAATGATTTTCAACCGTTCCTAAATAGGGATTTTGGTCCGTGTCTATGCAATAGAAATGTTTGGACTATTTCAAACATTTGATCATTTACTTCTTTTCCTTCATCGGGTTTGGCCATGAAGGCTAGGGCCCTTTCAGCCCTGTTGAGGCCATTTCCCAGCTACGGCCAACCGTAACAGGGCCTAGCCTGGCCCATTAGTATCCCTATACTTCCTAAGTTATCAAGCATTCAGAACTCGCATAGGTGGACTTGGGCAGGATGCAGGTCTTTCCCCTAACAAGAGGACATGTCATAGATGGTGTGGTCAAAATCACACTATTTTGGTCATCATAGCCACTGATTGGGGTTTTTTTTTTTTTTAATTACAAATCCAACCAATACATGACATTTACGTATTGGCAGAAGTCCAACAATCAATGGACACGATGACATAAAATGACTTGATCTCTTAATTGGGCCTAAAATCATGCCTAGGCCCATCATTTGTTTATTTAGCCTAACAACCTATTTAGATCATTGATAGGCGCCGGGCTAGACAGACAGAGCTTTGGCAGAAAACATTCATGACCGTTGGCCATAAATGTCATGGCCGAGCCCGACAGGAACGGATTGGCTACTCCCCCTACCACCGGCCCGGTGGCTGATGGTGGATGCTTTGTGGGCCCCACCATGATGTATTTGTTTCATCCATTTTTACAGATAATTTTAGGCGTAATTTCAAAAATGAGAGGGACATAAATCTCTGGTGGCCACACCATAGGAAAACAATAGTGATTGGATATCCACCATTATAATCCTCCTACGGCCCACTGTACCATTTATTTGACATCCAATCTGTTGATTAGGTCATAAAGACCTAGATGAAGGTATAAAACAAAGATCAAGTTGATCCAAAACTTTTATGGCCCCAAAAAAGCTTTTAATGGTCGACGTTCATTCAACACTATTTCCTGTAATGTGGTCTAGTTGAGATTGGGATATGGATCATTTTTTGTCTTATATAATAAAATGATCTAGAAAAATATATGGACAGCATGGATGAAACACAGAAATCATGGTGGGTCCCACAGAGCACCGATTTCTACCTTGTCAATGCTCGAACCTAACCCAATTGCATCGGGGATTGGGACGTGAATGAACATGGATTGGGTACGACCCCGTCCCTAGATAGGAACTAAAAGGGGTTCTGAGGGTCCACCATGAAAACATTTTGGGGAAGACAGGAGTTTTGTATCAAGATGATATTTATGTTATCCATTTATCCAGGTCTACGTGACCTTATGAACATGTTGGATGGAAATTGACCATCACGGTAGCCCCTAAAAATGTTTCAATGATGGGTATCCTCATCATGGCTTCCTGCCTTGTGGTCCACTTCAGCGTTGGATCTACCTTATTTTTGGGTTTATACCCTAAAATGATACAGAAAAATAGATGGACGGTGTGGATAAAACCATACATTACGGTGGCCCCTTGGACTCCCTGTCCATTCCTATTTAAGGGACGAGCAGGGTAGAATCAGTCTGCGTCAGACGTGAATCGGAATTTTCGTAAACCCTGTCGTTGCCCGTGAAAATGTGCCACTTGAACTGATGTTTGTGTTTTTCCTTCGTTCATGTATGCGTGGTCCACATGATCTTTGGATGGGAGCTGGATTAAGTGAGACCGCCATCCATAAGTGGGTGGGAACTACAGACTGTGAGGGCCCACTGTGATGTATGTGACTACATCCATGCCGTCCATCCATATTAAAAGCTCAGTTTAGAGCATGATTCAAAAAATGTAGTTCCAAATCCGAAATGGACCATAGTATATGAAACAATGCTGATCAACCATTAAAAACTTCTTGTAGATCAGAAAAGCTTTGGATCAAGATGATCTTTTTGTGGTCTCTTCATCTATGTGTTTGTGACCTTATCAACAGGTTAGATGGAAAATAAACATTCCAGTGGAATCAATGATGATTTTAATGTTGGGATTCATCACAACTGTTTCCGGTCATGTGGTCCACCTAAGATTTGATTCAGCTTTATTTTTGGGATCATGCCCGAAAATGAGCTTTCAAAATGGTAGACTGTGGATTTAAGGCATATACGTCACTGTGATTCCTACAGTGAGGGGTCCCACCCACCTGGGTGGATCTGGGGTGTCACCTAATCCACTCCCGCTTTGGATATGCTTCAATTTGGCTCATGATCTAAAATGAGCTGGAAAAAAATGGATGGACGGCGTGGATGATACACAAACATCACAGTTGGGTCCTACAGAGTTAAGTAGGCAATCCACTCTGGTTAGGTGGTGCACCCGCACAGGATTCAGTCATTTCCACTATCAAGTGGAAAAACATAGATAGTGTGGCCAAAATCACACCATTCTTGTCATCATAGCCACTGATTAGATTACTACATTTATTGAGTCTCAAACTTGAGAATGGGATTTAGCTCATTAACAGGTATGGCTGTCAGTGGGCTGGGCCTGAGGTTGACTTCGGCTCAGATATTGAACTGCTCTGGCCAGCCCTGACAGGCGGTCCCATACAAAATTTTGATTTTTCTCAGCGGGAGCCCAGCTTATTGACAGTCCTAAAGAAGCCCAAATGTCATGGCCAAGCCCAATTTGTGCCTGGCCAATGCTCAAAATCCCACCCAATTCGTTGTGACCTCAACTACCTATAACATGTGATTAGTGAGGGATTCCTGTAAACTTTGACGTTGCCCAGTGAAAAAGCACCGATTAGATAAGGGACCCAAGCAAATTATAAAATGTAATTTGCAGGTCCACCATATGATGCTTAAATTAGAGCTGGGTATGTCTGACCCAATCCAGTGAATCCGACTCAATCTGACCTGATCTGAACTGAACCGACGGCCTAGATCGGTACGGATCGAGTTGGGCCATTTAGATCCAAATATTTTTCAAATTAAGTTTGGATCATGGTCAATCTGAAACGATCCAATCCGAAACTCGATCTGAATGGATCCGATCCGATCCGATTCGGAATCCAATCCGGTCATGTAGTATGAAATTTTGGATATGCATAAAGCTTTAAACAGTGGAAATCAGTGCTTCTACTTTTTCTGATGGTATGGTCCACTTGAGCTTTGGATATGCATAAATTTTGGATTCAATCCCTAAAATGATATGGAAAAATGAATAGACGGTGTGGATTAACCACATGCATTCACGGTGGGCCCACATCCATTCACGCATAATCACACGTCAAACTTACAGCGTGTTGTGTGCTCTTAAATCCTTGATTTCTTGTATCACATGCAAGTCGCAACTTGCATCCTATTGACAGACGTCGTGCGAAGATGAGCTGGTGTAGATACGTGTCGTGCTAAGACAAGCACGTACATGCCTCGATCTCCGAGTTGTATGAACGGCTCAAATGAGATCAAAGTTACATAGGCCCCACCATAACGTTTATTTTCCATCTAATCTGTTAATAATGTTAAAAATACATGGATGAAGTGGAAAAAAAATTTCATATTAATCTGAAACTTCTGTGATTTCCAAAAGGGTTTCAATGGTAAACGTTCAATCCCCCACTATTTTTTGCAATGTGGTCCAATTGATCTTTAGATCTGTCTTATTTTTCGGCTCAAGCCTTAAGACAAGCTCTCCAAATGGATGGACGGTTTGGATATAACATATACCTCAGGATTTGACCCAATGAATTTGCTGACGTCAATACACCACCCATTAATCTGCTTCCGGTTTCCGATTTGAACGGTACCCAACCCGATCCGATTCAGTTTTCCTGACCGAGTCGGACATGGTTCGGGTCAGCTTAACAATGCATCTGGTCAGATTGAGCCAGCTGACCTAAACTCAATCCTGGATCAGATTGAGTTCGGATCAATCTAAGTTGGATCCAATCCAATCCGACTTGACTCGGCTCGATGCCCACCTCTAGCTCAAATACAACGCATTTTCATGCACATCAAGTGTTACAAGAATCCCTGCAATACTTGGTTGTAGGCAATTAATGTACATCTGTTCTCACTTGTTAGACTCATATGTATTTTGCATGGATTGTTCTTGTTAGTTCTTGTCACCTTTGAGTGTCTTGATCACATTGTTATTTGCATGGCACATTTTTTTTTTTTCTTTTTTTTTGTGATAAAAAATATTTTTATGGCATGTGTAGAAACGAAAAGATGTTATAGAAGATAACAAATAATATAGATGAAAAAGGAAAAGAGAAAAGATTAGATACTTTTAGAAAGAAAGAAGCACAGGTCAATATCATAAAAAACTACCCTCCCATGTTTGAAAATCTTGAATCCTATGTCAAACAATGAAAAGAAGAAAATTTCTTGGATATGATAATTTGTATTGTATAAATAACAAAGAAAATAGTAAATTTTACTAAGTAATCATTACACTTTTTTATAATTTGTATTTTAGGTATAAAAAACTAGCTAAGTGCTGCAAGAGTAATATATGCTTTTCACTTGCTATTTAAATAAGAACTCAAAATTAAAATTTATAATTCCATAACTTAAGACATGAAGGAAAAAAAAAAAAAAACAAACCTCTTCATTAGATGGTTTTTTCCCCTTAATTCTTTTCCTTTATTCCACGTTCACAAACAAGCCCACTATTAGCTAAGACCCCAAAAGCATGTAAAAGGTAGGGACCTGGCCTCACCCAAGATGGTCCGGCTCTTAATTTGGGCCCACACCCAATCCATCCCTTTTTCTAGATCATTTTAGGGTATTGTCCTTTCTCTAGATCATTTTACAATATTGTCTAAAAAAAGAAGCAAATCCAATTATCAGGTGGACCATGCCATAAGTAACAATGGCGATTGACCACTAGTGAACCATAAAAGTTTTGCATCGAGTTGATATTTATTTTTTTCCTTCATCCTGGATTATATGACCTTATCAATAGATGGGTGGACTATCGAAACATTAAGGTGCACCCTAAGAAGTTTTTAATGATAGGGTGTTCAAATACCCTAAGAAGTCTTCTCCATTTTTAGGCTCATGCCGAAAAGTTACTTGGAAAAATGGATAGATAGAGTATATACATAATACATGCATTAAGTTGGGCCCCACCATAAGCCCCACACTATCTTATGTGAGCACAGGTCTCACTTAATCCACTCCCGTAGAAGGGGGATTGGATTGCCAGTGACCTTCGGGTAGGGTTGAAAGTTGGGTGGGTTCAACCCGGCCGATCCGTGATGGACCCGACATTGGATTGGACACAAGCACGATGTATTGGATCCGATCTTGGGCTTAGGTTGTACAAAAACCAACCCGATAAAACTTGAGTCGGTCTCAGGTTGTCTAACCCAATTTGAACCTGAACCTGAGCCATATATAAGTTACTTATAAATTATAATTGATTGTGGATCATCTTTATTGAAGGCACATGAAATTTCAGTGTCATCGGGTCTCATTTGTCTACATCATTTTCGATTACTCAAGCTAACAAGATCGGCTAGATTTTTCTCTCCCAAATAGATTGGGTGCTACATAATAGACTTTTAAAGGAATAGTTGTCCTATATTTTAGCTTATTTGTTTAGAAATAGTGAAATTTTTTATGATAAATAGCTATATATATATATATATAATTAATGATATCGTAAGTACAAAATATAAGACACGTATTGAAATATAATAAACTAAAATAATAATAAAAATATTAGTGTGCATTCACCTGACGAACCTACCAATCCAACCGAACTTGCTTGGGTTGAGAATTTTTAACTTGAGATTGGGTTCAGATACATAAACCTTGGATTTAGCCAGGGCTGAGCAGCAATCCATCCCAACCGACTTTCAGCCCTTCCTGGCACATAGATATACCTATGCCAGGATTGTGTGGACTCCACAGAGTCATCCGGGACAAATCCACTCCGTCCATATGTTTTGAAATTCCACAATAGGACAGGATTCAAAAAATCAGCAAGACAAAAAACTCACGTGGGACACACCCAAAAAATAGAGGGAACAAAACTTCCACTGTTGAAACCTTCCTGGACCTGACCATGATGTTTTTATGCCAGCCAAACTGTTCATAGGGTTATTACCACACAGATAAACTGTAAGCATAAATATCATCCGAATACAAAACTTCTGTCACCCTCATGTGTTTAATCCCCACTGTTTCAGGTGGTATAGCCCACATGAGTCTTGGATCTTGCTAATTTTTAGATCCCTGTCCTATTTTGTTCTTGCAAAACACATGGACGGAGCAGATTTGTTACGGCCCATCTCTGGCCCCACACAGCCCCGGGCACAGGAATATGGGGTCACAGGCAATCCGCTCCCCCATAAAAAAGTACCATTTCTTGTGTAAATATCAAAACAGTGCTGGAGTTTCCAGACCATACAACACCGTACTACAGTACTATAGTAAGGATATGTAAGGACCATCGTCATTGGATTTGTTATTGGCCAATCCAAACCACTCATTTGATCAGGTACGTAAAGGCTGCCTTGAAATCCCAAAATTCGGAAGATGTTAAACTTCTGACAAATGGCCCACTAAACAAAGTCCAATACACTTAAAAGAAAATGGCTTAAGGACATGAGATGGGCCACAACGCTCTGTTGCCCCCCTTTTTCTTTTTTCTTTTTCTTTTTTTCTTTTTATCTGTATTTATGTCCCACTGTCCTGATGAAGCGTAGGTCCACTATCAGCCATTTTATTGAAATGTTACATGCATCTAATTCAAGTCAGATGACTTCCACATGGACATGTGGCACATGTTCGTAAGATCTGGACCGCTCATCCATTAGCCCACCTTAGATGCACCATGGTCTAAATGATCACGTTGGTGGATGATCTTAAACACACTTCACAAACTAGGCTGGTCAACTCGGGGCTCACCCGAGTCAACCCGGCAACCTTACTTGCTGACTGAGTTGAGGAACCTGGTTTTAAGCATGGGGTCCCACCAAGAGAATATCCTAGAGATGAAAAAAAAACAAACTTTAATCGAGCCAGTGGGTCCCACCATGAAAAGAAATCCTTATCTAAGTCTTGATTATTTTACTGTGCAGTGATAGTGGACCATTAACTATTTTCAACCATCCAATTCTTTCTCAAATGGAATGGTTAGGATCATCCCACATATGTGATCTTTAGGTCATGGCCCACCCACCACATGGCTGTCCGAATCACGCGACCCATTGAGCATTCTGTGATTTCAGTCATTATGCAATTAGCCTGCCTTCATTTTATTAAAATCTATGCACACGAGTGGTACCCATTTTTTTAATAATGGGTTTTTTAAGATTAGCCTTGAGTTTGGTAAAGTTGGATTAGGTACTCTGGCTTTTTATTGGAGATCTGCGGGGCCCACTTGAAAATTCTCTTGTCTATTTAAATGATAAAAGAAAAATTAGATACTCTAGCATAGTACGATCGATGGATGATACACTGGCACTTAGAAATTGCATACATGACATGCAAGTTATTCAAATTTCATGTTATTCAAATAAACTGTCCGAATTATGGACCCCAGTTTAAGATGTATGATTAGCCAAAAAAATAAAACATGCTTATTTAATTACTTGACTATCAGATGGGTGGACATTCATTTGACGTTTAAAAATGAAAAAATAAAAAATAAAAAAATCCAATGGTCCTATTTCAACAAACATGTGTCCACAAATTAGAGCTTGGTACTGCTTAGTCATATCAACCGAAATTATTTTGAAACTATGACATAGTGACATTGGGTTCCACAATTTTGTCAGTTTAATTTAATTTATATGCCACTTCCACAATTTCTAAATGCCTGAGTATTAAGCATCTTACTCAACAAGAGTATCAAATAAATCTCCACTTAGGGAATTAGCTCTTATTGTTACAGTATGCCATATTGAACTAAATAACAGACTCTCCTCGTGTTAGATTTTCCTTTTATTTGTTCATTGATAGTTGGGATGGCAATATTCATTTATTTGTTCATTGATAGTTGGGATGGCAATATTCATTGAAGGATGGTTTAAAGACTCGTGACCCAGACCAACTTGTTCAATCTTGAGATTGAGCTAGGACTCGCCTGATTCAGGTATGAATTGGTCTAACTCGCCCAATTCTAACTTTGACGCAGGGATAGACATTATGAGATTGAGCACTGCCTTCCTCAAGGATTACTATTCCAAATTTATAGAGTTTCTCTATACTCCTTATAGAGATTCCTCAAATCCACTTGAGAAGAAAATAGAAAATAATTTCTAATGATTCTGAAAATAAATTGATAGATGATAAAAACAAATTTGCAATCTTTTAAATAGTAATATCAAACCTAGGAAGAAGTTTCAAAATCAAACTCAACCCAAACTCCCTAAAATCATGACTTACTATAAATAGTAAAATTACTATTTATAGATGGTCATGATTTCTACAAAAATAATAAGTGCCTAATTTGGCCTAACCATGTTATTCCCCTAATTTTTCTAAGCCCTTTTTATTTTGGGCACGACTCCTAAAACTCAATAGATCAAAAGTTATGATCGAATTAAAACTTACTCTAAATAGTAAAAACTAAAATAAAATGAATTTTCGACCATCGATCTTATGGAATCTCACAAATTCGGCATGGGAAACCGGTATAACTAGGTTAGTTGGCTAAAGTAGCTTCTTCTACCCAAAATCATATATGGTATGTCGAATAATTTGAGATATGCCTGCTTTAATGTTCTGACAGTCCAGGATCACTTCCGCCTCCGATCGAGCCTTTGCTGGTCCATATTGGCCATGAAATTGTCCACAACCCACTCTACATCAGGCTTGGGCATCGAACCAAACAACAGCGATTGAATGCACCACGACAACATTATCTTCAACTTGGTGGGCCAAGCACAACAACAGGAAGAAACAGTGTGTTGCATTGCCTCAATGGAATCCATCCCATTTTCATTTAAGTCATGTTATGATGAGAGAATACTACATTGATAACGGGACATAGCTGAAAATGTAGGTGACTGTTTGTATGCTTCCTTTCGCCCTCAACCAATGGCAAATGACAAGAGGTAGTTCTTATTTCACTGTCGATTTGGTTGAAGTGCGTCCTGTTGGCCTTTCGTGGACCCTATCAATGGAAGCTGGGAACATCAATAGATGATCTAAATAGTCTAACAGATGGACCTATATCACAAAACTGAAGATATAATAACCAGAGGCCCGACTACTTTACTAGCTACAAGAGTGGAAATGGAACTATTACACCCTCTAATCTACAAACAAGATGGCCTACCAGATACAATCAATGGTTTAGATTGTTAGATATGAGCTAATGGATAGTTAGTTGTATGTCCCATTCTTCTCTCTCTCCACTAACTTTCTAAAAAGATGTTGATTGTCAAGGAATTTCGAATTTCCCCAAAGAAATTCCTCTCTTAATAAAGGGGGATTAGAGATAGAATTAGGGAAGCACGATATCCTTTATTCCTCTAATGATTAACTTTATCTCATCAATTTGATTTCAAGAGAAGAGGAAGGAATGGGGAGAGAAAGTGTGTGGAGCCCATCTACAAGTGGGCCCGATGGGTTAATGACTAACACATACAATCCATTGTTTAACATCTAAGCTCCCGAACGCACCACAAATCACATGAGCTGTCGGTTGTTACTTTGAAATGTGAGATGACCAATGTGCATTGCCACCGCATGATGACGAGTGCAATTCGTAAATAAAGAATAGGGCAGCCCCCACACGATTGTCGTTAATCAGAATAAAGATCCTGCAATTTAGGATTCACATTGGATTATCATGATTGCATTACATGGATGATAATCCACAATTCAACTTCAGTCCCTTTTTATTAAAAAGTGATTAGATAAGGTTTCATGACTGGCCAATGCTCTTAATGCCCAAAGGCAATGACACAAAAACCAAAGGAAACATATCAACCCATCTATCTAATCTATGCAGTTTGGATGCTTGTTTTATGATTTTTTTATTTTTTTATTTTTAAAAAAATAGAAATGTCAAAGAATGACATTTATAAAGTAAAAAAATGAACTCAATGTTAAGCTGCACCATAATATTCCATACATATACTATATTCATATTTGGGACATCTTTCATTGAATTTGTAAAGCTAATTTTAAATAAAACAATGGACTAATCTTTCATTGATTTTTTATTTTTTGGCCCTGAAAGTAGAACCTCCAAGATGGTAAGGTAAGGTAAGTAGGACTAGGTACCCAGATCATTCCCTTGAGGGGATGTGTTTCTACCAACTCAGGTAAGGATATGGAGACTGGATTACAATTGGAATTGATTGACCATCTTAGATTTTTTTATCCAATTGGATTTTAATTGGGTTGTCCAAACATGTTCATAAATTACGGGCGATGCACGGTAAGTTTTAATTGTAAAATTCATATATTTCACAGGAGCATTTTGGAACTCCTTGCTATAGTGTTAATGTGAACAAGGTCTTCATAGCATGCAGAATTCTAGGGATGGATGGTGTAAGCTTCTTTTCTTCTTTTTCTTTCTCTTTTTTCTGTGTTTTTTTTTCTAGACATAGGGTTTGTTTGGGTGCCACCCTTTTTCATTTCTCATTAAATAAGTAGGAGACTGTCATTTGCTTGGAAAGCTGCTTTTGCTATGTTTGAAAAATGAGGTTAGCAAGGCTGGGATTGACTGTCTCTCACACGACATATTCATGCGTGCCATGTGTTTGAAAATCCAAACCGTTCATCATGCTCTGGCATAAAAAAATAAAAAAGAAAAACCATTCCACTTGTATCAACACAATCTTAACCTCAAATCCAACCATTGGTACACTTCAAACCTTTTTTTTAATAAATGAAAATGGGAATATGACTATTTAGAGAAAATGACAGGCACAGCGACAAGAGTATCAAAGACCCCGCAAAGCGAAAGTGAAAGCGAAAGCTCATCTCCCAAGATCCTATCATGTATACTTGTGGCCCACCACCTTTACATGGTAATCTCCTTTACTGAGAAACTTCTTATTATACACTAGCCCTTTCATGGTGTCCACACCTTTCTGTAAAGCTGGATTTCCACTTTAAAGTTCAAACTACATCTTTTTCTTCACAATCAAGTTTAGATGTTGCAATTTTAAGGCACCGTGATCCTTGGATTATTAATCAAATGGCCCACCTAACAACATGGGTGGGACAGCTCCATAAAAATTGGGCCAATGTATGCCCCTTGATCACTTGGCTAATATGACATTAGCCTTTTCTGTTCTTGCAAAATCCAACATAAAATTCCAAACACTTGGCTGTTTTAACTTCTAAGTGATTGGTGTTCATCCAGAGACAATCGTGTCCATGTCTGGTAAAATCGATGCGAAATGTAAACGATGCCAAACATGCGATTGGATAACATTCCATGTGTTGAAATAGGAAGAGCTTGTTTCAAAATGAAATTATTCAATTTGTTCAGTCAAAGAAAAACTATTGGTGATTTTGGAATTTCTACTGCTTACTAGAATTTCCAAATATTCACAATCGAGGATCTTCTTTTGTTAGAAAGAAAAAGTTCTTCCACATCCACACAAGCATCATTTTGCAATTTTTGGAATTTCTAGAGGAAACCCCAAACATAGTGAATTATTCTGGTCCCAGCCAACAGCAGCCTTAAATTAATGAGTTATTTGATACTCAAGCATCACGAGAAGCTTGATACACGGGCACTCTGAAACAGTCATGTGGTACATATTAACTCTAGCATCTCGAGTCCTGACTCATGCCTCAGTGGTAAACTCACAAGAGTTTCAACACCAGGTCATGGAATTGAGTACCCATTGTGGTGAAATTCCACCATGTGGTACTAGTGCACGTGTAATGAAAAATAAAATTAAAAAATTAAGAAAAAAATCAAGTAAACTACATAATCTTGGAATGATATTTTCATTTTAAACCATCCAATAAATGTCCACCAATCCAACAGAAAAATATCCAATAAATGTAACTTCAGGTTCATGGTACATCTTAACTGAATCCCATAATTTGAAGAATTTATTTTAATTACTTGTATGCCGCATGCAGTTTTTTAGTAAGCGCCTGTGTATCATCCATCACACTCAACCAGAGTATCAAAGTTTTATCTAATATCAAATGATATGGGGGAGCAAGATGCATTGCAAAAGGATGATAAAAAAGCAGGCATTATTTTGTTTTTGGAAGAGATGGTAGGCAGATTGACTTTTCATGTGCCTGGTATTTACAGGAACCTTCAATAAGATAAGATACCTACCTAAGTTTGCTTTCTTGCATATCATGCATGTACCTCAATTATCATGACATGTCATTTTCATTTGTCACCCAATAGAAAAAACAAAGATAAATCTTCCAGCTTTTTTCACAAACCCTTTGCTCTATTCTTACACATTTGACTAATCATAGCTTTTGGTTTTTGTGTTTTTACTCTTTTGATTGTGTGTCAAACTATTGAAATGTTTCATTTTATAAGATTTTATCATCTTCACCATGTGAATGAAGGGCTAAACTCCTATTTTAGTTTTGCACCATTTAAAAGATGTGGGACCCTGGCCCTCCTTACACTTTGTCATTGATGAACACAGTTATCATGACCATCCAAATTGTGGATCACGATGTGGATGGAGCACATTTCTAAATCCACACCAATCAAGCAATCTTAATCATCCAATTATTGGCTATCAAACTGGTGGTCAAAAAAGTAAATAAGGTCAAAATTTAAAATCAAATGGTTAGAAAATGTACCTGCATTAATCACTCTCGGTGAGTCTCAAATATAAGATCTCCCACTTTGATACCACTTTGATGCAGGGCAATTAACCACTTAATCTAAAAGCTTAAATTGATAGAGCATGGTGAATCAATCCTTTTATCTCATAACTCAGGCCCTATATAGCATGCGTTAGGACCTCGGCCGAACCTCCCTCGTGGGCCCCACTTTACATGGGTTCCACCTCACACGGTGGGGCCCACCTCACACGAGCCACCCGCCTCACACGTGTTACCCACCCCGAATATGTCCCCACATCCCACATGCTACCCCACTTGAGCCTAGTCTGAAAATGCCCCTGCATTAATATATATAGTCCCGTGTCACTATGTATTGGGCTGTTTTGGGTTGATATAATTGTATTGTTCATGGATAATACCAGAACATTGTTGGGCAATTTCCGATGATTCTTTAAACCTTGATCTAGATGGCCATACAGCTTTGATATGTGTATGGATGAAGAGTCACCAATAAGTCTTACATGGTGCAAAACTAACATAGGAATTTATCGCCACTAGCACACAATGGTTTGCTTGACATTTTTGCCCTTAGTCGAATAATGAAAGGCCTCTCTCTCTCTCTCTCTAAGTTTTGTTTATAAATTTAATAGAGTATTTTGTAATAAAGATTTTCTTGGCATTATCATTGAGCTATTATAGTTTTGTGATTTACTTGACACTAATCATGGAAATTACAAGATTGTGGCTTTTAAGATACCATGAAATATTGTTATTACTCTTTCCACCATGTGTTGTCTGGTAAATTCATTGAGGGCAACAATCTCAAATGATTGCATGGTGTGTTGAGCAGATATCTCTACTCATATAATGGGAGTAGCTATGGACAATTTTACCCATATAGTTATACTTTTCATTAGATAAAGCTTTGGGTTATTTAAAGAAAAGACGGGAGCTTTAGGGGAAAAAAAATAAAGATATTTAACGAATTTAGATATGCACGACTGACCCTTCTACTTACAGGTGTACACCGAGTCAAGCTAGCCTCAACTCGACTTGGCTCGGCCACTAGCTAACCCCAGCTCGAACTCGGCTTGGCTTGGTTTTTGATCCTAACTGACTAGCTCGGCTCGGTTCTGTCAGCAGCTCGAGCTGAGTTCAAGCCAAAATCGAGCCTGTGTGACATTTTCACAAACATATGCAGTGCCCTTTCCATTTCTCACGGTATGTAAAACAACAGTAGTTGTTTACAAGTATTTCATCAAACACCTTATAGGCAACATCAAAATTAAGAAAAAATGGTATTTGTTTCATATACATAGCTTCCTTACTACTAGCCGACACTTCGTTGAGTCATTTCATCAAACACTTGGTGAGCAACATCAATATCAAAGTAAACCGAGTCACCGAACTAGTTCGATCCGAGTTCAATTTGAGTTGGGGTTCGATCTGAGTTAAGTCGAGTTCGAGCAAGCTCGAACTCAGTTCGAAATTTTTTCGAGCTCAAAAATCAACTCGACTTAGCTCAAACTCAGCTTCGAACTGAGTCGAATCGAGCTTTTTCGAGTCGAGTCAAGTGAGCTAACTAAGCTAACTTGGTTTGTGTACACCCCTACTTCTACTAGACTCTCCCCTTCAACCACACTATATCCCATTTTTACAAGGAGAGAAACTTTGAATTTTATAGAGTCACTATCCGCATCTAAGCCATATCCTAGTTAATTAGGTCATCTAAATGAATCATGTTCTGCCATTCCACTCTATCAAAGGCTAAACCTTTTGTTAAATCATAGCTCATTAAGACTTTTTCTTACTAATTATTCCATTCATATCCTTTTGGACTTTTTTTCTTTCCTTTTTAATGCCTTCGACTTGTACCAACTCATTCCTTCTAACCAATGTGGCTCTTAGTCTCCTTTGAATAGACCAAACACCTAAGTCGATTTACTTTACCTTACCTTATTAGTTATTAGTACTACTTATAAATTCCCTTGAATGCATTCATTTATAATTCAATCATTTCTCTTCTTACCACTCATACATCTCCTCATTTTAGCTACACTCATCATATAAACTTAGATGATACTTTTGTAGAGTGAGACGGTTAATACACAAGCACTACAAAATTATACACATACAAGAAAAGAAATTCACATTAAGACATGAAAATCGTGGGTTAAATTCAAGTGTATTTTAATTGAAAATTATATTACTTTGAGATTCTAAATGGTTGATTGGTGGATATTTAATGATGGTCAAATAAAATCAATATATGATCCAAATTTAACAAATAAATGCTTATAAGTAAAGATTACAAATATCAATCAATTTTAAATTTGAAAACTAACATATCTAATGTAATTATCACAATTTAAATGGTTTCATTTGATCGATCGATGTCTATGGTTTCAAAGTGCCCAAGTATTAACTATTACACTTTTCATAGTATTCGATAACTATCTCCATGTGCGTTGCGCACGCCATAACCACTAGTTTGTATAATTGTTAATGTCACCAAAAATCACCCATCCTACAGCCTAGGGTTACATCTAAATGGCCCCTCAAACTTCAAACCCTTATCTAATTTTCGTTTATGCATGCAAGAGATGGGTTTTTTTCACTCAGGCTGCATTATTCTAGGGCACGATAAAAATAATTTGTAATTTTTTAGAGGAGAAGAGATCACATCTTTTGAATAAATTAAAAACATATACAAAACATGGTGGGTCCACATAATTTGAAAGGTCTCTATGTTGTCAGATGTCTTCAATCTATATATGGAACGAAGGTTCAATCAATCAACCATCAATCGAGAGCACCCCGAATTATATAGATTGGTCTTTGGACAATTTTGAACAGTCTCGATCGATCGAATTATTAGGTCTATCAATCAACAGAATTCATGAATACTCGAAAACTCTCTGAACACTTTTGATCATGTTTGAGCAATCGAACATATGGGGCCCGATCGATCGAGGATTGCTCGATCGATGCTTAGATCAACGGTGCACGCAATTTTACATAATTGTGCAAATAGTTTCCTATTGCAGGTGTTATACTATATATATGGGTGTAATTATGGGATTACAACAGAACAAATGGAGATTAAATGTTTCTAGGGTTTAGAGAGGAGAAAATGAGAGTTTTTTGAATTGTAAGTTCTTTCATCTCTTGTACTTACCATTTTCATAATGATCATTGTCCCTTTGTGCTGTGATTATTTTTTCCAAGAGTTTTTCACGTGAAATTCGTGTGTACTTATGCATGCTTTGTTTGGGTTTGCTTATTGTCATGTGATATAAATTTGAAATTTACTTCCGTGGTCCCGAACAAGTGATCTCAGAGCTAACGTTGGGGATTCAAGTTTAAATCTGAGACATGATGATTAAGGGATCAAACGCGAAGTGTAAAATAGAGAAGCTCACCAACAAAAACAACTTTAAACAATGGAAGGTGAAGATGAAGGGCCTTCTAGCTCAGTAAGAGCTGAAACATACACTCCTTAGTATAGAGAAGTATCCAACATTTATGAGCGATGAAGAAAGGGAAGAATTGGATGAGTGGGTAAAAACCTTGGTCAAACTATGTTTGTCAAAGGATGTCTTATAAAATGTCCATGATCAAAAGACCACTACAAGACTTTAAAAGAAGTTAGCTTGTACATGATGAAATCATTTGTATTTGAAAAAGTAATTATATAATTTGAATATGTTGAAAGGGTTGGATCTTATTGATCATATCAACGCGTTTAATCAAATACTTCACAAAATTGACGAGTATAGAAGTGAAGATTAACAAGGAGGATTAAACCCTAATGCTGTTAAACTCTCTTCTAGAGTATTACGATAGCTTCATAGTCATTATCTAGCATGGTAGAGAGACTATTAATGTCGAGATTGTCATTTCAGCCCTTTAGTTGAAAATGTTGAGAAAGAAAGACAGTGGCTTGGGGTCATATATGAATACATCAGTAGCTAGGGAAAGGAATTCTTGAACTGTGGAAGACAAAGGCATATAAAAAAGGATTATTGAAATCTTAAAGCTTGGAAGGAGAAAAATCAGATAAAGTGCAAAAGGATGCCAACACAGCATAATTTAGTAAAGAGGTGGATGGTGGTGACGTCTTGACTGCATCCAAATCTGGTTATCTCAATAATACATGAATTTTGGATTAATGGCCTCATACCGCATGACTTTTCAATAAGATTGGTTTACTAGTTACAGTCAGTGTGATGGTGGATGGGTGTTTATGAGCAATGACATCATCTGTAAGATTGATGGAATTAGAACAGTGTGCATCATGATGTTTGATAGAACAGAGCACATTATGATGGATGTTAAACATATTCCTGAGCTGATGAGAAAGAATCTGATATCCCTGGAAGCTCTCAATGCACTTGAGTGCAAGTTCATAGGTTTGATCGTGTCCTAAAAATTTCAAAGAGAGCACTCATTGTGATGAAGGCACAACGGAGCGGTAACCTTTACAAGTTGATTAATAATATCATATTGAGTAGATCTACAGCGTCCGTAGTGGAGTCCACATTGGCACGTTTGTGGCATGCATGTCTAAGCCACATGAGTGAGCATGGTATGAAGGTACTTTTTGATCGATGCTTAATTCTTACTTTTAATATCTTAATTTAAATATATGCGAGTATTGCATATATGGAAAGCAAATCACAGTTATCTTTTAAGTTAAGAAAACATGTTACTAAATGAGTGCTTGATTATGTGCATTCTCTTATATAGGGGATGTCACCCGTAGTTTCTGGAGGAGGGTCATCTTCTTTATATTATTCATAGATGACTACTCTAGAAAGGTATGGGTATACCTCAGGAAGGATAAATCAGACGTTTTGTCACATTCAAAGTGTGAAAGCCGATAGTAGAAAAACAGTCAAAGAAAAAATTGAAAGTATTAAGGACTGACAACAGTGGAGAATTAACATGGCTTATTACTTGGTGAAGGTATTCATCTACACCGTTTAGTTGTGAATTTTTAAAAGAAGTGTGCGATGGCCATGACATAGCCTACTCAGGGCTGCGTGTATTTGGTTCTAATGCTAACTCTCATGTACCATCAGTTGAGAGAGATAAGCTAGACCAAATGGCAAAAGAGTACACCTTTGTTAGCTATGGTGATAGTATGAAGGGATACAGGCTATATAATTGGGTCACGCGAAAGATCACAATTAGCCGTGACGTCGGGTTTGATAAGGATTCATTGTTCCGTAAGGAAGAACATAAGAAAATGGAAAAGTCAACTGCAACAGACGTTGAAATAGAAAAATATGAGACATGTGATAAAGTTGAGTCGTAAGAAGAGATATATGAGCAAATGGAGCAACTACCTGTAAAAAGAAATTCACCTAAAGATTACAGATTACCGGCGAGATACAGAGATGACTCGAATATTGCATTTACCCTCATTACGAATGAGGGAGATCCGTATACCTTACAGGAAGCACTGAATGATGCAGATGCTAAGAAGTGAATAGTGACAATGTAAGATGAGATGGATTCTCTATACAAGAATGACACATGGGAACTGGTGGAGCTTCTTATTGGGCATAAAGTTATCGGGTCCAGTGGATTTACAGGAAGAAGCATGACAGATACAAAGCAAGATTGGTTGTGAAGGGATATACTTAGAAAGAATGTATCGACTTCAACGAGATAATCATGTCAGTTGTCAAGCAGATATTTATCGGGTTTGTATTGGCGTTAGTTGCCCAGTACAACCTTAAACTGGAACATATGGATACTAAGACCACTTTCCTACATGGAGAATTGGAAGAGCAACTTTATATAAAGCAACCAGAGGGGTTCGAAGAAAATGGGTTAGAGATTAAATTTTGCAGGTTGAGGATGTGGTTGTACGGCCTGAAACAATTGCGTATGTAGTGATATAAGAAGTTTGATACTTTCATGATAAGTTGGTGGTTTACTAGGAGTGAATATGGTCATTTTGTCTATTTTAAGACACTGAGTGATGGAGAATTCATATTACCGGTATTATATGTTGATGACATGTTTATCGTCAGTCATAGCATGTCTGAAATTAACGTATTAAAGATTGAATTATTGAGGATATTTGAAATGAAAGATGTAGGGGCTACAATGAAGATTATCAGCATAGACATAGAGAGAGGGAGAGAAGAGTATATTACAGTTATCTTTAGTGGAGAAGGTACTGGTGAAGGTTGGGACGGACAAGGCTAAGCCAATTAGCACACCCCATCCTGATCACTTTAAGATTTCTTTGGAGCAATGTCTCATTACAGATAAAAAAAATAGGATATGTCTCATATGCCCTACGAGACTGGATATTTAATGTATGGCATGGTCTCTATGAGACCGGATATTTCACATGCAGTTGGTGTTGTGAATAGATACATGTCAAACCCCGACAAGCAACATTAGAAGGCAGTAAAATGGCTACTTTGTTATATATAAAGTACAACAGAATACGTCTTGATATTTTAGAAATCAGAGAAAAAATTGATAGGCTATGTGAATTCATATTACGCAAAAAATGTAGATCACAGAAAGTCAAATTTCGATCACTCGTTTGATATTAACGGGTAAAGCAAATAGTTGGATGTTAAAGCTTCAATCTATGGTTGGTCTTTCTACAACAGAAGTTGAGTATATAGTAGAGACGGAGGCTTTCAAGGAAGGCGCTTGGTTGCGTAGAATGATGAATAAACTCAAGCTTCAGCAGGATGTCATGATAGTTAATTGTGATAGCGAAAGCACGATAAATGTAGCGAAGAATTCAGTTTAGCATTTTAAAACTAAAATATTGATGTTTATCGTCATTTTATCCAATACATACTTGAGGAAGGTGATGTCACTATTGAGAAAATCCACACGAGTGTGCATGAATTCAAAGGACATGCTTACTAAGGTGGTTTCCATAAAAAAGTTCTGACTTTGTTCGACTTCTCTAAGTTTGGTAAAAAGTTGATGAAGAAGGAGTGTGCATGAGAAGTAGCGACGATAAAAAACTATGATGGGGGTGAATAAAGATGGAGTTTGGAGCAATGGTTCATGATGATTGAAGTCATGGTGGAGATTGTTTTCAGATGTCTTCAATTTATACATGAAACATGGGTTTGATCGATTGAACACCCTGGTGGATCAATCAAAAATACCCTGAATTATACAGATTGATCTCTTAACAGTTTTGGACAGTCCTGATCGATTTAACTGTCAGGTCGATCGATTGATAGAATTTGAAAATACTTGAAAACTCTCTGAACACTTTTAAGCATGTTTGAGCGATTGAACATGTGGGGCTCGATTGATTGAAAATTGCTCGATCAATCGATGCTTATATCGATGACACACGTAATTTTACATAATTGCATGATTAGTTTCCTATTCCAAGTGTTATACTATATCTATGGGTGTAATTACGGGATTATGACAGAACAATTAGAGTTTAAACATTTTTGGTGTTAAGAGAGGAGAAAACAAGATTTTTTGAATTGTAAGTTCTTTCATCTCTTGTACTTATCATAATTTTTAAAGTAATTGTTGTCGCTTTGTGCCGTGATTTTTCCTGCAAGGGTTTTTCCATGTAAAATTTGTATATACTTGTGCATGCTTTTTTTTACTTTTATTTATTGTCATATGATCCAAATTTAGGGTTTGTTTCTACGGTCCTCCAACACTTAATGGTTGGGACCCCATCCCAAATGTTCCTTATGGTGTGGTCCACCTCAGTTATAGATTAGCCTAATTTTTGTGCACAACATGGGGGCCGGGGTATATATACATGATGGATGGATCGGATGTCATGTAGGGCTGACCTCAAAAATATATAGTAGGTTAACATACAAAGTTTTGCAGTGGATCAAACCAGGCTCTTTTTGAAAATAAGTAGAGACAATCCTCTACTATCTTTACAACATTTGTAGAATAAGCTTCTTCTAAAAATTTTGACCATGGCCCTACTTTGATATTGCATGGCATCCAAGCTATCCAGAAGGGTTGCCCCACATGAAATTCATAGGCTTAAAAAGTTAGCTTAATCCAACCTTTAGCACTACATGAATTGGAGGGTTTTAGATGTTTTTTATGGTGTGAACTACGAAGCTGTTATCAAAATCCAAAAAGCTCCGAATTCACGTTGTAGCTCATATAATGGTTGGATGAATTTAAATTCTGTGGTGTCCTACTTTCATAGCTGGAATGCCCTATGAGGTTGTTGAATATGCTATAATCACATAGCTAGCTCATATAATAGCTGGATCCATCTAAATTTTGTGGTGTCCCACTTTGATAGCTGGGACGCCCTCTGGGGTTGTTGAATATGCCATAATTACATAGCTAGCTAATATAATGGTTGGATCCATCTAAATTTTATGGTGTCCCACTTTCATAGCTGAGACTCCTTTTGGAGTTGTTGATGCCATAATTACATAGCTAAGCTAGCTCATATAATGGTTGAATCGAACTAAATTTTGTTGTGGGCCATTTTCATAGCCGGGATGCCCATTAGTGTTGTTGATACCATAATTACATAGAAGTGGTCCCACCTGCAATAATTCTAGAATGACCTTCTCTACAAACGTTGCACAGGAACCGCTTGTGTTTCTATCCGTGGAATTTCCAAAAATAATGAATCGATGCTCCTGTGGAGCCGAACGATCACTTTCATTGCAATCCATACAAGCTTCCCACAATGGAATTTTCAAGCTCTTCCTTCCCACTACACAACCAAACAGCTCCACTTTTGGAATTTTTGAAAGTTAGGAGTAGAAGTTCCACGTTGTGAAATGCTCCACTAGTGGAGGAGAATAGGAAAATGTCATGAGTGCTTTTGGAATCTTAGATTGGTACTGATTTTCTCCTAGGATAGGCAAAAACAATGCTCTAAGCCAAAGGCACGTGAGATGAATGTGAAGCATTGCTACATATTCCATTGGAAGTTTCAATGTAGTAAATCCCATGGTGTGGCACTGATGTGCAGCTATCGTAACCACCCAAATTGTGAGGCCCACTAATGGATGGATCATATGTGTAGAATCACATTGATGAAGCAATCTTAACGTTCCAATTAATGGTTATTGAAAATATGGTTAAAAGAAAAACATTGAGTCCTTCAAATTTGAAGGGAAAAATCAGATGGTTAAAATCATCATCTCAGTTTAATTTGGACGGTATGGATGGTCGTACAACTATGCCTTGTGTACGATTAAAAAATCAATACCATTTTTTAAATGGTGGCAAACAAACATAGGAGACAAAGCCGTACTGGCGGCCATTTTGCAAAGATGATACATGTACGTGCCCACGCCTGTCCAACCTGTGCGCATGCGAATATGGTACACGTGTGTAAGATCCGCGCTTTCCATCAGGTGGGCCACACTGCTTAGATCTTTACAAGAAAAGTCAGGTTCACTCCTCCGTTGGGCCGCATTGTGCCATACAAATCAACGGCCGAAACTATTTTTTTTTAGACATCCTTCTTTCTTTTCGCATGCCGTATACAGCCGAAGTAGAACGGCCTGATTTTTACACCAGATGATCTTAAACAATGTGGCCATCTGATGGAAAGCTCAGGTATTGGACACGTGTGCTTTATTGGCACGTGTGCTTGTGAGTGAACGGGCGGTGTTCTCCACGCGTTAGGAAAGTTTTCACGTTCATCTGCCACTTGCAATCCTGCAGTCCCGTAGTTAGGGCATCTCTGGAAAATATGGAATAAATGCTGGATGCAATCTGATAAGAGGCGTAGAATATACTCTCCCTGATGGCTGAGGTTCTCCATCTAGTCCTCTCAAAGTAATGGTTTTGATTCTATCGCAGATGGGCTACTTGGAATTATCATACGTGGGTGGTGTTCATATCGACATGTCAATGGACGGTGAGATTACTAACAGCAGGTAGGGTGGCAATGGATGGGCTGAGCTAGGTCCCTAAAGCCCTGGCCTAGCCCTGCTGGGGCTGTAATGGGGTAAAGAAGCACCAGCCCTACTCCTCAGGCCAGGGCCAAGATAAGCTGATTACGGTTCTATAAGTTAAAGATAAGTTATATATGTGTTGTGTATTCTATGAGCCGGTAATTAATTCATGTATGTGTTTACAAACTAAAAGCTCTTTTAAAGAATTAATTAAAGTTCTTCTATAGTACATTTATGTTAAATAATATAATTTATCAATTAAGTGTATGGCCCAGCCAAATATCTACCATATGCATGGACCTAAATAGGTGCACTAATATATTATTCACATTACTATGGTGTACGGTTGCATTATCAAGGAAAAGAACTAAATTATTAAAGCTTTGAAATCGCTCAATCTAAGAATTTTTTTATTTATTTTTTGCATTTTTTTTGTGTATTTAATCTTGAATTGGGTCCCATGATATGAATGATTTGGACCATTAGAACATATCTCAGATTTAATGATTGCCTTTAAACTGCACACTATCAGTGACCCACACACAGGCTAGATTTCAAGACCTGGCCCTACAATGTAGGGCTGCCAAAGTGGGTCACCTGGCCCATTGCCCCTATTCTCTATTTAACTGACCCCACCTTATGTCCCAGCTCCCAAGGGGAAGAGTAGTCTACTGTTTCTTTTTCTTCAGCTCTTTATTTTTGTAAAAATATGCTCACCCTCTTTAAAATTATACAGAAATCTTTATTTATATATATATATATATATATATATATATATATATATATATATATATATATATATATATATATATATATATGATGTTATGGCCTACTTGAGTTCTACAGTGTTGTGATTTTTGGGTAATCCATTCATCCCAATGAAGCATTTCAGATGAATGGATTGGATGGCGTATAAATACGTACCATGGTCAGCTAGCCATGGGTCTTCCACAAAACTAAGGGTAGACGTGCATATGATCATGATTTTTTTATTTTAAGGGTGAAAATGAGGCTGGTATTAAATGGACAATGTGGATGTTACAAAAGTTTCTCCGACGTGGCGCTTGGTCAGCCCTTGTTCCCCAAGGGAGTACTGTTTAACTAGTTATGACTGCATGCGGTCATGCAACCATCACCAGAAATCTCAGGTGCTTGTATCAAGGCACCATGGCCCATTTCAAAATGACTAAAATGCCCTTGACGTGCACTCTCTTTTCTCATCCAAAAGTTAACGATTTACAAAGGGTGGACGTGGTGGGGCCCACGACATCCCATCAAGGGGACAAGATTCGCCCTGAGAGCAGTGCTTTGAATGCGTTGCTTTGCTTTCCGTGTTTTCTTTTTTATTTCTAAAAGCAGCCAACAAACGCCATTATTTCCTACTAAGGAATTTCCCAAATCAAACAGGACCGAAAACTTTCACAACCGCCCATGCAATATTGGGCTACTGGGAAAGAATCATGTCCGTCCATCGTGAGCAGAATCTACGGTGAAAAAGTAATAAATTCTCTATTTTAAATAATAATTTACTTTTTTAATATTAGGCCGTCTATATTCTTTTTTGCCAGCACACATGATTCTTTTTCATTAGCATTGGCTGGTGTGCACCAAACATAATCCGCTTGCCAAGAGAAAAGACATCATCTTTAAGTTAACTCAGTATACCTCTTTTGACTATAATTACAAAATTATTGAGCCCAGCCATTTTACCTTATTACATCCTTATCTTATCAAATTAATGAGTTGATTTATTTTTTGAAACAATGTTGTTTTTTAGCTAAATTAATATGATTTAAAAAAAAAAAATCTTTATATATCAGCGCTTAGATTATAAATGGTCTTTTTGTTTCACCACTCTTTACCAAATTCTAGAATAGGCTGGAAACTTATGTTTTTTAAATGACGAAAATACTTCAGTATGATAACCATTTGAACTATTCTAACATGTCGGATGATGGTTTAAACGGTTCAACACTAAATGGCTAGTGATTTAATTTGGTCATTTAAAAGTAGGTGGAAAATCTTTTTATTCATCATTTTAATGAATAAAAAGTATGTGAATAGCAATTTAGATAATTCCAAGATTGTGGACATTTATGTGGACCATTCGAAGAAGTTGGATAGCAATTTGGATTAAGCATTCTATCAATATATATAAAGTTATGGCCCTTTAAGTTTATTTTTATCATTTTTAAAAATAAGTTGATAGTCATGACTAAAATAGGACGGAAAGTGGTAAAATAAAGAGACCCTCAAAATATGGTGGCTAACATTATTTTCAGTAGTTCAGTTGGACTAAAAATTAAGAGCCGCATTTCATAAAGTTTCTAACAAAATTTAGCTATGCTACTTTGCTTGCGGTTCGATAATGGTCAAGTAGGTAATTATCTAAAACTAAGCTCCACGATCAAGATGAATGATCAAGATGAGTGGACCCATGAGTGGGCCATGGCCGGATGGTTGTTATATGTACATTGAATTAGCGACAGAATGCAATTTACTATAACACATCCAAATGTCCTGCAATTTTTATGTTGGCATTGTAGCTGTTGGATTCAAGTTTAGGTTACAATAATCTAAGCCATGCTTGAGATGGGCCTTACCTTAGATGGGGATACCCAAAATAAGAACTTTCAACCTTCGGATCATTTAACTCTACTCTTTAAATATGAACAGCCTTCTTTAAATTTGATTTTGTGGACCACTTATTCCATCACCTAGTTTTGAAGATTTTGGTGATATATTTATCCATATTCACATTTAAATATAAATAGTTTGATCATTGAAACATGATTCTGAATTATATAGTTTTGCTAACTTTTATATAAAAAAAAATAGCAAAGTAATAAAATACACATTAACAAACTTTTATTTAATTTTTTAAAAAAATTTAAAAAAAAAAAAAAAAAACCGTTAATTAAGAATCATCCATTCAGTATAAGTTTCTTACAGCAACCCACATAGCATAGCACTGAGAACACCGACGGTCCCGATTATCTTACCATCTCAGCATGTGGGTCCCAATGAGGCGACTCGTGCTGGTGATTTCAACATAGGCAAAACAAATTCTTAAGCAATTTAAGCCTAATCACTCATGAAAATCAGGGTCAAACTCGAAATTAGAGTGTAATCAAAGGTTACTTTAGTCATTTGTCATCCACCTTACTTTCTTTCATGTATTTCTCCCTCTTATAATCCGTCCATGCTACATGAGTTTGGTATTTCCCTTCACCACATGTAGTTAAAATCTCAAAACTCTCTTCCCTTCCTTGTTGGGGCCTTCTCACCTTCGTCGCGCAACTGGTTCATGGATATTGATCTCTTGTGGGCTCTTGGGGGTGGTTTTCAGGTCTCGATCTCGAACTCTGAATGGCCTTCGACAACGAAAGCTTCACAAAAACACAATCATTCCGCTTCGGTCTCCTCCTCCTCCTCCTCCTCCTCCTCCTGGTTCATCCAACAGATCAATTGAATATCTCCATGCCATCGATCTCTGCGAGGAAGCTTCTCTCACCTACATCTCAATCTACGAAATTACACCCACAGGCGACCCCCTCACGTCAGTTTGAATCGAGTGCACATGAAGTGCCGAGCGGTCCAAACCCCATCTGCAATAGGTAGTATCATCAAAACTATAACCACAAATGGCGTCCATACGATCATGGACCATCTTCATCAGTGTTACCATTAATACCATCGTCACCTCCTTCTACAAGATATATAGGGAGAGATACTATGCTTGCTATTGATATTGATCATGTTATATGTAGATACCATCACATAGTCGTTATAGCTGTTCTATGGTGGGGTTTCTTTTTTTGTACAATCTTTGTGTCTTGATATAGTTGTTATTGTTGAGTGCCAAAATCTTTAAAAAATAAAAAATGAGGTAGAAAATTTCTCATTTTGTAAGGTTGATCTTTTATATAGATTTCTTCATGGACTTGATAATGGGGACCACATGGAGAAATGGTCCAAGAATCTGAAACGTCAATACTACAGGTGCTGTGTCCAAGAATTTATGATCCAGTGATCATAGTGAAGATAAAGTTATGAACAATTATTTGTGGGGTTGATTGATAAAAAGATCAGAAATTTTCTTTTCAATTATCGAAATTCAACCCAAACTATCAATGGATTAGAATCTTCTATTCTGCATACCGTTTTAAATGTGGCTTCTTGTTGCAGCATCATCTAGAACTTGGGTGGTTCGGATCATTGGGCTGCTTAGGATGGTTAATGATGATGACCTTGATGTAATATAGGATTTCATTGAAGTAATTTGGGGAGGAATTCATTGAACTTTACATTGCTCTCTCTCTCTCTCTTCTTTTTCTTCTTCTTTTTATTTTTTAACAAAACTGATGCAAGCGAAGCATTGCCATATCAATGACATGGTGTTTAGATTTGGGCACCTGACTGGGAATTATTTAATGGGTCATGGACAATTTCTTGGTAGTGGCTTTTTCATTTGAGACAATAGTAGAGTAAGACGATTGATACACAGGCACTTAAAATTTCTACTAGCGGTAAAAGTTAAATTAAAATGATTAAATCATGGAGCCAATGGTTACTAAATCACAATTCCAAAATCAGATTGATTTCCACATGATAACACTCTAGTATTCAAGCATATCATTTACCATTTCATGGGTTTCCTTCTCTATTTCAAAGTTGTCCTCTCCTATTCTAAGGTCCCTTTTTCCTGTTAAAAGGAGAGGAAATTTCTCATTTCAAATAGATTCCTTTTTTGGTATAAAAAATTATTGGTTTCCCTTGTCACAATAAACTTTGTTGCGGAAACATGATTAATAGGCTTTCTAATGGGTTAGAAGCATATTATTACAATCCCAATAGTATAAAAAGTCCAGCTTAACGCATTTCATCGGTTTTAGGGTTTTTAGTATATTGGTTTAAAGTTAATATTATGTCATGTGTTTGAGCCATGGTAGTGACAACTTACGAAAAGGGTGGAAAGAGCAACTTAGACCGAAATGAAAGCCACCATGGTGTGGATAACTTTACCTGAGCAACCAAAGTGCAATTGCCAAGTGAAAGTGGCTACTTAGATAATCAAGTGCACCAATTATGCCTTAAAAAGGGCTACTTCGAATAAAGGCCCGAGTGAGTGCCACTACAAAATTAGCCGTCATAGACATCGATAGTAGAGAGTAGTGCAATGTTATAATTCTAATGGTTTAAAGAGCTTAGCTTGATGTGTTCCATCAATCGTAAGACTTTTAACCTATTAATTATATTCTTAATACATATCACCTATTCATTGAGCTCTTGATCCCTTTTTTCAGCTCAACACATTCTCGTGCAACATATTTATCTCTATTCACATATCATGTTAAGTTGAGGAGAAAGAAGACCAAACCTAATAATTGATCCCAGCAGTTAATATAATTAAAGATAGTGCATGATAAAGATCCAGAATATGGAAATCATTCTAGCAATGGTTCATCGTCATTAAACTTCGTCATCTAGTTGGATGATGATGAAAGGTATATCCCCTTGTACATAGATTTATTTTATTTTATTTGAATGCATATAGTCAAAATTCTATCTATATAACAGTATAATTACTTATATAGAAATCCTATACTCTATTTACTAACACTTGGCTATTAAAATAGGCTTTCTTTCAAAAAACAGTATAATTACTTATATAGAAATCCTCTACTCTATTTACTAACACTTATTTATTAAAATAGATTTATTGATTTTTAAAAAAAAAAAATTCATCATCCAATAAATATCTTCTAATCTAATAGTCAAATAGTCTAATTAAGCATATTTTTTGCCTCATCATACATCTATACTTAAAAACTTCATTCGAATTAGCTGTATCCCTCTATGCAATTTATAAGTAATTTCTAAGTGCTTGCTTATCAACATTACAATCGGGCAGAGTATTAGTCTCTTACTCCTTTTTTTTTTTCCCTTGCTTTGGTCTATTTAGCCACGTCATGTACGGGGGTGCTATGATTCTCTAATAATGGCGTATCGGATGATATGACGTCGATGCAGGAAACAGGGCTCATGATATGTTGATGATGCATAAGAAATCTTAGTTACTCTGGCAGTGTATTGTGGATTACGTGCATGCACTTCAAAATTGCATTTGTGGCGTACAATTAATTCCAATTAAACTGTCCAAAATTTTTGTAACATTTTAGATGTATCATGAACCAAAAATTATGATTATTTGATTATCTGATCATTAGATTAGTGGAAATTTATTGGATGGTTAAAAATGAAAACATCCAATGATCTTATTACAACAAACAAGTGTCCACTAATAAGAGGCTAGCATTATTCAAACAAGCTGGTTTTTGGATTATAACTTAGTGACAATGGGTTTTACAATTTAGTGTGTTGGACTTTACTTAGGATATGCCATGTGTACCATTTACTAGGTGCCTGTGTATCAAGTTGTCATAGGCAGCCAGAGTATCAAAGAATTCCACTGATGAAAATATATTAGTTAAAGGAAAATGAAATCTAATGATTGTGTTGGGAGCTGCCAATTCCTCAAGAGAACTATGCGGAGTGTACTCGGTTTCAGTGAGGCCTATGATCCAGTGATCCGAACCATTGGTCTGTTCGACCACAGAATGGATTGCAAGATATCCAAAAAAAAATCTCTTCAATGGGATAATCCTCACCTTTCAATTTGATGCGTGTAAATAGATAGTTAAGAAGGGAAATACATGGATGCTCCACATTCAACTGAAAGAATCCCCAAGATTGATGGATAGGATCTCCTGATCTGGGAGGTTATGCGCATGATCATCCAAAATGGACCCAAAGAGATCAATGGCCTAGATCACCGGAAACGTGCCTACCTGTCCGAAACGAACAGCCCAACTCCTTGGGCTGAGGATTTACAGTTGTTCATTTCGTTACAGGGTCCAGGACGGACCGGATCCTTAGTAACGTTTGTAGAGAATGCTTCTTCTACCACTCTTCTTGTGGGGCCCACTGTAATATTTGTACGGAATCCAATCCGTCCAGAATGGTTGCCGGACCAAGAAAGTTAGATCCAATGAAGATAAAACGAATCTGACCATAATGTTTGCCACCACGTGAATTTGAAAGTTTTTAGTGGATCTCCGTTGTTTTCTATGACGTGGACCACCTAATTATTTTATAAACCTGATTTTTGAGAAATCACATCATCGTGGTAGGACTCACGTGACGTGCTCATTGGATGGCATACACAGAACAAGGTGGACCCCACACAGGCAGTTGAATAACGTTTACACCTAAGGTGAATAAGTTGCACGCATACTAATAAACAAAACAGTAAATTATATAAGAGTAGAACGAGCTTTTTTCTTTTGCAGAGGATCTGGCTTCTGATATCTAGCTGGCCAAATTTTGAAATGGTCAGGAACAGGGTCGTCCACTCAGTATGATTTTTGCAGGGTGTTCTGTAAAGGGTAGTATGGAATGAATGGATGGTCCGGATCGATTATTTTACCATCCACATGTCCAGTGCAACTCGTTGCAAGGAATACTTCCCATACGACCTTTTCAAAAATAGCCATAGTTTTCACTAAATTTTCTCAAATATAGGAAAAATATACTCAGGTCTCGGGCATGTGCACGAGAAAAAAAATCATGCGACAACTGAGGTTCCTGAGCCGTCCATTTCATGACCTAACAATGATGTGATGTGAGGGTAGCCTTTCCCAATCACGCGTGAATCAGCTCCTTTAATGAGCCGTGATTCAGTGAGTGGCCCTCGTATGAGAGGAGGGGAATACTTGTCAAAGGTCCACGTGTGTGGGGTGCATTTGTCACAGATCTAGTTTGGTACCGCTTACGCCTGTATTTGGATTGGTTGTCATTATGTGGGAGGATTTGATGGAACGGTAGGTTGTTGTTGGAAATAAGATCAGATGGTAAGTTGTTATCTGAGATTAAGCCAATTAAATATGTACTCGACCAAACAAATTTAAAACTTGCTTTGTCTTGTCTTCTAATAAATTCCTCTCACATTTAGCTTAACATAAGAAAGATGTAATAATCTGAATGGACCTTGGTAGATGCCAATCTTTGACACGTCCATCACATACATTTCAACCCCCTTACATGCATTGCATTCTCTAAATTTTATAGGAAGAAATTCCAAATTCAAAGTTTCATAAGATATTATTTGGAAACACCTTGATCCATTGCTCTCAAGTGATAAATTGAGTGAAAGATACCTTATTTTATTGAAGTCTTGATATGATTCCCTAGTAGGGGTTACTGATAGTGAAGTGTGAACTAACAGTAGGGTGTACTAATGAGCTAACAATATATATATATATATATATATATATATATATATATATATATATATATATATATATATATATAATTTGAAAAATTAGGATAAAAATAAAAATTAAGAGGTATTTATTATAAACTAATAAATAACATAATTCATTACATATAATTATATAATGAATTAGTTAAAATTTTAAGTTTTTCATAAATATTGTGATATTTTTGCAATAAAATCACACCAAAAAAATATATATATTAAACCGCCAATATCTTAAAATTCTTATGATATTTTAATGAAAATATAGTGAGATTTTCAAAGCCTCGGTGGTATTTATCTTCCCTCACACATGCACACGCAAAGGATCAGGCACTAAACCTTTCGTTTTTTTTAAGAAAAGTGAGAGCACACCGCCTATAATTTTACTAACATAAGACGGGCATTGTCTTATAATTCTTCTTTAATGCGCATGCACTAAATGCTAAGTTGTCAAAATCCATCGTCACATCATGGGAAATAGTTCTTCCGCGGCCTGACTCGTTTAATCTTAAGTCACAACTCAACAAAGGCTGGAATTAGAGCACGGATGAAAGATCCCATAGGACATCACAGTTGTCCAAAATCCAAGCTATTCATCAGGTACTGTACTTCATTGCATATAACCAAAATTAAGATCTAATAACTATTTTACTGTTTATTTTTCTCGTATAAGTTTGACCTATCTGATTAGTGGACTAACTTTATTTTTGGTCCATATCATATTTATAATACACCCTACTTGATAAATGGCCCAAACATCTGACACGTGTTCTGCACATGAGAAAAAAAAAAAAAAAAATCAATGTGCAACCACAAATCGAGTGTACTCAGTGAGTTGGTGAGATACCTACATCATGAGTGAAAGCGTGAAAATGATATGGGTTTTGATTTGTAACTTTAGAATAGAACATTCTAACTAAAATGAGTAAAATCAAACGGTTAGGAATCTCCCATCATGTGATTTTTGTATATTCACCCCACCTAGCTAATGGTCCTGATAATCGGACCAATACTAAAACTAATGGTCCTGATAATCGGACCAATACTAAAACATGTGCGAAAGGAAGTGGACTGTATTCGCAGTAGAAGCAAAAGTACACACACAAAATAGAAGAGTTAGGAAGATGCCCGGGTAACACCAACAACAGTAACCACGACAAACAATTACATCAACTACAACAACTAAAAGCCGACAACGCCCACAACGAATCTCAGTCCTTTCATTGTTTAAAATGTCTAATCGATATCCAATCAAGGAAAAGCAAAACGACTAAAACGACTCGGGCTCAGCATGTACACATCAACAAGAAGTGTGTTACCTAACCTTAAATTAAGATCCAAGCCGTTGATCATGGTGGACCAACCGTGAAGGGGTTCGGGGTCAAAAATCAGGCTCACAGCATTACTTGGTGAGCCACATTTGTATATCGAATAGGGAACGCTTGCTCAATTTCTTAAAAAATCAATTTATTTTTGACACACTTGATGATCAGATCGACCTGATCATACACAAATGGTACCCAAGCCACGTGGCCATCCTGATAAGCGGCTTGGATCTTTCAACATACGGATATAAGCAGTCAAGCGATAGGATCAAAGAGATCTTGTACTGGGTGTTACTTTTTCTTTATATCTCTCCTTTTTAGCTCTTGCTCGGTATAACAGGCCTTCCAAGAAAGATAAAGAAAAGGATATGATATGGTGGAGCCGAGGGAGAACCGAAATATGGTAGAGCCGTCTCTCAACGGTACTAGTGGAAGTGTAATCTACCAATCTGTGCCATTCATCTAGTGGGCCTTGCATAGATGGCTTATGAACTGACCTTTATAATATAATCTTATCCATCACTTCTCTTCACTTACCTGCAATGAATCTTTGACCGTCAGATGGCGTAGATCATATAATACAAGGGCTTAGAGCCATTTCCCACCTACAATATAGGCTAATAGATGGACTGCCAAATGATAAATCACCCTGCCACCTGTACTGTGGATAAATTGCTGTACCATCTGTGCGTTCTACCTGCTGTACTATATCATGCCCCCAAAGAGATTCCACTTCGTTTGTAAGGTGGGCCACCTCCTCCACTGCAGGGGAACATTCACACGAATCCCCATTTCTCATGCCAGCCTGTCACATGTGCAGGACATCCTAGCCGTGCAAAGGGTGGCCAAACCATGATGATCACCTTAAGCAAAAATTAGGCTGCTATATTCTTTGGGCAGGAAAATATTAAATTCGAAAGGAAAGCTGATATCGTGCGGCCTAGCTAGCGAATGGACAGCCTAATGCTTGTCTGTGACAATTTCTCATCTTATAACGGATTGGAGGAATAATAGGTACCTAAAAATCATATGGTTTGTTAACTCAATAGGAACCATGTTTCGATAATCTAAACCGTTGATCTGATCCACCGACCGTAGATGGAGAATGCCCCTAAAAATCTTCAAAACTGGGAACTCCAAACCCTTTGATATGGAGGTCTATCCAAGGGTGATGATCTTCCATTCCGGATGAAATCAGGGAATTGCCCCTCAATGGTTGGGCCCACTAAATCAACGTAATGAATCCCTGACTACGGTCCCCTCGTATGCGGAATCCGTCAGGTCGGCAAAGGGAGATCCTTACCCTTTATTTTGGGCCCTACTTCACTGCTCAGCTTTCACTGTGATTCAAGTCCATTTATTCTGGTGACGATGCCAACAAACATTCTGTATAACAATCCACATACAACATTGTATGTTTAGCTCTAACAAACAAAGGTTTTACTTGGGGCAAACGTGACAGTTCAGTGGAACATCTGGGCCGTGAAAATGGTGGACCAGATCATGATGATCGTTTGGAGCTAAAATTGGAACAATCCACTCATCAGTTCATTGACACACAAAACATTTGAGTCAGACAATCAGCTGTCCATTTATTTGAGCAGGCATAGCCCACCTACTGAATGGACCGTTCTGATTCTTGGCCCAGGTAGTTTTTCATTATGCTGCCCACAGACACATGTAGAATGATATTGCAGTGTTGACATAGCCGTTACATTCAGTGCATTTGTCCCAATATACACTTCCAAGAATGGTAGAGTTTCATCCATCATTTTTTTCTTCTTAGGGCCTTCTTTGGATTCAATGGAAAGGAAAAGAAAGGAAACATTGTTTCCAATGAAACTAGCATTTTCGTTGTTTGTCAAACCTTTCATTGTAGAATTTGTGAGAAATCTCTCTTCCCACGTTCTTTGTTATTTACCCACCTCCACCTGCATGGAAGGAAAATGGGCTTCTCGATGGTTAACCATCCCATCTTTAATCACTTCACATGTACCAATGTGCCAAATGAGCAACTCTGCATCTTCCTTGTTGACCAACACATACCCTATGCCACATGTGCCACCATCCATCTAATCTTTGCACCTCACATGTGCTAATATGCCACAATCCATCTTCTCATGCACCTCACATGTGCTAATGTGCCACGTACCACCATTCATCTTCCCAGGCACCACATGCCCCACCTGCACCAATGTGCCACTTGTACCATTATCCATCTTCAATCGCTCCATCTTTAAAAACACCTAAGCAAGTTGCGTCGAGGCATGTTGACTCAAGTCGAGTTGACTTACAGTCATGCTTACAAGTTACAACTGAGGGACTTGGCTCGGTATATTCATCCAGTTGAGTTCAATCGGCCAAGTTTTGAGTCAAATTGCGGAATTTTAAAACTGCGAGTGGAACATGGTTCAACCCGCAACTCTCCTTCCATGGATTCATTGGTATTAGGAACAGAAAAAAGTGCTTATTTGTCACAATCAGCTGTAGTAGCTGATCAATGATATTTATTCAAGAAAAATAAAACAGCTTCTCAACAAGCAGAATTTCTGATTCAAGATAACAAAGTATAGTTCACCTGCAAAATGAGGAAAAGAGAGCATCAAGCAGTTGAAGAGACCAAATTGTGCGATGGACACTGGCTCCGAAATAATTCGGGAATCTCAGATGAAGTTTCGGATGTCTAGTGACTTCACGTCAACCATCTCCTCATCCTTGAACTCCTCACTGAAAATAAAAACAAAGGAAGAAATCAAATGCCATAACGCATTCCAATCCTCATTTAAAGGAAAGAGGGTCACATAGAATTAGAGTTTTTTCCGTAGAAGTGGAAAGATATTCCCTGTGGAGTGTTGTGTGATCACTATATGCTTGTGAAACTCGAGGGATGGTTGTTCACTTACCAAGTACGGGGATTTTAAGGATACGATTATTTGAAAAATAGCAGAAGGTATTTATAGAGAGAAACAATTGTTTAAAGAAAAGAATGTTTAAGGCAACAGCAACTGACCGTTTCTTCTGAGTTTCCATTGCCTCCAGGGCATCCTTTTTCAGCTCTTCCAATTGCGCTTTTGCAATTTTAAGCTCAAGCTGCTCCTCATACTTCGGCAGATCTTCCTTCCGAATGCCAAGCCTGATATAGAAACACAAAGACATGAAGAGCATCAAGAAATGGAGGGGGAGGTTCGATTGGCCATAGCAAATGGAGGCAGGCTCTGGCTGAGCTGCGGTTGTCTATCTAGTTGGAAAGAAACAAATGTTGCTTCCGTCTCCAAGGGTGTTCTAAGACCAGGGTCCTCAATTAGGCTCTTTTGTATATCTCAGATTGGATTGCTTCATCCTCGAAAAAATGAAAAAAACATTGTGGCGCATATCATCAAAAGCTAGGCTCTTCCACACATGTTCATCGTGTGCTAGCATGTGCAGATCGTGTGCTAGCATGTGCATGAGCAGCTGCACATGCTAGCATCCTAAATAGCAAATAGCATAGCATTCACCCCTCTAAAGCGTACGCTACATGTTGCTTCTATGTTTTTTAATAAAATTAATAGGTAAAAGTATGGTAAATGGCAAAAAAGTATATAATAAAAAATATGCTTGATTTTCAAGAAAAAAGATACAGGATTCACAACACCTATAACTAAACAAATATACTTCTTTTTTTTTGCAGTTTTTGTGAAAAAATCAACAGTATGCAATTGCTTGTGGGGGACCCACGATTTGAGTGTATGCCATCCAACCAGCACATCAACTGAACCCAACCAGGATGAGGGTACCCCAAAATTCACCCCTATGCACTAACTAGGTGGAACACACCATAGAAAACAATGGACAACCACCCAAAAACCTCCATTGTAGCATGGCGGCCCACATGATGATTTTTTTTTAAGATAATGCAATTTATTAAAAGCAACAAAGGCAGCAAAGAAAAACAGAAACAGCAGAAGAACAAAAAGAAAAGGAGAATTACAAAGGCACCCCCTTGGGGTCCCAATCCTGATATACAAATGGACCCAATATTTGATTTAAAAAAAAAAAAAAAAGAAACAATGATCGAACCACTTAAGATATGAAAAAAGCAGTTGAATCAATCCTGTTGGACTGGACACGTTGGATCACAAGACATACGCCACCATAGCAGACCACATACAAATACATGTCGTAGAACAAGTCTACAACATTGCATGGGAACCAGCTTTCCAAAAGGAGAAAGAAAAAATGCCCAAAAAAAAAAAGTTTCTGCATCCAAAATATAAAAAATCATTAAAGGGGATTAAGGGCAAGAACATACATCTCTTAAGCTTTAGAAGAGACTCAACTGAAGAAAATATGATATAAATGAATAAAGCTCCAATGCCCCTGAAAATTTATTCAAATGCTCTTCCCATAAAGCCTATTGATCCCCTGGATTTTCGTCTCTAAATATATGGATATAGAGAATCAAATGGGCAAAATTTTGGGGCTGGCAGTATATAAAAACAGTGTTAGGGCTTTCAAAAGCCCTGTTTTAAGAGACTTTCATTTTATAAAGGCTAGACTTCTGTGTTAGTTTTACAACACTGAATAATGGTTGTAGTTTTTCAATTGTACACTTGGAATTGTACAGATGGTTAGGATTGCTTGATTGGTGTGATTCTAGAGATAGGGTCAATATGGTGTCCATGATGGACCCACAGTCTGGGTAGTCTGGATAGATGTACATCAGTGCAATGCGTGAGGAGAATGAGTTGCCACCATTTTTCAATCAATACTAAACTAACATAAACCCAAAACTTTTTTAAGCTTTAAAGCAAAAATCCCCTGTAGTGTATGCTACCCACACCATATACTGCATACCTTATAGTGTATGCCACAACCAAACTAGCATGTGCTGCAGTGGATTTCCACTTTGTGTACGCTACATAGCATGGAAGCTACGTGCTATTTCAAGCACCAGTACTAGTGTGGGCTAAGCAGACCTCTCTAATATGTATGTATGCCTCATGCTTCTATGATCATTACATGCCTGAAACTGTCCTGTGCTCACATTGATAAAGTGCATTCTCACATGAACAGCTATGTTTATGGAATAAGCAACAATTTGCAACAACAGAACGCTACTCCACCAGATAGCCCAAGTGGCTAATTTGTAGACTAAACTTCTGGATTGGCACTTACTTCTTATTGATCTTATCAAACTCAGCCAAAAGAAGAGCCATTCCTTTTTTGTCGTTCCTTAAAAGTGGCTTATTAAGTTCTTTCTCTACTTTCTCCAATGCATCCATCATCATAGCCTCAGTACCAAGGTCATCACTGAGGCCTCTCCTATAATAGAAACATATTATACAGGTCAATAATATTGAAGAAAAAGATGATAACACACACAAGTGGAGGCATAAGGATGCCAATTTCATAATCAAACACATTGTTATAAACTAAACTTATTATTTCAATGTCGAAGGGGAACTATGCGGATGGTATATTATCTTCAGCTGAAAATGCAACCCAATATAAGAATCCAGAAATGATCTTACACTAGGGAAACCAAGCAAAAACTCCAAAATGATGTTCAGAGATCTTAGAAAAGACAAGATAAATAAGGACAAGTTCACAGTCAGGACATGAGACCTCCAATAAAATGGTAGAACCAATAAGCAGCCTGAAAATTTAAGAACAGGAGAAACAAATGGTAGATTCATGGTATGCGAAAACGGTTACATAACAGCCGTTACGTGACAGTAATCGTTGTAACCGTTACATGTTATGGGACCGAAATGGCCTTAACAGCCATTACAGATAAAATGGCCCATAATGGGGGTGAAACAGGTTTTTTCAAACAAACAAACAAAAAAAAAAAAAAAAGACTGTAACGGCCCTTAACATAACAGTAACAGCGGTGGCTGTTACAGCCATCATTACTGTTATGGAATATCTTGAGTTGATTAAAATCTTACAATACAATACCTGGAATAACTTAGGCCCTGTTCTGGAAAGTGCCCAAAATACCAGTGGCCACTGGTGGTGGGCCTTCCACTTTAGAATGTAAAAGGACTGTCATTGGGAAACCCAGACAGCACTCTGGGAAGTGTGCTAACCAGTTTTTTTATGAAATGGAGGCCAAGTTGCCACTTGGCATTGACCCAGATTCTTGTAGAACAGGAAAGTAGGTCAATCAATGGCACCCCTGATGGAATTTGTTAATTCTCAATTGTGACCTTATGCATAAGATCCACCTACTCCTTTCAGTGCTTGTCCATGTTTCCGCAACATCATGCAATCAGAAACAGTGATCCAATTCCACATGCTCAAACCTAACTGAACAGTAATGTGCTTGAGTCTGCTATCCACGAAGCATATCAGATAGTTGAAGCATAGCTTCAATGTTCCTGGTATAAAGGGCCACCAGACCAACCTATTGAAGACTTGGAAGTTAAAATCAGTGGAACTGACAATTATGTGATATGATAGAAGTTGTCATTTCAGCCAGAAGAGAGCAGATGGTCATGATCAGTGGATCCGCCAGAGCTCCCAGCAAACCCAGAATTGGTATGTTTGGTCCCTGTGCAGGTTCACAGCTCACTTCTGCTATTTGTCAAGTAAACCTAGAACCAGGGTTTAAAAAGCACCATAACAAGGTTTAACCATAACACCTACTATAGCAGCAGTTATAACAGAACAGTCAATTTGCACTCTGTTTCTCAATGTGAAGCACCTGTCACCTGTTAGCAACAGCCTTTATCTTATTAATAACAATCATTGTATAACTGAATAGCAGCATTATTTACACAGTTTTCTACACATAATAGCATCACATTTCCATTTTTTGGGAAAAAAGAAGGTATTTTCCCCATGGGCTGGAGACTTTCTGTTTTCCATTTTTCCCTTTTTTTCTGTTTCATAACAGCCATCACTGTTATTTAATGTTAATGCAATCAGCTATCATGATGTCGAAACACCATCCTTTTAAGCCTTGCCTGGTACTTCTCTTTTACCAGTGAAGGGCACTTCAATGATGAAATGGAAACTATATACAAATTACAAAGTAATTTATGTCAAGGGAGTGAAACCCCAATTAAAAGTTGAAATCTTCAATACCCCTTTAGCAGCCCTGTATTTGGATCCTCCTTTTATCATTTAGCCTTCATTTTTGTATTCACATAGAAAAAAATTTAGCCTTGGTAGTTCCAACATGGAAAACTTCTAGTTTTCACATTGTTGATGTGACCTATGACCTATGTCCAGCAATAGACAGAGCATTCAAGATCAAAACACTCGTAACCAGTGAGGTTTGTTCCTCTTTTCCCTCTCAAGTTCCAGAACAACTTCAATGCAGTTTGACAGTCTGTGTCCTGAGGAAGAAACATGCCGGATACTCAGACACATTAATATTTGGAGAGGGCAAGTCAATGACTCATAACTTTCTTGAAGCACCACAGGCCTCCAATTCATTCTCCAGGTTCTTGTGGTCAAAGGAGATTCTAGAAATGCCATCAAATGGCCAGGCTATGGAAGTTAGCTTTGCAATTTCAGAGACAAGATATTTAGCTTGTTCGCTTAATTTTGATTTTCAAATGTACTGAAGGAGCTGAATGGCATTGCCAATTCTCTTGTGAAAGACGGGTGACACACTGACAGGAGAGTCACCGGTGACCTACTCTTCATTAGTATGCCCTAGTTGTATCTGTTTTCTTTCTATCATATTCAGTTACCTTCCAAAAAAGGAAGGGGTTTCCCCAATTTGAGTTTCTATAGCCCAGTCGATGTACAGAGATGGTGGGAAGTTGCCAAGGCTCTCTCTAAAATGCCATGATCCCTAGTTTCATATGCTGTAAAGAATTGGAACCATTAGAATTTTGGTAACATCAACTCAAGGACGATGTTTGTCTGCTATTGATTGCTTTCTTCAACACCAAGAAAATAAGGTTCCTTTATTGCAGGAGGAACTAGAGACAAACTTCCAGTTGGTGCTAACTTCATGAACATTCTTTTGTAGAAAAAAATTCCAAATCTTTATGGTTTTCCAAAAGGATGAAAGAGATTGCCTGTTTTCATGGACCAGCCACCTCGACGGTTTATAAAGAACTCTTGGGATTGATAAATCTTATAACCAAAGAACGTCACAGAGGCTGTCAATTTCCATTAATATCATTCAAAAGCAGAGTAAATTGAAGGACACTATGCAGTCATGCCTAAAAGGCCATCATTAATATCTGCAAGGAGAGATCCCACTCTGCAATGGCTTTCTTCTATGAGTTCTCCGATGCTACTATGTTTCCTGATAATTAACAATTTCTGTTGGTACAAAAGACAGATATCACCCAATTACAGCATGGAGGGGGCATTGCTTCTCATATACGAATTGATGGCCTCCCTAACTTCTCTTGCAAAATGACCAACACAAGATGGAGCACCTTTAGAACCATTATATGCCTGGCAAGTCCCAGGAAAGCCTCAGTTGGGTAGGTCAAAACTTCCAGCATGGGACATTTAACCTAGATGCTATATCCAGGATCCAGATCTCATTAACACTAAAAAAATAATCACCACAACTCATGTGCCACTAATATTTCATCAATTTCTGAAGTGACACATAGCTCCTACATCTTCTGCAACTTTAACCTCCTGTAGTAATGTAAAAGAATTGCCGAAATCTTTGCACAGTTACTTGAGCCTATAGAAACAATGTCCATCTCCTCCTTAGGGATATGCAAATTCAGGATGTTGTGGATCATCAAAAGGCTAACATGAAGATGATTTCAGGCTTCAATAAAGTTGGTTTCAAAGATGGACCTGGAAGGGGCTTATGCTTGTGTATAATGTGTAGAGAAATAAGTAGATTATTGCGTGTGCGTGTGTATATAGTTTAGTATGGTGCTCCACCATACTACTGAAAATACAAACACGAACGCAATAATCTACCCATTTCACTTATTTATCTACATAATGGAATTTCATCCATTGGGTTTTAGATTGCAAAGTTTTGGTTAAACAAGAGGATTTACTTGCATTCCTATCAAATGGCAGAAGGTTGACAATGTTTCAACAGAGAATGGAAGACATCCTGATGCAGGACAATTAACCATTTGCTCTAAAAGCTCGAACTAATAGAGCATGGCGAATCAATCCCTTTATCTCATAGCCCAGGCGCCACATCCCATGGGTTAGGACCTCAGTCAAACCCCCCTCATGGGCCCCACTTCACATGGGCTCCGCTTCACACAAGCCACCCGCCTCACATGGATTGTCCACCCCAAGTGTGGCCCTACATCCCACAGGCCACCCCACTCGAATCCAATGTGAAAATGCCCATGCATTACATCCAGTAAAATTAACAAGTGCTCTCTTAAACCACACATACATGATAGAAACCTATGACGCACGCACAAGGGGGGGCAGGGGAGACAGAGAGAGAGAGAGAGATTTAAACCAAAAAAAAAAAAAGGACAAGGGTGACTTGTTTTATTAACCGATAACATCTAACGCAAGTAACAGAAATATTCATAAATAATACAACTGAGGAATAGCAGAGATCGATTGGAAAGAAAATGCATAACCATTGCTACAGAAGACAATGCATATTACTAAAAGCTACAAAATTCTTTTTTTTTTGAGACGGTGATTATAAAATTTTATTGACAAGAAGGGGAAAGCAGAACATACTTGATCCTTATCTCCTTCAACGTCAACAAATATGTTCGAGCATCTGGAATACCTTGTGTTCGTGTCTGAATGGTGTATTGTATACGTTGGGATTCTGAGAATAGATCTGCCCTGCAAGGTGATAAGATGATATAAGCAGATGAGTGAACTCCATCAAAATTTGGTAAATCATAGAAACTTCTATTGTACAAGAATGAAACTCGAGCAAAAATCCTGAAGATAATCAACTGAAAGATATACTAACTCAAAATGAAAGGCTTACTTTTCTCGGACAGTCTTCATAACCTTTGCATACTGAGCTACCGCAGCAGGATCTTCAGGGTCTATTGTGATCTTTTCCTTCCGAATTATCCCAATGGCCGTCTCAAATTTATTCTTAACCTCAAAAAATATGTTCTTCAACATCTCTTCCAGCCCCAATGGATATGTCATTGTCAGAACCAGAACATATACACAACAATGATAATTGCAAGCATACTGCATCTGCTGTTGACTGAAAGAAACTCTTTAAATGCATGTAAAATGCTGAAGATCCATATGCACACTATGGACTAACCTCAAGCATGTAGCTATGCTACAGGTAATAGCAGTCAACTCAAACCCCTTGAATATCTAGATCAAATTGAAAATATTTTATTCCGAAAGCATATTTGTTCTGAGCCTCAAGGAATGTTTGAAGTGCAAAGGACACTATCATGTACCATATCATACCAGTCATGAAAAACCAAAAAAAAAAAAAAAAAACATGAAACATGCAAGATGAAATACGAGCAAGAATTGGCTCCTGGAAGCATAGACTTGTGCAAGATAAGTGATATATCACTGCTTATCAGAAAGAGGAGAACAAATAAATATCTAGATTTTTCTTGCAACATGTGGCTAGTTAATTGCCCGTGTAAGGCTTCTTTGAGGCACCTTTTTATATGACAACCTCAATGCCATTAGACTCAAATGGTCCCTCCTTTGGTGTCTCGGAGGAGACTTCAATGTCATTCAATTTTCTTATGAAAAATCAAACAGTGGGCCTATCGCAAAGAGTATGAAATCCTTTTCAGATTGGGTTGGAGCCAACAACCTAATCGACCTCTCTTCTAGATGTCAAGTATGCCTAGTCCAATGGCCAATCCCCTCCCATTATGTCTCATTTAAATAGATTTTTTGTCTCCTTTCCCTGGCTGGACGCTTTTCTTGTTGTTTTCCAAAGAGGTCTTCCTAAGCCTATGTCAGATCACTGCCCCATCCTTCTGGACTTTGTGAAGGACAGCTGGGTTCCTAAGCCGTTCAGTTTCAGCCTTCCTGGATTGAGGTTGAAGGATTCTCTACTCTAATATCCTCCTAGTGGTCCTCTTTTTCTATCTCTGGCAATCCTAGTTTCATTATGAGTCACAAACTCCATCTCCACAAGAGCAATCTAATTAGCTGGAGAAAAGATGCTCAAATGATCTCGAGATTGTTTGTCTAACTCCCTTTTTATAATCCAGCTATTAAGATGTGAAGGAAGAATTGCCCCCACCCCCCCCCCCCCCCCCCCCCCACCCCCCGCGAGAAAGACAATATGCTTAGAGAAAATCAGAGGGTTGATTATGCCAATGGTTCTATACAACTTGAAATCAAATGGAGACAGTGATCCAAATCTGTTTGGCTGAAAGAAGGGAACAAAACCACGCATTATTTCCATGGCATAGCCAAAGCTAGATCGAGGTCAAATAAGATAGGTTATGTTTGTATTAATGGATCTCCCATTAGGCCATTACTGACAAGAACCAGGTATGTGATCAGATAACATCTTACTTCTCTTCTCGTAGCTGAGCACTAGTCCAGGCCTAGGTTGGATATCTTGAATTCAATCATATCTTTGCCAAGGAGGCTTCTATTTTGATAGCCCCTTTCTTTGAGAAAGAAATCAAATCGACTATCTTTTTCCTTGGCAAAGATAAATTAATGCAGGGGCATTTTCACACCGGGCTCGAGTGAGGTCACCTGTGGGATACAGGAGCACACTCGGGGTGGGCGGAGCCCACAGGGGAGGTCTCGTGTTCAAGACTCCTCACCGGGGGTGATTAATGCGCATTTCACACTAAGCTCAAGTACAGTAGCCCGTGGGATACAGGGACACACTCGGGGTGGGTGGCCCATGTGAGGCGGTACCCATGTGATTTGGGGCCCACGAGTGGGGTTTGGTCAAGGTCGTAACCCATGAAATATGGGGCCTGGGCTATGAGATAAAGGGATTAATTCGCCATGCCCTAACAGTTCAAGCTTTTAGAGCAATTTGTTAATTGTCCTGCATCAAATTGGCATCAGAGCAAGAGGTCTCGTGTTCAAGACTCCTCACCGAGGATGATTAATGCAGAGATATTTACACACCGGGATCAAGTGAGGTCGCCTGTGGGATGCAGGGGCACACTCAGGGTAGGTGGGACCCACGGGGGAGGACTCATGTTCAAGACTCCTCACCGGGGCTGATTAATACACATTTCACACCAGGCTCAAGTGCGGTAGCCCGTGGGATGCGGGGACACACTCGGGGTGGGCGGCCCGTGTGAGGCGGTACCCATATGATTTGGGGCCCACGAGGAGGGTTCGGCCGAGATCCTAACTCATAAGATGTGGGGCCTGGGCTATGAGATAAAGGGATTAATTCGCCATGCTCTAACAGTTCGAGCTTTTAGAGCAACTGGTTAATTGTCCTGCTTCATAAATTGCCCAGTCACAATAGATTTCCTATAGCTTTCTTTCAATCTTTCTGAAATATATTCAAACAGGAGGTTTATTGCTTTCATTGTTGACTTTTTCTCTTCAGGTTTGATCTCTTGGGCAATGGAAGCTACCTTCATTGATCTTATCCCTAAGGTGGAAGGTGTGGCTGATTTGAAGGATTTTAGGCCGATTAGCTTACTAGGCTCTCCCTATAAGATTCTAACTAAAGTTTTAGCTTCCAGACTTAGGTATTTTCTTTCTAAGGTCATTTCTGAAGCCCAAGGAGCCTTTCTGGCTAAAAGACAAATCCTCGATTACGCCCTTCTTACCCACAAATGTATCGATTCCCATTATTGAGAAGGTCTTGAAGGCTTGGTTTGCAAGTAAAACATTGAAAAAGTCTTCACTCATGTGGATTGGGACTATCTAGATTACATTTTGGGGCTTATAGGTTTCAAATCGAAATGGAGGGGTTGGGTCTGTTCATGCATCTCATCTGCTAACTTCTCGATTCTGGTGATTAGATCATTGAAGGCTTCTTTCACTCATCCAGAGGGCTCAGACAGGTGGATCCTCTCTCCCCCCATGTCAGTACACACACTCCATGTTAGCCACCCCCACTAGGGATCGATACCAAGACCTCAAGTGTTGAAACGAGGTATCTCCACTCAGTCCCCTTTCCTCTTTATCATTGTTGATGAAGGTCTCAATCGTATGATGAGAAAAGTTGAGTCAATGGGTTTGTTCAATGGGTTCACAATAACCCCCTCTAGTTCGTATCTCCCACATCCAATTTGATGATGACACTACTATTCTTCAAAGCCACAATAAGGCCGTTGTCAACTGGAGAAAGATTTTGGGTTGCTTTAAGTCTAGCTCAAGGCTCCAAATTAACATTTTCAAAAGTAAAATGCTTGGCATTAACATCCTTGCCAATTCTCTCTCTAACTTCTCTGAGATGTTTTGGTTGTAAAGCTGAATCTTTCCCTTCTAATTACCTTTGCATACCCATTTGTGTAAGTAAGTCAACCAAACACCTTTCGAATGTTGTTATAAAGAGAATTGAGGGTAAGTTGTCCCCTTAGAGAAGCAAATACCTCTCTCTTAGGGGTCATCTAACCCTTATCAAAGCCTTCTTGTCCAACCTTCATATTTTGTCTCTGTTTAGATGCTCTATGGCTCATAAATAGGATCGATAAACTCAAGAGAGACTTCTTATGGAATGGCAACTCAGACGGTAATTAATTCCATCTTCTCAGTTGGTCGAAAATGTGCAAACCATATGTGGAAGGAGTTAGCAATCCTGTTCTCTCAAACATTAACTCTTTTCTTGTTAGTAAGTGGTTGTGGTGCTGTAGTAAGGTGGATGGCTCTTGGTGGAGAAACGTCATTCTTACAAGTATGGCACTGAGTAAGGGGTTGGCTCACTAAGTCCTCCGCCCTTTTACAAAGCCTCCTCTATTTAGAAAGCTATTATGAGCCTTAAACCCTCCTTTATGGATGGTATTTTCTTTAGTCTTGGTGACGGTAACAGAATTGGATTCTAGCTCGATCAATGGATCCTTGATAGGCCCTTAGCCTCTGCTTTCCCTAATCTTGTTGGAATCAACCCAAACTTATCCATTTCAATGGCTAATTGTTTCTTGATTATCGATTCAGGCACTTAGTGCTCGCCTTGTAGGAGATCTTTTTCGGAGGCTCATCTTGCAAAATTGTCGAAGCTTCTGAGGGTGCTCCATCTATTTCAGCCTTCTCCAGGGCTGTTTGATTTGATCTCTTGGGCGTCTGCTGCTTCGGGCAACTTCAACTACAAATCTTTCCTTCAAATGATTCAACCTAGACGGGCTAAGCAGACCAATTTTTCATCCTTTGTCTGGTTCTATGGAAGCCCTCCCAAGATTGTAGCCTTTGCTAGGCTCTTAGCCAAAGGGAGAACTCTCACAATCGACAACCTACAACATGGGGGCATAATCTTAACCAACGTTTGTATCCTATTCTTGTGTAATGAGGAAACCATCAACCACTTGTTTCTTCACCATCCTTTTCATTTTTGGAATTTGGTCTTCCAAATTCCATGTAGATTGGGCCATGCCAAGTTTAGTTAATGACCTTCTCTTCTCCTAGCATGGTATCAGAAGTGACAATGCCTTCATAGTTGTTTGGAGATTGACAGTCTTAGCTATCATATTGGGAAATAAAGGAACAATCGAATCTTCTGCAATCTTTCTACCTTGCCTATGAGAATCTTGGAGTTAATTATTTGGTATATCAAAGATTGGGCCTCAACTCTCAACATCAACCTCAGTTCAGATTCTTCTCACATCTTGGATTAGCCGTCTTTCGAGCTTTCTTGTTTTCGTCCTGCAGGTATGGTCTGGCTGTTTGTATGAGTTGTTATCCTCACGTGTGTTAGTCCTCAAGTTATAAAGCTCTAGTTGTCTTTCTTGTTTTCATTGTGAGTGGTATAGTCTTTTTCTTTTTAGTTCCTTGCTTTGTTTTCTTTGTTCTATTTTGCTTGGGTTGCCTTTAGCTCCCTTTAATAATATTCAATCTTCCAAAAAAAAAAAAAAAAAACTCACTGCATTATGTTTTCTGAGAGAGAACATATTCTGTCGCCCACCCAAAAAAAGTACAAGATTCAAATTGTTCAGCAAGTAGGCCCTAACATACATACTTTGTGGCCCAAAATCAAAATAAACCAATGTTGGCCACATTTGCATGAATAGGGAATGCCAAAGCTATCAGTTTGTGTGAGATGAACAATGCATTTCCTACACACCTCAAACACATTTACAAGATACCCAATCATCAAGTGGGTGTGCATTTCATGTGTGTATCATAAGAATATTTTCTAAGTAGCCCACTAGATCTTGGAAACCTTATATATCACAAGCAGTTATTTCCCACACCTAGAGAGAAATGTAAGGTAAATTTAATAATAAAAAACAGAGAAAAATAGAAAGGCAAAAGAGGAAAGAAGAGGCCTACCACATCACCAAACCCTTGTCTCTACATTTAGTATGCAAGTAACTGTTTGTCATATCTTCAAAGAAGGCGATGCTAGTAGAGGTGTCAATGGGTCGGGCAACCCCTAGGCCCCTAAACATGCCCCAATTGCCAAGGCTGGCCCAATGATGAATGGACTGGTCCAATCATCAAGTTGGCCATCATCGCAATGCTAGTAGAGGTGTCAATGGGCCGGGCAACCCCTAGGCCCCTAAACATGCCCCAATTGCCAAGGCTGGCCCAATGGTGAATGGACTGGTCCAATCATCAAGTTGGCCATCATTGCAAAGAAAGAATGGACTATTTGAGGCACTTGTTGGCAGTTCCCATTCAACGTACATCATAGATGGATGATAGCCCAAAAAAAAAAAAAAACAGATCGGACTAGTTCAAACCTTTGATCATTTAATTATTGTCCTTATGGGGCCATGGTATGGGGCCTAGCTAGGGCCAATCCCGGCCTGGCCCTAGCCTGGCCAATTGCCACCCCTGAATTCTAGGGCCAATAAGCTTACAAGGGTGTGGAAAGAGTGAGGCTAATGGTCAAGAACTACCATATGGATTTGTAACACTATTTTTGTGCCCTGTGGTACTCCTTTTTGAAAATTTATTTCTTTAACAAAAAAGTATTTTCACTATATAAATAAGTAACCATGAAGATACGGAGAAAAAAATAAAACTAGAGACTAGAATAATGAAGTCAAAGATGTAGCCAACTATTATATAATACGCAGGAGGAATTAGACTCTTTGCGACTAAATGGATGATAAATCTAAGAACAGGACAACCAGAAAAGGATTAAAACATAGGAAACTATATTGCTCAAAATCCCAAAAGCATATCATCAAATGGAAGTGATTGTAAAATTTCAGTGAACCACAATAACTCCATTTCCTAGAAAGCATGAGGCAACCATTTATTATCTGGAAACATTCACAAGCATAAAATGTTGAAAATCCACCAATCCCCTTACCATCTCCCTTGTGACCAGGGGGGGCAGCTTCCTTGGAAAAGAAACGGGCTGGAACAACATGCTCATGTTGCAGCATGTTGTGACCAGGATACAGCTGCAAAACAATATTTCCTTCTTTCAGAGATAAGAAGAACTATTTCAAAGAAACAAAGAAGAATGAGTTCCTAATATGAAGGCTGGATCAGAATACAACAGTAACCGAAAGCCATAATTGATAGGAGTTTCTAGCACAATGAGGTGCGCAAAACTGAGCATTTAATGAATATGAACATCCAATAAGCATTAAATGGATAAAGGAGGAAGAAGAAGAAGAGTAAAAAAGGAAATGGCCCACATCAATATATCCTGCTACCATCTCATATGTATAATCAGCCATTTCACTCCACCTGACAACATGCAGTAAACAAGTTGAATATTTCCAAATTGATATTACAACTACTACTGGAAATATGACATACCCATTAACTTTCACCTTGACTCATATCAATGACTGCAATGAGAAAAACACATGCATATGAAGGAGATTCCACCTCCAATAACAGACCCAGAGAACCAAACCAAATTACTACATTACCACCACCATTTCTGATAGAGACTGACCACCTACCACAGGCCATAGGCCAAGTTAACCAACAAGCCAAAGATACAGAAGGCATAAAGAACAGGTCATTTATCCGACTGGTTGTAGGTGATCGGTTCTCTTTCCTATAAATATAACAAGCTCAACACTGAGAAAATTTAATGATCATCTTAATACATTCAAGTACCAACTTGACATCCAACATGTAGGACCCACATGCTCCAATGCATGTGGCCCACATGCACACACGTGTGAGACCCAAGGGGTGTCCATGTAATGGATCGATTAGCATTAGTTGTTTCTTTAAGTTTATTGCTTTAAAATAAGAACAAAAATGACAAAGGTATCCTGGCTTAGAACTATAGGAGGCATGAAAGATTTGGGTGCAAGAGCAGGGAAGCATTTGTTTTCAAATGTTATCAAGCATAAAAGGATAGGAAACAAGAGCGGGAGTGCATGCTCAAAGCATGATATGAAATGGGAGCAGTACCTAGTTAGAAGGATCTGGCAACTAAGCTTATTCAATAGGGAATAATGTTCAATAAAGGCAGTTCAGTAATCACCATTATTCTTAGGGATTTAGTTTTTGCACAAGTAATTTAGCCCTTCTCAGGAATAATGTTCAATAAAGGCAGTTCAGTAATTGCCTAGTGATTATCTTATTGTTAAAAGAAAAGTTGTCTTCTTTTATTCTTCAAGATTTTATTTTCTCCATTATGCATGTGTTGCTTTAGATTGATAATTGCTGCCATTGCATCCTAGAATGTGTTGCCATTGGGTCTACATTGCCACACATTCCAGAGATTCCAGCGATCACTTTGGTATCAGAACAAGTTCACTCTACAAATTAGGGAGTTTCTCCTCTCCCTTAACAACTCTCTTCTTTCTTCTATTTGCTTCTTCCCAATAACCAAAACTTTACCCATCCATTGTCCCCACACCCAAATCCCATCTCAGAAAACCACCCTATCCCGTCCCTATGTCTCTCATGTCCATCTCTTTTCTTTCTTTCATGTACCCAAAAACAGTATCTTTCCCAAACCCAAATCATCAATAGTCTTTCCCATCTCAAACCCTAACCGTTCCCCCTTTCTTAAAAAAGAAGAAAAATAATTAAGTATTGGATCCTCTCGGTGTTCAAAATATCAATATCACGTTACATATCGCACCCTTGGGATACAGATACGTATCGGCTATCACACGGGATATGTCGTTTGTATCAGGTAATTTATCACACTTTTGAGAAACATGGGGAAACATTGGGGAAATGGTTGAATTTTTCGATGAAACTTCAGAGATTGTTAAAAAATACTTCAATATACACTTTTAAATCATAACATCTCAAAAAAGAAGTGCACATAATAGGTTTCCTTTGTATAGGGTCCTAAGATATGCGTTGTCTAACTGAACTAATGCAACTATATTCAAATTGAATGCATAATATTTAGAGTGTATTTGATGACCATTTCATCAAACTCCTAAATACTTCGAATTTAGTCATAATTAACAGCTGGTTGAAGGGGAATTTTAAAAATATATTTTTTAATAATTTTTTATTAAAAATTATTTTTATTTTTCGAAAATTGACAAGGACTCAACAAATCAGTAGATTAGCCTTCATACATGCTTGATTTCATGTTTGGAGTGCAACATTACAAGGGAGAAATTAGGAAAATTTTGAATTTTCCCCGAATCGGACCACCTACACTCAAATTTTGAAAGTACAATGTATGTGATGATCATTTTAGCAAATACTTTAGTCTCAATTGATAGTTGATTGAAGGAAATTTTTGAAAAAAAAAACATAGAGAACATGAAGAGCCAATGGATATCAAAATCAAAGCTCCAATTCCATGATTTTTCAAGCAAAACATGAAGAACCAATGAATTTATAACCATTTGACACTGATTTAACATAATTTCAACAAAAAAATGGATTGAAATTTGAAAATGCTCACTGGATCGAACATGTGTGATATATCGCCATTGCCTATGCGTTTCATATCACACAAGTGGAATACAAGATATATCGTGGGATATATTGACCAATATCATCGCTATTTAAAACATTGGATCTTCTCCACATGGTTCTGATCTAAATGTAATCATATTGGATCTTCTCCCTAAAGGAAGATTCTCTTATTTGGAATCTTGACAAAGTTGGTCATTTCTCAGTTAAATCCCCATACAGATTTCTGGGAACTGCTTCTTTTGTCAATTGCATAAATCTGATAGAATGAGTTTGGAAGTTCAAAGTCCCTCCCAAGATAGCAGTGTTCGGGTGGCTAGTTGCAATGAAGAAGATCCTGACAATTGATAACTTGAGGAAAAGGGGTATGGTCCTCACCAATGTTTGTTTGTGTTGCATGGCTAATGCAAAATCTGTCCATCATCTTTTCGTTCACTGCCCACTCGTCAATTATATATGGGCAGCGATCCTCCCTCTATTTGGTATTCTTTGGTCTCTCCCTGATTCCACTAAGAGTTTGCTCTCAGCGTGGCAAGGTACTGATTTAGGAAACCAAAGAAAGGAAATTTGGAGAATGTCCCTCCTTGCTATTTGGTGGACAGTTTGGAAAGAAAGAAATGGGAGATGTTTCAGGGATATTTCAAACTCAACAGATTTTCTAGTCAATAGGGTGAAATTTCTCTAGGTGGAATGGGCCTCTAACGTTGCTTCTCTAAAGGGCTGTAATTTGTCTTTTTTAGGTGGGCAATCTACTCACTATCTTAGCGGGCTGAATTCTCACCTCTTTTGTAATTTGTTTCTTTTTATCAATTTAGAATCGTCACTTTTCAAAAAAAAAATTAAATAAATAAATAAATAATCACGATCTACCCATTCAGATTCGTTGTCATCGGTAATGGCTTAAATCCCTCTACTTACAGGTTATTATGAAATAACTAAAGGGGGTATTTTGATCCTTCCACCCTTCTTAAGGTTTTCTTTTGTTTCAAGACTATATAAGGATTATGCTTGGGTGTGCAAAGCCATTTTTAATGAAAACATCCTTGGCAAATGCTTTCGCAGTGGTTCGTCTTTCATAAATTCAAGAATTTCACCTCCGACTATGAAATACGAATGCCCCCGACTGTCCCTCTTAATCATTACTCCGATCCCGAAGGCCAACAGAATAGGACCGAAATCCTGTGATGTTATCCCATGCTAATGTATCCAGAGCTTGGGCTTGCTTTGAGCACTCTAATTTCTTTGCAAAGCCATTATGCATTGAGGAATAAAAACATTTGTTTTGAGTTGGTGTTCTTTGCTTTAAGAGAGAGAGAGAGAGAGAGAGGAGAAGAGACTTTGTGATCTCTAGTTCTTGACTAGAGAATTGTGGGTTCTCCCCCATAATCTTTATTTTCTTTTTTCTTTGATCCATTTGCATCCTATAGTTACATTAAGTTAGTATCAAAGCTAACACCAGGTCATGCGTTCAAGTTGTGGAAGGACTAAGGAGCAACCTATGGATAGAGCAACAAGACTAAAGTGAAAGCACCATAAGGTGGAAAAGGCTACCTAGACAACCAATGTACAATTGGCATGCTGTCTTGGGGTGGAAAGGGCCACCAAGATAAACAAAGTGCAGCCTCCATGTTGTCTCAAAGTGGGAAAAGCCACATGGAAAAGAGGTCAAATTAAATACTGCAATAGAGTGAACCACCATGAGCGTTAGCTGCAATAAGCGGTGGTATATTACGATCCAATTAAAGGGTATAGCTTGATGCATTCCATCAGTCCTAAGGATTTTGACATATTGGTTAGGATACATTTGGTATCAACTTCGGTCTCTACAAGCAATACATTGAAATTAATTCGCCATAAACGAGTTTTCTCGTGCCCAAAGGAGCTAATACCATCTTCTCGTGTGTGTCCCAAAAGAGTTCACATGTGGGCACCCCATCACACATGTTGATTTAATAATATGGAATGACCTAAATATCCCTAAGGTTTATTATAAAATAATTAAAAGGAGTTTTGGTCTTTTCACACTTATAAGAGGGTTCTCTTGTTACAAGCCCTATATAAGATTATAAGAGTTTTCTCTTGTTACAAGCCTATATAAGACTTACACTTGGACATGTAAAGGCATTTTGCATTAGGGATAAAAACATTGCTTTTGAGTTGGTGTTATTTGCTTGGAAGAAGAGAAGTGATGGGACTTCATTAATAATAATTGTTAATTGAGCCGAGGATACACATCATCATCCAACTTCTCCATTTAGAACCAAAACACAATTGCGTCATCATGTAGTCAAGGAAACCCCAATTGACATGATCATATGCTTTCTCCAAATATAACTTGCAAAGAATTCCTTGCCTACCAAGCCAATGACAGGAATCGACACACTAATAAGCAATCAATGCAATGTTAAGGATCTGCCACACCGAGATAAATGCACTTTGGTAGGGAGATATGACTTTACCAAGCACAGATCTGAGTCTTTGACTTAGCAATTTCACAAGGATCTTGTATAAGCTGCCAATCAGGCTGATAGGCTAGAAATCCCTCAAAGAAACTATATCATCTACCTTAGGAATCAAATCTACAAAGGATGAACCTAGCTCTAGCAAAAGACACCCAGATTTTATATATATATATATATATATATATATATATATATATATATATATATATATATATATATATTAGTGTTTTAAATAGCGGTAGCGTGATGCATAGCGCTCAGTCCTCTATAGCGTGTAGCATAAATATGTAGCGTATAGCGTTAAGCTACACGATACTTCTATTTTTTAATTTAAAAATATGATAAATAGTGAAAAAGAAAAGGAAAAAATATAAAAATGTCCAAAAGATGATTCATTTTATCAATTATAAGCATGTTCAAAAAAGTTATTAGTTATCATTTATTAAAAGTCAATCCACATATATAAGCCAAATCAAATAATTATCACATCAACAACTTTCTAAGCAAACCACTTTAAATAATAATGACTAATTGAAACCACAAGTCACAATTATGAAAAGAAATAAAAATCTCATAGGTTAAAAGTATCAAGTACAATAAAAGTGTCACATTCCTCAACATTAGAAACAAAGAAAACGTGAAAAAATAATACAAAACTAAAATAGTAAAAAAATACATTGTAGCTTACGCTACGTAGCTGTAGCGTATGCTACACGGCATTTACGCTATTTGGGACGCTACGTAGTGTACGCTACGGGAGCTATTTGAAACACTGATGTGTGTGTGTGTGTGTGTGTATATTCAGCAATATAACCAAAAATATCCGTTTTAACCATATCCCAAAATGATAGAAAAAAGGCTAGTGGAAAGTCATCAGGTCTAGGAACCTTGTCACATTCCAGACCGAAAACAACCTCCTTAATTTCTTCCTCCAAAGGAGGTTTTCAAGAGACTCAACCTCCTCTAGAGAAAGACAGTCAAAGGCCAAATGCTGAGGGATGGTCTAGATTGGACTTCCTTAGTAACTTAGAAAAAAAAAAAAAATCCATAGCAACTCTAGAAATAAAGGATGTGTCTTCCAGTCTGGTTCCATCCACCATCAGAGAGGAAATGTAGTTAGCACGAGCTTGAGCACTAGCAATTCCAAGAAAATATTTAGTATTTTTATATCTCTCTTTAAGCCATATAGCCCGTGAGTGTTGGCACCATTTGATTTCCTGCTCCTTTAGTCTCAATAAGTATTCAGAAGAAAGCTTATCTTTGAAGGCTTTATCTTCTACAAACAAGGGATTGCTTTCCTCCATGACATCTGGCACCCACAACTCACAAAAGATAGAGTCGAGTTAATGCCTCTCTTTACCCAAAAATCTCTTTCTCCCAGCCTTTAAGCTTCGCCTTTAGACTCTATCCTCATTTCTATTCATCATTGTGTCTGAGGCTCTTAGCAGAATGATCTCCAGAGGCTAGGAGGCTATATCATGGTTTTACAGTGGACACTTTCCAGCAAGGTATAACCCATCTTCAGTTTGTTGATGATACACTTCTATTATGTGAACCCTCTTATTCATTTGTTGATTGCTTAGCTATGATGGTTTGATGGTTTGAGATGGTGTCAGGGCTAAGACTAATTCTTCACAATTCATCTCGATAAGCCTGAGGTGGCTTTGCTTGCCACTACTTTTCGCTATCAAGTGGGAACCCCCCTTCACCTACTTGGGTCTCCCACTTTGTATTGGCAAACCTACCCTACATCTTTTGGGACTTGTCCTTGCGAAGATGGAGAGGAAACTTTTCCCGTGGGAACGTAACCTTCTTTCTTTGGGAGGGAGACTTTCTCTCATTAAAGATTAACCTCCCTATTTATTTTTTGTCTTTATTTCGTTGTCCTATTTGGTGGTGTCCAAGATCAACAGGTTGCAAAGGAATTTCCTATGGCAAGGGGGTTCCTTCTGCAGAAAGTTTCCTCTAGTAAGGTAGGACGAGGTCTGTAAGACTATCTAGGAAGGCGATGCAGGTACAAAGCTTCCAGATTTAGTTAATTGTGCCCTTTTTGGTAAGTGGACTTAGCAGTTTGCTTCGAGAGAGGAAGCCCTGTGGAAATATGTTATTGGGGCCTAATATGGTGTTGATCAAGGTGGTTGGAGATCCAAAAATTCCTCCGTGTGTAGGATGTCTACTTTTTGGAAAGAGCTTCCTTTCCATCCTTAGCTCGTATCTCTTCCTCCCTTTAGGCTTCTGTGGTTGAGTGCTTCTCCTCTACCAGCTCGAGCAGAGCTTGGTCCCCTTCATTTTATAGGAATTTCAGAGACAATGAAATAAAGGACCTGATTTCCCTATTTTCTCAGTTGGAAGAATTTGTTGTTAACCCAAAGGCTGAAGGTTCCATTGTGGCCCCCTACCAAGTCTAAGGTGTTCTTCATTAAGACCTTCTACATCATCCTGGCCTCCCTTGAAGCTCCCCCCATTCCTAGTTATGCTACTTTGGTCTAATCCTATGGAGCTCCACCGAAAGTTGTTGCATTTCTTTGGTTAGTTGCAAGAAACCATGTCCTAGCCATCGATAATCTCCAAAAGAGAGGCCTCTTTGTTCTGAATGTTTGCTCCCTTTGTATGTCAGATGCGGACTCTGTCGATCATATCTTCATCCACTGCCCTTTCTCCTCTCTCAGCTGGAATGGCATCCTCCAGCAAGCTAATGTGGCTCGAGCAATGTCGGCTCGCATTCACAACCACCTTCGCTCTTGGGAAGTCAAGGAGGAGGGAAGCTAGGAAAAAAGAGATGGAAAATCATTTTTTTGGTTGTGTATTAAGCCCTTTGGCTAGAAGGGAGTAGTAGATGTTTTGAGGATAGATCCACTCCTCCTAGTGAGGTCCTTTGTAAATCGTTTCAGTGGATTAAGGAGTGGGATCCTTGACTTTGTTTGGGGTTGAGCTTTGAGCCCTGAGTTTTCTGTTGTGGGGTTTTGAGTTCTAGGAACTCGTTTGTTGTTCCGGGTTTTCGTTTCTTGTTTTTCCTTCTTTCTTTTGCTCTGTTTCTTTGTTAACATAATCTCATCATTCAAAAAAAAAAAAGCTTCCCCTTTAGCAGATTTAATTTCTAACAGTCTGAAGCCCAAGCAACCTTAAACATTAAAAGAAGACCACCAAGAGACCAGATCATGGAAGCCTTCCACCTTGAGCCAATCTCAATTGAGTGCCCCAATTGATTACATCTAATTCAAGAAGAAGAGGGTAGTGATATGAGATTGGTTTGGGAAGACCCGTCTATCGAGCCATGGGAAATTTACCCACCTAGTCTGGAGAGACCAAAAATCTATCGATTCTGGACATGGCTGGATTAGCTTGCCCACTCAACCAGGTATATTTAATGCCACCAAGGGAGGGGGGCACCATGACATGCTTAAGGACACAATCTGAAAAAGCTTTCATACTACCCGTAACAGAAACCCCTTTATATTTTTCACAGATAAATCTAATAACATTAAAATCGCCCCCATTGCACCACGGAAGCTGCCCTTTGCTACCCACATCAAATGACTCATCCCAAAAAGCAGGACAGAATGCCAGGCGATTCAGCCTATAGACTCCGGAGAAGACCCACCTGAACCCAATCTCAACTTCTCAGAAGACCGCCCAGATCGAGTAGGCCCTCGAACTAGACTCTTCTTTTACACTAACCTTAAAATCCCACATAATTAAAATACCTGCTAAGGAACCAATAGAATTCAAAACCACCCTGTCAACCCCTTTTACCCCAGACAAACTCCACCAACTTGGGAGCCAATGGATTGGATTTTCATTTCTTGAGCAATAAGACGAGCTTTCGAACATTTGCAGACATCCTTGACTATAGAGCATTTATAGGGACACCCTAGCCCCCTCACGTTCCAGCTAAGAATCTGCATTGGCCACTACCCTAGCCCCTCTCCCTTTCCTACTATTTCTAGGTAAAGCCTCAAGCATACCCTTGTGGACAACCCCCAAATTAGCCAGTTCCCTAATACCCTTAACCATTCCCAAGGAGTTCCTAAGGGGGCCCAGGGGAGACACAAGATACAGGCCTTTTTCTTTGATCATCTTGAACAGTTCAAAATAGTCTTCGTCATGAATCATGATCTCTGAATACCACCCCCAAAAGACACCCAAACGTGGCATACAGCATCCCAAATCCACTTCTTTCTTTTGATTGTGGCAACCAGGGTAGCCAATTCCCCCCGAGATAATGCATGAAGACTTCTAGGGCCAATGGTTGTTTGAAGAGGGGAAATAACCAAGGCCTCATCGATAAGCTCATTGTTAACCACCAAGGAGATAAGAAAGGCATCCCCACCAGCGGCATCAAAGAGAGGAATTGGCATTTGGCTCTTAAAAAGCATTTTCATCTTTTCGCCCATATAAAGATTTTCTCTCGTTTTAAGCCTATATAAGGCTTATGCTTGGACATGTAAAGGCATTTTGCATTAGGGATAAAAACAATGCTTTTGAGTTGGCACTATTTGCTTGGAAGAAGAGAAGCAACGGGACTTTGTCTTCTCTAGTTCTTGACTAGAGGATCGTGGGTTCTCCCCAACAATTTTCTTCTTCTTTTTTTATCCATTTCATCCTCTGCTTGCATCAAAATAGTGTTTGATTAAGAGCAGATTAGTAATTTTAGTATGTGTTAAGCTATTTATAGCCCTTGTTGGGTGTGTAACTATCTTGTAATTGAATGGAAATTTCTCTTCTTCTCTTCATTGATATTTTTCCCTTTTATTTGTTGCTTTACGCTGGCATGTATTGCCATTGAATCCTAGCACATGATGCTAAGTGTCTTCATTGTGATGCATTCAGGAGCTCCCGAATGCTTCACAACTGATATCAGAAAAAGAGCCCCATAAGGGAGGAGGCAAGGGCTACCTGTCAGAGTAGCTATCCAAGTATGATTCCCCAAGCATGCCAATGCCGCACACATCTGTGAGATCCAGGTCATTCATCAGGTTGTCCCCACTCAATATGCAACAAAGTCCAAAAAAATCAGCTGGTCCAGACATTACGCAGGCAACACAGTATGACGCTTCCATCAAACCGTTTCAACCTTCCATCTTGTCCATTCACCGGTAGAATGCCCAAATAAAGGGACTAGCCAGATTTTTTGGGCCACAGCACATGCAAGGTGGGCCCCGACACATGAACAACTGGATCCTGCACACGCGTGCCACATCAACACATCTGGCAAGACTAGGATTTGCCATATTTCTCCACCCACCGCCGTAAGGACCAAAAACCCATGTCAACCCATGTCTTTACTTCGAAGCAAAATTTCTAGGGCTAGGGTTTCACAAAGTAGAAACTAATACAAAAAAAAAAAAAAAAAAATGAAAAGTGTAAAAAGAAAAAACATTAGGCACAAAGCGTACATGCATTGATTCGGAAGAATAAATTGATCGATGCAGATGCCGATTTACGGAGAGATAGAGAGAGAGAGAGAGAGAGAGAGAGAGAGAGTCATTTCAGATCAGGTATGTCTATGGAGAAAATGGAATTGATGCAGTGAAAGACAGATGCAGAAACAAATGCGATTTGTTTAAATCAGAGATGGAAAAATCACCTGTCTGGATCGAGCTAAGAGACGAGTAGCGAACGCCATTCTCTTCTTGGAATTCTCCTTTGGATCAGCTTCTCTTCGTCTTCTATCTGCAGTGCAGACACCTCCGCCCTAAATAGGAACCGGTCTCAGTGAAAATTTACTGAAATAACCTTGTGCCCGGGAACGGCTGCGTGCGACGCTTGATTTGGAAGCCCTTGGACGCAGCTTCCATGGATCACTGACTGTGGGGACTACCGTGATGTATATGCATTACATCCACGCCGTCCATCCGTTTTTACAGCTCATTTTAGATTATAATCCAAAAAATTAGATATATCTAAATCTCAGGTGGACCACACCACAGGAAACAGTGGTGATTGAATATCCACCGTTAAAAACTCCTCGGGACCTACCGAATTGTTTATTTGCCAACCACCTTGCTTGACAATGTCAGCAAGTCTTGGATGAGTGGATCGTACAGATATCAGCTTGACCGAAAACTTTTCTAACCCACGGGAAGTATGTAGCAGACAATCACCACCGTTTCTTATAGTATTGTCCACATGCAATTTGAAAATGCTTCATTTTTTTTTATCCTGCCCAAGGCACATATATCAAGGTGGGCCACAGTCTGGGATGCACCCAAGTGGCATCCCCTTATAACACGTGTCATATTTCTACTTCCATGTCATATATAATGGGAGCCAATGACATTTTTACCCATAGAGCATAGCCTTTTTAGTTGTCCATGACAATAGAGTGTCAATCGGGTAGCACCAAATAAATTATTTTTTTTTCTTACAGCAGTAAATAAGTGACTTATTGCATATAAGTAAGCTTGATTTATGATTAACTATAAGTAACTTTTTATTTTAAAGTATATAACTACTTCAGTTAAGCTTTTCGTAGCTCTTTTATTTTTCATAAGTTGCTGAGAAGAGGTGCAGGAGAGACAAAGGAATGGAAACAACATACTTATCTTCTTAACGAGTAGAAAGGACCCTCAGTGGAAGGCTCATTCAAACTTTTTCTTATTTTGCGGCCCCCACAAGGTTTAAATCTACGTTTTGTTTGGGCTGATGTCCTAACATTAGGTACCCAATAGAGATCTTACAAGTTCCTTATGATGGGCCTTACATAGCCTTTGTTGGATGAGATTATCACGCAAGCTGCCTATGAAGGTAATGAGACACATGGGCTACTCATGGACAAAAAATTAGATTATCATCCAATGCATCCTTTATATTTTCATTCCTCTCACCAAGAGATTTAAAACTTATGTGGCCATGAAACGGGAAAAGCATAGACCCGGTTGATGGAACATGCTCTTTTTGTGCTTGCAGCAGCATATTCCTTTCAGCTACTCTACTTTTCATTCTCTTTCCTCATAAAGCATCTCTACCTTCATTTCTCTCTCCCTTCTTTTCTCCACCTGAGTTTTACATTAAAATTAAAATCGAGCCCAGTGTATAAGTTAATTCTCAAAATCATATTGGGTGAACCATTCATGGACATTTGTTTGTTGAAACAGGACCGTTAGATTTTTCAATTTAAACCATTCAATAAATGTCCACCCATCTGATATTTAGGTAATTGAATAGGTATAATTTTTGGCTCATTATACACTGGGACCCATAAATTGGAAAGTATAATTAATGGTCCAGATCATGTGTGGACCACTCTACATAGCCACCATACTTTACACTGAAATAATGTGATAACTGTAGGATTGGCAGTGATCTGCCTAACGTTAAAATGAAATTTAGTCAATGGTCCAGATTCAAGAAGAAATGTAGGTGAATAATTCCGGCTTCAGGATTGCATATACCTTCAACGGTGGTTCCCAGATTTTGTATTCTGGTATAAATATAATTCCACGTGTAGAATGTATGAGTGCATGAGTATGAACTATCTGCTCTTCCAGAGTAAGAAGAAGTATCTCTGAATTCTAACAAGCAGGTTGGGTCATTCGGGTTCCACGGCTAAACAAGTTGATGCAAGTTGCCCAATCTGGTGATTGTTTTGTGTGAAGGAAAAACAGGTGATGAGCTGATTGCATTATTCACCATCATCTGATCCAGTTGAAATAGAATATGGTAGAGTCATCTCTACACAGTACACTGGCATCAATCAGGACCATCCATCTAGTTAGTGGATAACAGATAGGTAACAGTTGAAAATACACATATATATGATGATCATAGTTATCTGATCAGTGGTCTTCGAAGCAACATTAGAAAACAAAAATAGTTAATAGCTAAGATTTATTACCAGAAAGTGAAGGGGTAAATAAATAAAAACAGACAGAACTGCCTGATGGTGTGAATTTCGAAAGATGGGTACTTGGTGGCCAATCTCAATCATGGATTTGAGTACCAATTTCTCAGTGCAACTCGCTTGTGGACTGAAACCAGTATGAGTCGCCCAAACTCAGTCTGACTTAGTCCCGTTTTGGCGTAGTGACTCGTGTCATTTCATACTGAAACGTATATGACTCATCACCATCATCATCTTAGCCTCAACGTAATCAATTGGGGTCAGCTTCGTAAATCTTGTTCCATTGGATAAGATTATAATGGCATGGGCCTTATGCAACCCTTGTCCTTTATCCAGGCCGAGGACAGGCACTGAAAACACAAAACTCTTACAAACACAATGTAATAGACTATTACATAACTTGATCACAATTAAGGCCTGTTTGCATTGCCAATTACATCTTTAATGTACTATAAAAGTGCTATTATTGGGATTTTACAATCATTGTTTAAATACACCATTTTACAGTCAAATGCTAACGCATTATGAAACCAGTAAAGGAATTTGTAATCATTACAGTTTTAACACTGGATTGTGGTGGAAACCTCTTATACAAATACATACACCAATGAATTTTTCTCCATGATTTGACATTGAAGTAATGGAAAAGTATTGTGATTATGATTTCACTAGGATAAACCTGTCAAATGTTATGTTTTAGGAGAGAGGTAAAGAAATTTGTAATCATTACATATATACAATACATTACTTATGTAATTAGCAATGCAAACAGGCCTGCTATCTAATCATCTATTACATAGGCTGATTACAGTCACTGTGTTACCCAAACCGATTCGGCTCAAAGATAATTAAAATCATGGTCTCAATTGGTACATCAACCTGCCACATGTACCGTGGAGACAGGGATCTGCAGTAGTTATACTGGCGCCACCGCATCATATCCCCATCTATAGTGGTCTGCACAAAAGATGAATAAAACAGATCCTAGATAAAGAATATGGACATATTTTATTAGAAATGCATGAACAATGCATTCATTTGCAATTGCAAGAGCATTCTGCCAACAAATTCAAACAGCGGATCTGAAACGTGACTGAAAGGAAGCTTATGCACAATCACCTGTTAGTCAGCTGTAAGAAGTGCAGAAATTCTCTTTTACAAAAGCAAATACAGGTACTCAAATGAATGAAACAGCTCTCTACAACTTCAACTTTAGTTTACATTTTTGCATTCAAGGTTTTTCTCCCGCTTCAAAATAAATGAAATCAAGAATTTCGGATACTGAATAGTTTACGGTGTACTTTTCGTGGGCATGCTCGCTTCTATCTCTTCTATGACCTTGCATATGCATGAATAAGCATTCGACAAATACCCACATCTTGTAAGAGTCTGCATTCAACTCATCATCATTATCATCTAAGCCTAATTCCAATTAATTAGGGTTGGTTGCATGAATCCTTTTCCGCCATTCCACTCTACCAAGGGCCATAGCTTCAGTTAGACCAGAGTCTGCATTCAACAAATCCTTTATTTTCCATTTCATTCATGAATCATTCATATGCTTATGTTGTGCTTTGCCAGAACAACGAATACCACCTCAACATTGCAATTCTCACATCCCATCTTCCGGGACATGTATCAGAACAACCTCAACCCACTTGACAACAACAGCGTGTGCATTTGAAAAAGACATTAATATGCAGACTTCCTTTCGATGAGCGAGCGAGGATCAAACCCATGGCACGAACACTGAATTGCAAAAGTTACAACCTGGGGTTGATTTGAATGCACTATTGAATTGAATTGTAATAACTTGTCTAATAAAGCTGAATTAACCAAGCTGCGATTCCCTTCCTCAGCAACCATGCTGAGAGATTCAAGCTCAAATTTACAATCCAAGTTATTTTTGGGAGGGGATGTTGTTCATTTCCACCTGTGAAACTATCCGCGATTCAATTCACTTGCCTCAACTGAAACAACCGTCTCGATCTGGCTACGACCAGGCTCCTTGTCTATACCTCGGCTCCTCTGTTCCTCTCTCAGTCTGTGCACCTCATCCCACATCCCAGATGATGCATAAACATTTGAAAGTGCAATATAAGTTTCAGAGACTTGTTGCTTTCTTTCCAGCATCTTTTTAGCCACCTGGCTCCCCATCTTCACATCACCATGCAACTGGCATCCTCCGAGCAACGCCCCCAGAACAGCCCCGTCATTACCATCATCACCACTGCCGTCATTGTCAACACACATGATTCCTTCGATCAAACTCCATGCTTCGGTGAGCTTCCCTGCTCGTCCCAAGAGATCCACCATGCATGCATAGTGTTCAGACCGTTGAATGATTCCATACTTCTCCCTCATCAACTTGAAGTAACGCATCCCTTCCTCCACCAAACCACAATGGCTACAAGCGCTCAAAACAACAACGAATGTAACTTCATTTGGTTCCAACCCCGAATTGAGCATTTGTTGGAAAACCTCAAGGGCTTGAGAACCGCATCCATGAATAGCATGGCCCATGATCATCGACGTCCATGAAACCACGTTCCTCTCCCCCATCCGATCAAAGACTCTCCATGCATAATTTAAATTGCCAGATTTTGAGTACATGTCGATGAGAGCTGTTTCTAGTTCCACACTGTTGGTGTCTGAGGTAATGACAGTTCGAACTGATTGAGCATGGATTTGCTTGCCCAAATCTAATGCTGTTAAGAGACTGCATGCATTGAGAGCTGCCGAGAAAGTGAAACAGTTTCCTCTAGTTGACCCATCTTCATGGTACATCTTCACAAGTAATCTTATACTTTCATTAGGCAATCTGTAACGAACATATCCAGAAATCATTGACGTCCATGAGATTACATTTCTCTCAGGCATTGCATCAAAGCAACGAACTGCATTTTCAATCAAACCATTGTGAATGTACCCTGCCATCATTGCATTCCAATGCGTTACATGTTGGATAGGCAAATAATCGAAAACACGTTGAGCTTCTTCGATACTACAGCACTTGGCGTACATGTCGATCAAAGCAGTTCTTATCGCGACAGCTGCTTCATCATCCCAGTGGCAATTGTAGTAATTAGTGGACAGGACAATAAGACCATGGATTTGCCTTCCAATTCTAAGCAATGAGAGGTTCGCACAGGCTGTTAGAACAGGAATGACAATACTGCAATCCATCAAAATGATTTCAACAAAATCGTAACCAATACTCTTGATTGCATTTTGGTATCTCCCATTGAAGACGTACCCTTTAACCTTTATGAGTTTCAACATAGCACTCTCTTCTCTTCCCTTCAATGCACTCTCAGCGCACTCTACTTCTCTGCATCTAAAATACAAATTCGCAGCCGCATTTGCAGTCGCGGGGTCTGACAAAAACCCACTGCACATAGCATACGCATAGATTTGCTTACCCAATGCCAAATCACTAATCCCAGCACAAGCACTTAATGCAGTTACAACAGAAAATTCATCCGGCGCTTCACATTCATCGCATTTCATCCTATGAAAGAGCTCCAACGCACAAATCCACATCCCATTGTTTGCGTACCCTGCAATCATTGTGTTCCAAGAGATTACATTCCTTTGAGGCATTTCATCGAACACCCTGACTGAGAATTCGATAGCACAACATTTCGCGTACATGTTTAGGATAGAGGTGTCAACAACAACATTGGGACTAAACCCATGTTTTATTACGCAGGCGTGGACCGTTTTGCCGAGGTGGAGATCTGGTACTAAACCGCAGGCGCGGGCAGCGGTGGCGAAGATGAAATGGTTGGGTTTGGTTTGGGTTTGGATGTGCATTTGGGAGAATAGATGGAGGGCTTGGGTTGGGTGGCCGGCTTGGGCGTAGGCTGAAATGAGGGAGGTCCATACGACAGTGTCTTTGAAGGGGATTTCGTCGAACAGTTGGTGGGCGTTGGCGAGTGATTTTGGAGAGTAGGCAACGTAGTCTTTGAGGAGTCTAGTAGCTATTACTGTGTCGGTGTGGAGGCCAAGCTTGATGAGGCGAGCGTGGGATTTCATTCATACTCGAGGTGAGATTTTGAATTCTCATAAGCGCTTTTTTTTCTCTGGAGGACTCCCGCGAAGAGATGGATACGTGCGAGTGTGGAACGCCTGTCCAATTTCAGGGCAGCAATCAGCGGGCGCGGATTAGGTGTTACCGGTAAACAGTTTAATGGGTGTTACGCTTACCGTAGGTCCCATCTTTATGATATTTTTTTGTATATCTACTCCGTCCATTCGTTTTTTCAGACCATTTTACAATGTAATCCTAAATATTATCTATATATAAATCTCAGGTGGACTACACCACAACAAACAGTGATGATTGAATAGTCGCCACTAAAAACTTCTCAAGGCCCACTGTATGCAGATTCGTAACATTTATTTCATATCCAACCCGTTGATAAGGTAAACCATAACTGGATTAAGGTTAAATACAAAAATTAGATTCAGCCAAAACTTTTATGACCCACAGAAAGCTTTTAATGACCATTTCTCACTTTTTCCAGTTGTGTGGTTCACAAGATATTTTGATCTGCCTTAATTTTTGGAATAAGATCTTTAAATGAGCTGAACAAACGGATGGACGTCGTGGATATGAGACAAATTGATCCTCGAGTTAGGTGTTATTCTGGTAACAACAGGAGATTTTTCTCACCGTAAATCTCACGTTTCAACTCCGAACTTTTCCCCCAAGCTTTACTTTTTAAGATTCTACCATTGCTTTCCTGTGAATGAAAATATACCCACAATAGAAGCTCCTTGTTGTAATCTTGGCTCTTCTCTTATTACACAAAAACTCATTTTTTACAAAAAAATAAAAAAATAAAAAAATCATATTTTAAAATCTCCTCCTTTTTATATAATAATACTTTTATCTAAAATTTATTTTTTAAAATCTTCTATTTTCTTCATACAATAGTACTCGTCTACTTAAAATTCATTTTCTAAAATCTTTTATCTTCTTCATTTAAGAATATTCTTTTACTAAACCATTACTTCTTTTTCTTTGTCTCAGTTTATCAAGAAATGATAAAAATAGTGCTTCCATTAAAGAAAGCACGCACTACAAGCATATTTAAACAAATTGTCATATATCCTAAACCAAAAAAAAATCTTGTGAGCCATAGAAGTTTTGAATCAAGTTTGTATTTGTGTTTTTCGTTCATCCATGTTTACATGATCCTATGAACAAGTTGGATGATTGTAGACACCCTACCCAAGTTAAATCTTGAGAAGGTTAAAACTGTCCGAGAACCATGATCATACCTTAAACCAAACCCTAATCTCAGCCTAAACCGAACCCTAACCCAGAGTTCCCAAACGCTCAATCCGCAACCTGAAACTCTGATCCAAATCGTTCAGCACGCACATAATCCCGCTTAAACCCTATACCATGATCAGATTCCCTTTACCCAAGCCGAAACCCACTTTTCTGAGCTGAAAAACCCGAAAGGAGACATCTCGACGAACCCGCACGCTGTACAAAGCTCGCACGCACAAAACCGGCCTGAACTGAGCCTGGGCGGCAGTTGCGGTACTTCGACTGCCGCCCGCGTGCAGACAGCTGTCCCAGCGTCCAAAAGTCAACTTTTCTTCAAAATTACCCTTCCAAACTCCATTATTTATCTTTTTACCGCCCCCCATGACAAATGAGAGAGTGTCATGTGGCATTCCTCTCTCCACAACCAACCATTACTTGCCACCTCACCTTTCACCCCTCTCAAACCCAAAATTTACAGCAATATCATTAAAGAAGGCTATAAATAGCCCTCTCCTCTTCACATTAAAAAAGAGAGATCTTCTCATCCAAGGGAGAGAAAGTGAGAGGGAGAGAGTGAGGAATAGAGTGAAGGAAAGGAAAGGAGCTCCCAAGCCTTCAAAGATCTGATCTTTTCAGCCACCCCTTTAACCTTCCTCTCAACCTTTTCAACCCATAAGCCTAGCCCAGATCGGATCATGGTCCAGTTTATGTTTTAAACTACTCAAGATCAAGCCAAAGAAACACTCATTTTTACATACAAGCATTCATCATGACACTTATTCCTTTCTCAACCACCCTGCTTCTCTAGATCTCTAGTGAACATATGCTCCGTGGCTTGCCGTATATCGAATCCTATCACATCAGAAATTCTTAGTGACCTAGTCCATTTGTTTTAGTCTTTACATAAGCATCATAACATCCGTCTGTTAGACACACCATTGGATGTATGCTCAGTAGCTTGCCAAAATCTCGGATCTTATCATATCAGAAATCCATGTGTGTGTTTAGTCCTATCCCGACCACATCCGTCTTCCCCTTGAGATTAGTTTACCACACAAAGTAGAGACCATACATAGGTATGGGCAGAGAGGGTGCCTAATACCTTCCCTCTTTGTAACTGAGATCCCTTACCCGGAATCCCGGATCGCAGACCGAGAGTTAATTTAAGGTAGGGAAGTCTTCGGATTTTCCTCACCTTACGTATTCCGTGGTTCTAGCCGACCATAGGATTTCGAGATTTTTTTGGCTAGTGGCCCGTCACCCCATCACTAAAAACATAACATTTAAATCAGCGTGGGCACCAATTTTTCAGTGTCTACAATGACAAATAAACATCACTAGGGGCCTAGTCAGATTTCAACGGTGGAAATCATTATCCCCACTATGTCTTGCGGTATGATTCACTTGATCTTTGGATATGCTTCAATTTTGGGCTCAGTCAATTTCATGTTATACTTGGTCATGATTTCATGCGGGGCTCGGTCAGTTTCATGTTAGGCTCGGTCCTGATTTCATACGAGGCTCGATCAATTTCATGTTAGGCTCGGTCATGATTTCATGTGAGGCTCGATAAATTTCATGTGAGGCTGGGTCATTTTCATGTGAGGCTTGGTCAGTTTCACGAGGTGGGCTTGGTCAGTTTCACGAGGTGCTTAGTCAGTTTCATGAAGTGCTCGGTCAAGTTTGAGTTGAGAAGAATGACGGGGCATCCCGATCTTGTTTTGACTAATGAGACTCGTTACCGAAGCGATGTCACCAAGTTATGTGGGTCCCACCATGATGTATGTTTTGTATCCCCAACGTTCATCCATTGGGAGAGATCATTTTAGGGCATAAGCTAAAGAATAAGTCAGATTCATTAAAATCCTCCTAAGGCCACTGTAATGTTTATTTGACATCCAATTTAATGATTAGGTCATATCGACCCAAATGAAGGGAAAAAACAAATATCAAATTGATCCAAAACTTTTATAGCCCCAAAAAAGTTTTTAATGGTCGACGTTCATTCGACATTGTTTCTTGTAATGTGGTCCACTTGAGATTAGGATATACCTTATTTTTGGTCTCATACCATAAAATGATTTAGAAAAATATATGAACGACGTGGATGAAACACATACATCATGGTGGAGCCCACAAAGCATTGACCACCAGCCATTAGATGGTGGTAGGGGGAGTAGCCAATCTATTTCGAGTTGGATGGGCAGCAAGATGGGGTTGGGCGGGTCAGGTTGGACGGGCAAGTTGGAAGGGTATTTTCATCCGCCCATGCTATATCCGTATAGTAATGGTTTAATTGCGGAAAGTAAAGTTTGAGTGGTTCTAATAAGCCGGTGGGTAAAAGGTGAGATATATGATGGGAAAAATATCATGAATCCGCTACCACAAGCAGTGGAGGTTTCTTGACCCTCAGGTACCAAGCTCTGCACTGGTCCATACTGGTCGAAGATGTGTGGGCCATTATAATGGATGTGCTTTATCCACGCCGTCTATCAATTTTAATATCTCATTTTAGGGCATCATCCAAAAAATAAGATAAATCCAAAGATCAAATTGACCACACCACAGGAAACCGTGGGAATTCGATGCCTACCATTGAAAACTTCTTGTTTTGGATCAGGTTGATTTATATGTTTTCCTTTGGTCAAAGTTTATGTCGCTTTGTAAATAAACTGCAAATAAACATGATGGTGGGCTTTAGAAAGTTTCAACGGAGGCATCACTATCTTCATGGCTTGCGAGTACTGTAGTCCACTTGAGATATAGATCCGTCTTACTTAATGGGCTTTAAACGAGCTTACAAAATGAAGGGATGGCTCGAAGAAACTGCATACATTATAGTGGAGCCCATGATCTTTTTCAATACAGAGCTTGATATTGGAGGGGTTGTTACCGAATCTAACTGACGTCCACTCTCAATGAACTACCTCTGCCAAGGAACTATTGAGGATAATGTGGAGAGATGCCAACATGAGAGTTATATATATATATATATATATATATATATATATATATATATATATATATATATATAAACTCGCAGATGCATATAGAGAGAAATCAAACAAAGTAATCACAATTGCACAAGCTAACCTAAAAAATTAAAAATTACACAAGTAATTCCAACAGAAAACACTTTAAATTTATGTGGAAAAATGCTTTGTAGGAAAAAAATCACGGCACAAAGTAATAATGTACTATAAATAACAAAGTTACAACAGATGAAATATTACTAATTCGAAGCCCCAAGTGAAAAATTCTAGCTTTTTCTCTCTCTAAAATCCTCTTAAACTCTTAAACATGTCTAGCCCTCGCTATAATCCCAATTACACCCATACATATAAGTAAAAATAAAAATAGAAACAAATCGCGTAAAACTACACAATTTGTCGACTTGTCAATTTGACCAATTGAGATGCTTCAATCGATCAGGTCAACCTGTCAAAAACTCCAAAAATTGTCTAGATAGTTTTGTCAAAAATATCCTTTGACCTGTTGACTAGACTGTCGACCGGTTGATGACCCTTGTTTCAGCATAGATTTGAGACATCCGATTTTCAATAATCTCCACCATGACTCGAATCTTTATGCTACAATAAGCCATGCTCGATCCTCCATCTCTACGTCATCTGTATCATAGCTCAACAATCATCGCTTCTTATGCACAGTATGTCTTCACTATATCTTTATCAGTGTTAAGATGTAATCCTACGTACCTCGAATATATCAAAGTGGTCATTTTATTGCCTCTCAGTGTTCCTTGCCGAGGTTAGACATGTATCTGCTAACAACACCCACCGCATCTGAAATATCTGGTCTCGTACAAACTATGTCATACATCAAGCTGTCAACCACACTCAAATAAGTCACACGAGACAACTTATTTTCCTTCATCCGTTTCAGAACACTACTAGGAAGAAAGTCGGAAATGAGTCATGTGAGGAATGCTGACTGGGTTTGCCTTGTCCATCATATACTTCACAAATACCTTCTTAAGGTATTCAGCCTAAGATAAGCATAGCATGCTCCTCTTCCCATCTTTATGTATTTCAATGCCGAGAACCCCTTTTGCAGCCCCCAGATCTTTCATCTCAAATAACCTTGATAGCTGAGCTTTCAATATGTCAATCTCAAACATGTTATGACTATCGATAAGCATGACTTCAATATACAATATCAAGAAAATGAACTTCTCATCACTTAATACCTTGAAATAGACACAATGATCATACTTACACCTTATAAACCTCTTATTCATCATAAAAGAATCAAATTTTCTGTACCCCTATTTAGGCAACTATTTCGGGTCATATAACGACCTCTTTAACTTATAAATATTGTTCTCTGCCCTTTGTATTTCAAATACTTCTGGTTGTTTCATGTAAATCTACTCTTCTATTTCTTCATATAGAAAAGCAGTCTTCACATCTATCTATTACAAGTTGAGATTATATTAGACAACTAATGACAATACGAATTTGATAAATACATACTTCAACATAGGTGTGAATATCTTAGTGAAGTTGACACCTTCTCTTTGAGCATATTCGTTCGCTACTAATCTTACCTTTGTATATATCATGTTTTTTTTTTCTTCTGAAAGTCCACTTACACCGGATCGCTCTACGGACGACAGGAAGCTATATTAGCTCCTACATCTCATTCTCGTAAAAGGAGCACATCTCATCGTGCATCGCCACTTTTCATTTTTCAGTATTTACGTCATCAAGTGCCTCCTGAAAAATGGACGAATCCTCATTATCCATAATGAAAGAAAATGCAACATTCAAGTCGTCCTTGTATCTCGCCAAAAACCTACGATTCCTTGGTGGATTCTTTCTCAAGGGTGGTTATTCCACCTACTCTTGTACCTTTGTTTGTGTCTCAGTATCAGCCCGTGTATCATCTTTGTTTATCTGAATGTCCACATCTAACTTCTCCTCTTCCTTGTGCCCATCCTTATGAAACAAGGATCCCTTGTTGAAATTAACGTCACAATTAAAGATTTTCAGCTTATCTTTCTCAACTGACGGTGCGTGAGAGTAAGCCTCACGACCAAATATTCACAGTCTCAAGTAGTTTACTTATTGACCACTTTACATTTCCTCTAAAATTTTATAATCAATGGTCGTAGAAGGGGACCGATTCACTAAGTAACAAGTCATGTTAACAGTCTCAATTTACATTTCTTTTCCCAACCTGACATTACTTAAGATGCCTCAGGCTCTATCCAAGAGTCTGATTCATCCACCCAATCACATCATTCTACTCTGGTGTGTGGCACACTATGTTATGCCTCATAATCCATTCATTTTTACAAAACCAATTGAATTCCCCATAAGTGATTTTTCCGCTGTTATGTGTCTTTGACACTTTCATCTTTCACCCTGATAATTTTTCCACCATCATCTTTCACTATTTAAAGTTGGTGAAAACTTCGGATTTATTTTTCAAAAAATAAATCCACAACTTTCTGGAATAGTCGTCGATAAACGTAACGAACCATGACAATCCTCCACCAAAAGCTATGAGCGATGACCACCATACATCAAGGTGCACATAATCCAGAACCTCCTTCCAAACATGTTTACCAAAATTAAAAATAACATCGATTGTTTACCAAATATACAATGCTCGTATATACTAAAATCAATGCTTTTGAAATTTGGGATCAAACAATCATTAGAAAGTACTTTCATGCCCTGCTCACTCATGTAGCCAAGGCGTAGATGTCACATACGCACAAACGTGGAATCCGTTACAGACATTACAACTCTATCCGATAAAGTGCTCCCGATCAACCTCTAAAGGTTACCATTTTGTTGTGCTTTCATGATAACGAGTGGCCCCTTTGAAACATTAAGGACACGATCAAACTCAATAATTTGCACCCAAGTACCTCGAGTGAGCTCAGAGATACGCTTCATGTCATCAAACATTTTGATGCTCACCGATCCAACACCAACCACGTTACAGGCATTATCATTGCCTATAAATACCTAGCCACCACTGTACTCACTATAATTGGTGAACCAACTCCTATAATGGGTCATGTGATACAAAGCCTTCATATCCAAAATTCACTTATCGTCGAAATACTCAGATTTTGATGCGGTTAACACGTCACTAGGACTCACCTCTTCATTAGTGTAACATCCCGAAAATCGAAGGTCGAACATAAACTCCACTACCGAGTTCCAAAACATCACTTATGCAGCATTTTTTATGATGGATGAATGTTATCAGCATTAGGACATAAAACATGACGTACATTAAACCAAAACAACATATCATACTCCAGAGACAGTTAAATTTTTCAAGCGGAAGACTATGATAAATATAGAAAATGTATAATTGATTTTAAGTCTCCAGAGTGTGATCATGTTACCAGGTTAACTAAATACATGTATACTCTAAAATGGAAAGAAAAGAATATATATGAGTGTTTAAATAAAAAGAAAAAATACCAAGTGTATTGGCATTTAATCAGTAACCCTGTAAACCCGTCGATCAGAACCTGCATATAGGAGAAATCCTCTTCAACATCATCAAGAAAGACCGACTCTGCCTCGCAAGCATCCTCGTCATCTGAAACTAAAACAGGGACTGGTTGGTGTGGCCAACACCGTCCCATAATGTGAGAATGAGTGATCAACTCAGTGGAAGCTATATACAGCAAAGGTTAACATGTTATCAATTCAATCAAGCAGTAATGATAAGACAATATAATTAATCAAGTCTTAGATCTCTTGTTAATGCAAGGATGACATAAAGAATGATGCGTGCCCTCACCACAATCCCCTCTGCGACATCATCTAACGATCGCGACATGACTCACTTCCTCAGTGCTCTATCACCAACTCCGTTAGCACATGCAATGCGGTATTATGAATATGCTTACCAAGTTCTTATTAGTCCTTTTCATACAGCAGGATTGGAAAGCTAAGGTACCTCCCTTGTATCATTACCCAAACGGTGATCCATTCTCGGGTCGTTAGTCCAAGATAATCTCATAAGATGTTACGGTTCTAGGTCACTGCAAAGGCTGTCAGGGCTGTTACGCGCAATCGTTGCTCTTCTCCCTCATCCACTTATCAATACAGGCCTAGTTATATCTCACATACTGCAACAAGACTCGTCACCCTTATGCACTATCAGGATATACTTGAGGTCACTACAGAGGGCTCGTCACCAATCAATGTAGGCCGACAACTAGAATATAGTGTCTCATACCACCATAATCTGCTTACGTGTATAGGTGCTCACTGGTCACTACAAAGGGCTCGTCACCAATCAGAGTAGGCCGACCGCACGAATATAGTGTCCTATGCCACCATAATCAGCTCATGAGTCTTAGCGGATTGAGGTACCAAGGTTAGATAGGCTTTTCACTAGTAAGTTTGGTACCTTAGGTTCAAGCAGTGGCGACAAAACATGGTGAACAAACATCGGTCAATCGGGTTAGTTAATAAGCTCAACTAGGCCAAGTGCACGTTGAGTTGAACGGCATGGGATGCATAAGCACTCCGTGTGGCCTAACCACTGCGGAACATCCCAAGCACGACTCAGATTCGTTAAACTCATCCTACGTGGCGAACAACCTCAACCACCATTTGGAGTACGCTTACCGATTACCTGGACTGTAGTACAGCCTCATTCACATACAGATTCAATATCAGGCATATGAGATATATCCAATATAACTTGAATGTAAATACAGTACGTGGAGGAAATCATACACATCTTTCATATGTTATATCTAAGTTAATCAATCCATGAAGGAAATCATACACACATTCAACATGGATAATCTGCGTTACATGAGTCATGGAGGAAATCATACACTCAAATATTATGGTTGAAATCCATATCTCAACCATCTTAGCAATCACATTTTACTAATTACTAACTCATTTAGGCATTTAAACAAACACTCAAATTACACTATTCAACATACATCATGTATGTCGACGCCGATGCATATTAGGCAAGTCCTTTCACCAAGGAGTTGCTGCATACATATCAAGCATATAATAACGACAATTTATCATGGCAACCAAAACTACAGATTCCATACATATACAGGTATTCTAACATATTCATGAAATACGCTAATTACAATATAAAGAATACATATACGGAAATCAAAACGGATAGCGCATTTGGCATGTGTAACGACAAGCACAACATGAATAAATCATTATCTAATATTGAAGGTCTTGAAAACCATAACCTAAACGTATATGGTCCGCACCTTAAACTAGAAATTGTGAAATGTATATGATTCAAACGATAAGTCGTCGTTAACGGCGGATTGACAACCTAGAACATGAAATAGATTAGCTACATCATCACTTAAACTATACTAAGCCCTAAAACAGTTTAGGGTTAGGATTTCTTACCTAGGATTGGAGTCAGAAACGCCGGAATAGCAATACAGATAGGTGGATTAGGCACGTAGTAAAGCTGAGAAGAATCCCAGGAAACAGCACCAACTTCTCCCTCACTTCCTCTCTCTTTTCTCCCTCTTGGAAAGCTAGGGTTTGAAAATTCGTATGAGATTTAGAATGAGGGTTTTAAGCCCTATTTATAAGCCTAAACTTGACAAAAATAGACTTAAGGCCAAGGTATACTTAAGTTATAACCAAATTGGGTCTGTTCCGATCCAACAGAGCACTTCTGGAGGTCCTGTTACTAAATGCGGTCGGATTTAAGCTCTCTAATATCAGATCTAGGTCAAGCTAAGTTTTCATTCCGGTCGGATTTCCAAATCGACCGTGGTGGACCAGTTTCAGTTCAACGGTTACGGAAACTCGATCAGAGCTACAAGTACTATGACATGTAAGGGTCACCTATCCTAATCCGAGGGTGAATTGGGGTCGAATTCTATCGGTCAGAAGGCTTAAAAATAGCGTGCAAGTGGAACGTTCCAGATTACTTAAAAATAGAATTAATTTTCTAAAAATCTTCATTTTTCCACTCTTTTTACTCCGGGCTCAATAAAATGGTCTCAGGACATCGTTTGGGCTTGATTTTCTAGATGATTGACAAGCCCAACTAGCCGGTCGTAATGGTCTAAGTTCATAGCTATCGGACTCTCGATGCGCAGTTTAGAACCAATACAAAGTTACAAAGCATTTCCGAGAGCAACTGGGTTTAGAGTTGGATCGTAGATTTCAGGATAACGTAGCGTTAACAATTCTAGACGTTTTGGGTCTTACGGATCGTATTTAAAGTGGTTGGTGCTAATTTTGTAGGAAATCTAGTGTAGCGCTAGTTAATACATGTTAAATTTCTAAAGAATTTGGTTCTAAATGGTCTCTTTGGCTTTGAAATCGAGTTCTAAAAGGTTACCAAGGTGTTATGGTTGACCTATTGTCTAAGGACGTCTAACTCCAAGTTGGCAAAAATTCGGAGTGTTACAATTAGATTCCACAATATTGGTCTCTATGGAAGAACCCTCTGATTTCTTCTTCCTAAACTTGGGATTTCGACAATCCTTATTCATATATCATGTCATGCCACAACTCCAGTGCTTCAATTTTCCTTTGCCCTTGCTTTTGAATTTGAATCTTAATCACAAAGATCCTCTATCCCACCCAGAATTTTTCCCCCTCAAAACCGGTGCATCTGTAGAAGCACCCATGTCACCACTTTTCTTTCTCATCGCCTTAGACCAAAGAACTGAGATAATGATCTCAATGTTAATGGTGCAGAAAGCGTCTTTAAATGACTCATATGATTCCGAAAGAAAATTCGACAAAATATATGCTTGATTTTTATCCTTCATTGCCTCATCTACATCCAACGATTTGCAAACAAACCTATTAAAGTTGTTAACGTGGATCTCAACGCCAACCTCCTCAACCACTTTTGGATTAAACAACTATAGCTTTAGATATAAACGATTTTTAAGAGGCTTCTTTGCACAGATGTTCTCTAACTTCCCCCATGTATCAAATGTAATCTTTTCTCTCATAACATTGTAGAGGACTTTATCCGTTAGACACAACTGGATTGATATATTGACATTTTGATATAATTTGTTCCACTCTTCTTCTATCATAGTTTCCAGCAACTTTCCAATGAGTGTATCTTCTAATTATTATTGAACTAGAAGGCCCTTCACCTTCACCTTACATATTTCAAAATTATTTTTCCCAGAATACTTCTTTACATCGAAATTCATGCTATATGTCATAAATACCTTGTCTTCATATTCGATTTGCTTCCTAATGTTAGCTCTAATACCACTTGTTGGGACTCATGAAAGCACACAGAGAGGAATCAACAAAGTAATCACAAATTGCACAAGCAAATTCAACAGAGAACACTTTGAACTTACCTAAAAAAATCATTGTGGGAAAAAATTAAGGCACAAAGTGATAATATACTATGAATAACAAAGTTACAAGAAATGAAACATTACCGATTCGAAGCCTCACCCTAGGTTTTTCTCCTTATAAAACCATCTCAAACCCTTAAACACAGCTAGCCCTCGCCCTAATACCAATTACACCCATATATGTAAGTAAAATTGAAAGTAAAAATAAATCATGCAAATACCGGGCAAACTGCACAATCCATCAACCTGTTGATTTGATCGATTGAGATGCTTCAATCGATTGGGTCAACCAGTGTTTTTAACCTGTCAAAAACTAAAAAAATTGTTGAGAGAGTTTTGCCAAAAAGTTGAATATTTTTTATATCCTTTGACCTATCAACCAGTCGATGGCTTCTGTTTCAGCATATATTCTACACATCCAATTTTCAACGATATATTGTAAAATACTCACCCGGGAACTTGTTCTCATGAAAACTTGATTTGAGCTTAAAATTTGAACAATCCATGTGATGTGGCACCCCATGAAACTCCCAAGGCCCAACTTCTAGCCTGATCTAAAACTTTGGTGGGTCATGACAAAAGGAAACAATTACCTCCCTTGATTTGCCTGTCTTTCCTATGGCCCACTAAAGTTTTGGACCACATACAAAGGTGTGTTGGTGAGCATGATATATATATATATATATATATATATATATATATATAGAGAGAGAGAGAGAGAGAGAGAGAGAGAGAGAGAGAGAGAGAGTAATGGTCTCGTACGCACTTTAGCATAAAGAGTTTATATGTGAACCTTAATATAAGTTATAGAATGAGGAAAATGGATAGGATTCATTGAGAGAGGGAGAGTCGACTGTCGACTCTCTCCTACATTCACGGAGAAAAATTTGGAATTGCCAGCAAAAACCTTTTGCATAAAGATCATACTAAAGCCTTTTTGTGTGGGGCCTACTATGATGTTTGTCATAATCCAACCTGTTCATCCATTTTTCGAAATCATTAAGAGAAAACACTAATATCAGCTTGATCGAAAACTTTCGGGGCTTAGAAGTTTTTAAGCGTGGGCATCACTCTCCTCACTTTTTTATGCGTTGGGGTGCACTAGAGCTTTTAATTTGCCTCATTTTTGAATAATGTCATAATCTGATCTTTCAAAATGGACGAACAACGTAGATATCATACATACATAATGGTGGGACCCACTGAACTTGGTGACGTCACTTCTGTTGCTCAACTGAACCTCTCGTTAGCCAGTCCGCGTCCTCCAAAAGCCTTTAACAAGTTCCTCAGCTGGGATGTGGGTGGGGCCCTCCTTGATGTTTGTCATAAATCCACCCCGTTCATCTGTTTTCTGAGATCATTTTAGGACATGGTACAGAAAAGCAGATGGATACAAAACTCAAGTGTGCTGCTTGAGAGGAAACAGTTTTGATTCAATTACCACTGTTAAAATATTTTTAAGGCCACGAAAGTCTCTTATCATGCTAATTTTTTATTGTTTTCACTTTATCCCAGTGGGAATGATCTTATAAACCGTTTGGATGGCATATAAAAATCAAGGTGAAGCCTAGGAAAGTTTCAACCGTAGAAAACTCTTTTCCCAGTTTTTCCTCTTATATGGCCCACTTGACTTTTGAATCCATATAATTTTCTGTAGCATCCCGTAAAATTAGCTCAGAAAACGGATGGACAGGATTAATTTATCAAAAACATCACGGTGGACCCCACCTACATCCCAGCGCAGGAGCTTCCTGCGAAGGCTTTAGCAGGAAATGCACATCCATCCGCGTCCCGGACGCAGATTGCGTACTCAAACCGTCAGTAGCGAAGTGGCTACTGGACGGTTCTATGTGGGCCCAACGGTGATGTATATGTTCCATCCATGCTGTTCATCCACTTTGCATCATTATTTTTAGTATATATGACAAAAATGAGATATAATTTATATCTAAAGTAGACCACACCACAGGAAAATAGTGGTGATTGAATGCTTACCATTGAAAACTTCCTAGGACCCACTGTAATATTTATTTTCCATCCAAGCTGTTGACTAGGTGAAAAATACCTGGATGAAGGGAATAAACAAATATCAACTCGATCCAAAAATTTTCTGGCCCTCGGGAAATTTTTAATGGTGGCTGTTCAATCACCACTGTTTCATGTAGTGTGGTCTAACTGATATTTTCATTTAGCTTATTTTTTAACTCATATGCTAAAATGATATGAAAAAATGAATGTATGGCGTGGATAAAACGTATACATCATAGTGGGGCCCACACAGCACCGTCCAGTGCTGATTCGCTGCTAACAGCGGTAGTGGGCAAACCGCGTCCTCCGCGTCTCTCTCCGAAACGGAAGCGGATTGGCAGGTGCATCACACACCAGCTATATAGCTGGTGTATTGACGTCAGCAAATTATATGGGTCCATCATGAGGTATGTGTTATATCCAAAACGTCCCTCCGTCTCGCAAGCTCGTCTTAAGGCTTGAGCCGGGAGATAAGACGGATATAAAGATCAAGTCGGAAACAGGAAACAGATTCGCTGCTCTCCCTGCCATCAGCTATTGGCCAGTGGTAGGTGCTTTGTGGGCCCCACTATGATGTATGTGTTTCATCCATGTCGTCCATCTGTTTTTCTAGATCATTTTATGGTATGAGACCAAAAATGAGATATATCCCAATCTCAAGTGGACCACATTACAAACAGTGTTGAATGAACGTGGAAAAAACTTTTTAAGGTCCATAAAAGTTTTGGATCAAGCTGATGTTTGTTTTTTCCCTTCTTCTGGGTCTGTGTAATCTAATCAACATATTGGATGTTAAATAAACAGTACAGTGGGCCTTAGGAGCATTTAAATGGTGGATATCCAATCGCTATTGTTTTCTTGTGGTGTGTTCCACCTAAGGTTTATATTCCTCTCCTTTTTGGGATGAAGCCATAAAATGATCAGTAAAAATGGATGAATGGAATGGATGAAATACATACATCATGGTGGGTCCCACAGAGCACCAAACACCAGCCAGGACTTTTGGCTGGGGAGTACTAGTAGCCAATCCGTTTCCAGAGAGTCGTGCTTTCGGCAAACAGAGGATCCAGACTCCCGCACTTGGTGCACTGAGTAAACTCCACGGGGTCCACCATGATTTATGTATTTTATTTTCTCCATCCATTCATTTTACCAGATAATTTTAGAAAAAATCAGGTATATTAAATGTTCAAATTGACCACACCATTAAAAACAGTTGAATTGAACATCTCCTGTTGAAAAATTCTTGGGAGCAACAAGAGTTTTGGATCAAGCTTTTATTTGCATTTTACCTTCATCCATGTTGTACAATCTTATGAACATATTTGATGACAAGTAAACATCACTATGGGGCTTGTTGGGAAAAAAATACGTTCAGTCCGAAAACTCGAATTATAAGTAGGTCGGATCTGCTGACGCTACCCGAAGAATCCGAGACAACGGTTAGAACCGAGGGAATAAAAGATAGGCTAAGGGGCATAAGCAAAAGACGATAACAGTTGCTCTGTCGGAGTAATAACCTCGTCTGCAAAAGCCTACCGAGGGTCGAGCGTATTCTAAGTCACCCAACCGATATAATAAAATTAACTTAACAAGTTAGTTCTGTCGGTCACGGAGTAAGGGATGATGACGGACAAACGCGAGACTATCCCGTCCGTGAGAAGGCAGAACACGTCCTCTTGAGTCGGTCGGCTCTCCTAGAGTCGGTAACAACCGAACCGAGACAAGAGAAGGCAGAAGGAATGCAAATGCTGCTCCGAAAATTCAGGAATATGGATATCCGATCCCGAGATTCTCGGGATCGAAAGCAATCAGCAGAGAGGAGTAAATCTCTGAAAAATTAGGAAAAGAATCCTCGTATGATGAGGATTCCCAAGACTCATAAATATCGAAGCTTTCTACAGAGAAAGGTATGAGATACAAAACTGAGAAAACCCTTTGCTATCGAGAAAAAGACTGACTTAAGCATCGGAGGCTCCCCGACTCTAGCCAGGGTCCCCTTGATAGTGTTGATTGTGCAAGTGGAAGAAGATCCGATCCAGAGGAGCCGTTCCATAAAAATACACCAACAGTTTGGCGCCGTCTGTGGGAATCGGACAAAAAACCGTTTTCTACAATTCATTGAATGGTGAGAACTATAAGGACAGATCCAGATGAAGCGGGGAAGGCCGCTGCTAGTACAGCTCAGGGAGCTCCCCCAATAGCACCGCCTGCGACTACCAGCCAGCCTAGTCGAGGGAACGCGCACTTGGATCGGGAAGTCCAAGAGATGCGTTCCGAGATGGCAGCTATAAAACACATGCTGGAACAACTGTGTAATCAGCAGATGCAGCAGCGTCACGAGTCGGCACAGGTTCTCCCGCCAGCATCTGTAGCGCAGCCTGCTGCTCCACAGTCCCCTCGACAGCCGAATCAACCCCAGGAACCGAGTCAGCATCAAGGACCGAGTCAGCCAGCGCCGGCTCGCTCTGCAACGGCCGTTCTGCCTCCCTCTGATCTGTGACATAGAATAGATCAGAGGAGGCGAAGTCGGCTCCCTGTAGAAGAAACGACGAAAAGTACGGAACCCTAAAAAGCCGATATGCAAGATTTCAAGAACGAGGTTCGTGAAAAGATGGAAAAAAGAGATGGCAGACATGAAGCACGGTCGGAACTCAAACCCGACCAAATCCGAGGAAAAGGCTTCTCCGTTTGTGGACAAGGTGATGCAGTCGCGGTTACCAGAAAGGTTCCGTCTACCTCAGATAACTCCCTTTTTCAAAAAAACTGATCCGACGGAGCATCTTGAATTCTTCAGAACCTATATGGAGTTGCACGATGCCTCGGACGTTGTTATGTGTCGGGCCTTCTCTCTTACCCTGACTGATATGGCCCGACTTTGGTTTAAGCAATTAAAACCGAGGTCAATCAAGTCATTCGCCGAGCTCAGTGACGCCTTCCTCAATAATTTTATCGGCGGAAAGAAGAAGCCAAAGCCGCCCGCACACCTGAACAACATAGTTCAGAAGGAAGGAGAGTTGTTGAAGGACTATATCAATCGCTTCAACTTCGAATATCTGCAGGTTCAAAAGCATTCTGAGGAAACAGCTCTTAACGCTCTCATGCAAGGTGTGAGAGATAAACCCTTTTTGGCGTCATTAGACAAGAATCCGCCCGAGACCCTGGGCGAATTCATGGTTCGGTCGGACAAATACGCCGACGCTGAAGAGACCCGACTCCTACGAGAGAAGGTCCAGAATGCGAAACCCTCGGCTAAAGAGCCAGCCAAGAAAGAAGCTGACTCCGCCGGGGGGAAGAAGTGAAAAGATGACAGGACACGATACGACGGTAGGTCAGGAAAGCGACCCGACAAGAGATTTTTCAAATACACCCCCCTGAACAAATCTCAGGAACAAGTGTTGATGGAAATCAAGAACGAAGGTTTCGTCAACTAGCCCGGAAAGCTCCGAGGGAACCCAAATCGATGGAATAAGAACAAATACTACCACTATCATCGTGATCACGGTCACAATAAGAGTGACTGTTACCATTTGAAGGATGAGATCGAACGGCTAATTAAAGAAGATCGACTCATAAAACATACAGAAGGATCTGGTGTTCCAGCAGGAACAAGTGAAGATCGTCCCACGGAAGAAATCCGAACGATCATTGGAGGGCATTAGGGCGGCGGAGATTCAAATAACGCCAGGAAAAATCACGCTAGAAGCATCGATCGTCCGAAGTCTGAGCTTCTTTTGCTGTCCCGACCTTCCAAGGAGCAGAAAAGAGAACGATATTACATCTCATTCACTGAGGATGATGCCCGAGGCATTCATCATCCCCATGATGATGCACTTGTCGTTGCTCTCACCATCGCCAACAGAAAGGTGTTCCGAATACTGGTAGACACTGGGTCATCGGCGGATGTACTGTTCACCCAAGCATTCGACAAAATGGGCATCGGACGATCGACCTTACGGCCGGTCCGAACCCTACTGATAGGAGTCTTGGGTGGACAGGTACTTCCTGAGGGAATCGCCTCACTACCACTCACTGCCGGGACTGTACCTCATCAGACAACTACAATGGTTGACTTCCTGGTTGTGGACCAACCATCGGTGTATAATGCTATACTCGGTCGACCTTCCCTAAGTCTCCTTCAAGCCGTAGTATCCACTTACCACCTTTCCATGAAATTTTCGACTGAGTCGGGAGTAGGAATTGTGAAAGGAGATCAACAAGATTCTCGAAGATGCTATGTCACCGCAGTCAAGGCGCCGACGGAAGTATCGATGATTGAATCGCTGGACCCTCAAATCGAATCTCATGAACGAGGGTAACCGATGGAAGAACTCGTCTCGGAACCGTTAACCGAGACAGACATGTCGAAAGTAGTGCAAATCGGCTCGTCTCTGAGTCCACCTCTTAGGGAACGAGTGATCGTCTTGCTTCGGCAGTACGCCGATATATTTGCTTGGAGCCACGAAGACATGTCCGAGATCGATCTCTCAGTCATTACGTACCGACTCAACATCGACCCGACTTACAAGCCCGTCCGACAGAAGCATCGCCCTCTCGGCCCGAAAAGGTACGCTGTCATAGAAGAGGAAGTCGGTAAGCTCCTTAAAGCCAAATTCGTTGAGGAGATATACTATCGAGAGTGGATAGTCAATGTTGTACTCGTGAAAAAAGCCAATGAAAAGTGGCGAGTCTGTATATATTATACAGATTTGAACAAAGCCTGACCTAAGAACAACTTTTCTCTTCCTCGCATTGATCAGCTGGTAGACAGTACTGCGGGCCATGAATTACTTAGTTTTATGGATGCTTACTCAGGCTACAATCAAATTGTAATGCATGAAAATGATAAATCAAAAACTACCTTTGTCACTGACAAAGGCCTTTACTGTTACCGAGTGATGCCATTTGATTTGAAGAATGCCGGGGCAACATATCAAAGGTTAGTGAACAAAATGTTCGCTCGACAAATTGGTCGAACGATGGAAGTGTATATCGACGATATGCTCGTCAAAAGTATATAAGCAGCCGACCATGTGACAGACCTGGAAGAAATGTTCTTGACTTTACGTAAGTATAAAATGAAGTTGAATCCAAGCAAGTGTGCTTTTGGTGTAAGCTCGGAAAAATTCTTCGGTTTCCTCGTTAGCCAGCGAGGAATTGAAGCGAATCCCGAGAAAATCAAAGCTTTACTTGATATGGAGTCTCCGAAAATAATCAAAGACATCCAAAGGTTGACAGGGAGAGTAGTCACGCTTAACCGCTTCTTGTCCCGAGCCACAAACAAATGTCTCCCATTCTTCAAGCAATTAAAGGGACGACAGACGATGGAGTGAACGGATGAATGTGAAAAAGCATTTCAAGAACTAAAGACTTACCTCGGGTCCCCACCACTGCTGTTTAAGCCCGAGCCAGGAGAAGCTTTATTATTATATCTGGCTGTCTCCGATGCAGCAGTCAGCTCGGCCTTAATACGAGAGAACAAAAGGATGCAACTGTCAGTGTACTATGTTAGCAAATCTTTACTACCGGCAGAGACGAGGTATCCTTAGCTCGAGAAAGTAGGCTTAACTCTGATTGTATCTTCGCGGCGACTCCGACAGTATTTTCAAGCTCACACCATCATTGTTGTAAGCGACTTACCACTGCGCCAGATTCTTCAAAAGCCAGAAGCTTCCGGCCGACTTATAAAGTGGGCTGTCGAATTGAGTGAATTCGACATACAGTACAGGCCAAGAATGGTCATAAAAGGACAAGCTGTTGCTGATTTTCTTGTTGAAGTAACCTCCAACCATAACACAACACATGATTCTAAGAAAGTTACTGAACCAGTGACTTCTTCCTCTCTCGACCCCTTGCCTGACTCGGCACCCTGGAAGTTATTCGTCGACGGTTCATCCAACTCCAAAGCAAGTGGGGCCAGGGTGGTATTAGAAACTCCCGATCAAACTTGTATGCAGTATGCTTTGTGACTTAGATTTCAAGCGTCGAACAATACACCAGAGTACGAGGCCTTGTTACTCGGCCTTAGACTCGCCGCGAGCTTAGGCGTCACTCATCTCAACGTTTTCAGTGACTCGTAGTTGGTCGCTAACCAAGTTTCCGGCGTTTATCAAACTCGGAAAGAACAACTGAAGGCGTACATGGAAAAAGCCAAAGAATTAATCAGCAAGTTCCAGGAATGCAAAGTTATTCGGATACCCAGGGCCGACAATGCCAAAGCTGACTTATTAGCCAAGCTCGCTTCGGCCGACGAAGACACCATACCTCGGTCGGTTCCGATCGAGTTTGTAGCAAAACCGAGTATAAATGAGCCGGCAGACTCGGCTACAGACTCAGCCATACTTCCTATCATGTCAGAACCCCCTTGGTTTGATCCAATCGTTCGTTATCTCAATGATGGAGAACTACCAGAGGATCGCGCCGAGGCACGGCGTCTAAAGGTACGAGTGTAACGTTATACCATCTTGAATGATGTATTGTACAAGAAAGGGTTTCACGCTCCCCTATTAAGATGTGTGGACTCCCATGAAGCCGATTATGTCTTACAAGAGATACATGAAGGAATATGTGGGAATCACTCAGGCGGACGTTCGCTCGCAAACAAAGTGTTACGGCAAGGGTATTACTGGCCGACGATACAACATGATTCTAAGAGGTTCGTCCAAAAGTGCGACAAATGTCAGCGATTTGCGGTTATCCCGAGACAATCCCCAAGGAACTCACTCCGATGTCCGGACCGTGGCCCTTCGTACAGTGGGGGATCGACATCATTGGACCCTTCCCTCTGAGGAAGGATCAGACCAAATTTATTGTGGTTGCAGTAGATTATTTCACGAAGTGGGCCGAAGCTGAGCCATTAACGAAGATTACCGATCAGAGGATCACTAGCTTTGTTTGGAAAAATATCGTCTGTCGGTTCGGAATACCTCGGACTATCATTACCGACAATGGGAGGCAGTTCGATAATAAGCAATTCCGCGAGATGTGCAGTAATCTCAGGATTCGAAACGTGTATGCCTCACCTCATCATCCTCAGACAAATGGACAGGTCGAAGCCGTTAACAAAATTATAAAGCAACATCTCCGAACGAAGCTCGATGAGGCAAAAGGAGCATGGGCCGAGGAACTTCCGAATATATTGTGGGCCTATCGAACTACAACTCGAACTGCCACGGGAGAAACTCCCTTCTCCTTTTATTTTGACTCAGAAGCTGTGGCCCCAGTTGAGATCGGTATTAGCTCGGCCCGAGTCAATACATTCAGCGAAAAAGAAAATGATGAACTTCTATCAGTCGGGCTCGATCTGTTGGAAGAGAGAAGAGAAGGAGCACGATTGCGAATGATGGCTCGACAAAGACAAGTGTTTCGGTTTTACAACAGATGAGTCAAGGTCAGGCGATTCCGAGCCGGTGATATGGTCCTTCGAAAGACATTCCCAAACACGAAGGAAGTTGGGACGGGCACATTGAGACCCAATTTGGAAGGTCCCTATGTCGTCTCTAGCACTATCCGCGCTGGAACGTATCACCTGGAAGACCTAGATGGACAACTGTTGCCTCATCCGTGGAATGTCGAACATCTCAAGACCTATTACCCGTGAAACAGAATAGAAAGCACTAAAGAATAATGGAAGAGAAATGTAATTGAAGTCAATTCAATAAAAATAAAGAAATTCCATTTTTTCCTAAAATGTTTAGTGTCCGGTTATAGATTAGGTTAAAGATATATGAAAGATGGACGACGTAACTACTGACAGAGAGAGTTATCTCCCTCGGTCAAGGACCGTTCTTCAAGCAGTCCCGGAAGGGTCGGCCCCATCAGCAGCAGCAGGGGCTCCCCCGTCAGTGGTGTCGTCGCCAGAAGCCTCGGCTTCAGGACTGTCGACATCGAAAGCAGAGAGATCAAGGTCGGGGAAGGCAGCCTTCATCTCCAAAACGCAAGCCTTGTAACCACCTTAGTAAAAGCAGTCCCTTTTTTTTACAAGCTCTGGTAACTGAAGGAAGGCATCTACGGCGCGCTCTTCTGCCTCCTTAGCTCGGCAGGTTTCTTCTTGCCCTTCATGGATGAGGGCCGCGGCCTCAGCCTTAGCCCGGGCGAGAGTGCCCTCGTAGGCGTTGTGAACTCGGAGAAGATGCTGATGCTTTTTCTCAGCCTCCTTCAGAAGCGAGGTCAAGTGGCTGTTGTCAGCTTTGGCTCCTTTGAGAACCATCCTGACATCTTCTGCTGCCTTCCGAGCGATTGACAGATCACCGGTCATGATGCCGATGCGACCCTCGGCAATCTCTCTACGACCCTCCGCCTCGGCCGCAATCCTCCTTGCAGTCTCTGTCTCGACCATAAGTTTTTGAGCGACAGTTAGCTCCGAGCAGGCTTTAACAAGGCAAGGAGCCAGCTGTGGGCAGGAGACTGTAAGTTATGAACAAAGACGTAGTCAAAAATAACGAAAAGGTAGAGAGAAAGGATCTTACCTCAAAGAGAAACCTCGTCGTATGTCCGAGAGTCTACACAGCCGGGGCATTATAGTGCGAGAGCCCAAGGAATCATCCCCGAGATAACTTTGGCTAAGGGAGACTCCTGTTGAGTCGTCTCTCCTCTTGAGGACTCCGCGCAAGGTGCCTCTCTTGGCCTCGGGGCCTCTTCTACCACGGGTCCTGGCTCGGGAACCGACTGAGAGATCGGAAGGCTCAGCTCCGCTTCCTCCATCCTCTCATCGGGGTCAGAAAGCACGACCACTTGTGGGGCGACAAAGACAGGAGCAGGCGAGGCAATTGGCTCATTGGCTTTTGCAGCAGTCTTCTGCTGCTTCGAAGGCCGAGGCCTTGACAAAAGAGCCGACATCGGAGGAGCCCTTACTTTGGAGATTGGCTTTAGGGACGGACGAGATCCGGCCCATCCTATCAGAAGCAGGAGCTGACCTGAGAAATGGACGGGCCTCGGGAAAGTCTGCAAAGAATAATGAAGAGTTGGACAGGAAACCGAAAGGACGAAGCAGAGCGGGACGAGTTACCTAAGACGAATGAGTCTAGACCCGCGAGATAGAGGCGCTCGGGTTGCAGCAGCAACTTCCAAGACCATTCCTCTGCGCTCAACTTCCTCAGTTCTCTTATCCAAGTTAGAGCCCCGGACTCGAGTTTCCCCCTCTTCTTCAAAATATCTGTAAGACATTATGAGGTCAGATAAGCTATAAAAAAAAGAGGAGAGATTATCGGGACGGGTCACCGAATCACCTGCTCTCCGGAACGTGCGAGAGACTTGAGGCTCGTACGGCCACGTATCGGCCGACTCCCACTGACTGCAAACCCAAGACCACCTCTCCTTCCAGTACTTGTTAGAAGTGGGTGGGTCGGTTATCAAAAACCCCCCTTTGCCACTTCACGCACTCAGGAAGTAGAGGCCAGAGAAGTTTGGATTTTGTCTGACTTGGTAGAGGTAGAGAAACTCGTTGACTGTTAGTAGAGGCTGTTCTAACTCGGCCCACAGCACGGCACACCCGAACAAACTCCTCCATGCGTTCGGGACAATTTGACCGGGAGCTATTTTGACTCGGGACAAGAAATCACGAGTAATGGGCTGAAGTGGCAAGCGCAAGCCACATTGCATCGCGACTTGAAAAATTGCGACCACCCCCGCAGAAGGATGGTTGGGCAAATCTCCCGAACGAGGGAGACGGAGTACAACCGAGTCAGGGACATGATATCCAGCCCTGATCCGGTTTAGGTCGGATTCGGTTAAAATTGAGCCGACGAGGCCACTCGACTCGTCTTCACCTTCTTCCTCCTTCGAAGAGGATTTAGAGGCTTCCACAGTTTGGTTCACGGGGTCTGAAACAGTCACCCCTTCACCTATAACAATGTCGTCTACTTCTTCTTCCTCCTACTGATCCATCCCGAGGTTAGGTCTCCTTGGACGGGTTACCAGAGACACTCCACCACTGGAGGGACCGGCCTGAGCGGGGCACTCAGCCGATGAGTCATCGGCCTCCCTTACAAGCCGGAATGCAGCATCAGCGCCGACGGCAAACTCTGTCAGTAGGGAGGGCGGTTCCGCAACATCCCAAAGATGTTGGGACACCCTCATCGCCGAAAATTCCCTCCCGGGGGCTCTAAGAGCCACGCGCAGCCATTAAAGTTTAAAGAAATGGGAGGAAAGAATTCACCAGAAAAAATGACAGCGAACGTAAAAAAAGTTGATGAAGTAAGAAATGACAGCGGAGGGAAGAAGGAAGAAGAGAAAGAAGACTTAGTTGCGGATACGAGCGGGAGGGAGGAACGCGAAAATAAAATTTGCACAGTCCTCCCGCCCGGCCTTTTTATAGCTGTGCCACGTGGCAGGACTTTTAATGAAAAAGCGAATCGTCGTTCGTCTCGACTCCCCCACTCGACACGTGGCGCACGCTAACTGACAACGGTAACATTTTCGCCATGCGTCCAAATCTCATATGCGGACGGAACGACCTGACGGTTGGCCGCACATGCGGCATCGGGGAATGCAACGTCATACGTTAAAGACGACTCAAGAAGCATTAAACGCCTCATCATAATCTCGGACTCTAACATGAACCGACCTAAAAACTCGTTACCCCTTGATGCCGTGAACGACACAAGGAGTAAGGGGGGCTTACTGTTGGGAAAAAAATACGTTCAGTTCGGAGACTCGGATTATAAGTAGGTCGGCTCTGCCAACGCTGCCCGAAGAGTCCGAGACAACGGTCAGAGCCGAGGGAATAAAGGATAGGCCAAGGGGTATAAGCAAAAGATGATAACAGTTGCTCTGTCGGAGTGATAACCTCGTATACATAAGCCTACTGAGGGCCGAGCGTATTCTAAGCCACCCAACCGATAGAATAAAACTAACTTAACAAGTTGGTTCTGTCGGTCACGGAGTAAGGGAGGATGACGGACAAACGTCGAGACTATCCCGTCCGTGAGAAGGCAGAACACGTCCTCTTGAGTCGGTCGGCTCTCATAGAGTCGGTAACGACCGAGCCGAGACAAGAGAAGGCGGAAGGAATGCAAATGCTGCTCCGAAAATCCAGAAATATGGATATCCGATCCCGAGATTCTCGGGATCGAAAGCAATCAGCAGAGAGAAGTAAATCTCTAGAAAATCAGGAGAAGAATCCTCGTATGATGAGGATTCCCAAGACTTATAAATATCGAAGCTTTCTGCAGAGAAAGGTACGAGATACAAAACTGAGAAAACCCTTTGCTATCGAGAAAACGACTGACTTAAGCATCGGAGGCTCCCCGGCTCTAGCCAGGGTCCCCTTGATAGTGTTGATTGTGTAGGTAGAACAAGATCTGATCCAGAGGAGCCGTTCCATAAAAATACACCAACAGGGCTTATAAAGGGTATGAAGCAATTGATCTTTGTATGTGCTTCAACTATGGGCTCAACACCTTAAATTTCAACGGTGGTCACTAAATTCTGACTGTTTCCTCTCATGTGGCCCATTTAATTTTTGAAACCTCCTTATTCTTGGTCACATATTCTAAAATGATTTCGAAGAACAGATGGACAAGTTGAATTTATCACAAACATCATAATAGGCGCCACACATAGAAAGGCTTTCGCATGCTCTTCATGCGAAAGGTTTTCGTGGAAAATTCTCATGCAATTCTAAATTTCTCTCCGTGAATATGGGAGAGAATTTTTTTTTTTTTAAGACTCTTCCTCTCTCGATGAAGTTGAATCCTATTCATTCTCCTCATTCTACGACTTACATGAATGCTCGCATATAAACTCCTTGCGATACAGTGTGCAGGAGACCATTACTATATATATATATATATATATATATATATATATATATATATATATATATATATATATATATATATATATATATATATATATATATATATGAGTTCTGCAGTTCTGTCTCTTCAATGGGCAGGTGTAGCTAGGGATGGCTAGCTTCTCGGATCAACAACTGGCTCCTCTTCTGGTGTTCGAGTTGCTTTCCGCTCCTCTTCTACCATTGGTTTCGTTTTTTCCCCCTGCCCCTGCATGGCATTATCATGACTCACCTGCCTAAATATCAATTGGAAGCATGCGCTGGAGATGGGAGTGAATTGAAATCGGGGGGAGAAAAGCTACTCCCCGACATCAGCATGATGAACTAGCTTCTCCCCAAATAAGGCCAGCGTTCTCTCTCGAATTAATGCATCAGCTATAGATGCTGCCCTGGCTACAAGAACTTCTCCAGAGATCAAATGACGAATAGAACAACCTCACTCAATAACACATATCCTTGCCCTACCTCTCATGCTTCCTCCATTCCCTCGGTGCCATGACGAGATGATTCTTTCATGGGTGGGTGTGTAATAAGAGATTATTATATACATATAAACATTCAGCCCTTACAGCATGAACCTAAGAGGCTTTAAGATTGAGTTTTCATTGTTCCTTGTGGTAAAAGTGGTAAGACTAATCGTGGTTTTGGACCGAGCTAACTTTATAAATAAGAGCAGATGTCGGTCACACAACTGAGTCAGCCTACAAAGTATTTTGTTGTTTCTGGCAGTTGTTAATACCTCATCTCAAGTGACATTTATGGCTCATTGGGAGATGGATTGTGTTTCAACGTTAATATCATGAGTTCAGGTGCCCATATGGTGTGAGAGCGTGTGGGAAAAAAAAAAAGACCTCACCACTGCTTTGGATAACTGCAGGTAGCTTTTATCCTGATTAGGTGGTAGGGGAATAACACCTTGATCCGTAGCTCAAGTGGTAGACTGAGTGAAAGATGCCTCCTTTCAACACTAAGGTCTTGGTATCGAACTCTAGTGGGGGTGGCTAACAGTGAAGTGTGAATTAACAGTGTTATGTACTACCAAGCTAACAGAAGAAAAAAAGAAGGCGGTAGGCAAATATGTATCAAATGACAAAATAAACCTTCATTTGAGGAGTTCATTATGCCCCTAATTTAGGGCCAACGGAAACGTATCCAAAAGCTCATTAAAAAGGTGGGAAAAATCATATTTTTTATACATAATTATTCTTAGATGGTCACTTGTAAAAAAGCATACGAAGGATGAATTTTCATTTGGTCTTGTTATAAGTAGGTTTGCCACCTCTTCCATCCCATTATTACGTCCATACAAGATTAGAGGGCAGCACGTGCATCAACCATCCTATTATCCCGCAGAATCGAACAATTTCAGCTACGAAGGAATGGAGATCAGACCTGGGTGGAAGCTTCATGGGATCGACCCCATGATTAGGTTTGTTATTTCATGTTCACCTTCGAATCCAAAATTACGACTATCCAAAACTCAAGTTGGCAGCACTTTCGTAAAAAGTTGAGATGAGCGGCCCACCATTAGTTTTGTATATAAGCCTCATTTTGGTGTTTGGATATATACCATCTAATCCATTCATCTATCATGGCTCATCAAGATAAAAGAATTACCCAAAAATCAAAGTATTCTAAAGCTAGGGTGGGCACCCCATTTGGATTTAAAGGTTTTTAGGTCTAATTTTATGAGGTGGCTCACATAAATGTTGAATGAGCCAGAGTTTTGTAGACCAAGGGTAAACAAGGGATGATGCACCTAAATGGATGGGGTGGATTTCATGCACATCAAGTAACATGCATAGAGCTGATTCAGATTGGGTTTGGGTAGTGATAGGCTAGAAAAGCTTTAAGGGCCCACCGGGATGTATATGTTTTATCCATGCCATCATTTACATTTAGCCTAATGCAACAAGACCGAGCAATTAAAAAGATACCATGTTGGTGTGAATGAACTTCAAATGGAGTTAGAGATTGCGTACAAATCAAAGCACTAAATATTGGAGTTTTGTCAAAAGCAAGTAAAAGTCCTAATAAAGTTACATGCCAAACTCACGTTTGAGCAAATATCTATTAAACATTAAATACTAGTCCTATTAAAGAATCTAGTGACACGAGGATTTTTATAGGATTTTATTTATTTATTATTTTTTTAATGCAAGAGTCTAATAAGCTCAAAATTCTAACAAAGCTTTTAATGCGTATTATAAGATCGGAATTGTAAGATATATACGTGATCTCTTGTACACGTGTTCGTATGTGATAAGTTATACTTATATAAAAAATTAAAGAGATTCACATAGCCAACTATTCAAATTCCTCATCAGATGGACATTATAGTGAGACCACCACTCAACAAATTTTGTACAAGCCAAACTTGACGAAGAGCACGAGGTCCATGTCAAACACAATCAACCCACATAGTGCAACACCATTTATCTTATTTTTAATTCATTCACCTTCATCCAACTACACTCTAAAATGTTTAAAGTTTAGGTTAGCTTAGTATCTACTATCCAACATCATTGCTACACTACGTTTAGGAGTAGTATAAATATCTACGACCCACCATTGTTAATCTCCGATCAATTAATTCTTTACTTGGAAGATCATACTCTGATCACATTCTATTGACCAATCCACCTTAATTGTTTATTCGCACAAGTGATCACGAGTATTTATCTTTTATTTATTTCATTGTTTATTCGTTTATCTCCTAATTGTACTAAGATTCAAATACATATCAATAAAATTAATAATTTTAACATTTAGTTTTAGATCTTTCATTGATCATTGTTCAATTGAGAAATATCAAGCCCGCTTTCACGGGTGAAAAAATAATCCACTAACGCAGGGTAAAAAGAATTCATTTAGAAATATTAATCTCTAGTAAAATCACGTGATCGCCGTAATTGCAATAAAGAAAGCAGCTAGCCTCTCAATTTCAATCTTAATTTGTTTACCTCGGTGTAGGAGCACCAATGTTCAAATGAGCTTGGATAGAGTATGACTCGGGCATACCTCCGTTATCATAACCGCACGTGCTAACAAAATACAAGCCTTCCAACCCGTTGGTTAGGTCACAATGACGTGGATACAAATATCGCTTTGATCCAAAACTCTTGTGGCCCCGAAAGCTTTTTAATTGTGGCATTCAATCACCACTGTTTCCTGTGGTGTGGCCCCCCTGAAATTTGGATCTGCCTCTTTTCTGCCATAATGCTATAAAATGAGTTGAAAAAATGGATGGACGGCATGGATAAAATACATACGTTATTGTGGGGTCACAGCACCGACCAGTACCGCCCTCGGTACTAGAGGGGTCACTACCGAATCCGAGTCCGCATCTAGCTGCATAGAAGGTCCACGCAATTCCCCCTCCACCTTGTACAAGGCAAACATATCTGGTGATCTCAGCCGTTGATTTGATGGGCCACCGTGTGGATGGACTATTGGCTGCTAATCTCAGTGATCGGACAATTCTGATAATCCAACTGTGATCTTTCTGGATGAACATGGGATGCTCTAATCATCCCTTTTGGAAGCCACTGATCAGATGGCTACAACAACCAAGTAACCTTCCTATTGTGATACATCATACGGTGGCCCATCAAAACAACAGTCTTGATCCTCTTTCTCGTGTGGGACTACGTGGCACGAGTCACGACTAAGGCGGATGGTCCTTCTCCCTACTGTACAGGAAGCATGTAATTCAATCTGAACCGTCCAAATAGTGGCCCCCAGTGTAGATGGATCATCGCCCAACGTTGATCCTAAAAGCATGTCCTTAACTGGCATTTGATGGCTGACAGCAAACATGAAAGGTAGTAACCGGTCCAGATGTAACGAAAATATGACCACTAATCTCAGGTCAGAATTATTTAACCATTCTGATTGTGGAGAGATGACGAGTGTACAAAGATTCCACCGTTTGGACGGTTCGGATTAGGTGCAGCCCCGGCCTCACCTATCACGGTGCAGCTCGCCTTGTTACCCATCCGTTTTTCCAGCTCAATTTAGGTTATAAACCCAAAAGCAGGTTCAAATCTCATGTAGACCCCACCACAGGAAGCAATGGTAACTGACCATTAAAAGCTTCTTGTGGGCCACATAAGTTTCGGATTAATCTGATTTTTTTTTAATTTACTTCATTCAGGTCTGTCTGACCTTATCAACGGATTGGATGGCGAATAAACATTACGGTGGGCCCTAAGAAAATTTTAATGGCAAGCGTTCAATGACCATTGTTTTCTATAAAATGGTCCACCTGAAATTTGAACCTGTTTCATTTTTGGAATGTTAGACTAAAATTAGCTGGAGAAGCAAATGGACGGAGTGGATATTCAATACATACATCAAGGTGGGGCCCATCGGCGTTTGTTAGAAAAATTTTGATACTGTGGCAGTGTGTGATGAATGATACTCAGGTACTTAGGAATTAATTATAGATTGCTTACGTGGCATACATTTAGTCGAAGCAAACCGTCCAAATCATGGTTCGCGAGTCTAGATGTATCATGGGCTAAAAATCTTTTTTTTTTTTTTTGTTAGTTTTTTCTGACAGTTATCGGACGGTTAAAATAAAAAATATCTAATGGCCCCGTTCCTATAAACAAGTGTCCGTGAATCAAGGGCTATGATCGTTCAACCAAATTAATATTAGGTTTTTAATTTAGAGGGAGTGGGTTCCACAATTTAAACGGTTTAACTTGAACTAGCGCATGCCACATATACAATTTCTGAGTGCCTGTGTATCAAGAATCATACGCTGCCTGAGTATAAAATAACACCTTTTTATTTTTCGTTTTAAACCAAAATCTGCAAGAGAAATTTACAACTGTACGACCCATTTATGGCCCATTTACGAGACTAAGCTCACTTCATTTTCCCTTTCAAGAATACGCCCCACCTGTACGGACGTCTTGCCAAAGGTCGAAAATGCCCCCTGCTTTTTCCTTCAAGCGGATCGGCCGTTGCTCGAAGACGAGCTCTGACACTCCTCGAACTCCGAGTTTACGAACGGTTCAAAAGATATCAAAGTTACATGGCCCCACAGTTACGTATTTATTATATCCAAAACGTTCATCCATATTTGGATATCATATCGGACCGTTATCCAAGAAAAAAAATTCATATACAAAGATCAACTGGACCACACCACAAAGAGCAGCAGAAAATTAATTTTCACCATTGAAACTTTTGTAGGGCCCACCGTAACATTTATTTTCCATCCAATCTATTCATAGGTCACGGAGACCTAAATGAAGAGGAAAAACAAATTTCGTAATGATCCAAAACTTCTGTTACCCTAAAAGGTTTTCAACGGTAGACGTTCAATCCTCCACTGCCTTTTACAGTGTGGCCCACTTGATAGCTAAATCTGTCTTATTTTTCTTCTCAAGACTTATAACGAGTTCACCAAATAGATGAACGGTTTGGATATAACACATACCTCATAAAAGGACCTACAAAGGCGGTAGGGATTACAATAAGAAAAAAAGAAGAGGAAGAGAAGCCTGGAATCTACAGCTACGGATATAATCCGTATCCATAACGGCAGCCCATGCTTTTTCGATATACCCTTTGCTATGTATCGAAGGTCTTTCGATTAATCGAAAAAGTTCCACAATTGTTCAGCAACTTTACATAAAAAATCCTGTAATTTTCGATACATATCGAAGTGTACTCGATATTATTGAAGATATAGTTACGGATAATAGTCGTATCCTTAACTGCGGTCCGTAAAAGTCTATGCAATTTTTTTTTATTTTTTATTTTTTAATATTTTTATTTTTATTTTTTACATAGAGAACTTTATTCTACCTACAATTTTCTCTAATACATATTTATATAAATATGTATATATAAGCATACAAAATTTTTTTTCTCTCTTTTTTTCATTTATTTCTTTATTTATTTAACAAGAATATCTTCTAAACCAAAATTAGTTACTTAATGTACCCTATATGATTTTGGGGTAGGAGAAGCTACTTTAGCCAACTAACCTAGTTATTTTCCAAGATTCTATCAGGTCGATGGTCGAAAATCCATTTCATATTCACTTTGCGGTCAATTTCAATCAGTTCGCGGTCAATTTCGTTCATTTCATTTACTTCATGGTCATTTTCATGCATATCATGGTCATTCCCGCCTATTCCGTGTTAATTCACGGTCCTTTCGGTGCATTTCACAGTCAATTCGCTTCAAACCATGATTATTCCCATGCATTTCACGGTCGTCCCAAACAATTCCGTGTTGATTCATGGTCGTTTCGAGGCATTTCGCGGTCAATTCCCCTCACTTCACGGTCATTTGCATGCATTTCGCGGTCAATTCGCTTCAAACCATTATCACTTTCATGCATCTCACGGTCATCTGAAACAATTCCGTGTTGATTCACGGTCATTTTGAGGCATTTCATGGTCAATTCCCTTCACTTCACGGTCATTTGCATGCATTTAACGGTCAATTCACTTCAATTCATGATCACTTTCACGCATTTCACGATCATCCGAAATAATTCCGTGCTGATTCACGGTCATTTCGAGGCATTTCACGGTCATTTGCATGCATTTTACGGTCAATTCGCTTCAATTCATGATCACTTTCATGCATTTCACGGTCATCCGAAACAATTCCGTATTGATTCAAGGTCATTTTGAGGCATTTCGCGGTCAATTCCCTTCACTTCACGGTCAATTCGCGACAATTCATGACACTTCCATGTATTTCATGGTCATCCGAAACAATTCTGTGTTGATTCGCATTTCACGGTCATTTCCCTTCACTTCACGGTCATTTCAAGGCATTTAACGGTCAATTCCCTTCACTTCACAGTCATTTTCATGCATTTCACGGTCAATTCCCACGATTCCGCCTCACCTCACGGTCATTTCCATGCATTTCATGGTCATTTCCCTTCACTTCACGGTCATTTCCATGCATTTCACAGTCAATTCCTTTCACTTCACAGTCATTTTCATGCATTTCACGGTCAATTCCCACGATTCCGCCTCACTTCATGGTCATTTTCATGCATTTCATGGTCATTTCCCTTCACTTCACGGTCATTTCCATGCATATCACAGTCAATTCCCTTCACTTCACAGTCATTTTCATGCATTTCACGGTCAATTCCCACGATTCCGACTCACTGCATGGTCATTTCCATACATTTCACGGTCAATTCCCTTCACTTCGTGGTCATTTCCATGCATTTCACAGTCAATTCCCTTCACTTCACAGTCATTTTCATGCATTTCACAGTCAATTCCCACGATTCCGCCTCACTTCACGGTCATTTTCATGCATTTCACGGTCAATTCCCTTCACTTCACGGTCATTTCCATTCATTTCACAGTCAATTCCCTTCACTTCACAGTCATTTTCATGCATTTCACAGTCAATTCCCACGATTCTGCCTCACTTCACGGTCATTTCCATACATTTCACGATCAATTCCCTTCACTTCATAGTCATTTCCATGCATTTCACAGTCAATTCCCTTCACTTCACAGTCATTTTCATGCATTTCACGGTCAATTCCCACGATTCCGCCTCACTTCATGGTCATTTTCATGCATTTCATGGTCATTTCCATGCATTTCACAGTCAATTCCCTTCACTTCACAGTCATTTTCATGCATTTTACGGTCAATTTCCACGATTCCGCCTCACTTCACGGTCATTTCCATGCATTTCACGGTCAATTCCCTTCACTTCACGATCATTTCCATGCATGGGAATGATCATGGTTTGAAGTGAATTGACCACAAAATGCATGCAAATGACCGTGAAGTGAAGGGAATTAACCGTGAAATGCCTCAAAATGACCGTGAATCAACACGGAATTGTTTGGGACGACCGTGAAATGCATGGGAATGATAATGGTTTGAAGCGAATTGACGGCGAAATGCATGCAAATGACCGTGAAGTGAAGGGAATTAACCGCGAAATGCTTCAAAACGACCGTGAATCAACACAGAATTGTTTGGGACGACCGTGAAATGCATGGGAATGATCATGGTTTGAAGCGAATTGACCGCGAAATGCCTCGAAACGACCGTGAATCAACACGGAATTGTTTGGGACAACCGTGAAATGCATGAGAATGATCATGGTTTGAAGCGAATTGACCGCGAGATGCATGCAAATGACCGTGAAGTGAAGGGAATTAACTGCGAAATGCCTCGAAACGACCGTGAATCAACACGGAATTGTTTGGGACGACCGTGAAATGCATGAGAATGATCATGGTTTGAAACGAATTGACCGCGAAATGCATGCAAATGACCATGAAGTGAAGGGAATTGACCGTGAAATGCGGCGAAAGGATCGTGAATTAACACGGAATAGGCGAGAATGACCGTGATATGTATGAAAATGACCATGAAGTAAATGAAATTAATGAAATTGACCGCAAACTGATTGATATTGACTGCAAAGTGAATATGAAATGGATTTTCGACCATCGACCTGATGGAATCTTGGAAAATAACTAGGTTAGTTGGCTAAAGTAGCTTCTCCTACCCCAAAATCATATAAGGTACACTAAGTAACTATTTTTGATTTAGAAGATATTCTTGTTAAATGAATAAAGAAAAAAATGAAAAAAAGAGAGAAAATTTTTTTTATATGCTTATATATACATATTTATATAAATATGTATTAGAGAAAATTGTAGGTAGTATAAAGTTCTCCATGTAAAAAATAAAAATTTAAATATAAAAAGTTTTTAAAAATTACATAGACTTTTACGGACTGCAATTATGGCTACGGATATTATCCGTAGTCATATCTTCGATAATATCGAGTACACTTCGATATGTATCGAAAATTACAGGATTTTTTATGCAAAGTCGCTGGACAGTTGTGTAACTTTTTCGATTAATCGAAAGACCTTCGATACATAGTAAAAGATATATCGAAAAAACATGGGCTGCAGCTATGGCTACGGATTATATCCGTAGCTATAGATTCCAAGCTTCTCTTCTTTTTTTTCCTTGTTGTAATCCCTACCGTCTTTGTGGGTCCTTTTATGAGGTATGTGTTATATCCAAACCGTCCATCTATTTAGTGAACTCGTTATAGGTCTTGAGAAGAAAAATAAGACAGATTTAGCTATCAAGTGGACCACACTGTAAAAGGCAGTGGAGGATTGAACGTCTACCGTTGAAACCCTTTTAAGGGTCACGGAAGTTTTGGATCATTACGAAATTTGTTTTTCCTCTTCATCCAGGTCCTTGTGACCTTATGAATAGATTGGATGGAAAATAAATGTTACGGTGGGCCCTACAAAAGTTTCAACGGTGAAAAACTTCACGGTCATTTTCATGCATATCACAGTCATTCCCTCCTATTCCGCGTTGATTCACGGTCCTTTCAGTGCATTTCACGGTCATGCCCCTTCACTTCACAGTTATTTCTGTACATTTCATGGTCGAATCGCTTCACTTCACGATCATTTCCATACATATCATGGTCATTCTCGCCTATTCCGTGTTGATTCACGGTCATTTCCGTGCGTTTCGTGGTACAATCGCCTCACTTCATGGTCATTTTCATGCATATCACGGTCATTCCAGCCTATTCCGTGTTGATTCGCGGTCATTTCGGCACATTTCACCATCATGCCCCTTCACTTCACGGTCATTTTCGCGCATTTCACGGTCCTATCGCCTCACTTCATGGTCATTTCCATGCATATCACGGTCATTCCCACCTATTCTGTGTTGATTCACGGTCCTTTCGGAGCATTTCACGGTCATGCCCCTTCACTTCACGGTCATTTTCGCACATTTCGCAGTACAATTGCCTCACTTCATGGTCATTTCCATGCATATCACGGTCATTCCCGCCTATTCCGTGTTGATTCACGATTCTTTCAGCGCATTTCATGGTCATGGCCCTTCACCTCACGGTCATTTCCATGCACTTCACGATCATTTACATGCATTTCGCGGTCAATTCGCTTCAATTCATGATCACTTCCATGCATTTCATGGTCATGCCCCTTCACTTTACGGTCATTTGCATGCATTTCGCGGTACAATTGCCTCACTTCACGATCATTTTCATGCGTATCACGATCATTCAAGCCTATTCCGTGTTGATTCACGGTCATTTCGGCGCATTTCACGGTCATGCCCCTTCACTTCATGGTTATTTTCGTGCATTTCACGGTCCAATCGCTTCACTTCACGGTCATTTTCATGCATATCACGGTCATTCCTGCCTATTCCGTGTTGATTCACGATCCTTTCAGTGCATTTCACAGTCATGCCCCTTCACTTCACAGTCATTTTCGTGCATTTCACGGTTGAATCGCTTCACTTCACGGTCATTTACATACATATCATAATCATTCCCGCCTATTTCGTGTTGATTCACGGTCCTTTCGATGCATTTCATGGTCATGCCCCTTCACTTTACGGTTATTTTTGCGCATTTTGCAGTACAATCGCCTCACTTCACGGTCATTTCCATGCATATCACGGTCATTTCCTCCTATTCCATGTTGATTCACGGTCCTTTCGGTGCATTTCATGGTCATGCCCCTTCACTTCACAGTCATTTTCGCGCATTTCACGGTACAATCGCCTCACTTCATGGTCATTTCCATGCATATTACCATCATTCCTTCCTATTCTGTGTTGATTCACGGTCCTTTTGGCGCATTTTCGATACAGTAGGCCCTAATAAGGTTTGGACGGTGGGGCCTAATAATATTTGGATGGCTCTGTTTGAATCTGCCTCATTTTTTACTCCATGTCCTAACATAAGCTGGTGAAACTGATAAATGGATTAGATATCACATGGATAATGTGGTAGCCCCAAGATTAGGGGTCAAATGCAAGAAATTCACATCCAATTAGAAGCACTACCCCTTTTAATAAATGTTTTAAGTCTAAGAATCAATATTATCAAAGAATTAATTTTGAAAGCAATGTACAACCATGCCTAGAACTCATATATCTTCATTTGTTGTGGTCGAATAAAATTTTTCATTGCCTTGAGTTTCAGAGCGTTCATTCATCCTTGTGAGACACACTTGATGAATGGGTAGGATAACATATACATAATAGGTGGACCCATGTTCCTCCAAGACATTTATATGATGGCCTACACCATCCAATGTCTTACATTGTTTTTTTCTGTGGCTCACCCGAGTTATAGAGAATTGATGTGGATGTAGTGGGTCCAAGAGTTTCATAAATGCGAGAGCAAGGGTTTTCATTCCATAATGGAAATGGGATAACAAAGACTGTTGCTCAATAGTCCTCAATTGTCCCTCTCCAATCAGTAATTAAACACTGATGGACCTATGGATGTATTATCAGGTTCGGTGGGCACAAACACCAACCCGATAAAACTTAGGTCAGGCTTCGGGTTGAGTTCTCAGGCTGCCCAACCCAACCCGACCCGAACCTGATCAATATATAAGTTATAAATTATAATTGAGTGCAGATTTTCTGTGTTGAAAAAAAAAAAAAAAAAAAAACTAGAATAAAGAAAGTTTATCAAGCAATCAATTGCTCATGGCACAAATATGCAAGATCAAGTCCATTCATCTAGTAAAATCACAACAGTAGGATCATTGAAAATTGACCATTTCTCAATAGTCCTGAATAGTCCCTCTCTAATCAGCAATTAAACATTGATTTTTAGGTACATATCACGATATTATCGATAATTCGTTTCAGAAGAGCAGTGTACCTTTGGACAATTGAGGAACATTTTCGATATATCAAAATTTAGTTGATATATCGTCTCTTCGATATATCGAAATGTTCTCGATATTATCGATAATTCCTTTTAAAAAAACATTGTCTCTGGACATTTTCTAACCATTTTCGATAAATCGAAATATAATCGATATATTGACATATGACATCGATTTCAAGGCGATGTATCATTCCGTTATAATAATGACTTAGTTCAATAGCATCGACTAGAGTTCGATGTTATTGACAACTTAAGCCTGATGTCATTGATTAGAGTTCGATAACATCGAAGCGTACTTTTATTTTTTACCTACAAAAATTCGGTGAATTCTATTTTTATAATCGAGTGTCTTTCAATTGATATCGAAATTTCTTCCTTCGATTTATCGAAACTATCTCAATATAATCGAAAAATTATTTTAAAACATCATTTCGTCTCTGGACAGTTTTGGACTAATTTCGATATATCGTCTGACATTTGATATATCGAAATGCAGTAAATGTCGATATATCTTGTACTATTCGATATATCGAAGGGTAATTTTTACTTCTTTTTTTCTATTTTTTAAAAAAAGGTTAGCTTGTTAGTGCACACCCATGTCGGTACACACTCCATGTTATCCACCCCCACTATGGATCGATACGAAGACCTCAAATCGTGTAAATGAACATAAGTTCTTTAGAGACTTGTGGACCTTTTTCGATATATCTAATCCTACCTTGTCGCACTCTCTCGTCCATTAATATCTCCTGCACCCCCATCTGTATGTAAACCGGGCTCCTTGCTAAGCAGATGGTGGCCCACCTCCTCCACCTAGAATCCTTCACCAAAACATGATGGCAACCATTTATCTTTGAATCGATGGAGTAACATACCCTCCAGTACATTACTATTTCCTTCTGCCCCTTCACAAAAATTAAGACTCTTGATTAGTGAAATAACATATCCTCTAAATCACTATCATTTCCTCCTCCTTCATGTAAATAGAGATTCTCAGTTGGAAGATGGTGGCCCACCTCCTCCACTTCAGATTATCCACCAGATGATATTGAAAAATGATGATCGATGATTTCCATCGTGCTTTTAAGATATCGAACGGTCTCTGAATTAGGCAATTTCAGTCCCATTTGGAAACTTGACAAGTTACCATTCCATGACCTGAAATAGTCTAAATTGACTGTGAAGTGAAGGGAATTGACCGTGAAATACATGAAAATGACTGTGAATCAACACGGAATTGTTTGGAATGACCGTGAAATGCTTGGGAATGACCGTGAATTGGAGCAAATTGACAGTGAAATGCATGGAAATGACTGTGAAGTGAAGGGAATTGACCGTGAAATGCATGGAAATGACCGTGAAGTGAAGAGATTGGACTGCGAAATGACCGTGAATCAACACGGAATAAGCGGGAATGACCGTGGTATGCATGGAAATGACTGTGAAATGAGGCGAATGGACCGTGAAATGCGCATAAATGAACGTGAAGTGAAGGGGCATGGCCATGAAATGCACCGAAAGGACCGTGAATCAACGCGGAATAGGTGGGAATGACCGTGATATGCATGGAAATGATCGTGAAGTGAAGCGATTCGACCGTGAAATGCGCGGAAACGACCGTGAAGTGAAGGGGCATGACCGTGAAATGCACCGAAAGGACCGTGAATCAACACGGAATAGGTGGAAATGACCGTGATATGCATGGAAATGACCATGAAGTGAAGCGATTGGACGGTGAGATGTGCGGAAATACTGTAAAGTGAAGGGACATGACCGTGAATGCGTCGAAATGACCGTGAATCAACACCGAATAGGCTTGAATGATCGTGAAGTGAGGCGATTGTACCGCGAAATGCATGCAAATGACCGTGAAGTGAAGGGGCATGACCATGAAATGTATGGAAGTGACCATGAATTGAAGCGAATTGACCGAGAAATGCATGTAAACGACCGTGAAGTGAAGGAAATTGACCGTGAAATGCCTCAAAATAACCGTAAATCAACACAGAATTGTTTCGGATGACCATGAAATGCATAAAAGTGATCATGAATTGAAGCAAATTGACTGTAAAATGCATGCAAATGACTGTGAAGTGAAGGGAATTGACCGTGAAATGCCTCAAAATGATCGTGAATCAACACGAAATTGTTTCGGATGACCGTGAAATGCATGGAAGTGATCATTAATTGAAGCGAATTGACCATGGATTGCATGCAAATGACCATAAAATGAAGGGAATTGACCATGAAATGCCTCAAAATGACTGTAAATCAACACGAAATTGTTTCGGATGACCGTGTAATGCATGAAAGTGATCATGAATTGAAGCGAATTGACCATGAAATGCATGCAAATGACCGTGAAGTGAAGGGAAGTGAAGTGAAGGGAAGTGACCGTGAAATGCCTCGAAATGACTGTGAATCAACACGGAATTGTTTCGGATGACTGTGAAATGCATGGAAGTGATCATGAATTGACCATGAAATGCTTGCAAATGACCGTGAATCAACACGGAATTGTTTCAGATGACCGTGTGGAAGTGATCATGAATTGAAGCGAATTGACCGTGAAATGCATGCAAATGACCGTGAAGTGAAGCGAATTGACCGTGAAATGCCTCAAAATGACCGTGAATCAACACAGAATTGTTTCAGATGACCGTGTAATGCATGAAAGTGATCATGAATTAAAGCGAATTGACCATGAAATGCATGCAAATGACCATGAAGTGAAGGGAAGTGACCGTGAAATGCCTTGAAGTGACCATGAATCGACACGAAATTGTTTCAGATGACCATGAAATGCATGGAAGTGATCTTGAATTGAAGCGAATTGACCGTGAAATGCATGCAAATGACCGTGAAGTGAAGGGAACTGACCGTAAAATGCCTCGAAATGACCGTGAATCAACACGGAATTGTTTCAGATGACCGTGAAATGCATGGAAGTGATCATAAATTGAAGTGAATTGACCATGAAATGCATGCAAATGACCGTGAAGTGAAGGTAATTGACCGTGAAATGCCTCGAAATGACCGTGAATCAACACGGAATTGTTTCGGATGACGTGTAATGTATGAAAGTGTTCATGATTTAAAGCGAATTGACCGTGAAATGCATGCAAATGACCTGAAGTGAAGGGAAGTGACCGTGAAATGCCTCCAAATGACCGTGAATCAACACAGAATTGTTTCGGATGACCGTGAAATGCATGGAAGTGATCATGAATTGAAACGAATTGACCGTGAAATGCATGTAAATGACCTTGAAGTGAAGGAAATTGACCGTGAAATGCCTCGAAATGACTGTGAATCAACACGGAATTGTTTCGGATGACCGTGAAATGCATGGAAGTAATCATGAATTGAAGCGAATTGACCGTGAAATGCATGCAAATGACCATGAAGTGAAGGGAATTGACCGTGAAATGCCTTGAAATAACCGTGAATCAACACGAAATTGTTTTGGATGACCGTGAAATGTATGAAAGTGATCATGAATTGAAGCGAATTGACCGTGAAATGCATGCAAATATGAAGTGAAGGGAATTGATCGTGAAATGCCTTGAAATGACTATGAATCAACACGAAATTGTTTCGGATGACCGTGAAATGCATGGTAGTGATTATGAATTGAAGCGAATTGACTTTGAAATGCATGTAAATGACCGTGAAGTGAATGAGGCATGACCTTGAAATGCGCCGAAAGGACCCTGAATCAACACGAAATAGGCGGGAATGACCGTGATATACATGAAAATGACCGTGAAGTAAATGAAATGAATGAAATTGACCGCGAACTGATTGAAATTGACCGCAAAGTGAATATGAAATGGATTTTCAACCATCGACCTGATCGAATTTTGGAAAATAATTAGGTTAGTTGGCTAAAGTAGCTTCTCCTACCCCAAAATCATATAGGGTACATCAAGTAACTAATTTTGATTTAAAAGATATTCTTGTTAAATGAATAAAGAAAGAAATGAAAAAAAGAGAGAACAAAATTTTTATATGCTTATATATATATATATATATATATATATATATATATACACATACAAATATGTATTAGAGAAAATTGTAGGTAGAATAAAGTTCACCCTGTAAAAATTTAAAAATTAAGAATTAAAAAATTAAAAAAAATTGCATAGACTTTTACAGATTGCAGTTATGGCTATGGCTATAATCCGTAACTATGTCTTCGATAATATGGAGTAAACTTAGATATGTATTGAAAATTGCAGGATTTTTTATGCAAAGTCATTGGACAGTTTTGAACCTTTTTTGATTAATCAAAAGACCTTCAATACATATCAAACGATATATCGGAAAAGCATGGGCTGCAGTTATGGCTACGGTTATATTCCGTAGCCAGGGATTCAAGGCTTCTTTTTTTTTTTCCTGTTGTAATCCCCACCGCCTTTGTGGGTCCTTTTATGAGGTATGTGTTATATCCAAACCGTTCATCTATTTGGTGAACTCAGTTATATGTCTTGAGAAGAAAAATAAGACAGATTTAGCTATCAAGTGGACCACACTATAAAAGGCAGTGGAGGATTGAACATCTACCGTTGAAACCCTTTTAGGGGTTACAGATGTTTTGGATCATTAAGAAATTTATTTTTACTCTTCATCCAGGTCTTTGTGACCTTATGAATAGATTGGATGGAAAATAAATGTTATGGTGGGCCCTACAAAAGTTTCAACAGTGAAAATTAAATTTCTGCTGCTCTTTGTAGTGTGGTCCAGTTGATCTTTGGATAAGATTTTTTTTTTTTTGGATAACGGTCCGAATTGATCTCGAAATATGGATGAACGTTGTGGATATAATAAATACATAACTGTGGGGCCCATGTAACGTTGATCTCTTTTGAACCGTTCGTAAAACTCGGAGTTCGAAGAGCGTCAGCGCTCGACGCTCGTCTTCGGGCAGCAGCTGATCCGCTTGAAGGAAAAAGCAGGGCATTTTCGACCTTTGGGAAAGCGTCCGTACAAATGGGGCTTATTTTTGTAAGGTAAAATAAGGTGGGCTTCCTCTCGTAAATGGGGCATAAATGGTTCGTACAGTTTCAAATTTCTCTAGTACTTTTTACAGAAGTAACGGTCGGTGTGAAGGTGGGGAAAGGTCTTCTGCCAATCAGTTATATGATACTCTTGATCTGCAGGCGCGTGTACACTTGGCATGCCTTATTTCAAATTAAACCGATTAAATCGTGGAGCTTGCTGTACCTAAGTCACAAGCCCAAAATATGACTGTTTGAAAAATCATAACCTTTGATTCATGGACGCTTGTTGATTGAAATGGGACCGTTGCATAATTTAATTTTTGACCGACCAATAAATATCCACCAATCTGATAGTAGCATAATCAAATAACCGTATGTTTTTAATGCATGACACGTTCCAAGATGGAATTTGCAATTATGACGGTTTAATTTGACTCAAAGTATGACACGTGTGCAAATTCTAAATGCGTCTATAGCACTCCGTTAGATTATCAAATCTTCTCTCGCACGCAACGTCGGAAACGGATTGACTACTCCCCTGCCACCGGTGCGGTGGCTGATGGTTGCTCTGTGGACCCACAATTATGTATTTGTTTCATCCATGCCGTTCATCCATTTTTACAGATCATTTTATGGTTTGATCTCAAAAAATAATAGGGATATAAATCTCAGGTGACCACATAGGAAAACAATAGTGATTGGATATCCACCATTAAATTCCTCTTAAGGCCCACTGTACTGTTTATTTGACATCCAATCTATTGATTAGGTCATACAGACCTAGATGAAGGGAAAAAAACAAAGATCAGATTGATCCAAAACTTTTATGAGCCCCAAAAAGTTTTTAATCCTCGATGTTTATTCAACACTGTTTCCTGTAATGGGGTCCACTTGAGATTGAGATATATCAAATTTTTGGTCTCATGCCCTAAAATTATCTAAAAAAATAGATGGACGGCATGGATGAAAGACATACATCATGATGGGGCCCACAAAGCACTGACCATCAGCCATTGGCCGGTGGCAGGGAGAGTAGCCAAACCGTTTCCTGCAACGTCACACCGTATACGGTAAAAATTGAGATATTTACGACTGTACGATCCATTTATGGCCCATTTATCCGCGCAACCCCACTTCGTTTTCGCTTACCAGAATAAGCCCCATCTGTACGGACGACTTCCAAAGTTCGAAAATGCCCCGCTTTTTCCTTCAACCGGATCGGCTGGTGCTCGAAGACGAGCGCTGACGCTCCTCGAACTCCGAATTGTACGAACAGCTTAAAAGAGACCAACGTTACATGGGCCCTAGAGTTATGTATTTATTGTATCCATAACGATTCATCGATATTCCGATATTATTTGGGAGCATTATCCAAAAAAATAAAAAAATCATATCCAAAGATCAACTGGACCACATCACAAAGAGCAGCAGAAAAAATTGATTTTCACCATTAAATGTTTCGTAGGCCCACTGTAACATTTATTTTCCATCCAATCTATCCGTAAGATCACAAAGACTTGGATGAAGAAGAAAAACAAATTTCATAGTGATCAGTTTCAATGATTACCTTTTACAATATGGTCTACTTGATGGTTAGATCTGTCTTATTTTTCATCTTAAGCCTTAATATGCACTCACCAAATAGATCGACAGTTTGGATATAACATAGACCTTATGATGGGACCATAAAAACAAAGATTCCAATTATTTTTTTTTAAAACAAAAAAACCTCAGACTGCCACGTCAGTCTGGCAGATTTTTTTCCTTTCTTTTTTTTTAAATTCAAGGAGAACATTTTTTCCCTTACATTTTTCTTTAAATATGTATATATAAGTATATAAAAATATTTTTCTATCTTTTAATTCATTTCATTGTCTATTTATTTAACAAGCATATCTCCTAAACTAGAATGAGTTACTTAACGTACCATCTATGATTTTGGGGTAGGAAAAGCTAATTTAGCCAATCAACGTATTTATTTTCCAAGATTCCATCGGGTTAATGGTCGAAAATTCATTTCATTCACTTTGCGGTCAATTTCAATCAGTTCGCGGTCAATTTCATTCATTTTATTCACTTCGCGGTCAATTCGCTTCACTTCACAGTCATTTTCATGCATTTCACGGTCATTTTTGACAATTTCATTTAAATTCATAGTCATTTCCATGCACTTCACGGTCAATTCCCTACACTTCATGGTCATTTCCATGCATTTCACGGTCATTTCGCTTTACTTCACGGTCATTTTCATACATTTCACGATCAATTTCGACGATTTCGTTTACATTCACGGTCATTTCCATGCACTTCACAATCAATTCCCTTCACTTCACGGTCATTTCCATGCAATTCACGGTCAATTCGCTTCACTGCACGATCATTTCCATGCATTTCACGGTCATTTCCGGCGATTCCGTTTAGATTCACGGACATTTCCATGCACTTCACGGTCATTTCCACGCATTTCACGGTCAATTCGCTTCACTCCACGGTCATTTCCATACATTTCACGGTCATTTTTGGTGATTTCGTTTAGATTTACGGTCAATTCCATGCACTTCACGATCAATTCCCTTCACTTCACGATCATTTACATGCATTTCACGGTCAATTCGCTTCACTTCAGGGTCATTTCTGGCGATTCCTTTTAGATTCATGGTCATTTCCATGTACTTCACGGTCAAATCCCCTTCACTTCATGGTCATTTTCACGCATTTCACGGTCAATTTGCTTCACTTCACAGTCATTTCCATTCATTTCACGGTCATTTCTGGCGATTTCGTTTAGATTCACGATCATTTTCATGCACTTCACAATCAATTACCTTCACTTAATGGTCATTTCCATGCATTTCACGGTCAATTCGCTTCACTTCACGGTCATTTCCATTCATTTCACGGTCATTTCCTGTGATTCCGTTTAGATTCACGGTCATTTCCATGGACTTCACGGTCAATTCCCTTCACTTCACAGTCATTTCCATGCATTTTACGGTCAATTCGCTTTACTTTGCGGTCATTTTCATGCATTTCATGATCATTTCTGGCAATTCCGTTTATATTCATGGTCATTTCCATGCACTTCACGATCAATTCTCTTCACTTCACGGTCATTTCCACGCATTTCATAGTCAATTCGCTTCACTTCACGGTCATTTCCATTCATTTCATGGTCATTTCCATGCACTACATGGTCAATTCCCTTCACTTCACATCATTTCCATGCATTTCACAGTCATTTCGTTTCACTTCAGGGTCATTTTCATTCATTTCACAGTCATTTCCGGCGATTCCATTTAGATTCATGGTCATTTTCATGCACTTCACGGTCAATTCCCTTCACTTTACGGTCATTTCCATGCATTTCACTGTCAATTCACTTCACTTCACGGTCATTTCCATGCATTTCACGATCATTTCCGGTGATTTCGTTTAGATTCATGGTCATTTTCATGCACTTCATGGTCAATTCCCTTCACTTCATGGTCATTTCCACGCATTTCATGGTCAATTCGCTTCACTTCATGGTCATTTCCATTCATTTTAGGGTCATTTTCGGCGATTTCGTTTAGGGGCTATTTGATTTTCTAATTACAGTAGTAATTCAAGAGAAATGGGTAATAATTATTTACATTTGTATTTCCAGTTAGATTTTCAAGGTAATGTTGACGGACACCTTTCATTTATACCACTCCTTGAAAAGGCCTAGCTATATGTCCTAGAGGGGGGGTGGGGGTGAATATGATAATGCCAAATAAAACTTATAACAGCGGAAATTAAATAAATATGATAGCCAATAAATAAAATAAACAAATCACAATGCAAGAATGTAAAGCCACCTCAAAATTCAGATCTTGAGAGGTTGATACAAATGTTGTTATAAGGACAACCTTATACCAAAAACCAGAGTTTATGGTAGGACAATATTATTTTTTGAAAGGTCTTTGTATTAAATCTCAAATCGAAGAGGAATGGTAAAGAATTAAATACAAACTGCACTGAAGAATAAATTGCAATTACAAATATATCTTTTTCTAGGGACAACCATACTCCATAGAAATGGCAGGGCAACCTTACTAGAACAATTAAGAATGCTGATAAAGGAATAACAAATAATAAATGCTAAACTATTACAACATTTCTACAATGCTTGAAATAAATAATTACAGTATTCACATCCACATATACATCCCACAAATAAATAATTAAAGATATGAAATATAAACCATTCAACCACGAAACACAAGGGATTATATTGGTTCGCTTGTGTGTTAACCAACTGTTAAATAATAGCCACAAAAAATGCTACTACACTCCTAATATCCTCATACAGGAGATATTAGCGTTCACTATTAAATTAGGTTTTCATAGGTTCACCCAAAACCTTCACAATTGTGTCTTTCTTTGTGGGCTTACACAATTAAAAAAATCACTTCTGAGTTTTCCTGCCTCTTCTCAGATAACCAAAACAATGAGATTTTTCTAACAAATCTCAAAAGAAACCAACACAGAAAGGAATTTACAATTAAATGTAAAATACCTAATTTTCTCTTTCATTGTAGTCGTCCCGTAGAACCAAGTCAGAGTAAATGATTGAATGTCCAAGTTCAATGTCCAAACTCACATTACAATGGTTCTAGTTCTAATTGATTTTAAATTAAATCAAAATGGGCTAGCTTTAATTGATTTTAATTCCAAAGAAAGGGAAATAACAATTCTTCCTTTTCAGATTAGATTGGAATACATGAAACAAAATCAATTAATAAAGCTAATGAAAGAGAATATTAAATGCGCACACTTAGCTTAAAATAGAGCACAAACTTATCTCTCAGAAGGCCGAATTAATTAGCTTGAATTGTGTAAAATATTCTGAAATTCGTGATTTATTTATAACTGAGTAAAACACGTCTTCGACTAGTCTTATGACCTCTACGACTGGTCTTAGAACCAACAAAAATTTGAAATTTCGAGCAAGATAGTATAAGACGGTTTCACGACTAGTCGTAGGTCACCTTCGACCGGTTGTAAGATGCACACGATTGGTCGTAGGCACATGATTTTCAATGCTGAACTTTGAGTTGAAGGTGTACGACTGGTCGAGAAATTAGTTGACACTGTTTCTACTACTGGTCGAACAGTCTCTAGGACTGGTCGTAGAGTAACCAAAATTTTTTAAAAATCTTCAACAACTTAGGACTGGTAGTAGAATTTCCTGGACTGGTCAAACCAGTGTTAGGACTAGTCGAATAAGGTATAAGACTAGTCTTAAAACAAACCAAATTTACTTATAAAACATATATGGATTATGTATTCAAAATGTCTTACTCTAAAGGTCAACCTAAGGTCAGTCATACCTCAATAGTGAAGCAAGGACATTGAAATCTGAGAACAAGTGACCTTTGAGTATAATCATGCTTGAGATCTTGAACTTAAAAGCTTCTTGAACTTGAAAGCTTTTAAAGTTTTGAACTTGAATGCTTATAAGATCTTGAACTTGAATGCTTCTGAGATCTTGAACTTAAATGCTTCTAAAATCTTGAACTTGAATGGATCTTTTGATCATCACATATACAACTTCAAAGCAGTGTCTTTGTTGCCACAAATTTGACAACAACAAAGGGCTATAAACTATAGCACTTACACTCCTCACGTCACCCACCCGAGGAGAAAAATGTTAAATCGTGGGGCCCACAATGATGTGCGTGTCTTATCCACACCATCCATCCTTTTAAACAACTCATTTTAGTTTACGAGCCAAAAAATGCAGATCCAAACCTCAAGTGGACCACACCACGGGAAAAAATTAGGAATTGAACTCATACCATTGAAAGCTTCTCGAGGACCCCATAAGTTTTGGATCAAATTGATATTTTTGTTTCCTCTTTATCCATGACTGTGTAACCTTATGAACAGGTTGGATGACAAATAAACATCAGTGTGGGCCCCAAGGAGAAAATAACTTTTAACCGTTGACATCTTAATGATCATTGTTTCTTAAGGTGTGGTCCACTTAAGCTTTTGATTTTCCTCATTTTTGGAATCATTGTTTAAAACGTGTTTTTTAAAAGGATGGATGATATGGGTAACTCACATTTATCATGATGGGGCCCACTTATTTAAATCAACAATATCAAGGTTTTTATGGATCGTTTTACGAAATGGAATTCCCAGTGAATTTCAAACTGGTGGAGTAAGTAATAATTACTTATTTCTATGTATTTACTAAGGAAGTTAAAAATCAAACAGCCCCTTAGATTCATGGTCATTTCCATGAACTTCACGTTCAATTACCTTCACTTCATGGTCATTTTTACGCGTTTCATGGTCAATTCGCTTCACTTCACGGTCATTTCCAGCGATTCTATTTAGATTCATGATCATTTCCAAGCACTTCACGATCAATTACCTTCACTTCACGGTCATTTCCACGCATTTCATGGTCAATTCGCTTCACTTCACGGTCAATTCCCTTCACTTCGCCGTGAAATGCATGGAAATGACCACGAAACGAAACGGAATCGCCAGAAATGACCGTCAAATGCATGGGAATGATCGTGAAGTGAAGCGAATTGATCTTAAAATGCATGGAAATGATCGTGAAGTGGAGGAAAATGATCGCGAAATGAAACGAAATTGCCGGAATTGATCGTGAAATGCATGAAAATGACCGTGAAGTGGAACGAATTGACCGTGAAATGCATAGAAATGATCGTGAAATGAAACGGAATCGTCGAAAATGACTGTGAAATGAAACGGAATCGCCATAAATGACTGTGAAGTGAGGTGAATTGATCGTGAAATGTATGGAAATGACCGTGAAATGAAACGGAATCGCTAGAAATGACGGTGAAATGGATGGAAATAACCGTGAAGTGAAGCGAATTGACCGTGAAATGCATGGAAATGACCGTCAAGTGAAAGGAAATGACCGTGAAATGCATGGAAATTACCGTGAAATGAAACAGAATTGCTGGAAATGACCGTGAAATGCATGGAAATGACCGTGAAGTAAAACGAATTGATCGTGAAATGCATGGAAATGACCATGAAGTGAAGGGAAATGACCGTGAAATGCACGTAAATGACCGTAAAATGAAACGGTATTGCCGGAATGACCGTGAAGTGCATGGAAATGACCGTGAAGTGAAGGGAATTGACCGTGAAAATGCATGAAAATGACCATGAAATGAAACAGAATAGTCGAAAATGACCGTGATATGTATGGAAATGATCATGAAGTGAAGCGAATTAACCGTGAAATGAAACAGAATCGCTGGAAATGACCATGAAATGTCTGAAAATGTCCGTGAAGTGAAGCGAATTGACCATGAAATGCATGGAAATGACTGTGAAGTGAAGGGTGACCATGAAATACATGGAATTGACCGTAAAGTGAAGCGGAATCACCGAGATTGACTGTGAAATGCATGGAATTGATCGTGAAGTAAATGAAATGAATGTAATTGACTGCGAATTAATTGAAATTGACCGCGAAGTGAATGAAATGAATTTTCGACTATTGACCTGATGGAATCTTGAAAAATAAACAGGTTGGTTGGTTAAAGTAACTTCTCCTACCCCAAAATCATATAGGGTATATCAAGTAACTAATTTTGATTTAGAAGATATTGTTATTAAATGAATAAAAAAAGAAATGAAAAAAAGAGAGAAATTTTTTTTGTTTACTTATATATGCATATTTATATAAACATGTATTAGAAAAAAAATGTAGGTAGAATGAAGTTATCCATGTAAAAAAAAAAAGTGTACAGGTGGATGTGGGGCCCACAATGGGACCTACTCAATTTTTTTCAAAAAAACTGGGTGGTACTACCACACTCGGGCGGCACTATCATACAAACATCTAGAGGTTGGCGGCATTATTGCCGGATTGGCGGTATTGTCGCTCAGCTTAAAATTTTCTCAATAGCTACGGATATGGCTACGGTTATAATCCGTAGCCAAAAGACTCCCAACCTTCACACACCATCCTATCCACTTGAAGGAAAAAGCAGCGGCATTTTCGGCCTTTGGCAAGTCTTCCGTATAGCTGGGGCTTATTCTGGTGAGGTACAACCGAGTGAGTTTGAGCGGGAAAATGGGCCATAAATGGGTCGTACAGTCGTAAATTCCTCGCAAAAATTACACGAAGAATTGATTCGTACTGGAGAGTACGATAGTGCATACACACGCAATCATCGCGAACGTCTAAATAAAAATAAACCGTCCAAATCCTTGTATACATTTTCCATAGTCGTTTAATAAAAATCCAGATTAATCGATTTTCCCATTCAACCGTCCATTACAAGCCCACTGCCTGCTAGGACATCAGTCCAATCCAATCGAAAACATATCATCGATCAAAAGTGGGCCACGATTTGGACGGTTTGATTCGATCCATAAGTGGGAGCGGATTGGCTACTACCCTCAACCGTCCCTAGCTAGGAACAGAGCGCTCTGAGAGGCAACCGTGATGTATTGGTTTTTATCCATACCGTGCAAAAGATCAAGTGGACCACACCATAGTAAGCAGTGGTGCCACCGTGATGTATTGGTTTTATTCACACCGTCCATTCATTTTTCCATATCATTTTAGATCCTTATTCCCCAAAATAGGAAGATCCAAACTCAACTGGTCCACATCATAGGAAGCAGCAATGATAATGACACCCACCGTTGAAACCTTTTGAGGGCCTACCGTGATGGTTAATTTCCATCCAACCTTTTCATAAGATCAAATACACCAGGATGAAGGGAAAACATAAATATAAGCTTGATCCAAAACTTCCGTAGCACTAAAAGTGTTTTCATCGGTATGTTTTTAATCCCCACTGTGTGGTCTACCTGAGTCTTGTAACTGCCTTATTTTTGGGTTTTTGCTGTAAAATGATATGGAAAAGTGGATGGACGGTGTGGATAAAACACATACATCACAGTGGCCCCTGTCTGTCCATAACGTGGGAGGGGGTAGTATCCAATCCCCGTCCGCTTTAAGTATACCATTTCGCGCGTGCAAGGCGAGCATATAAAAAACTCAACCCAGAACTCGGCTAGCAGAACATCGCCAGTGTGAAAAGAACATATACCGAAACTAGGGAATATGCGCGTATAAACCACCCTTCCAACCACAAAAAGCCACGTGGCACATGAAAAGAGCAAACGCATATATACCGCAATAACTGGCCGCGTGCAACAAAAAAAAAACCAAACGCGAACCGAAGACCTCTCAAGAAAAGCAAACCCCAACCTCTATATAAGTGCACCCACCGTAGCAGAGTAAAAATCAAAGACGATAATCTCAGCTTCTGACGATATGAGCGTAGCGGTCGTAAACGGAGTAACGGTAACGGCGTTCGTCGAGGACGGTGCCGCGTTCAACAAGTGCATGGAAGAGCGGTTCTCAACCCTCGATGATGCACCAAAGTGCCACAATGGTCTCTTGCTAAGAAGCAAAAAAACACCATGAATCCAGGCAATGCCCTTTCGAGCCAATCTCAGCCGTCCATCTCTCCTCCGCTCTCACTTCTCTTCCCTTCAATTTCCAGAAACGCCTACATCGCCTCGATAACACCATGCTTCGCCATCCTACGCACTGCCATCTCGTCCAAATCCCTCCGCCTCGGACAATGCACACACGCTCGCATTATAGTATCCGGCCTCACTCCCGACCCCTTCCTCACCAACAACCTCATCAATATGTATTGCAAATGCGGGTCTCTTACCTTCACACGACACCTGTTCGACAAAATTCCCGACTAAATCGCATACAATCTAGCTAGTTAGCAAAAACAATCGCATCAATGCTTGCATTTAGAACAACTAGAAATAATGAAGAAGAACTAACATACAAAATTTCCAGTTCGAATGCCTACCAGTAATCTCCACAAGAGCAGCTTCCATCCCTAAAGCAATGAAAGCATCCCTAAAGCAATGAAAGCGATTTGCGTCTCTCAACACGATCTCGCGGCCTACAACCTTCGATATGTATTTGATCGCATTGTGGTAATCACCACAGATGCGGAGGTTCTTTATTATTCGAATCCTCATTGGAGGTGGTGTACTTATCAGCGCATAAGCAATCACCAGCTTCTCGCTGTGATAGTAAAGGGCCCGCTGTTTTTCCTCCTCCTCTACATCGAGCAGCACGAAATCGGTATCAGCCACGTATCCCATATCTCCAATGCTTCTCATCAGATCTTCCACCTTATCATATATAGCAATATAGCAGTCACTTCTGGCTGGGACCTATCACCCGCTACGAACAAATGGACCCTGTTCTTCACTTCAATCCAGCTATAACCCGGGTCCTTTTTCACATTCTTCAATCTCATTGTCTTCCTAGCATCCGCCACATCACCCCATCGGCTGGCTGAGGCATAGATGTTGGACATGAGAACATATGCGGCTGAATCAGATGGCTCCAAATCCAAAAGACAGGCTGCCACCACCCGCTTTCCCACCTCTGTGTCCCCTTTAACTCTACAACCACCAAGCAACGCTCTACACATCGAGGCAGAAGGATCAAAAGGCATTGATTCGACGAGCTTTTCTGCTTATTTCACAAGCCCCGCGCGGCCAAGAACAACAACTAGGCAAGAATAATGCTCTGTTCTCGGCTCAATGCCATAGTCCTTACTCATCGAATTAAAGTATATGTGAGCTTCAGATACTAAGCCACCGGCATGACTACAAGCTGAAGGAACTCCAATGAAAATAATCCAATTGGGTCGAATGCCCCAACACTTCATCTTTCTAAAGAGATTGAGGGCTTCGTCACCGTTGCCATGTTGAGCAAAACCCACAAGCATTGCATTCCAAGATGCGACATTCTTCGTGCCCATCTTCTTGAACACGCGGTACGAGTCCTCGATGCACCCACATTTCGCATACATGTCGACGATCGAAGTCCCCACGAAGGTGTTTAATGCACAATCTGACTTAATAGCGTTCGCATGGATTTGCCTCCCCTGCTCTAATACAGCCAAGCACGAGCATGCTTTGATGAGTGTAGCGAATGTGAATTCGTCGGGCAAGACCCCCAAGCGCCTCATTCGTTGGTAGAGCTGTAGAGCATGGTCATCGTCTTCATTCTCCACATATCCCGAGATCATGGCCGTCCAAGCGACCTCATCAGGCTCAGGTATGTCATCAAAAACAAGAATCACATCTCTCATGTCTCCACACTTAATGTACATGTCCATGATCCCACTACTAATGCATAAATCCAAATCGAACCCAAGCTTTATTGCCTGCGCATTGATTTGCTTCCCTTGTTCAATAGCAACCAAGCAACTACAGGCCTTAATGGCTGTTGCTAACGTGAACTGGTTCAATCTCTTGCCATGCTTCCAAATCAAAGAGATAAGATTCAATGCCCTAATACTGTCATTGTTCATTACATACCCCGCAATCATAGCATTCCAAGAACCCAAATCAAATCCATTCAGGTTGCAAAAAATGACTTCTGCTTCTTCCATCTCGCCATTCTTAGCATATGCATCGATGAGCGACGTCAAAACAAAGACGTCTGTGAAATGACCACCTTTCACTGCAAGAACATGAACTTGTTTACCCAAAATGGAGCCTCCGGCAAGAGCTAAAGAGGCCCAAAGAATGCTTGCCAGTGTAAACTGATCAGGCATTGCACCGTCCCGCAAAAGACCCAAGAAAAGGGCAATGGATTCTTCCGCCAAACCACTCTGCACATAACCTGATATCATTGAATTCCATGAAACCAGATCCAATTCTTCCATCTCGTCAAACACCTTCCTCGCATAATCCAAACAGCTGGTCTTCGCATACACATTGATGAGATTATTCACGACGGCAACATCCAAACTTAACCCGGTTTTTACAACCAAACTATGGATCTGCTCCCCAGCTTTCAAATCACTAGCACCTGCGATTGCACTGAGAACAATCACAAATGTTACTTTGTCATATCCTACATTGAATCTCATAATCTCCATAAAGCATTCGATCACAGCCCCATTCTCGCTGCCTTGTAAAAACCCAGTCATGGTTTTATTCCAACCAATTATGTCCGAGTTCTCTTCAAACAAACATGCCTTAATCGTATACGCCCGAACCTGCTCGACATTCTCCTTCTCAGAAACCCTGCTGAGGATGGACTGAACACTAACATCATCCGGGCCTGGCCCACACCGGTGCAGTGCTGAGAACAGAGAAATAGCTTCATTCTCGAGACCCAATTGCGAGTACGTCTTAATCATTATATTCCACAACACAACATCTCTCTCAGACATTTCATCAAACTGGTATCGAGCGTCCTCGATCCGTCCAAATTTCGAATATATATTGACAAGAGCAGCTGAGACGAAGACGTCGCAATCCAAACCAATCTTCACAGCATAGGAATGGACAGTTTCTGAGGTATCGAGCAAACCCGAGGGCAAGCATATCTTAAGGACTGGAGCTAATGTGAGCCGGCTGGGGGAGACTGCGGATCTGCGCATAAGGAGGAAAAGGAGAAGGCCTTGCAGGGCTGTGTCATGGGAGAGAGCATAGCCTGCGAGGATCGAGTTCCATGTAACGAGGTCTTGGTCGGGAATTTTGTCAAACAGGTGTCGTGCGGAAGTAAGAGACCTGCATTTGCAATACATGTTGATGAGGTTGTTGGTGAGGAAGCGGTCGGGACTCGGGAGTGAGGCCGGATACTATAATGCGAGCGTGTGTGCATTGTCCGAGGCGGAGGGATTTCGATGAGATGGCAGTGCGTAGGGTGGCGAAGCATAGTGTTGTTGAGGCAAAGAGAGATGTGGGCGTTTCTGGAACTGGAAGGGAAGAGAAGTAAGAGCGGAGGAGAGATGGACGGCTGAGATTGGCTCGGAATAGCATTGCCTAGATTCATGGTGTTTTTTGCTTCTTAGCAAGAGACCATTGTGGCACTTTGGTGCATCATCCACTCACATTGTCTATCCATTTTGTTATATCATTTTAGGGCATGACCCCAAAAATAAGGAAGATCCAACGCTCAAGTGGATCACACCACAGAAAGCAGGGGGGACAATGACGCCCACTGTTGAATCATTCTAAAGGCCCACCAGGATGTTTATTAGCTATCCAACCTGTTCATAAGGTCACACTGACTTGGATGAAGGGAAAACACAAACATCAGCTTGATCCAAGACTTCTGTGGGTCCCGTGAAGTTTTCAATGACTGTAGTTCAATCCCCACTGCTTTATGTGTTGTAGTCCATTTCCACTTTGGATCTGGCCCTTTTTTTTTTTTTTTGAGTTATCTATAAAATGATCTCGCAAGATGGTTGGACGGCTTGGATATAACACATACATCATGGTGGGGGCCATGGAAGTATGCCACGCCAACACACCTTTGCCAATCCAAGTCTCTACGGTGATTCTGAAGGATTACCATGATTTGATAGCTGGGTATATCTAATCAATGGTAAGGTGTAATGATGTAAATTTTCCACCACATTACTGTGGTAGTTAGCGATCCAAACACGCCCTAAGTTTGTCGGAGCCATCACTCAGTACAAGTACAGTTGTACTCAATAGCCTTTAAGAAACGAGCTTCCCAAGCTCTTAGTGCCAAGCTCATTTTCTCCTTCATTGATCTAAGTTCTAAATTCTTGCAGAATTTCTGAAGTGTTAGAGTATTTGCTCATTAGGGGAGGGATTCGAGGACTGAGAATTTTCAAGAGTCAAGACCCGTTGGAAAAAAAGAGGAGTCTATTTGTTAGAGGTTTTCTGGGTAGGCCTGCAATTAGGAAGAAGTAGATGGTTACCTAAAGGGTAGAACTCCTAAATTGTTGACAAGTGGTGTAAAATGGAATGTTGATTAAGTGATTCCTAGATTGAAGACAATGTAGGGTTAATTAAGCTTGAAGGAAGGTCCTAGGAGGCTTCTAGAGGCTTTGGGATTAAATGGATGTGATTTAGCCACTTGTAAGGACCGTAGAGCTTGGGAGGCGTAGTTTTGGGTTTTCTCAATCCATGTAGCTAGAAGGTTACATTTGTAAAAAAGATGATGGCTTAAGGTAAAACTAAGATTCTTAAGTGTGTTTTGAGGAAAAAAAAAAGGGGTCAGAGAGTTGTAGGAAAATGGAATTTGGGTTTTTGATTTCTGCACAAGACATTAATCATTTTCAAATTGTTTCCTGCATGAAAATCAGCTTTTGGCTCTCAGCTCTTTGTGGATCTTGACCCTTAGACATTGGATTGGGGTCATCCATGGCCTGTTGGAGAGTTGGCCGAAAGGCTAACTAGATGTTTTGGTTTAGGTTGAAATTCCTAGAGGTGAGAGAGAAATGGCATCTGCAAGTGGGGTCAAATCATGGTCAATCAAATTTCTGTGCATTTTCTGATTTTCCACTCATAATTTGGTGCTTAGAAATTGGATTGGGCTGAAATTAGACTCATTGGAAAGATAATTTGTAACATCCCGGAAATCGGGGGTCGAGCAGAAATTCAGCTCCCGAGTTCCAGAACATCACTTATGCAACAGTTTTGATGATGGATGAATGTCGGCTGTAGTAGTGCGTAAAACATGAAGTGGATTAGGCCAAAACAGCATATCATACTCCAGAGACAGTTAAATTACTTAAGCAGAAGACTGTGATAAATATATAAAATGTATAATTGATTGTAAGTCTCCAGAGTGTGAACATGTTACCAGGTTATTTATATACATGTATACTCTAAAAATGGAGTAAAAGAATATACATGAGTGCTTAAATAAAATACAAAATACCAAGTGTATTGGCATCTAATCAGTAACCCTGTAACCTCGTCGATTAGAACCTGCATATAGGAGAAATCCTCCTCAACATCATCAAGTCCGGCTCTGCTTCGCAAGCAACGCCATTATCTGAAACTAAAACAGGGACTGGTTAGTGTGGCCAACACCGTCCCGTAATGTGGGAGTGAGTAATTAACTCAGTGGAATCTATATACAGCAAAGGTTAACATGTTATCAATCCAATCAAGCAGTAATGATAAAGCAGTATAATCAAACATGTCCTAGATACTCTTGTTAATGTAAGGATGATATGAAGAATGATGCATGCCCTCACCACAAACTCCCTCATGCGACATCATCTAACGATCGCGGCATGAATCACTACCACTGTGCTCTCACACCAACTCCAATGACACATGCAGTGCAATGTCATGAGTATGATTACCAAGTTCTTATTAATCCTTTTCATACAACAGGATTAGGAAGCTAAGACACCTCCCTTGTATCATTTCCCAACGTTGATCCATTCTAGGGTCGTCAGTCCTAGAAATTTCATACGATGTTATGGTTCTAGGTCGCTGCAAGGGCTGCCAGGGCTATTGCGCGCAATCGTTGCTCCTCTCCCCCATCACCTTATCAATACAGGCCTATTAATATCCTTAAGACTACAGCAGGACTCGTCGCCCCTATGCAGTGTCAAGATAAACTCAAGGTCACTACAGAGGGCTCGTCACCAATCAGTGTAGGCCGACAGCAAGAATATAGTGTCCCATACCACCATAATCTGCTCAGAGTAGGGTGCTCACTGGTTACTATAGGGAGGTTTGTGGCCCCAGCGTAGGCCGACAGCACGACCACTGTGTTCCATACCACCATGCTCGGCTCATGAGTCTTAGGGGATCATGGTGCCACGGTTAACGGGAGTTTCACTGGTAAGCTCGGTGTCTTCGATTCAAACAGTGACGACCAAACATGGTGAACAAGCATCGGTCAATCGGGTTAGTTGATAAGCTCAACTAGGCCAAGCGTACGTTGAGTTGAACGACATGGAATGCATAAGCACTCCGTGTGGCCTAACCACTGCCGAACATCCCAAGCACGACTCAGATTCGTTAAACTCATCCTACGTGACGAACAACCTCAACCACCATTTGGAGTATGGTTACCGATTACCTGGACTGTAGTACAGCCCCAATCACGATCAAACGCAAATACAGGCATATGATTCATATCCTACTTTCATACGAATATTCATGAAATATAACTTAAATGTAAATACAGTACATGGAGGAAATCATACGCACATGTAATATGATTCATCTAGGTTAATCGATCCATAGAGGAAACCATACACACAATTAACATGGATATTATGCGTTACATGATTCATGTAGGAAATCATACACATCATTAGAGTGGCTGAGAATCCTATCTCAACATCCATTTAAAGAACAGTTTACAAGTATTTATTCATATAGACATATTTACAAACACTTAGCATACACCTTATATCATACATGTTATGTATTAGTTAACATACGTATTAGGGCGAATCCTTTCGTCAAAGGGTTATCGCCTATACAACAACCATATATCCATGACAGTTAGTCATGGCGAGCACAAAAGCGAATTCCATATTCATTCAGTCATTCTTACAAACACTTAGAATACATACATTATCATACATGTGTATATTGGTTATATATGTATTAGGCCAAATTCTTTCGCTAGGGAGTTGCCCCATATACCACTTGCATATACCCACGACGGATAATCATGGCATGCATGAATCCGGGTTCTGTATTCATTTAGACATTTTCACAAACACGTGGGTTACACACTTTAACATATATGACGTATATTGGCCGTGGCGTGATTTAGGGCAAGTCCTTTCGCTAAGGAGTTGTCACACATGCAACAAGCATATATACACGACAAATAATCATGTTGAACACAAATCCAAATTTTATACATATATGGTATTTTCTACAAATACGAGGAATACATTATATTCAACATAATCAACGTATAATTGAAAAACGAAACGGACAATACTTTATGCATGTGAAATAGCATCCTAAGCAAGAATAAATCATTACTTAACATTGAAAGTCTTGGAAACCATAACCTAAACGCATATAGTCCGCACCTTAAACCAGAAAATGCGAAACGGAGTTGATTTAGACGATAAGTCTTCGTCAACGGCGTATTGACAACCTATGGCAAGAAATAGATTAGCTATAGCTTCACTACAGATATTCTAAGTTCCAAAACAGGTTAGGGTTAGGATTTCTTACCTAAGAACGGAGTTGGAGTTGCCGGAAGAACGATACGGTAGTGGTATTGAAGCACGTGGAGCAGCAGGGAAGAATCCCAGGAAAAAAATCCCAACTTCTCTCCCACTTTCTCTCTCTTTTCTCTCTTCTCTCTCCTAGGTTTTCTAAATTCGTATGAGATTTGTGAGAGAGGACTTAAGGCCTTTTTATAAGCCCAAAATCGACGGAAATAGCCTTAAGCTAAGGGATACCTATTTTATAACCAAAACGGGCTTGTTCCGATCCAACGGAGCACTTCTGGCGGTCCTGTTACTAAATGCGGTCGGACTTAAGCTCCCTGATATTGGATCTAGGTCAGGTAGAGTTTTCAGTCCGATCGGATATCCAGATCGACCGTGGCGGACTAGTTTCAGTTCAGCGGTCACCGAAACTCGATCAGGGCCACAAGTGCTATGACATGTAAGGGCCAACTATCCTGATCCGAGGGTGAATTTGGGTCGAATTCTAACGGTCAGAACGCTTAAAAATAACGCGTAAGTGAAACGTTCCAGATTTCTTAAATTTATATTTAATTTCTAAATAATTTCACTTTTCTCACACTCTTCACTCCGGACTCAAGGAAACAGTCTCAGGACATCATTTGGACTTGATTTTCGAGGTGAATGTCAAGTCCAAGTAGGCGGTTGTAATGGTCTAAGTTCACAGCTATCAGACTCTCGACGCGCGGTCTAGAATCAATACAAAGTTACAAAGCATTCCCGGGAGCAACTGGGTTTAGAGTTGGATCCTAGATTTCAGGGTAACGTAGCGTTAACAATTCTAGAGGTTTTGGGTCTTACAGATCGTATTTAAAGTGATTGGTGCTAATTTTGCAGGAAATCTAGTGTAGCGCTGGTTAATTCATGTTAAATTTCTAAAGAATTTGGTTCTAAATGGTCTCTTTGGCTTTGGAATCGAGTTTTGAGAAATTACTAAGGTGCTATGGTTGACCCATTACCTAAGGACGTCTAATTCCAGGTTGGCAAAAATCCGGAGTGTTACATAATTTGAATGGCTTCAAAATGGACTGGTAGACAAGGGAATTGGATATGGAAGACCCAAGCAATTGAGGGTCGAACTAGAGGTCAATGCATACAATCAATGGGAGTTCTCTGGGATGCAGAGAGTTTCTGTGCTTCAGGGAGCACATTTTTTTTAAAAAGAAACCCCCTGGAACATGGAGAAAGCTTCTCCACGTCCCATGGAGACCTCCAAAAAATAAGAGGTGTGGGCCTAGAACTAGGCCAGGCTGTGTCCGACAACTCTTGAATGGTCCTGGGTCCAATACTTTTTAGGTTTAGAGGGGTTTTCTGGTGAGGTTTGGGTTGAATTGGGTGGGGGAACTGTTAATTCTGCAAGTCTAAGACAGTTTGTGCGAGACCCACCTTGAGTATTGACTGGGTACATTAGTCTGGAAAACTGTGTATTAGGTATGGTTTCTACAGTATGATTTTTGATTTGTCGATCTTGGGGAAATCACTTGAGATTTTGCATTTGAATACATCTCTTACATTCTACTGAGCTTGCAGGTATGGTATCTATTTTCATATTTATGCGTGTGCCGTGTGTGCATGCATGTGTCCCAGCCATATGTGGTTCCTTTCTGTGCTCACATGTGCGTAATCTCTATAATATATAACTTAACTAATTTGTTATAGTTTTTAAACTGCTTCTCATGATTACCCTGTGCTCAGTAGACCTGACTTTCTGATGGATGGTTTTCCTCTCAGACCAGAACCAGAATTCACTGTAAATGTCATTACCTTTGAGTTCTTTCAGTGTGGTACTCATGCTTTTATGGTCACTGAACCCCAATATCAAGGGGAGATACATCATCATAAATTTGCTTGATGTTCCTCCATTTCTATGGCTAATGGTTCTCCTCAGTAGTTATGTTCCATTAATATTCATGATTCTTGGTAGTCTGTCACATGTGTCAAAAAGTATGTACAGAGGGAGCTAGAAATGGTTGTAGTAAAATAGTGATGCATTAATACGATCATCTTATTGATGCTGTAGGTGTTCTTTTTTGTTGGCAATTTTTTAATTTTAGGATTCCATCTCCAGAGACACGAGAGTGGCTCGTCAACATTGACTAGCATTGATGGGGATAAGTCAAGCGAGACAAAATCAGCTACCACACCTTCAACACCCAAAGCAGCGATCATCAACTGTCCTACAGAACCCAGGATTTCCAATTCTTTACTTACAGAGGGTACTCCTTCCAGAGATCTTCTACTGGAGGTGGTACAGGACAGGGAAGTTCCTGATGACAAGTTTTCTGGACAAGAGATGGCTTTGGTGTGTGATTTTAATTTTCATTATCTTTTCGATGATATTTGCATGTCGGGATATCCTCACACACATCAACAACTATCAACTCTGCTGTATGCTAAGCCAACTATATATATCTGGTGCACTCAGTGATTTAAATATCGGTATCGATGCACATATCGCACCGTTGGGATACGGAAACATATTAGTATCGCATGGGAAATATCTCATGTATCATGTCATGTATTGCTGCTTGAGGGAAATATTGGAAAATGATGGAAATTTTCTCTAAAACTTCAGTTTATAATGATGCAATTACACTGTCCTAAACTATGCATGATCTGACAGAAATGATGCAATTATATCCACATTGAGTTCTTATAATTCATAAATCATACAATACAAGTGTAAAACCAGACCGACCCCCTCCCCCTCCCCCCATCGCAATGTGTCAAAAGATCATGATATATCGGTGATCCATTGTGATATTTTTTGTGATACAGGGAAATTTAATGACTCCCCCTGTATATCACATCTGCCACATGCTATCAGCCGATACGATTGATATTTTACCGTGCACTAATGGAAACTAACTTTGAAATCTTAAATTGTATGTCTTGGTCATATAAAAATTACAGTAATAGTTTCTAAGAAACTGCTTGTGCCCAAGAATAAATAGAAGCATATGTGGGAATAGAAATTTGAATTATGGAGCTATATCAGAGTTTGATTATTCCTTATGGCACCATGAATGATGACAACGGCAGTTGTTTATCCATCTTGCCCTCTTGATGGTTGGGACTATTAGTAAAGATCTTTTGTTGGATCACTTGTTGAACTAATAAAACCTGCATATGAAGTATGGTCTTCTTTTTGATTTTCTAGGCAGGGAAATATTGAACCTTCCAAGTGCTGTAAAACAAAATGATTTGCTCATACTGCTAGTTTTCTACTTCCTCCCTGCCTGTGTACACCATGCCAAACAATGCATTTTGACTGCAGTTTTCTTCGTGTTTTCCTACCTGTTAATTCTTTGATTTACAAACTAATAAAATTTCTGCATTCATAAATTTTTACCTACTCCCAAGTAATTTTCTGTGGGAATTCATTTGTTACGTCTGACTGCCATGTATCTTTTGGGCTATGACTTACACTATCTGTCCCTAGTTAGCACAGTTGCCAAATCAGTTTACATGTTAGCAATTTTTTTTTAATGATTTTATACAACTGATTGTATTTTTCTGTGGGAATTCATTGTTATGTCTGACTGCCAGTGTAGCTGATTAAACATGTATCTTTTGGGCCATGACATACACAATCTGTCCCTAGTTAGCACAGTTGCCAAATCAGTTTACGTGTTAACAATTTTTTTTAATGATTCTATACGACTGATTGTATTTTATACTCATTGATGTAATCAACTCATTGACTCTATTCAACCTATGTAATAGACTATTAGATAGCTCTAGATTGCAATCAACCCACGTAAATAGTCTATTGCATTGTGTCACTGGGAGTTTTGTTCTCTCCTTACTAGTCCCAACACTACACCAAAATCGTAAAATTGGAACGGCTAGGATTTTGGTTTAAAAATGGTTTTAAACCGTTTCTAATTTGAAATGGTTCTAAACCATTTTAAAATTTGTAACTATTTTAATGGTCAACATTGCTATTTCCACTTTTTTGTTGGTGTCCCACTTAAGTTTTGGATATTCCTAATCTTTTGAATTTTATATTATTATTATATTTTAAAATAAATAGACGGTGTGGATTTGATTAAGAGCTTCTCGGTGGACCCCACATTGCCCTAACGGCTTAGCAATATCTACGTGCCCCAGCCCACGGAATCCATTTTCTCCCATTTGTTGCGCTGAAAACGCCCTAACCCTCACATTCTCTCTCTCTCTCTCTCTCTCTCTCTCTCTCTCTCTCTCTCGCACTCTCACATTCTCTCTTTTTGTCTCTCTTTCGTGATCTACAACCCCCCGGCAGTGGGATGATAATGGCACGCTTCCGCCAACTTCGAAATTTCATAGGTAATTCTCCTATTCCTCTTCCCTATCTTCTTCTTCTTAAGGATTAACCATTACGGTTTAATAATTTCAGAAAATTGTAAAAATCGATTTGGGGATTTGAAATTTCAAATCCCTAATTGAGGATTCTTGAAATTTCAATCCGCAATTGGGATTTTCGAAATTGGTTCTAATTGTGGATTTTTGAAATTTGAAATCCCTAATTGAGAATTTTTTGAAATTGTTAATCCCTAATTGCGATGTGGATTTAGTATAAAATTGTTTAATCCAGAATTTCACAACACCTAATTGCTGCCTAGTTAGAATAGTTGGTCCCTAATTGGATATGTTGAAAAATTTTGCTATAAAAATTTCTAATCGTGTATTCGTCCATTGTTCTTCCCTAATCGGAAGTGGCAGCGATGGCGGTAGGATGGAGTGATGCAATACCAACAAGCTTTCTAAACAGAGTAACCAACTCAAAAAACCCTTCACACAGGAGGAATTGTAGGGTCCTGATGCATTACATGGGGCCATGATACGATCATCCTAACCGTTGATGCAATGGGACCGATCAGCCCTAAAATGGACAACCTTAAAAGATCCGAACCCTTATATCCCACCTAGGAAATGTTTAGGGGCATTCCCATTAGTGTGCAACACTAATTTCCTTATCTAGTGTAATAACACTAATTGGAGAGGTCATAACAGTACTTGATCTGGACTGTTCATCTCATGACTCACCATGGAAGGATCATATCCTAAAATTTGCAAGATGAGATGAATCTATACCTATCCAATTGAACTATTTCGTATGGAGTGCTGGCCATTTCCACCATTTTTTTCTACCACTCATTTGTAAGTGGGCAGTCGGACAGCTAAGATCGTCCACCAGTAATATTTTTCTTACGTTGCCAATCCATTTGGGTCCACCTGCCCTCCAGTTTTTGTGGTAGCGAACACGTAACATCATGCATGGTGCATGGATTCGATAACCTCTTTTTCCTTGTTGACGTAGGGCCTTTCTTTCCTGTTTAACATATTAACTGTTTTCTTAACATAGGTCTCTGCGAATTAATGTTTGGGAATTTGGACAGACTGAATATTCTGTTCAAACGCATATGCATAGAAGAGTGCACGAACATGTACGTATGCATCATCTTTTATGAATGGCTATGCTGTTGTCATGTCTTAGATGGGATTTTTTCTCTCCCCTTTTTCATTATTATTCACTCCTGCACATAATGTCCAAAGTGTAATTGATTCGCGAGCACCATGTTTGATATTGAAAAACTCAGGCCCAATAAAGAATGCAATCCTTGTGGTTTCCAGTTTCATTAAAATGCAGCCAAATTGCTTTTGAAAAAAAAATAATCATGTAGCCAAGTTGATTGTCTACTTGTGACATGGCAATTTTCTCGTGAAATCAAAATTTAGGTCAGGCGAGTTGATTAGTCCTCCACTTTGTGCGCTTTACACAAGAGCATAATTTAGCAAGTTTAATGAGACAACTATATTTTCCTTTTCTTTTGGATCCTTTTTTTTCCTACTTTTTTAATATGCATTTGTTGGTGATTGTATTCAAGAAGTCAAAGGAGGAATTCTGTTTCCCATTTGTAACACCCCGGATTTTTGTCAACCTGGGAATAGGCGTCCTTAGGTTGTGGGGCGATTCTAACACCTTATTAACTTTTTAAAATTCAATCCCAAAGCCTAAGATCCCCTTTTTCAACCCATTTCCTTCAAATTCTCAGATTTCCTTCAAAATCTCACCTTTCACCATCTCATTCTTCAAATTTCTCCAAGTACTTTCATATTAGACATAAATCCTAAAGTTTAAAAGGTGAAGAACTGTACTTAAACTAAAACTTACTATAAATGGTTCATACATGCATAAAATGGGATTTTGACTATGGAATTCTTGGAATCTCATGATGTAAATAGGTTATTTGGATGGATTAGTTTCTTCTACCCCAAAATCATATATTGTACGTCGCGTAACTCATTCAGGTTTGCAGATGAGACTCGATAAATGCCTCGACAGACTCGTGGGCCCAAACGGCTCAATTCGGGGGGAACCGAGGTGGGTCCCACATATTTCCGGCATCCCCGGGAGGGGGGGGGGAGAGGACCTCACCCATGGGGCGATCCCTCACCAAAAAGGTCAGTGACCGGCGAGGTCTTCGCCGAATCGGCGAGGCCTCGTCCGTACAACAGTCAGACAGTCCGGTTTCTGCATTTTTTCTGCACGTTTCGTCCAACTTTGAAAAATCATATCTCATTCGTTATAACTCCGATTTAGGCGATTTAAAAACCAGATTGAAGCTAAATGAATCTAGTTTTATCTAAAAATATTTGAAAAATATAATAAAATATTTAATATAGTTTAAAGTAGGACGTTGTGACAGCTGTCTGAAAATCACTTGTTGGACAGCTACTGCTTCGGGAATTTTTAGAATTTTTCTACAACTCGAAATCTTATGAAATTTGGTGGAGATAGGGTAAACTCGATGATGAACCACTAGAAAAATAATTAAAATAATATGATAACTAGAAGTGCCCATAATGGGGCATAGAATGGCCCTAGGACCGTATTCTGCCATAATTAGGCTAGAATTTGGTTAAGTACCAAATTGAATACTCAGTAGAATTAACTTGAACCACTTTAAATACGAATTACAAGACCCAAAATGAGTAGGACTGCTAACGCTATGTTACCTAGAAACTTAGGGACAATCTCTATTCCTGTTTGCTCTCGGGAGCACTTTGAAACTCCGTATCGGACCTGAACCATACGTCGAAAGTCCGACAGCGATAAACTTAGAAGATATTGACCGCGTTGTTGGACTTGACAAGTACCGCGAAAATCACGTCCAAACGATGCTCTGAGACGATTTCCTTGAGTCCGGAGTGAAGAGTTTGAGAAAATAAAGATTTTTAAGAAATTAAATATAATTTTAAGAAATCTGAGACGTGTCGCTTGCGCGTTATTTTTAAGTGTTCTGACTGTTGGATTTTGACCCAAATTTACCCTCGGACCAGGATAGGTGGCCCTTACATGTCATAGCACTTGTGGCCCTGATCGAATTTCGGTGACTGCTGAACTGAAACTGGTCCGCCACGGTCGATCTGGAAACCCGACCGGACTGAAAACTTAACTCGATCAAGATCCAACATTTATGAGCTTAAGTCCGACCGCATTTGTAACAGGACCTCCAGAAATGCTCCGTTGGATCGGAATAAGGTCGATTTGGTTATAACCTAAGTATACCTTAGCCATAAGGCTATTTCCGTCGATTTAGAGCCTATATAAGAGGCTTAAAGCCCCTCTCTTATATCCCATACGAATTTCCTAAACCTAAGGGAGAAAGAAGAAAGAAAGAGGAGGAAAGAGAGAGAGAAAGCGAGGGAGAGTGTGAGGATTGTTCTTGGTAGTTGTTCCTGCCATTCTTCGTGCACATCTACCGTATTTGGATCGTTATGCCTACGATTCTGGCGTCGTTCTTAGGTAAGGAAACCTAACCCTAATTTGTTTTAGGATTTCGATAGTTGCAAGTAGTGAAATAACTGACTTACCTCGTGTTATAGGTCGTCATATCAACGTTGACGAAGACTTAGAGATTCCATTGACTTCTTTACGCTTCTATGGCATAAGGTGTGCGAACTTTAGACGTTTAGGTTGTTATTTTTCAAAGCTTTCAATGTCGGATAATGATAAATTCCTGACGTGGATGCTATTTCACATGTAAAACATGCTATCCGTTTTCCGTTTCGGTTAAATACGAAGAATATGAAATTTTGTGTATTCTTTGTATTCGTAGAAAATACTGTATACGTACAAAATATGAAAGTGTGTTTGCCATGATTAACTGCCGTCTATGTATGCTAGATGTATGTGTAACAACTCCTGGGCTAAAGGTTTAGCCCAAATACATGATATACCAACATACGATATGTATTTAGTATGTGTAGCCTAAGTGTTTGTGAAAATGACTGAATGAGTATAGACTTTGTATTCGTGTTCGCCATGACGAACCGTTGTATGGGCGACAATCCTTTAACGAAAGGAATTGCCCTAATACGTATGCAAATTAACACATAATATGTATGATGTAATATGTAGGCTAAGTGTTTGTAAAAGTGTCTGAATGAGTTAGTAGTTAGCAAGATGTACCTGTATGCGGGTTGAGATATGATTCTCAACCACATCAATGATGTGTATGATTTCCTCCATGTACGGCTTATTTTGATGTCTGCTTGATTATGAATTGAATGTGTGTGAATTCATGTTTACAATGCACTTCAGAACATGTTTATATGATTGAATGATTTGTAATCTTGATCCATTACTGCTTTGATTATCTCATAGGACATCATGTTGTAGTTGAATGTGTTTGAGGCTATTGAATAGTCTAGGCAATCGGTAATACGCCTTGAGTTCGTGGCCGAGACCTATTCACCACGTAGGACGTGTTTGACGAACCCGAGTCGTGCGTTGCTTGTCGACAGTGGTTAGGCCACACGAGGTGCTTATGCACTTCATGTCGATCAACCCAACGGGCGCTCGTACCAGTCAAACTCGTCAAGTAACCCAGTTAGCCCGATGTATGTTAACCATGTATGGACGCTACTGCTTGAATCTAAAGTACTAAACTTACCAGTGGAAATCCCGTTAACCATGGTACCTCGATCCGCTAAGACTCATGAGCCGGGCATGGTGGTATGGGACACCGTGGTCGAGCTGTTGGCCTACGCTGGGGCGACGAGCCTCCTCGTAGTGACCAGTGAGTAACCAGAGCTTGTGAGCCCAATACGGTGGTATGAGATACTGTATTCGAGCTGTCGGCCTACACTGATAAGGTGATGGGAGAGCGGTGCAACGAGTGCGTGTAACAGCCCTGACAGCCCTTTGTAGTGACCTCGAGTGTACTCTGAGTCTACGTGGAGGCGACTACTCTTCCGTAGCAACAAGAGTATAAACTAGGCCTATATTGATAAGGTGATGGGGGAGTGGTGTAACGATTGCGTGTAACAGCCCTGGTAGCCCTTGCAGCGACCTAGAACCGCACTTCGTATGAGATATGCTAGGACTGACGACCCTAGACTGGATCATTGTTGGGAATTGATATAAGGGAGGTACCTTAGCTTCCCAATCCTACTGTATGAAAAAGACTAATAACAACTCGGTAATCATGTTCATATCACACTGCATGTGCCTGGAAGATGTGGAACACTGAGGGATGAAAGCATGCCGCGAACGTGAGATGGTGTCGCATGAGGGAGTGTGTAGGCAAGGGCATGAATCATTATTGTATCTCATTTTTGCATTAACAAGAGTATCTAGGAATGTTTGATTGTACTGCTTTATCATTACCGCTTGACTGATTTGATAACATGTTAATCTTTACTCTATTGTTCTACTAAGTTAGCTATTCACTCCCACGTTACGGGACGGTGTTGTACACACCAACCAGACCCTGTCTTAGTTTCAGGTGAGGGCGATGCTTGTGAAGCGGAGCCGGACTTTGCTTTTTGCTGATGAGTTCTCCTTCACAAGAGTATAAACTAGGTCTGTATTTGACCTGGAGTTGCACCGACGGGGCTTCAGTATTTGGGATAGAAGACATTACATTTTTCTCATTTTGTGCATTTTGTAATCAAATTTGTAATTATTAACCTAGTGACATTCATACTCTGAGGGCTTACTATTACTCTTATCTAGTTTAAATACTTGTCACAGTCTTCCGCTTGTATAATTTAAACGCCTTTGGAGTATGATATGCTGTTTTTGGTATAATCCCAATCATGTTTAATGCCCTTCTACAAACAACATTCATTCATCATTATTTATGTTGCATAAGTGATGTTTTGGAACTCGGGAGTTGGGTTTCTACTCGACCTCCGATTTTCAGGATGTTACACCATTTCCCACAGATGTATGAGAAATGTTTTCTATGACACCCATGCTTCTTGGAATTTCATGATGTCAATACCAATTGAAAAAAAAAAAAAAAAAAACTCCATCATGCTTGTGACACTTTTGTGGATTGATCAAGATCATAGATTTGGTGGGCCATCATGTGGATAGGACTTATGAGGACAAAAATCCTGATGACAAGATTATGATAGCCATTCCAACAGTGGTCTCAATATGGACAATTTTGTCACCATGTTGAGCTAAAACTATGCATTTGTTAATGCAAATGGTTACATGATGGACTCATCTAGATCCATATTCTTTTGAAATCTTTAGCTAGATATGTTGTAGAATAATCTCCAAAGATGAAGTCACTGTGGAAATGATTCTCGCCAGCCCATTGGTCAAAACTACTGATCAATCAATCTCCTCTGTTTCAACCAAAGGCAACACATGCCAAAAGGGAATCAACACGCTAAACACGAAATTTTATTAGAAGTAACCACAATGTGCTGTTACATGCAAAGCCAAAGAGGCAGTTATCCTTTGGCAACTAAAGAAAAACCTAATATAATAAGAAATGACCAAAATTCCCTTGAATCTCATCACAAGCATATAGGCTTATCTTAAACTGGTTGTTCCTTACATAAACTGGTTGTTCCTTACATAAACTGTATCAGAATTGTATGATCATGGGATCATTCTGAAGCTGGCTCGATAGTGACCAATTTCATGACGTTCTAATATTGTTATGCCCAGAAAGTGGCCCACCAAAAAGTGACGAAATACCAAAGGGAAACTTGTTGAACCAATACTGACTCAGTCTAACCCTAAAAATTAATTTAAATAAAAAAATCCTATGAATTCAAGGACCATTTGTTTGATTGCATGGGCCCCATAGTATATCTGGCTGTTCATCTCATCAAACTTTGGATCAGACATAGATCATCAATCAAGACAATATGGATGGTTGGAGTAGTCAGGTCTTTGGTTGGCCAGATTTTGTGGCCTTTTGGGTGCAGCAAACGTCCACATTCAATGGGCAAAACTCAGAACATTTGGCATATGGACCATTTCATGGGTCACAGTTTTTTATTCCTTTGTTTAGCTTCTTGTCATGTATATATTTTTAACAGATTATGTATGTATGCTGTTTACTGATTATCTTAAAGAAACAGATAACTGGAGTGTGAAGGCCATTAGGAGGAAGACAACCGGAATGGGAAGGATGAGGTATTTACGGCATATGCCTTGAAGGTTCAAGAGCAATTTCAGAGACGGTAACCAACCATCTTTGCTTCTTCCATCTTTGTAAAGATTGAACTTATTTTCTTTTTTTTTTTTTTTTTTTTTTGTGCCTAGCAGTTTGATAGCTTTTGAGACTTGAGTTTCTCCCTTTTTTTAGGGACCAAAGTGTCTCCGAGGAAGACAATTGCTGCTGCATAGAGGAATTACTTCAGTTTTGGGGCATGTCTGAAGCATCCTGTTCCTGTATTTGAGCTGGATTTTGTGTAATTTTATCAATTAGGTTCTTTTACACTGGAGATATTGCTATCTTCTATAGAGAATTAGGGTTGAAAGTTGGGTGGCTTCAACCCGACCGACCCGTGACTGACCCGACATTGGGTTGGACTTGGGCAGAATGTATCGAGTTTGGTCTCAGGCTTGGGCCATACAAACACCAACCTGATAAAACTTGAGTTGATCTCGAGTTGCCTGACCCAACCCAAACCCGATCAATATATAAGTTCCGTATAAATTAATTATAATTGAGTGCGGATTGTCTGTGTTGAAGGCAAATGAAATTCCAATGCCGTTGGGTTTCATTGGTCCACGTCATTTCCTATGACTCAAGCCAACAAGATATGCCGGATTTATCTCTCCCAAATAGATTGCTTGATACACAATACAACTTTTAAAGGAGTAGTGGTCTTATATTTTAGCTTGTTTGTTTAGAAAAAATGAACTTCTTTACGATAATTAACTACATATATAATTAATAAAATTATAGGTACAAAAATAAGACATGTATTGAAAATATAAAAGACTAATGTAACAATAAAAATATTAGCATATATCTACCCGACCAACCTGGCCGAGCCCGCTTGGGTTGGGCTTGGGTTGAGAATTCCCAACCTGAGGTTGGGTTGGGTTGGGTTGGGCTAGGGTTGAGCACCAACCCGACCCAACCCGCTCGACTTTCAGCCCTATAGAGTATGGACTTTTTGACATCTTAAATTGCCAAAGAAGCCTGAAGTTTTTGTATTGGGATAATCCATTCATTCATATAAACATGAAGTTTTGATGTTGGGATAAACCATTCTTTCATTTTCTGTATATTTGCCAGTTGCATTTTCCAGCTCAAGCAGGAGGATTTCTGTTGACCCTTTCGATAGACCTAATGCCCAAGAAATCAGAAAGAGGAAAAATAGGTTTGCTGGTCTTATGTTGAATGTTCACGGTCTTGGTAAACCTTCAATGACGGTTAGTGTCTTACCTAATATTTTTTAGAATTGAGTTTTTATTTGTAACTAGATGCATCATCTTCCATTTGGCTACTCAAATCATGGGTTTAGGGCCTGCAAGATGTTGCAAATTGTATGAACTTTAACCAGTTGTCTCTTTTCGTCTTTTTGTTAGCGTTACATACTTTTTATATACCTAATGCTTTTACAAGTTATAACTGATGCTGCTGTTAAACATCAATCTCCTGTTCACGTGTTGCCTGGTTTTTAACTTCCTAACAGATGTTTTGACTTCCTGACCTATTCTGGCCCAGGTATCTGCTATAGATAAAATTATTTAGTAACAACTAGGAATATTATCCTTCTAGCATGTTTGGCTTACAAATGCAGGTTGTGTTTCAGCTTTGACTGGTGAACTTGCATGTTCTTAATAAAATGGTTGACTTGTGTTTTTAGTGAACTGACCCGTTTCACCGAGGAGTTTCAGTCCCAGCCAAAATCCGTCCTGTTTCAGTGATGAGTTCCGATCACAACCAATCCGACAATCTGGTCCATTCCAGGTAAGTAAACACCGGTCATTACTGAGGCTACTCAAACTGCGAGCTCCTCATTGATCAAGTGTGTTTAATGTGATATTTTTTCTTCCTCTTATGGTTTCTGGATGAATTTGATTATTTTTCACTTTAGCCATACAATTGATGTAGCTAGTTAGAACATCAGATCAGTGAGATAATTGATCATCTAAATCAACTTGCCATAAAACTACCTTCCAAAATTGATAATAAAATTGATAACAATATTAATAAAACTAAACTAAACTAAACTGCTGCTACCATAAATATCCTGAAATGACAGCTTTGTAACTATTTCAGTTAGGATTAGGATCCCAAATCTGCCAATCTTCACCATCCTGAGAGATGTTCTGAACACAAAGTCCTAACCCTTGACGACTTAAAATGGAGGGTATTAAGAATATAATTTAGTTGCCTTGGATAATTGGAAAGCCTGATCAGTCATTGCGCATCTATGTCAATCCTCTTACGTGCCTTGGATAAATTAAGAAAAGAAGAAGAAGAAGAAGAAGAAGAAGAAGAAGAGGAAGAAGCAGTAGCAGCAGTAGAACCCTGGAAAGTCCTTTCAGAAGGCTCCCACAGGGCCATTCATAAGAAACAAAGGCTTATGTGGTGAAGGGCAAGGTTCGAGACCCTGCAATGCTCCTTCAACAAGCCATGGTGATGCAAGAAAAGGCCACCAAGTTGTCATCTTCATTGTTCTTCCTCTCTTGGTGGTCTTGTTTCTTTTATTTTTAATCGTTAGCTTTTCTTGCATTTATTATCAAAGAAGAAGAAAAATAGAAAGCGGGGTTCTTGAAAGGAGCAGCGGAAATCCATTTTCAATATGGAATTATGTTGGGATTGCTATGTTTGAAGACATCGTGGAAGCGACGGAGGGTTTTGATGACAAATACTGCGGCGGAACTGGAGGGTATAGAAAAGTTCACAAAGCAAATCTACCATCGGGCCGGGAAGTAACCGTGAAGAAACATCATCCCTTTAAAGGTGCAGATCAAATTGATTAAACAAGTTTTAGAAATGAGATTCGAGCATCAACAGAAATCGGCCTTCGCAACATTGTGAAGCTTTATGGTTTTTGTTCCCATGCTCAATTCTCATTTGTAGTCTATGATCACATGGAAAGGGGAAGCTTGGCTAACATCCTAAGCAACGACGAAGGAGCTGCACAATTGGACTGAACTATAAGGGTGAAGGTTATTAAAGGTGTGGCGCATGCATTATCTTACATGCACCATGACTGCACTCGGCCAATTGTCCATCGAGACCTATGAAGCAATAACGTTTGGTTGAATTCAAAACTTGAGGCCTGTGTCCCTGACTTCGGCACTGCTAGATTGTTGATACCCGATTCGTCCAATTGGACCACGCTTGCAGGCAGTTACAGATACATCGCTCCAGGTTAGTTGCTAATTCATTCTCCATGTTTTAATAGTTTTATTAGCAACTAGTCTTTTATTTTTCGTAAGATTTTCTATTTTTTGTTGGAAATTACATAGTAAAGTTTGTGCATGAGTTATCATACTGTTGTCAAATGTGGCACTTTAGGGAAACTGGAAGATTCCTTAATCCAACAGTTGTAAAAGGCCTTGCAAAGAAACATAAAAGGGATTGTATTGTTCAAATCCCCGAGTTTGTTTATCTAAAAAATTGTAAAGTATCTGTGAATATTTAAAAGATTACACATGCCAATTTCTTATGTGTTTGGGTTATATGAGGCATACATAAAGGTAGGCCTAACCATGCAGATGACCCAACACAATGATTAATCTGGTCCTCTTATCAGGCAGGCCACCAACACATGAAAACAATGGATAGTTTTGAGAAAAAATGCCAATAGTACACACTCAATGTATGCATGTGGCATGCCTGATAAGTAGACCATCCTAACTTTCAAGCAAGATCATCCAAAAGTTTAGCCCAACTTATGCAACTCTCAGATGTGCCGCACACATGGCAGTTGGCATATGCACAATTTGTAGAGATGCCTTGGGGCTAACAAGCAAAATAACTTAGAAGATATGAAACCTAGATTAAGAAACCTCTGTGAGTTTGATATATGCTTAAGAGTTTAGCTATTGATAATTAACAAAGAGAAAGAACATGACTAAACTGTCTTCCTTCTTGCAGAGCTTGCATATACGATGAGGGTGACTGAAAAATGCGACGTATAGTACTTGAAGTGATGATGGGAAGGCATCCTGGGGAGCTCATCTCCTCTTTGTCATCATCACCATCACCTCTACAAAGATCAAACACATCCACAATTTATGCGGAGTGGCTGAGGGAGGGACTAGTTTGGGGTTGGTGGCCCTCTACGAAACATATCAACCATTCAAACCCCAAACAGAGGTACAACCCATGGACCCGTGACCCGATCATCACCCGTTTACCAATTGGTTTTAGAATTTTGTTTAAAATTTAACATGTGGTCCCACTTGTCAACAAATTATTAGGCCCAAGCACCACTCCTTCAACCCATTTACTTAAGGGCTTGTATTTCAAGCCCATTAATAACTTTGTAATGTTTGGGAATTGGAACTTTTTGTTAACGCTTACGTGCATCCTAGAAACGGTTTAATAAAGGAATGAGTCACCCATAGCCTGATTTATTTACCTTAATAGCCTTTGTTTTCAGGCTGAAACCAAAGCATAGCCCAATAAGTACACCTGAGCCCAAATTAGAAGCAAGCTTGGTTAGTTGGCTAAAGGGTTGACTAGAGTCACAGGCTCACTGCCAGCGTAATTTATTGTTCTACTTAAGACTGGGCTGTGCAAAATAAAAACTTAGACTTTGACATGACAAGCTCAAACAAAACAGTAAAAATTGTAGGCTCATATCAAGACCTGCGCCCAACTACCTAGAATTTGGCAACATTAAAGAAAAAAACAGACTTGACTCTAAAATCCATGTCGAAACTCCAGATCATATCAATAAAGAGGAGACTTGACTATAAAGTAGAAAATGGGCCCATGCCAGTCCAGTCCCATGGCCCATTGCTTGGAACTCGATGTTCTCAACAAAAGATGAGACTTGACTTTAATAGTAGAATCTGAGACAAAACTCATATGGTCCCAGGGCTCACTCTTTGAAATCTTGATGCTCCCTGCAAAAGAGGGGACTTGAATCTAAAAGTAAAATCCGAGCATATTCCATGTTTGTTTGGCCCACTTGTGATTCGGATCAGCCTCGTTTTTGGTCCCATGCCCCAAAATGAGGTGGCAAAATAGATAGATTGAACAGATTTGTTACAAACATCATTCTAGACCACACCTATAGTCAAGCAACTCTCACCCACCAACTTAAAAATGTCCACCAATCTCTTGCTCTCACATTGATTGTCGTGTTAACCTAGTCTTGATCGTACATGGGGCCACTTTAATGTTTGTGAGAAATTGACTGGTACATCTATTTTTCCAGCTCATTTAGGTCATGGACCTAAAAATGTGGCAGATCAAAAACTGAAAATGGGCCGAGGATGCCTCAAGATGTTTCAATGGTGAGCATTCCATACTACCGTTTCTTATCGTGGGCCCACTGGAGATTGGTAACATCCTCATTTTTGAGCCATGCGATAAAATGAGCTGCCAAAATAGATGGACTCGCAGATTTATCAAAAACATCGTGCGACTCTATGACTATTTCATTGGCAGGACGTTTAATTCCCATACTTTCATAGTAGTTTTGCCTACTTGAACTTTAGATCGGCCTCATTTTTGGGTCCATGCCTTAAAATGAGGTGGAAACTAGATGGATAAAGAGGATTTGTCACCAACATCATTGTACGGTCAGGAAAACCCCACCTTATATGCTTAAATGTCCATTGGACCTCTGGCTGGCCCATTGATTAATGTTGCCATCCTATCTCAAAATGTACTTGGGGCCTCCCTTAATGTTCGTGAGAAGTCCAATATTCCGTCCATCCATTTTTTGGTCAAATTTGAGGGAATGGGCCCAAAAATGAGGCAGATCTGAAGTTGACAATGGCTCTAGGATGTTTCAAGGGTGGACGTTCAATCTCACTATTTCCTGTCATGTGGCTTACTTGAGCTTTGGTCTGCCTCATTTTTGGCCATTTACTAAGAAAACAGTAGGACTTAATAGATGTGGAAGAAATTTCAAATTGGATATTTTAAACTCCAACGGCCAGCTAATCCGACAGGCTTGTGGACGTTCAAGTAAAGTCCAGCCTGATTTAGAAAAAGGTATGAAATTTAAGTCCGAGCCCGATCACTCCAGTCCAAGCCCGATCCACATTGATATTAGTGAGAAATCCACTCGTCCATCCTATTCCCCGAATCTTGTTGGAACATGCTCCAAAAAATGCCTGCCGTTAAAACCCCATTCATACCGTTCATGAGGTCTTCCCTACGGTTATGAACTGAAAAATACAAAACTATTAGCCTCATTCAAAACTTGTGCCCCAGGAATGTTTCAATGGCGGACATTCTATCCTCACTTTTCCAGTCGTGCAGCCCACTTGAGTTTTGGATCTGCCTCATGTTTGTGCTCATATCCCAACTTGATCTGAAAAAACAGATGGATGGGGTGGATTTCTCACAAACATCAACGTGGCTGGGCCCCATGATCTTTTCTTGACATCCACGCCATCCATCATGTCTGCCCCCATCACCTTCTTGGGGATGAAAATTCACCTCAACCCAAAACTTAGGTAGGCCACACCCTGTAAACGCCTGCCTAAAACCAATAAAATCACATTGTTTGGCCCGCCTAAGTTTGGAATGACCTAAAGTTTCATGACAACTCCATCCTTGTGGGGCTCATCTTATGAAGGGATTGGATGACATATACAAAACACAGGAGCCTAGTACAAAATCTGAGAATATTTAGAAATGGGTGTCCACATCACAACTGTTCCCTGTGGTGTGTGGCCCACCTATGGTCAGGATCGGTATGATTTTCTATAGATGCCGGCTGAACACAAAGGACCTTATATTGTGGATGTGGACCCACAAATGAAAGTTGGTCCAACACAATTTATAATAGGATATGCTTATATTCTATAATAGTTAGTAGAAAAGCCGGGTGGAAAGGAAGACCAAATCTACCTATTGTCGACTTCTGTTGAACTTTTCAAGCATTCATATGACTGACTCAAAAACAGTATATCAAACCTTTGACTATAAATAAAACATATACATTTTTATCACAACATAAGCTATAACAGCAATGGCTATTGAAACATCTTTCTCCCTCTCTCTTCTGCTTATATTGGCAGCCTTTCTTTCTTCCAATGCAGTTACACCATCCACCTTCGGAGAAGCAGAGGCTCTAATGAAATGGAAAGACAGCCTCCTCCAATCACAAGCTCTCCATTCATGGTTGCTTCCTTCCACTAATGCTAGCACCGTAACAATCTCTCCATGCAAATGGATTGGGATTTTCATTCAACGGTCTCGGAAGTGTAACAGAGACAAGCTTACCTAATAACGGCTTGCAAGGTAAGCTAGATAACTTGAGCTTCCCCTCATTTTCAAACCTCTTCCATCTTAATCTCAGTGGCAACTTCCTCATTGGAACCATCCCAGCTCATATCAGCTCTCTTTCAAAACTTGCTTCTCTTGATCTCTAAGGAGGGAGATTGCAGAGAGGGAGGGGGAGAGATTGCAGAGATAGAGAGAGATTGCTGTTTTCAATGGCTGGTGCTTTTTCTTCATTGGCTGGATTTTCATGGCTATAATGGTGGTTGGTGGGTTGGTGGGTTGGTGCGTTTCTCCCTCTTCCCCTCTTTTTAAAAATCTGACCGTTGAGCCTGTAAGTGACATATAGGGAAGTGACTTCCCACCCCCATCGCCCTACAGTTTTTTGGTAGATTTGCCTGTAAGTGACTTACAAGTGATTTTTCTCCCCCAAACACCACCTGTAAGTGACTTCCCTGTAAGTCACTTCCCACTTACCCAACTTACAGGCATCCAAACAGGCCCTAATGAATTTCCATTTTAATTTATAAGGGGAAAGGGACGGGAAGCTTTGGGAAGTGAAAGAACAAGACACACTCTGCGTGCGGTGCGGGCGCCGCAGCTTTCATCTTCAGAAGAGCCGATGCGCTTCCTGCGCTTATCCCGCCAGCCATATCCGCAAGTGCACGTAATCTATCCTACCCTCACTTTTTCAATATTTCTCCAATTTTGAAAGCTCAATTCGGTTTTTATGCATTTGCTGTGTTTGGATACTCTGTTCAATTGTTCTTGGATGATTTTTTTATTTTTTTTTCATAAGTTTTCGGGCAATCTCTACATTCGATGTGGATTAGTTTTTATAGGAATTATGTGATTTGTAGTCTGCATATTTCAATAGTAACACGCACCATTTGGTAATCAGACCACTAGTCTTTTGTGTCCCACGGCTGATTGATTAATCCCCAGAAAATATCGTCAACTGTCTAACCGTTAGATCTGTGACCTATAAATAGACGGTTAAGAAGTGAATTACAGCAACAGTTCACAATCTGACAGAGGCAAGTTCCAAGCCTAATAGTGGGGGATCATTTAATCGAGGAGTTTTTTTTTTTTTTTTTTAATTTTTTTCTAGGGGTGCATGGTCCATTGACTGTGGGCTGCAACACACCAATGGTCTAGATCGCTGAACAATTGGGACATTGTTTTTAGAAATGAAAGTTCTGTATACCGTGGAAAGATTTGTCTTGTATTTCATGTTATGCTTCTAGTTTTTATTTGTTTTCCTTTTCTTTTCATGTGTTTGAATGGAAGGATAACTACTAAAATGGGGATATGAAAAAGTAACCTGAAATCATCAGGAAATTGAAATAATGGTTTCCTCTTTTATCCGTTGTTTGTTTTGAATTCCAATTTTACAGGGATTCGATGTTCTGTCACCTCATGTTATCTTCTTTGCCTCAGAAGTCATCAATGTCACTTTTTTGGGAGAGATGAATCTGCACAGTTTTTCAAGGAAAATCTGAGAAATGGAAATCAGTTTGCAAATGGGAGTTTCATTTCCAGGGTTTCCATGTTCCCAAACACCCCCTAAGTAATGTATTTTTATTATTATTATTTTTTTGTATGTCTCCTCTTGTGCCACTTTCTTATGGGAGAAATGAAACCTGTGTGCAACACACTAATTTCCTTATCTGGTGTAGAAACACTAATTGGAGAGATCATACCAGTCCTTGATCTGGACTGTTCATCTCATGGACCCACCATGGATGGATCATATCCTAAAATTTGAAAGACAAGATGAATCTATACCTATCCAATTGAACTAATTCATATGGAGTGCTGGCCATTTCCACCATATTTTTCTACCATTCATTTGTAGGTGGGCAGTCGGACATCTAAGATTGTCCAACCAATAATATTTTTCTTACATCACCAATCCATTTGGGTCCACCTGCATCCAGTTTTTGTGGTAGCTGACACGTAACATCATGCATGGTGCATGGATTCGATAACCTCTTTTTCCTTGTTGACATAGGCCTTTCTTTCCTATTTAACATATTAACTGTTTTGTTAACTTACGTCTCTGTGAATTAATGTTTAGGAATTTGGACAGCCTGAATATTAGAGTGCACAAACATGCACACATGCATTAGCTTTTATGAATGGCTATGCTGTTGTCATTGCTTAGATGGGATTTTTTTTTTTTTTTCTCTCCTTTTTCATTATCACTCCTGCACATAATGTCCAAAGTGTAATTGATTCACGAGCACTATGTTTGATGTTGAAAAACTCAGGCCCAATGAAGAAAGCAATCCTTTTGGTTTCCAGTTTCGCTAAAATGCAGCCAAGTTGCTTTTGAAAAAAATAAATTGCAGCCAAGTTGATTGTCTACTTGTGACATGGCAATTTTCTTGTGAAATCAAAATTTAGGTCAGGCGAGTTGATTGGTCCGCCACTTTGTGCGCTTTACACGAGAGCATAATTTAGCAAGTTTAATGAGACAACTATATTTTCCTTTTCTTTTGTATCCTTTTTTTTTTTTTTTTTTTTCTACTTTTTTAATATGCATTTGTTATTGGTTGTATTCGAGAAGTCAAAGGAAGAATTCTGTTTCCCATTTCCCACAAAGATGTATGAGAAATGTTTTCTATGACATCCATGCTTCTTGGAATTTCATGATGTCAATACCAACCAAAAAAAAAAAAAAAAAACTGCATCACACGGGTGACACTTTTGTGCATTGATTCCCACCAGCCCGCTGGGCAAAACTACTGATCAATCAATCTCCTCGTTTCAACCAGAGGCAACACATGCCAAAAGGGAATCAACAGGCTAAACACAAAATTTTATTAAAGTAACCACAATGTGCTGTTACACGCAAAGCCAAAGAGGCAGTTATCCTTTGGCAACTAAAGAAAAACCTAATATAGTAAGAAATCACCAAAATGCCCTTGAATGTCATCACAAACATATAGGCTTATCTTAAACTGGTTGTACCTCACATAAACTGTATAAGAATTGTATGATCATGGATCATTCTGAATCTGGCTCAATAGTGACCAATTTCATGACGTTCTAATACTGTTATGCCCAGAAAGTGGCCCACTAAGAAGTGACGAAGAAATACCAAAGGGAAACTTGTTGAACCAATACTCAGTCTAACCCTAAAAATTAATTTAAATAAATAAATCCTATGAATTTGAGGACCATTTGTTTGATTGCATGGGCCCCATAATATATATCTGGCTGTTCATCTCATCAAACTTTGGATCAGACATAGATCATCATTCAAGACAGTATGGATGGTTGGAGTAGTCAGGTCTTTGGTCAGCCAGATTTTGTGGCCTTTTGGGTGCAGCAGATATCCACATTCAATGGGCAAAACTCAGAACATTTGGCATGTGGACCATTTCATGGGTCACAGTTTTTTATTCCTTTCTTTATCTTCTTGTAATGTATATAGTTTAGCAGATTCTGTAAGTATGCTGTTTACTGATTATCTTAAAGAAGCAGATAACTGGAGTGTGAAGGCCATTAGGAGGAAGACAACTGGAACGGGAAGGATGGGTATTTACGTCATGTGCCTCGAAGGTTCGAGAGCAATTTCAGAGAAGGTAGTCTTTGCTTCTTCCATCTATGTCAAGATTGATTTTTTCTTTTTTTTGGTGCCTAGCAGTTTGATAGCTTTTGAGATTGATTTTCTCCATTTTTAGGGACCCAAGCGGCTCCGAGGAAGACAACTGCTGCTGCATAGAGGAGTTGCTTCAGTTTTGGGGCATGTCTCAAGTTTCCAGTTCCTGTATTTGATCTTGTTGAATTTCATCAATTATGTTCTTTTACACTGGAGATATTGCTGTCTTCTATAGAGAATAGACTTTTTGACATCTTAAATTGCCGAATAAGCATGAAGTTTTAGTAGTGGGATAAACCATTCTTTGGTATAAACATGAAGTTTTGATGTTGGGATAAACCATTCTTTCGTTTTCTGTATATTTGCCGGTTGCATTTTCCAGCTCAAGCAAGGGGATTTCTGTTGACCCTTTTGATAGACCTAATGCCCAAGAAATCAGAAAGAGCAAAAATAGGTTTGCTGGTCTTATGTTGAATGTTCATGGTCTTGGTAAACCTTCAGTTACAGTTAGTGTCTTACGTAATATTTTTAGAATTGAGTTTTTATTTGTAACTAGATGCATCATCTTTCATTTCGCTACTCAAATCATGGGTTTAGGGCCCACAAGATGTTGTAAATTGTATGAACTTTAACCAGTTGTCGCTTTTCGTCTTTTTGTCAGCATTACATACTTTTTATATACCTAATGCATTTACAAGTTATAACTGATGCTGCTGTTAAATATCAATCTTCTGTTCACGTGTTGCCTGGTTTTTAACTTCCTAACAGATGTTTTGACTTCCTGACCCATTCTGGCCCAGGAATCTGCCATAGACAAAATTATTTAGTAACAACTAGCAATATTATTCTTCTAGCATGTTTGGCTTACAAATGCAGGTTGTGCTTCAGCTTTGACTGGTGAACTTGCATGTTCTTAATAAAATGGTTGACTTGTGTTTTTAGTGAACTGACCCGTTTCACCGAGGAGTTTCAGTCCCAGCCAAAACCCGTCCTATTTCAGTGATGAGTTCTGATCCCAACCAATCCGACAGTTTGGTCCATTCCAGGTAAGTAAACACCGGTCATTGCTGAGGCTAATCAAACTGGGAGCTCCTCATTGATCAAGTGAGTTTAATGTGATATTTTTTCTTCCTCTTATGGTTTCTGGATGAATTTGATTATTTTTCACTTTAGCCATTCAATTGATGTAAATGAATCAGCTAGTTAGAACATCAGATCAGTGAGATGATCATCTGAATCAACTTGCCATGAAACTACCTTCCAAAATTGATAATAATATTTAACAAAACTAAACTAAACTAAAGGAGGTCTGAAACTTGAGTCAGGCCTGCTGCTACCATAAATATCCTGAAATGACAGCTTTGTAACTATTTCAGTTAGGATTAGGATCCCAAATCTGCCAATATTCACCATCCTAAGAGATGTTCTGAACACAAAATCCTAACCCTTGACGACTTAAAATGGAGGGTATTAAGAATATAATTTGGTTGCCTTGGATAATTGAAAAGCCCGATCAGTTGTTGCGCATCTATGTCAATCCTCTTACGTGCCTTGCATAAATTAAGAAAAGAAGAAGAAGAAGCAGCAGCAGCAGCAGAACCCTGGAAAGTCCTTTCAAAAGGCTCCCGCAGAGGCATTCATAAGAAACAAAGGCTTATGTGGTGAAGTACAAGATTTGAGACCCTGCAATGCTCCTTCAACAAGCCATGGTGAGGCAAGAAAAGGCCACCAAGTTGTCATCTTCATTGTTCTTCCTCTCTTGGTGGTCTTGTTTCTTTTATTTGTAATTGTCAACTTTTCTTCCATTTATTATCAAAGAAGAAGAAAAATGGAAAGAGGGGTTCTTAAAAGGAGCAGCAGAAATCCATTTTCAATATGGAATTATGATGGGATTGCAATGTTTGAAAACATTGTGGAAGCGACGGAGGGTTTTGATGGCAAATACTGCATCGGAACTAGAGGGTATGGAAAAGTTTACAAAGCAAATCTACCATCGGGCCAGGAAGTAGCCGTGAAGAAACATCATCCCTTCAAAGGTGCAGATTAAATTGATCAAAGAAGTTCTAGAAATGAGATTCGAGCATTAACAGAAATCGGCCTCCATAACATTGTGAGCTTTATGGTTTTTGTTCCTATGCTCAATTCTCATTTCTAGTCTATGATTAGATGGAAAGGTGAAGCTTGGCTAACATCCTAAGCAACGACGAAGGATTTGCACAGTTGGACTGGACTATAAGGGTGAAGGTTAAAGGTGTCGCCCATGCATTATCTTACATGCACCATGACTGCACTCGGCCAATTGTCGATCGAGAGCTATGAAGCAATATCGTTCTGTTGAATTCAGAACTTGAGGCCTGTGTCCCTGACTTCGGCACTGCCAGATTGTTGATACCCAATTCGTTCAATTGAACTACGCTCGCAGGCAATTATGGATACATCGCTCCAGTTTAGTTGCTAATTCATTCTCCATGCTTTAATAGTTTTATTAGCAACTAGCTTTTTATTTTTGTATGATTTTCTATTTTTTGTTGGAAATTACATACTCAAGTTTGTGCATGAGTTATCATACTGTTGTCAAATGTGGCACTCTAAGGCAATTGGAAGATTCCTTAATCCGACAGTCATAAGAGGCCTTGCAAAGAAACATAAAAGGATTGTATTGTTCAAATCCCCAACTTTGTTTAACTAAAAAATTGTAAAGCATCTGGGAATATTTATAACTAATATGTAACCAATGCAAATGAAGATACTGTTAAGAATGTTTTTCCTTTGCCACACTTGAGGTCCATCATTTTTACATTATACACGATGGAAGTAATGTTGCTGCATTGTAAGATTGACCAGGATTCTTACCCAACCAACTTAACCATATGTTATCAGCTATTAAATTTGTGGCTCTCTCCATTTTCCATAGCTGTCCATTTTTTTTTTTTTTTTTTTTTTAAACAAGTATTTCATTCATCAAGAGAGGTATACAGGAGGGCATTCGGACCCCGAAAGGACAAAAAGGATCTGAGGGGGTCTATCGTAGAGGAAACAGAAGAAAACAGAAGACAAACTAGAGGTAGGCCGGGCTGAGTAACGAAGAACAAGTCCATGGCCCAGTCTAAACTGAATGAAAACCATCTGCAACAGGGGCGGGATCCTCCCTAATGGCACCCAGCCTGACTTTGTCGAGAAAAAGATTGCCTTGACGTCCCGGGGAAGGAGGGCTGCGAGGTGAAAAAGTGGGCCTGAGAGGAACTCCCCAAATGGGCCATGCCATCCGCAGGGCCATTACCCACAGGATAGATATGGGAGAAGTTCACCTGAGTTGTCAGGCGGAAACGATTGATGCTGGTAACCCAATACGACCATTTCCAGTTGGGCTTAAAAGAGCCATTCAAAAAATCTACAACAAACCTGGAGTCAGATTCCACCACTATCCTTTGGATGCCGAGGAGAGAGCAGTGGGCAAGCCCATCATGGATAGCTCTAAGTTCCGCAAATACATTTGAGCCTGGACCGTAACCTGCCGAAAACCTGAAAAGGAATTGGCCTCTGTTGCCTCTACAAATGCCGCCACCACCAGAAGGACCTGGATTTCCTCTAGCGGACCCATCAACGTTGAGCTTAAACCAGCCCGGCGGAGGTTTCTCCCAATTGACTACAAATGCGAAAGTTGGGGCCCGACGAGTTGGAGGAATGCGCAACTCAGCTGCAGCGAGAGTGGAGGCCGGAGGGCGGAGTTTGGATGGGAAGTGGGTGGTCAGCGTAGATAAGGTTCGCCTAACTTTCTCCCTGATTAGAGATGCCTGGATTTTCACCCCGTCGTATCTGGCGGCATCGCGGGCCTTCCACAATTCCCAAAGGATGACACAAGGGGTGATACACTGCAGATGAGGTGTAGAGATGGTAGAGTGAGGGGCGATCCACCAGGTGGACAGAGTACCTTGAATAGAGGGATTTGCAAAGGAAGCTATTCCAAAAATACCGCGAAAGAAGGCCAAGTCACAACCGTAGAGGGGCTGTTGATGAAAGTGTGGTTCAGGGGCTCGATTGATCGGCAGGTTGCTGACGAATTGGTGCTGCAGTCACAAGAAGACGCAAGGGAAACTCCACGTTTCTGAATTTACTCATCGAGAGGAATGACATTATGGAGGAGACGCCAAACGAAAATGGAGATTTTGGGGGGTAGGCATGAGTGCCAGACCTAGTGCGACCAAGACTTTTGGGGCTGATTCCATCTGCAGAGGTTCCAAGCAGATCGGATTGTGAACTCACCGCTGGGAGAGTGCGGCCAAATGTGGGAATCCGGACAATCGGAAAGGCAGAAACCTGCTCGGAAAAGGAAATCAACGATTTGTTGAGGCAGGAAGCCGAAGGCTGAGGAGGGGGGGAGGGGTCCCGCGAAGCCCATAGCTGTCCATTTGTATTCCACCAATTGGATGGATAGAATCCTCCAATAAGTGTAATTTTGGGATATGCTCGGGCCATATTTTCAGATGGTCTGCATAGATTTACATGGATACCAAGTATAGATGGATGAGTCATCACTATTTAATAAATGATTGAAAAAGTTCATTGCTTCTCTAAGCAATGATGCACTATAGTGTTGCGGTGGGAGTTACCATATAAAAATGTTAGTTGGAATGTGGGAAAAAAATTCAATGTAAAAAATTTCCCAATCACCTCCAAGATTCCCTAATTCAATAGTTGTAAGACGCCTTGTTCAGTGACTACTACACATTTCATTGCATTGAATTATTCCTCTGCCTTTATCTGGTCAAATAATTGCAAAACATCATCATTAGAGGTGGCAATAGGCAGGCTTCGGTACACTGCTTAGAGAGGTGGTATCATGCAATGCTTGGTTTAAAGAGTTTTTAGTCAGGCTATCAATGAGCCCAGGTGGCCCGCTTCAGGCCTAGCTTGGGGTGCTCCACTAGGCACAAGGTTCAGGCTTGGGCTTTAAAAGTTAACCTGTTTAATAATTGGGTTGGGCTAAAGCTCTGTTCAAAAGCCCATCAGCTGGGCCCGGTCCTTTTAAGATTTCATGGGAATTTATGTCATATATCATGCATGATGGAGTGCATTATATGAGTGGCCCAAATCTTGTCAAAAGTGGATAGTTTGGATCAGGCTCGGGCTGAGGTCATGCATAATCAACATCACCAGGCCGGTATCCTACATAATGGAGCAATCCAAAACGGACTTCAGGCATTTCGTTAGCAACACTGTGTTGTGCCAAGAGAAACCCAACTCTAAATGAATACCAAAGGATCAGAACCGGAGCCATTTATTAATAACATAAAGGTCTGTAAACTTGAGTAATTACTGATATTCGAGAAAACAACCACTATAAGTTCACATTTAATAACCCAAACGTCAAATTCATATTGACAAATCAATGGTCGCTGTGGGCCCGGTTTTTTTATGGGTCTTAAAGAATTTATCCCGTATCTCATGAAAGACGTAATCGTCATAATATTTTCAAAATCACTATGATAATGAAAATAAATTAAGATAAAATCTGCTCATATTCTCTCTTGAAATAACAAAAGAATGAATTATGTGTCATTATATGCAAACTATCCTGCTATCCATCCCGATCGATAGCGCCCCTGGGCCAAATGGCTTCGGTGGAGCCTTTTTTCCCTCTTGCTGGGAAATTATTGGTAACGATATTTTTAATGTTACTAAAGATTTTTTTGCAAGAGGGGCCCTTCCTAGAGCTTTCCAGTGCATCCACATCTGCCTCATTCCTAAAAAGTCCAACCCCAAAACAATGGCAGACTTCCGCCCCATTAGCCTTTGCAATGGAATTATGAAGATCTTTTCTAAGATCATTGTTTCTAGGCTCTCTTCTCTTCTGCCATCCAACATCTCCGATGAACAAGGGGCCTTTGTGAGGGGAAGATCCATCGTGGAGAACATTTCAATTGTTAGGGAAATGTTGAGTGAGCTGGACCGCAAAGTATTTGGTGGGAATATGATCCTGAAGCTTGACATGGAGAAGGCTTATGACCAGGTGGAATGGTCTTTCCTTGCCCAAGTTTTAGAGAAGTTCGGGTTTGACAAGGATTGGATTCATCAAGTGCAACGTTGCTGGAATGGGAGCTGGTTCTCGATCGTCATCAATGAGCGTCCTTTTTGAATTTTTTCCTTCATCTAGGGGCTTACGTCAAGGGGACCCACTATCCCCTACCCTTTTCATTTTGGCAATGGAAGTCCTTAGTCGGAGGATCCGTAATCTCTTCGTGTCAGGATTATGTCAGCCATTTAAGCTCCCCCATCACTGCCCCATTCTAACTCACTTATTCTTTGCCGATGACGCCATTTTGTTTCTGGATGGCAGGATAGCAATGATCCGCACCCTCAAGTTCATTGGGGGTTATGAGCAGGCTTCTGGGCAGAAGGTGAATGTAGCTAAGACCTCCTTCATTGTTACTAAGAATGCGTCTTCAGTTAAAATCCGAAAAATTAGGATTTTGACGGGCTTCAAGTAGGTTTCTCTCCCCTGTGCATACTTGGGCATCCCTCTTACCAAAGGCAAGGTTTAGGCTCCTCTTATGATGCCGTTGGCTCAGAAGATCCTTCACAGAATGGAGGGGTGGAAAGCTAGAATTCTTAACCCGGCTGATAGAGTGGTTCTCATCAAACATGTTCTATCTAGTATCCCTATCCACATCATGTCTGCGGTGAATCCCAAAGCGGTTTGCAAGACTCCAGAATCGGGGTTGGCCAATTTTTGCTAGGGAAATGCGGAAGGAAAAAAGAAGAAGCATTGGGTGAGTTGGTCTAAAGTTTGTCTCCCTCTTGCTGAAGGAGGTCTTGGAATTAGGCGCATGGAGGATGTGATGCAAGCTTTCAAAATCAAACTTGGCAGAAATTTGCTTGAGGGCAAATCTTAGTGGGCGAGGCTCATGACGGCAAAGTACATGGCTAAGTTTATCCAATTCAGGGGCATGAACTCAGCAGTAAACTCTACTGTTTGGAAAGATATCCTCAAGACTTTACCATTTGCAATATCTAATTCTAAGTGGCTTATTGGTGAAGGTAATATTTAGTTTTGGACCCAAAACTGGACTGGGGAAGGGTTCTTGGCTGGTTCTGCATCAGGCCCTATCCCACCTATCTCAGAGATGCGTCAGTGAAGGATTTCTTTGCCCCTTCCAACAGATTCAACCTGCTTTACATTCAGGGTATCCTTCCTCCTATCACCATTCAGTCCATGATTGACGATCCGGTCGTCCTGTCTTCCTGGGAGGATTTTTTGGCGTGGGACTTGTTAGCGTCCGAAAGGTTTACGCTGAAGTCGGCTTGGCATGGCATTAGGCCTCATCGCCCAACACTTAGTTGGACAGCGTGGGCCTGGAACAAGTTTCTGCCTCCTAAGATTGGGATGTTTCTGTGGAAAGTCATGCAGAATTCTATCTCTGTGGATGTTGCAGTCCAGCAGGCTGGCGTTAGTATGGCTTCCAGGTGCGACTGTTGCAGTTGCGACGACGTACCAACAGTGGCTTCCCTCTCTCCTGTAGGGAATGCGAGTCCGTCGGTAAGAGGAATTACAACTCCTGCTGTTGACGCAGATCAAAGGCTGCTGTCCTCTTCCTCCCTTGCTTGCTCTGCCCTGCCTTAGCCTCCTATCAGTGGGCCAGTTTCTTCCCTTCGCCCCTCCTCTCTCCTGGCCCGGGATCACCTTCTTACCGACCCGGGAATTATTCATCAGCATTTGCAGGACAGTCCAACCCATCAGCAGCCCTCGTCAACCAGTCAACAACATCTCTTCTCCGGCCACCAGGTTGAACACGCAGATCATCTCCTAAGTTTGGGGATCACAACGGCTGCAGTCTGGGTGGATTTCTCTAGGATTTTTGATGTGCCGTTCATTCCCAACCAGCCTATTCAACAAAAAATCAAATTCTGGACAAGGAAGGCGTCTACCTCTTCTTGTCTGAGGGTGTTGCTGGGTCTGACCCTCGCCTTCATTTGCTGGGAGTTGTGGTTGAGCCGCAACGCAGCTTGCTTTGAAGGTGTTAAAATGTCTGCCTGCAATATCATTGCTCGGGTCTCTAGATGGTTGTAGGAAGTTGGAATTCCGATGCCCGATTATGAATCTCATTCTCTCATGCAGTCTGCAAATATCCATGCTCTTAGCCTTGAGACGTCCAGGGTGATTTTTGCCATTAAACCCATGCTAGTCAAGTGGCTCCACCCTATGTGGGACCGGATCAAGTTAAATGTCGATGGGTCTTCCTGTGGAAACCCAGGCGAAAGCGGTGGTGGAGTTTGCAGGGATGCTAGGGGCCGGCTGATCTTTGCGTTTCATAGGTATTACGGTCCTGCCTCGAACACGATTGCGGAGGCCCAGGTGATGCTGGACGGGCTAGTTTTATATAGTAAGTTGGGTTTCTTAAACATCGATGTCGAATCTGATTCCAAGCTGGTTGTGGAGGCTGCTTCCAATCCCTCGGCTCATTGCCCCTGGAACATTTGGTATAGGATTGGGGCCATCCACCAGTTTAGCCTGCCCCTCTCTGTCTCCTTCAGGCATATTTTTCGAGAGGCCAATTCTGTGGCTAATGCGCTGGCTAGGATGGCCAGTGAAGGGTGTGAAAATAAGTTTTAGGGCCTGTTTGGATGCCTGTAAGTTTTTTTAAGTTGTAAGTGACTTACATGTAAGTCACTTACAGGTGAAAGTTACTTATAGGTAACCTGTTTGGATGTAAGTTGTAAGTCACTTATAGGTAAGTTAGTTTTTCTGTTTGGATAGCCTGTAAGTTACTTACAGGTAAAAAACTATATATTCACATCGAGCAGAGCTTGAATTGGGGAATCATTCTAAAATGTTATAATCATATAAAAAAAACATAGGATCAAATATGTTATTTTGTTAAGCCCATCAAGATGAATATTTAAGATAATTATTAAGCTAAACCAATCATCAAGTGGGCTATAAAAGTGGGCCCACGAATTCAAAATATCTATAATATGGAGTAATAACTCAATTTAAGCATTGAGAATAAACTTAAAAACATTAATAGAAAATCTAATAATTACACATGGCCGAGTTATCAAACAATCCAAATCGTCCAAATAGTGGGAATCGTTATAGATGTTCTTGATTTTCAGACTCTTCAGACGTATATATCTTTCAATAATCTTTATTTTACAGAAATTAATGTTGACCATTAACTGTTTTTTGCCAACCTTCGATTTGAATTCCATCGTTTAATGTCTAGGATCATCAGATCTATGTGTATCTCGAGTAAAATTCCATCCACAGTGGTTCCCATTATATGGACAATCCTGATTTAAAGATATCCCTGCCACGTGTAATACAGAAATATGGGCCTATCATCTCACGTATCTTCCGGCTCTACGGTATCATTTCCCCCCACTCAAGCAGGCCGGCTCGGGTTGGAGGTTAGAATTCTACGCACCCGGTACACGTTAGCATCTCCTCCCTCTGCCCTGATTTCAAATCGAATACGCCAATCGGAAAAAAATGTAGGCCCCTGTCTCTTGCATTTCTCTTTCCTCCATCCATCCCTACAAAATTCAAGAGCGGAGAGAGAGAGAGAGAGAGAGAGAGAGAGAGAGAATGAGAAATGGAGCTGGAGTGTGCTATGTACGCCAACTGCTTGCTCTTAGGCCTGGATCCCTCCATCATTGGCATCGGCAGCAACAACGGAACTCCTCGCGTCGGCTTTTTCCTACATTCAAACCCTAGGATGGGAGAGCAGCTCCTTTCTTTCATCCTATCAGCTATAATGGTGGTTGGTGGGTTGGTGCGTTTCTCCCTCTTCCCCTCTTTTTAAAAATATGACCGTTGAGCTTGTAAGTGACTTACAGGGAAGTGACTTCCCACCCCCCTTGCCCTGCAGTTTTTTGGTAGATTTGCCTGTAAGTGACTTACAGGTTGTAAGTCACTTACGGGTGATTTTTCTCCCCCAAACACTACCTGTAAGTGACTTCCCTGTAAGTGACTTCCCACTTACCCAACTTACAGGCATCCAAACAGGCCCTTATACGTCATCTTCTGAATTGGCTAGAAGTATTAGGGGCTCCCTGGTTCTCGACCGAACGGGTCTGGGTATCCTGCGTGCTTGACCCCCTTCGCTGCATTGTGTAGGGCTAGCTGCAACGCCCGAGCTTCTTCACCAGCTTGTCTTGATCCGCTCCGGGGGTTGGTAGTGTTTTTGGTCTGTGGGTGGCCGGGTATATGATAGGCGAGGCCCAAGTCTTTTTGTTGGGACCCGCCCGAATGGATGTACATTTTGTTCCTTAATAAAATTTTGTGGATCTGTTCCCAAAAAAAAAAAAAAAAAACTATCCTGCTATCAAGGTCTTTTAAGGTGCGGGGTATAGTTGAGGCAGTTGAGCCCTATGATGCAAGGTATAAGACTTGTGACATACAAAAGCCTTAAAAACATAAATCAAAAGAGAATATTTGGAAGAAGGGAAAATAGTAAAATTAAAAAACTTGGAATAGAATTAAAACGGCTGAAATATAAATTGTAAATAATGAAGTATGGTCGTGCAAGGCACACAGAATAGGGTAGTTTATCACATGAAATGTAATTGATTGATTTGTGTTATAATAGTATTGTGAATCAGCATATATAATAAATAACTAAACTAAATGAATTAAGAAAAAGTACAAAGCACCAAGTTACAAATTACCAATATAGGTCTCCACTGAAAATTCAAACATACCACTCTACCAATAATATGCTTAACGGATGGCAGAGTACAACTTACTAAACATGCGCAGGTGCATATATGTAGGAGGATTGAAACTTCCGCTCAATACCAAAGCAACACAAATCTGTTCCCTAGTTTTTATTTTACGGAAGAAAGAAAACAAACAAGCACGTCATTAGGGAAGTGGATTGCACAATTATAAACTTTGGAGTAAGTTGGTTGCATAAGAAAATTGCAACCATACTACCACAATTCTGAAACTATCATCTCAAATTGAGTGCAAGATGGGCACCGACTTGGTTGCCATTATCTGCAATAGGCAGGGTTGGGTATACTGCTTAGAGAGGTGGTATCATGCAATGCTCCGCTTAAGGGTTTAGTAGAGCTATCAATGAGCCTGGCTGGTTGGTATCCTGCATGATAATCGCGGGCTGGGCTTGGGTATGTTTCTTTAGGCCTATCATAAGACCAAGCTGCACTTGGGCCTAAGTTCTACTTTGTGGATGAGCGTGGACAGGCCTCAGCCCAGCCCAAGCCCAGGCCATTGACAACTGTAGTTTCTAGGCAACGGCAACGGTTGGTTCTCTTTTATTTTGTAAAGTGTCAATGATTTGCTGCACCAAATAGTTGATATGATGTTGCACACAGTGGATGGCCATGCACCAAAAGATAACGCAATATTGGAAAATCCTATCCATTGAATCTATTGCATTTTTTTCATTGAATATGGACTGTTGCTTTATTTTATTTCCTGACCATCTACTTGCTTGCCATTGATTAAAAGGCTAGGATTTCTGATCAACAGAATTATTAATACATGTGCCATCCACATTAGGGCCATAATATCATTCTTTTTGTTTCATATTTATAAACCCACACAAAGTAAAAGGGAAATTTTATTGGATAACCATAAGTTCAGTCTGCATTTTGGGATAGAATGTTTAAAACAACATGTTCATAGGATGATAATAGTTAAAATGAGGATGCTGATATGGATGAGTGACAAGATAGGGAAGGATGGAATTAAAAATGAATGTATTTGGGAAAACTTGGGAGTAGTATCAATAGGTAATAAGACGAAGGAAAATAGACTTAGATAGTTTTGTTTTATGTAATGGAGACCGATAATTGCTCCTGTTAGGAGTGAGTGGGCACATGTTGGAGGCTCTAAGCAGGTAAGAGGAAGGCCCAAGAGGACGTGGATAGAGATAGTTAGAAAAGCTTGGTAACCAATGATCTAGTTGAAGGTACAACCTTTGATAGAATGGAATAGTGGAATAGGATTCAAGTAGCTGCCCCTGATTAACTATGATAAGGCTTAGATGATGATGGTAACGACATATCTCTGAGCCCCATTCATAAAATTAAAAACCCGAGTGTAGAAATTCTCAAGCGAAGCATTTTGGTTCACTATTTCCTATGCTTCCCAAATTATAATATTTCTTATAGATGTTATAGCTTTATTGAGTGGGCTTATCTCAATAATCCATCTTAAATGAAGACTTTTTATGTCATTTGATGATTTTTAAAAGGATGTACCACTCCAAGCTCTATCATGTGTGAATACTCAATTACAAGTGGTAAATAATTAAAAAGTTATTCATATGTAGACAAGTTTACTGTAAATAGTTTACAGCTTAAAAGCTAAATAAGACAAACTATAAACACCTTACACATGTAGTTAACAGATTACAAAAGAAGGCATCTACTACATAGACATAAAACAGAGAGAAAATACCCATTTTTTGGGTGGAAAATCCTTCTACTGGCGATGCAGAGCCTAATGACGACTCCCCTTCTCCAATCTCCGTGATCTCAAGTGTACCACACCACAGGAAAATAGGAAAATAGTGGTAATTGAACATCCACCGTGGCCCACCGTAATGCTTATTTGACATCCAACCTATTGATCAGGTCACATATAATTGGTTGAATGGAAAACTCGAATATAAGCTTATACAAAACTTTTGTAGCCTCCAGTAAATTTTTATGGGTGGGCGCTCAATTACCCATGTTTACCCCTGTGTCTTATGGATCTGCTTCATTTCTGGGATCTTGCTATGAAATGCCAAAAACTGATATGAAAAAATGGATAGATGGCAAGGATAAAACACATACATCATGACGGCCCACGGAGCATCAACTAGTAATAACTCGTTGCTAGCAGCATAAGTTGGAGAGGACTCAGCCCAGCCCAAGCCCAGGCTGTTGACAGCTATAGCTTCCAGGCAATGGCAATGTTTGGTTTTCTTTTACTTTGTAAAGTGTCGATGGTTCGGTGGACCAAACAGTTGATATGATGTTGCACACTAGTGGATATCTACTGTATTAGCCTTGCTTGTACGTGACGATATTAACTGAACACCGCCATGGCAATTTGTGCCAGAGAAAGATTGAAGAGGAGGGCATGCAAGATCTTTGCTATTCATGAGTTGTGTTACCTCGAATATAGGTTGCTGGTTATGTTATTATAACAATCAATTTTCTCATGTCTATGGCCCACCTTGTAAGAGGGTCCTATTTTTGGGCCAATGGATCATCATACTGGGACTTCCTAATCACATATATTACGTGTCAAGAATCATCTATACAATCTCTTCTTGTGCAAATTGACTCTTACTCTCTTCTACATTTCCTCAAATTTCAGGCATAATTTGAAACATAAGTTCAATGTTGTAAGCTTGGATCGATCACCTACACAAAGAACAAACTCATCCACAATTTATGCAAAGTGGCAGAGGGAGGGACTAGTTTGGGGTTAGTGGTCCGCTACGAAACAAATCAACCATTCAAACCCCAAACAGAGGCACAGCCCATGGACCCGTGGCCTGATCCTCAACCGTTTACTAATTGGGTTAAGAATTTAGTTTAAAATTTAATATGTGGTCCCACTTTTCAACAAATTATTAGGACCAAGCACCACTCTTTCGACCCATTTACTTAAGGGCTCGTATTTCAAGCCCATTAGTAACTTTGTTATATTTGGGAATTGAAACTTTTTGTTAATACTTATGAGTGTGCTAGAAACGGTTTGATATTAGGAATGAGTCAGCCATAGCTTGATTCATTTACTTTAACAACCTTTGTTTTCTGGTGAAAACCAAAGCATAGCCCAATAAGTACACCTAAGCCCAAGTAAGAAGCAAGCTCTCACCATTAAAAATTTCCTAGGGCCTGCTATAATGTTTCTACCATCCAACCTATTGATTAGGTCACACAAACCTAGCTAAAGGAAAACACAAATATCAATTTCATCCAAAACCTTTCAATTGATGGTAAGGTTATCTTAGAAACTAAAAAATGTGGCTACTGACCGAATGATGGCTTAGATTTCATCCGCAAAAGCCAACCAACAGCTTATCTTTTATCCGCACAAGTCTTTCCACCCGAGTTTCTCTCTCTGATTTCCAAAATGCAGTTTCTGATATGGATGCTGGGAATTACTTTTGTTTGATGAGGAAGAATAACTTCATGTGGATGAGTTCTACCCCATCAATAAGGTGTGCTGCTCTTTATTTGGATCAGCACTAACAAATCAAGTGGTACACACCATGAGAAACAGTTGAGATGAGAAGTCTCACCATTAAAATAGTCCAAGTTATACGTGGTGCCCACCGTGATGTGTGTATACCATCCAATCCATTCATCTCACATTTCATACCAGGATTAATTGATTCGTTGAAAATTAGGACATTCTACTACTACTTGTGTTGGCCAAACTATGTGAATTTAAAGTTGCTAGGAATGATTTTACACCATTCCCTATGGTGTAGCTAATGTACGCTCTGAATTTCCAGGATTCATAGTGAAAATTTGACGGCCCAACTGATGGTCAGGGTGGATCAGATGCATGTTTATCCCACATAGTGATTAGTTAATTAGCTAGCAAAATTCATCCCCTCCATGTGCCTATGCAATTCAGGCTATCGTAGACCCCAATTCTCTCTTCCTTCCTCTCTCCATGTGGTTGTGCACCACATCTTCAAGCTAACAGTTTCAGGCTACAAATGAACCTCAACACAATTAAGCATACCTAAGCCCGCCTACTGGCAATCTGGCCCATGAGCTTAACAGACTCAGAACATTGTCAGCTCTAATTTAATTAATGGTCCACTTAAGCCTCAGCTGTGAAAAATAAAACCTTGTAATAGACTAGGCTTGACAAGCCTAAACAAATCAGTTTAAATCCAGACCAAACCCATCCATTCACGGCCCCACTTCTTGGAAATTTGCAAAACCGAACAAAAATAGAGATTTTGACTCTAAAAGTCACTAGATTGTTTGTTCTAATTATGCAACCATGGATAGGAAAAAGAAGTGGTGCCTATTGGTTACAATAAAGGAGATCCAATCACTGGATTAGACTACACATGATGTGGAGTCTACTGGGGAAAGGATGAGAGAGACAGGAGACGAGAGAGATGGGAGATGAGAGAGTATATGAAGATGATTGAAACTTATAATTCTAATTAGGATTCTAAAAATCAAGAAAATAAATCATTATGCATGCATAACACCATAACATTATAATACCAATTAGTGTTCCGAACCCATTTTATTAACATAATGCGTTATGCTATAATGCATCATTTTTATAATTTATAGTTAGGTAGATGATTAGCAATCCAAATGGGCACTAGAAGTCAGATTATTGGTTTTTCCAGTCAAGTCTGCTTTGGACGTATCCAACTCAAGGGAGAAAGAAAAGTCTGTCTTTGCCTCTTTCCATCACAGCTCATCTTATTGTCATTGCATGACTTCGCTAGTGTCTGTTTTACTTTAGGAGTGTAATTTGAGTACTATGCGCATAGAAACAAGACATTCGCATGCGAGATTGGCGCTGCTCATCAGTTAGTCCTTACAATAGGTAGTTTCCATGTCTTGACAAACTTGCCTATCTTATCATCAGGTGGGCCACACCTGTTGAAAGTAAATGAATGGTTATTAGAAAAAGACCAATGGCTCAAATCATGTGCCCTCCATAATGAACATATGTGGATGATTTTAGATGCATGGTACTCACATAGTGATGACCTGTGATAAGTGGATCAGATTTTACATAGGTGACCTATTTCTATGCACGAGTAGGGGGCAGTTTCAAAGTTTAGGCGAGCAGCTGCAACTTGCTTTTCTCATTTTACTTGGAGGTTTTTGGTAGCGAATCCGGTAAATTTGAGATTGAGGAATGAGCCATTGCCATAGAAGGGGTCAGAATCCTCTGCAACATTTGTTGCAGGCAGAACATGCAACAATCGATGTCATGTCATCAGTTGTGACATGTGTGTGACATTGACTCCATTCATCAGTTGTGCCACCTTTGGCAAACCATTAGACCCTACTTGTTTTTCCTCCTATATCCTACATAGCTTGTAATTGGCTTGAGGGTCATTGGATGGTAATATAATCTCTGTTGGGAAATTACACGACCTTTTCTTTTGTGTGCAAATCGATGAGATTAATAATATATGAGATTTAATGGATGATAATCACTTCCAACACAAGTAAGAAAATCATCGAATATGTAAAGTGCAAGAGACAAATTTTATACATGGAAAATCCTTTGATGTGAAGGAAAAAATTACAGGTCCCAGTTCGTGCAAAGCTACTATGTTAGATAACAAAAGTACCATCATCAAGAGAACAACTCTCTTAGATGCCCAAATAAATTACCTAAAAGTTGAATTTCTAGAAACAATAAAAGAAACAATTTTCTCACCAACTAAGGATTGTACAAAATTCCTACATAACCTTATAGTCAACAAGAAGTTTGAAGAAAGAAGACACCTTGCTCATCTTTCTCCACCAACTATTCTCCTCTTTATCACTGAGAATGAAAACCAAAATATAACAACAAGTCTCTCTAGATAGGAACAAAATATTATTTTTCTCTCCTTGCACTTGCTTTAAAATAATAATAATAATACTAAAAATAAAAATACCCCCACACACAGGTGGTTAGAGGAAAGACTACTTAAGGCTATACATGTGGGTCCCATTTCCACGTGCAAAAGGACCCTCAACAATTTTTTATTCATCTTTCAAGAAAAGTAGGGGAAAAAAAAAGGAATTAAAAACCATTACAACATATCCAATGGTATGGCAAGTTGGCTACTAATATTTTATATAATGCTATTGTTATATTGAGACATTTCCTCTGCCTCCACTATTGAGGCAGAATGGCAGCGAGTATGGGATTAGTATGGGGTCATTGGCCTAATACAAAACAGATGGACCATTCAAACCCCAACCTGAGTCACAACCCATGGACCCCTGACCCAAAAGTCATTCATTTACTAATTGGGTTTACAATTTTAACACATGATCCCACCCATCAACAAATTAATTGGCTCAAGCAACACTCCTTCAATCCATTTCCTTAAGGGCATTGATTTCAAGCCCACTAGTAACATTTTGAGATTTGGGAAATGAAACCTTTTGCTAATACTTAGGTACACATTAGAAACAGTTTGAAACAAGAGTCATAGCCGAACTCATTTACTTTATCAGCCACAACTTAGTATACTTGAGCTTGACTTAGAAGCTGACCCAACCTGGTGGCCCATGGGCTAACCAAATTGAGTTGCAGGCCCATTTCCTTTCCTAATTTAGTGCTCCACTAAAGCCGGGGCCATGCAAAATGAAACTTCAAATAGACTTTCTCCCGAAAAGTACAAATGAATCAAAAAATACATGGGCCCCACTCATTGAAATATAGTAGTACCCAATAAAATGGAGCCTTGGAGACTTAATCCTAAGAGTAGAATCTAGCCCAAAACTATCCAGTTCCAGTACCACTCGTTGAATTGTCGATGCTCCATGAAAAATTAGAGACTTCACTCAAAAAGCTAGAATCTAAAATGTACATAGCTAGCTAGTTTGGGGCCCACTCATTGGAATACAACAGTGCCAAACAAAATGGAGACTTAACTCTAAGAGTAGAATCTGGGCCAAAAATATCCAGTCCTGACTCCGAGGTCACTCTTGAGTTGTCGATGCTGCAAACAAATTATAAACTTCACTCTAAAATGTATCTATTTTGGGGCCCACTCATTGGAATACAACGGTACCAAACAAATTGGAGACTTAATTCTAAGAGTAGAATTTGGGCCAAAACTATCTAGTCCCGAGGCTACTCCTTGAATTGTCGATGCTCCAAACAAAATTATAGACTTGACTCTAAAAGTAACATTTAAAATGTATCTAGTTTGGGGCCCACTCATTGGAATACAACAGTACCAAACAAATTGGAAACTTAACTCTAAGAGTAGAATATGGGCCAAAACTATCCAGTCTCGAGGCCACTCCTTGAATTGTCGATGCTCCAAAGAAGATTAGAGACTTGACTCTAAAACTAAAATGTAAAATCTATTTAGTATGGGGCACACTCGTTGGAATACTGCAGTACCCAACAAAATGGAGACTTTTCTATAACAGTAAAATTTGGCCCAAGAGTGTCCAGTCCCAGGGCCACTCCTTGAATTGTCGATGCTCCAAACAAAATTATAGACTTGACTCTAAAACTAAAATCTAAAATGTATCTAGTTTGGGGCCCACTCGTTGGAATACATCAATACCAAACAAAATGAAGACTTTTCTCTAAGAGTAGAATCTGAGCCAAAACTATCCCGTCCTAAGGTCACTCCTTGAATTGTTGATGCTCCAAACAAAATTATAGACTTGACTCTAAAACTAAAATCTAAAATGTATCTTAGTTTGGGGCGTTGGAATACATCAATACCAAACAAAATGGAGATTTCTCTAAGAGTAGAATCCGGGCCAAAACTATCCAGTCCCGAGGCCACGCCTTGAATTGTCGATGCTCCAAACAAAATTATAGACTTGATTCTGACACCAAAATCTAAAATGTATCTAGTTTGGGGCCCACTTGTTGGAATACAATAGTACCTAACAAAATGGAGACTTTTCTATAACAGTAAAATTTGGCCCAAAACTATCCAATCTCGAAGCCACTCCTTGAATTGTCGATGCTCCAAACAAAATTATAGACTTAATTCTAACACTAAAATCTAAAATGTATCTATTTTGGGGCCCACTTGTTGGAATAACATAGTACCCAACAAAATGGAGACTTTTCTATAACAGTAAAATTTGGCCCAAAACTATCCAGTCCCGGGGCCACTCCTTGAATTTTCGATGCTCCAAACAAAATTATAGACTTGACTCTAAAACTAAAATCTAAAATGTATCTAATTTGGGGCCCACTCGTTGGAATACATCAAGACCAAACAAAATGGAGACTTTTATCTAAGAGTAGAATCTAAGCCAAAACTATCCCCTCCCAAGATCACTCCTTGAATTGTTGATGCTCCAAACAAAATTATATACTTAGACTCTAAAACTAATATCTAAAATGTATCTTAGTTTGGGGCCTACTTGTTGGAATACATTAGTACCAAAGAAAATGGAGATTTTTCTCTAAGAGTAGAATCGAGGCCAAAACTATCAAGTCTCGAGGCCACTCATTGAATTGTCGATGCTCCAAACAAAATTATATATGGACTTGATTCTAACACTAAAATCTAAAATGTATCTAGTTTGAGGCCCACTTGTTGGAATATAATAGTACCCAACAAAATGGAGACTTTTCTATAACAACAAAATTTAGCCCAAAACTATCCAGTCCCGAGGCCACTCCTTGAATTGTTGATGCTCCAAACAAAATTATAGACTTAATTCTAATACTAAAATCTAAAATGTATCTAATTTGGGTCCCACTTGTTGGAATACAATAGTACCCAACAAAATGGAGACTTTTCTATAACAGTAAAATTTGGCTCAAAACTATCCAGTCCTGGGGCCACTCCTTGAATTGTCGATGCTCCAAACAAATTATAGACTTGACTCAAACTAAAATCTAAAACGTATCTAGTTTGGGGCCCACTCATTGGAATACATCAATACTAAACAAAATGGAGACTATTCTCTGAGAGTAGAATCTTAGCCAAAACTATCCTGTCCTTAGGTCACTCCTTGAATTGTTAATGCTCCAGACAAAATTATAGACTTGACTCTAAAACTAAAATCTAAAATGTATCTTAGTTTGGGGCCCACTTGTTGGAATACATCAGTACCAAACAAAATGTAGATTTTTCTCTTAGAGTAGAATCTACCCCAAAAGTATCCAGTCCCAAGGCCACTCCTTGAATTGTCGATGCTCCAAACAAAATTATAGACTTGATTTTGACACCAAAATCTAAAATGTATCTAGTTTGGGGGCCCACTTGTTGGAATACAACAATACCCAACAAAATGGAGACTTTTCTATAACAGTAAAATTTGGCCCAAAACTATCTAGTCCCGAGGCCACTCCTTGAATTGTGGATGCTCCAAACAAAATTATAGACTTAATTCTAACACTAAAATCTAAAATGTATCTAGTTTGGGGCCCACTCATTAGAATACAATAGTACCCAACAAAATGGAGACTTTTCTATAATAATAAAATTTGGCCCAAAATTATAATAGTAAAATTTGGCCCAAAACTATAGGGAAAAAGTTGAGACGAAAAGTCTCATCATTAAACTGCTGCAAGTTATATGTGGGGTCCACTGTGGTGTGTGTATACCATCTAATCCACTCATCTCACATTCCACACCAGGATTAATTGATTCTCCAAAAATAAGGACATTCTAATGCTCATGTTGGCCAAACCATGTGAATTTAAAGCTTTTAGTAATGATTTTACATCCTTCGTTGTAGTGCGGGTAATGTAAGTCTTAAATTTCTCCGAATTTCTAGAAAACATGGTAAAAATGTTATGGCCTAACTGATGGACCGGGTGGATTTGATGCGTGTTTGTCCACACATAGTGATTAATTATTTAGCTAGTGCAAGCTATCCTCTCCATGTGCCTATTCAATTCAGGCTACTGTAGTCCTGATTTCTCCCTTTCTTCTCTCCATGTTGCTGCACGCACATCTCTTTAGTTTACTTACAGTTTAAGGCTAAAAATGAAGCACAAGTCATTAAGCGTGACTTGAGAATAAATATGCCCATGGACTGACCAGAGTCAATGACCACTGCCAGCTCTAATTTAATGGTCCCCTTGAGTTTGGGTTGTGCAAAATAAAACATTGTAATAGACTAGGCAAGCCCAAACAAATCAGTTAAAATCTAGACCTAATCTATCCATTCTCGGGCCCCGTTCCTTGGAAATTTGCAAAAAGCAACAAAAGAAACGAGACCATGACTTTAAAAGTTACTAAAAGAATATTTGTATATATACATATGACATATACACAACAAAGTATATATCAGCCTAAGAGCACTTTTATAATTATTGAGTATATATAATACATCATCTCACCCTAATTAAGGTTATTGAGCATTCTACAAAACTATACTCTTTCTCATCACATGAAGTTCTACTCGCATGGCTTAGTTAACGAAAAAAAAAAAGCTAGGATGAGCGTACTCATGCAGTCCTTATCTTTTCCCTTCTAAATGTAGCACAGCCACATTTGTCCTTATTTGGACTACTGAGTTGAAAAGGTTTTTCCTGCGATATTGATGAGAACAATCAAAAGCTTTCGTATGGCCCACACAGCAATCATAGGGGCACAGTAACAATTGCCTAACATACACATCACACCACATGCAATGTCCAGTGGAGACGGGATACCCTGTCCCCTAGGGTGGTCAGACGGAAACTTTGAAAGTATGTGTGGAAGAGTGAGCCCTCAAGATCTGACGGTCTACACGATATAAAACCTTCACAAAGTCGAAGATGAATTGTCCAGATCTAGCGGTCCACCTAACCACTATTGGAGCAGATTGATCTAATCACTCATCTGATTCTACGGTATAGATGGACCTGGATTACGATCTATGGTTTAGATCTTCCCAAGGACAAGCTAAAAAGACAGATTTCAATGTCTTTTTTTCTCTTTTTACTCCTCTTAATCGTTAATGTATTTTCACGAGAGAGCTTCATCCTATTTATAAGAAGGATTGGGAGTTTGGATGAGACAGGAAATTATCCAGTCTTATCCCTATCTCCTCATCTAAATCCTCATTCAAATTTGAATTTGAAATCCATCTTCTAACGGAAGAGGCTTAACCTCATGGGACTCACCCACTAGTGATTGCCAACCCTATGTCTAACAAACTGGATGGTTTATTATTTTCTATTCTTTACGTCAAGAAGTAAACTTATTTTGGATGGAACAAAATTACTAAATGTATGGAAGAAGAAAAGGTAAAGAAGATAAAATTATGGGTCTGCTAATCAGATTAAGCTGTTACCAGTACCACCAGCCCTCAAGAAAAAGTACTGTGGAGAGATGTACTCCCATGTCACTAGCCCTACCGTGTCAGCTTGCTAGCATAAGATAGCATTCGCATTCCCCACTCATCTTTATTGTTAGACAGTTGATATCATCCATGTTAGTGAACATATATAGACATCATATGTGTGTCATAAATGTGGGATCGTGGAAATCTTGTTACAAACTGCATGCGGACGGACTATAAGCGCAGAATGGAAGTCTAGATCATGGCACATGCAGTCTATATGTATGTGTGTAGCTGAAATGTGCATGTTATCCACTTTTACAATCTCAATTATGATCTGATTCCCAGACCCGTTCTCATTAAATCATTGGCTGTATTTCAATGTTATCTGCAACTTGCAGGGCTTAGATTTAGATGGTTATATTTGTTCAATGCCACCCATTAAATGGGTCCCAAGATTCCCAACAGATGAACTGTCTGGATCACTGAAAGATTACCCTTTCATATATCATGATTCACCTCCGTTTAAAAACCTATTGATATGTTTGTATACTGTTGCATTTCAGAGTCAAATATATCGCGTAATGCCATCCAACCCATGTATTAAGTGAAAATCACCATGACTAATGGAATGCCCCTAAAAACAAGCATATCCAACCATTAGGCTGGCCACACTATGGAAAACAATTTCAACCACCTAAAGGTAGGGGTGTATATTGGGCCGAACCGCGTCGAACTGGGTTCAACCCGGCCCGGCCCGGTCACAAGCCAAACCAGCCCGAACTCGGCCTGGCCTGGTCACAGGCCAACATGTCCAATTCGAACCCGGCCCGGTCAGCAATCGGGCGAGTTTGGGCCAGTTTCGGACCCACGATTTGGACGGCCTTGATTTTTTGACTCTGCTCCATCTACTCCTTGGGAAGAGCTTTGGCAGGTAACTTGAACAGCCTTGATTTTTGGAAAGGACTTTTGTCATAGATTTTTGAGACTTTGCTCCATCTACAAAGGGACCCACAATTTGGACGGCCTGGATTGCTGTAAATGGTTAGGGTAACTGGGTAAGAATTTATGAAAAATGATACACACACACACACACACACACACACACACACACACACACACACACACACACATATATATATATATATGCTGAGTCGGGCCGGGTTGGGCCAGATCAAGTTCGGTTTCAAGCCGAACTGGAATCTATCCGAACTTGGCCCGAACTCAATTTCGGGTCGGGCCAAGTCGAGCTTTTTCGGGTCGAGCCAAGCGAGTTAATCGGGCTAGCCCGGTTCGTGTACAGCCCTACCTAAAGGCCTCCAAATTTAAGTGGTGGCCCACCTGACAGTTGATTGGATTATTTTTAGGGCATCCAATGGAATGGCTCTGTAGGAGAGGTTGGATGCCATACACATATGACAGTTGATGCCATGTGCAACTTTTATAGACTAACCACGGTCAACTTCCATGACTCAATCCTCAACTATTTATTAATCTTAGAATTTAAGCTCATGTCCCCACCAATAAATAAATGTCTAAGCCGCTCTTTGATCCATTTACTTAGGTGATGCATTAATGATTTTTTTTCTTCGCAAGGTTTGGGAACTGAACCAATCATAGAAGTGGTTTTCGAGGGGTGGGTAGAAGCCATGGCTTGGCCCACACACACAAAAGAAGCAATTGGTCATTTCTACCCCACTATTAATTTCAGGGGTTCTAATATTCAAAGTGGTATTTTAGAAATTTAAAATGCGGCTGTTAACTGAATGACTGACAAGAATTTTACCTGCAAAAAGCCAACCAATGGCTCATCCTTTACCCCTGAGTAAGTAGTTCCATCCGAGTCTCTCTCTCCAATCTTCTCTGCCCGATTTTCAAAATGCAGTCAGTGACTTCCTATGTGTGCGAGGTATTACTTTTATTTAACGAGGACCAAGTTCGTGTGGATGAGATCCACCCCGTCAATCAAGTGTGCCACTCTTATTTGGACCAGAGCCCAAAAATCAAGCTGTTTCAACACTTAGGACACACCATGGAAAATAGCTGAGATTAAAAGTCTCATCATTTAAATAGTCCACGTTACATGTGGTATCCACTTTGGTGTGCATCAACCATCCAATCCACTCACCTGACATTCCACACCAACATTAATTGATTCTCCAAGAATTAAGGCATTCCGATAGTCATGTTGGCCAAACCATGTGAATTTAAAATTTTTAGGAATGATTTTACACTGTTCCATTTAGTGAAAAATCCTCTTCCCTATGGTGCGGCTGATGTAAGTCTTGGATTTTCCTATTGTGTGGAGCTGATGCATGTTTGTCCCATAGTGATTGGTTATAAGCTAGCACATGTCATCCCTTCCATGTGCCTGTATTCAGGCCATTGCACTCCTAATTTCTCTCTTCCTTCCTCTCTCTGTGTCATTGCACGCCACATCTACTAACCTATTTAATAGTTTTGGGGTAAAAAAGAAGCACAACACAGTATGCATGACCTGAGGCCGAATAGTAGCCGTCTGGCCCATGGGCTGACAGAGTCAAAGAACATTGCCAGCTCTAATTCAAGGGTCTCTTTCAATGTAGGCCATGCAAAATAAAACTTTCTAATAGCTAGGATTGACAAGCCCATACAAACCAGCTTAAAATCTAGACCAAATACATTCATTGATGGCCCCACTACTTAAAAATTTGTAAAAATCTAACAAAATGGAGACTTGACTCTAAGTCACTAGGTGATGCATTAATGATTTTTTTTACTTAGGTGATGCATTAATGATTTTTTTCTCAAGGTTTGGGAACTGAACCAATCAAAGAAGTGGTTTTCCACGGATGGGTAGAACCATAGCTTGGCCCACACACACACACAAGAAGCAATTGGTCATTTCTACCCCGCTCACTCTTTACCCTGAGTAAGTAGTTCCACCCCAGTCTCTCTCTCCAATCTCCTCTGCTTGAATTCCAAAATGCAGTCCAAGACTTGCGTATGTATTCAATGCATTACTTTTATTTAATGAGGACCAAGTTCACGTGGATGAGATCCACCCCGTCAATCAAGTGTGCCACTGTTATTTGAACTAGGGCCCAAAAATCTGGCTGTTTCAACATTTAGTACACGCCATGGAAAATAGCTGAGATAAGAAGTCTCATCATTTAAATAGTCCACGTATGTGGTGTCCACTTTGGTGTGCATCCACCATCCAATCCACTCACCTGACATTCCACACCAAGATTAATTGATTCTCCAAGAATCAGGGCATTCTAATACTCATGTTGGCCAAACCATGTAAATTTAAATTTTTTAGGAATGATTTAACACTCTTCCCTATGGTGAAAAACCCTCTTTCCTATGGTGCGGCTAATGTAAGTCTTGGATTTCCTTATAGTGTGGATTTGATGCATGTTTGTCCCATAATGATTAGTTAGCTGGCACATGTCATCCTTTCCATGTGCCTATGCAATTCAGGCCATTGCAGTCCCAATTTCTCTCTCCCTTTCTCTCTCCACGTCATTGCACGCCACATCTTCTAGCCTACTTAATAGTTTCAGGCTAAAAACGAAGCACAACATAATATGCATGACCGGATGCTAAGTATTGGCCATCCCTCCATGGGCTGACAGAGTCAAAGAATATTGCCAACTCTAATTCAATGGTCCCTTTCAATGTGGGCCATGCAAAATAAAACCTTGTAATAGACTAGGCTTGATAAGCCCAAACAAACCAGCTTAAAATCTAGACCAAATACATCCATTGATGGGCCTACGACCTGAAAATTTGCAAAACCCAACAAAATGGAGACTTGACTCTAAGTCGCTAGAGTTGATTGTCATAACCATCCAGTCATGGATTTGAAAAAGGAGAGGTGCATTGATTACAATTGAGGAGATCCAATCACTGGTTTGGACTGCACCACTGGGGAGAGGATGAGATAGATGGGAGATGAGAGAAATGTGAGAGAGTGGGAGAATGCATGAAATGACTTAAGCTTACAATTCTAGGTATTTAAAAATTAAAAAAACAAGTCATCAAGCATGTATAATACCTTGAGAATATTATCTTAATTAGTGTTCCAAATGCCTTTTATTAATGTAATGTATTATGTTATAATACTTTGTTTTTATTATTTATAATTAACTACATTATGAGGTATCAAAACGTGCCTTAGAAGTCTTGAGATATGGGAGGTCTAGTCCAATCTGCTTTGGAAGTTTACACAACTCAAGGGAGAAATAAAAGTGGTCTTTACCTCTTTCCATCAAAGCTCATCTTATTTCCATTGCATGACTTCATTCGAGCAATTTGAGTACCTCGCGCATTGAAGCAAGCCATACTCATGCCACACTGAAGCTACTCCTCAAGTTGTCCTAAAAATACCTAGTTTCCATGCCTTAAAAACATGGCCTATTGATCATCAGGTGAGCCACACTTATTGAAATGAAATGAATAGTTATTAGAAAGTGTCCAATGGTTGAAATCATGTGTTCTCCTCTGATGATCACATTTGCATGATTTTAGATACATGGAACTCACACAACGATTATCCTGTGATAAGTGAGGGCTTCTTTTTTTTTTACCCTTCCGCTATGCCGCCAGAGCCTTAATCTGATCATCAGGATCCTTCAGTTTTTTTTTTTTTTTTTTTTTTTAAAAAAAACCATTAGGTTGAGCCCCTCAAAAAATGGTGCTCACCTATCATGTAGATCTCTGAGTAGCATGAACAAAATTACAAAAAAGAAAGTAGCACACCTAAAATAAGGATGCAATCTTCCAAGTGATGAATAGGCTAAAAAAGCTTTCGACAAAACTTGGCCGCAAAACATTAAACAGACAACAAAGAGGCTACTGAAGCACTCAAAACAACCAGACCCAGCAGAATCCCCCGATCCATCGGGAACAGCAGCCCCTCAAGACTCAATTAAAGGTTTTGGCTTTCAAGCCAAAGGATCCAAGGAACAACCATGTGGGTCCCACCTTGATATATTTTTTGTATATCCATGTCGTCCATCTATTTTTTCATCTCATTTTAGGACCCGATCCCAAACCTTAAGTAGATCCAAATCTTAGGTGGACCATATCATTAGAAATAGTGATGAATGATCACAAAAAACTTTTTGTGGGCCAAAAAAGTTTTGGATTAATCTGATCTCATACTTCCCTTCATCCAGATCTTCATGACATTATTAACAAGTTAGATTTCAAATAAACATTATGAAAACCTTACGATGAGCCCTTTGGTAATTTTAACGGTGAGGCACTCAATCACCGCTGTTTTTGAGTGGTTCACCTGAGATTTGGATCTTGATAATTTTGTAATCCCATCCTAAAATGGTATGAAGAAACAGATGGATGGCGTGGATATACAAAAAAATCATCAATGTTGGTTGGGTACGCTGCCTGTAGCCAGTTGGCAACTCGTCCGCCCTATGAGGCCCAGCATGATGTGTGTGTTTTATCCATGCCGTTTATCCATTTTTTCAAGATTATTTTATAGCTTGATTCAAAAAATGAGGCAGATCTAAATCTCAGGTGGACCACATTACAGGAAAACAGTAGTGATTTAATGTCCACCATCAAAAGCCTTCTAAGGCCCGCTGTATTGTTTATTTGACATCCAACCTATTGATTAGGTCATACAAACCTGGTTGAATGTAAAAAACAAATATCAGCTGGATCCAAAACCTTTTGTGGCTCAGGAAGTTTTTAATGGTGGGCATTCAATCAACACTGCTTCCTGTGAAGCGGTCAACTTAATATTTGGATCTACCTCATTTGTAGGCTCATACCATAAGCATGGATGAAACACATACATCATGGTGGGGCCCACAGAGCACTGACCAGTAGCCAGTAGCAGCATCAGTGACGGATGCCCCATATAAGTGTCATGCTAATTGAAAAGATGGCATGTCACCAAAAGTTGTAGTGATCTGTTATAGTGTGAAAAATGATTTGGATGGTAAGTAATTCAATGGTGCATTTGGATGCTTTATGATATTGAATGTATGCCCACCTGATTAATGGGTTGGATTATTCCTTGCTGCTAGCTCTACCTGATGATTGGATCTTGCACACGTGGGTGTCAATAAGTCAAATTTGGACCCGGCACAAAGCTTGACCCTGACATGAGCCTAGCAGCACAATTCCAATTTTACTAGGATCGGTCTGACCCATCCTGAAAATTGATGCCGAATGTTCCTAATGCATCTCTTGAGAGGAGGGTCTCACATGCATGGTGATATAGACATTGTAAAAATGAAAACCAGCTATTTAGGTGCAAGATGCATGCATTGCCTAACCTGCGATGGCATGGGAATGTATATTTATAGGATAAAACACTTGCTAAGGCCAGGCTAGGTAGAATGGATCGGGCCAATATGACTTGAGCCCAAGCTGGATTAATGGCTTGTCTAGGTCCAAGTGAACTAGGTTGAGTCTGATCCAATTCGGTGGTTGTCAGCACTGAAAACATGGGTGACTTCACCAGACCAGCCTATTCACTCAAGTGGGGCTGGGTAGCATGTAGCCTTTTGTTTCAGGTTTGGGTTTGAGGGGTTTATGATAGGCAGGCGTGGGATGTTCTCTGTGCTGGCCCCAATTTTTAAGGTGTCCAAAGGGACGCCCTGATGAACAGGCTGAATGCCATATACATATGGCAGTTGGCCCCACGGGCAACTTGTCTAGAGTAAGCTCTTGGGACAAGGACTTGTAGAGGAACTGCCCCCCAACTTCTAAGGCAGATTGCAAGGAATAAGAATGAGATTGAGTGCAGTCATAGATACACCTACCACTTGGATGTGTGACCTCTAATCAAAAGGTTGGATGGCAAATAAATATTACTGCAGGCCTTTGGAAGTTTTTAATGGTGGCCGTTCAATCACAATTGTTATCTGTGGTGTAGTTCACCTGAGTTTTGGATCTGCCTTATTTTTAGGCCCATACCCTAAAACCAGCTGGCAAAATAGATAGATGGTGTGCAAAAAACACATACATCATGGTGGGCTTACAGAGCTTGTCCAGCAGCAGACAGTACCACACAACCCGAGTCAGCACAGGATGGGTTGTGGGCCCATATGTTGAATTGGTTTGCTTTTGCTTGCCGGGTCTGGTCCAAGTTATTATTTTACAAGGGCTGGTCACTCAAAACCATCCGGGTTGAATGGGATGGCTTTAGAACGAGAAAACGTGAAGCAATTTAGTCGGCTCTAGCCTAAAAGCATGTATTATATGGCCCAATTGTGATAATGGGCGGGTCCCGTCCTATATCACTAGTTAGAACCTTAAGCTCAGTGTTGCAACCTTGCATTCTTGATCCCCCCCTATAATGAAATGAAAAAAAAAAAAAAAGAAAACACACACATTCAACTGTGGAAGAGGGTGGGATTTGTTTCTGGTTAAGTTGGTCTGGGTCTGACTTATCTACCAAACAGGCCAACAATTCAAACTCTTACCCATGTTGTAGCTCATGACCCATGACCCAATCCTCACCTATTTACTAATTAGCCTTAGAACTTAAGTGTGTTTCCCACTCATAAACAAGAGTATTACGCCCAACTGCCACTCTTTGATTCATTTACTTAAGTGGCTCGTTAGTGACTTTTTCTTTTTAGGACTGAACCACTCCTAGAAGTGGTTTTAGATGGATAGGTGAGAAGCCATATATAGGTTGGCCCATCTATACTATATATGACATGAGAAACATTTGGACATTTCTGCTCATATAGTTAGTTTCAGAGGTTTCAATATACAAAGGATATAAAGAAACTTTTTAATTAAAGGTAGGTGTATTTTAGAAACTTAAAAATATAGCCGCTAACCGAATGACAGCTCAGATTTCACCAGCACAAACTAACTAAAACCTTATCTTCCACCCGCGAAAGTCTTTCCACCCGACTCTCTCTCTCTCTATGATTTCTAAAATGCAACCTGTGAATTTGTGTGGACATCAAGACTTTTGTTTGACGAAGATGGAAGGACTTCATGTGGATGATATCCACTCCATCAATTAAGTGTGCCACTCTTTGTTTGGACTAGGGGCCAAAAATCAGGTCGATTCAACACTCAAGTGGTACACACTACAGGGAAAAAGTTGAGACGAGAAGTCTCATCATTAAACTGCTGCAAGTTATATGTGGGGTCCACCGTGGTGTGTGTATACCATCTAATTCACTCATCTCACATTCCACACCAGGATTAATTGATTCTCCAAAAATAAGGACATTCTAATGCTCATGTTGGCCAAACCATGTGAATTTAAAGCTTTTAGTAATGATTTTACACCGTTCCCTACTGTGCAGCTATTTAAGTCTTAAATTTCTCCGAATTTCAAGAATACATGGTGAAAATGCGATTGCCCAACTGATGGACCGGGTGGATCTGATGCATGTTTGTCCACATATAGTGATTATTTAGCTAGTGCAAGCCATCCTCTCCATGTGCCTCAATTCAGGCCATTGTAGTCCCAATTTCTCTCTTCCTTGTTCTCTCCACGTTGTTGCACGTACATATCTTAGTTTACTTACAGTTTAAGGCTAAAAATGAAGCACAAGCCAATAAGCATGACTTGAGAATAACTGAGAATAACTACTGGGTTGTGCAAAATAAAACATTGTAATAGACTAGGCAAGCTCGGTTTGGACTAATCCATCCATTCTCGGGCCCCATTCCTTGGAAATTTGCAAAACCCAACAAAAGAAACGAGACTTGACTTTAAAAGTTACTAAAGTTGATTGTCCATCCGATCCTGGATAGGAAAAAAGAGCAGTACATATTGATTACAACAGGGGAGATCCTATCACTCGTTTGGACTTAGCATGATGTGGGTACCACCAGGGAGAGGATGAGAGAGATGTGAAAGAGAGGAAGAGAGTATGAAAATGACTTAAAGCTGATAATTCTACTTCAGGTTTTTAAAAATGATGAAAAGAAGTCATGATGCATGCATAATACCTTATGATTATAATCCTAATGTGTAAGCATAATGCATTATAAATTTATAATTAGGTACATAACAAGCTATCTAAGTGGGCCTAGAATTCTTGAAATTATGGAGGGATCCAGTCAAGTCTCTGCTTTGGAAGTTTACCCAAAACTCAAGGGAGAAACAAGGTTCTTTCATCAAAGCTCATTTTATTGTCAGTTCATGACTTCACTCTCATCTGTTTTACTTATAGGAATGCTAATTTGAGCACCTCACACACGGAATCAAGCCATACTTCTAGGATCCTACCTTTTCTATTGATGTTTCTTAGTTTCTTTTATTCAAGGATAAACCAATGCCACCATAGGAATCATTAGTTTAAAAGAATATTTGTATATATACACATGACATATACACAACAAAGTATATATCAGCCTAAGAACTCTTTCATAATTATTGAGTATATAATACATCATCTCACCCTAATTAAGGTTATTGAGCATTCTACAAAACTATACTCTTTCTCATCTCATGAAGTTCTACCCACATGGCTTAGTTAACGATTTTTATTTTTTTTTTAAATTTTTTAAATAAAAATAAAAAATGCTAGGATGAGGGTGCTCATGCAGTCCTTATCTTTTGCCTTCTAAATGTAGCACAGCCACATTTGTCATTATTTGGACTAACTGAGTTGAAAAGGATTTTCCTGCGATAGAGATGAGAACAATAAAAAGCTTTCATATGGTCCACACAGCAATCGTAGGGCAATGGTAACAATTGCCTAACGTACACATCACACCACATGCATTGTCCAGTGGAGACAGGATATACCCTGCCCACTAGGGTTGTCAGACAGCAACTTGATGGTTTATTATTTTCAATTGTTAACATAAAAAAGTAAACTTATCTTGGAGGGAACAAAATTACTAAACCTATGGAAGAAGTAAAAGTAGAGTGGAGAAAATTATTGGTCTGTTAATCGAGTAAGCCATTATCAGTACCATCAGGCAATTGATGGTTTGGCTCAACATTAGGTGTGGCCCACCTAATGAGTCAATCAAATTGATTTCGAGAAGGGTGATCTTCATGGCGGGGTCTACTTTTTTTCATGGCATAGATACCCTGCACAATTGTCATGCTAGTCGAAAAGTTGGTATGTCACCAAAGTTGTAGTGATCTGTTCAGGCACGAAAAATGATTTGGATGGTAAGTTCAATGGTGCATTTAGATGCTTTATGGAATTGAAAATTTGCCCACCTGATTAATGGATTGGCTTATCCCTTTCTGCTGGCCCCACCTAATGATTAGATCTTGCAAACGTGTGCTGTGATTTGGGGTGCTAATGGGTCAGGTTGAGACTGGGCACAAAGCCTGACCTTGGCATGATGGATCAGGGTAATACTTGCGAATTAAGTCAGACCGGGCTGGTCTAGGCAGGATGGATCAGGGTAATATGACTTGAGCCCAAGCTGGATTGACTTGTCTGTATCAGTTGGACTCGGTCGACCTGGACTGAGTCGGGTCTGATCCAGATGAGTGGTTGTCAGCACAGAAAATATAGGTGACTCGGTTTGCCCAGCCACTTAACTCAGAATCAAGCAAGTCAGTCAGAGATGTCTCTTAAAACCTTGATTACAATGTGTGGTTTCTGTCCTATGTTTCAGAAATCCCCCAGATTTAGAAAATCCTGTGCTCCACTTTTCTTGAGTTGGATGCAGCGAATGTTAACTATCTTTGTTTCAAACAATTCCTTAGATCGGATGTCTTAGCTTATCTGATGAGTCTAAAAACTAGTTAGATAGTTCTGATAACTGATTCTTCATCTAACAGCATGTACTCTGGAGAGATGAATCTACTGTATGTTAGTATTTTTCCTTGTAATCTTTATTTCTTCATAGTGGAAGTTTGCATCCGTGGTTTTTTATCTTAGTTTGGAGTTTTTCCACGTATATCTTGTCTTGTGGTTTGTTTGAATTGCTTTGATCTGTTTCTAGTTTATATTTCATCCGTTTATCGTTTGTGGGTGAGGTCTAAGATTGGATCTCGGCCCACTGCGTTGTTGGCGTGCTGCGCAACAACTGGTATCAGAGCTATTGGTTTAGTTCTATTGGGAGCGATGGAGGAAGATAGAAAAACTAGAATTGAAAAGCTTGATGGTTCACACTTTGCCTTCTGAAAGATGCAGATGGAGGATTATCTGTATCAGAAGGACCTCTACATTCCTCTATAAGGAAAAGAGAAGAAACCAGAAAAGATGACAGATGATGAATGGTTTTTACTGGATAGGAAGGCTTTAGGAACGATCCGACTCTCTTTGTCTAAGAGCGTCGCCTTTAATATATTAAAGATGAAAACGATAAAAGAATTAATGGAAGCCCTAGCCACCATGTATAAAAAGCCCTCAGCATCCAACAAAGTTCATCTTATGAAACAGCTATTCAACATGAAGATGTCAGATGGTGGGAGCGTGGCTGAACATCTAAACAAGTTCAATACAGTCACGAGCTAGTTGGAATCTGTTGACATTATTTTTGAAGATAAGGTCAGGGCGTTATTGATCTTATCCAGTCTGCCAGACAGTTGGGATAGTTTGGTGATTGCTGTGAGCAATTCTTCAGGATCGACAAAAGCTGAAATTTGATGATGTGGCCGATCTGATTCTCAGTGAAGAATCTAGAAGGAAGGCATCAGGAGTTTCAGGGGATTCCGGGAATGCTCTAAATGTTGAAGGAAGAGGAAGATCGCAAAACAGAGGATGCAATAAACACGGGCGTTCTAAGTCGAGGAAAAAGTCCAAGGGACCGAATGACAAAAACGGGTGTTGGCATTGCGGCAAGAAGGGGCACATGAAACGTGATCGAAGGGCGCTTAAGAAACAAGATGAAAGCTCTCAAGGCGGGAAGAATTCAGTGAATCTGTCTGAGGAGAGCGACACAGAGGAATAGTATTTTGCCTTGTAATCTTTGTTTCTTCATGGTGGAAGTTTGCATCCGTGATTTTTTACCCTAGTTTGGAGTTTTTCCATGTATATCTTGTCTTGTGGTTTGTTTGGATTGCTTTGATCTGTTTCTAGTTTATATTAACCTATACTAGTTTATACAGTTATGCATATTTATTTCAGTCTTTCGCTTGCGTATTACAACTATCCCTGTATTATGTTTTGCTGTTTTGACTTAATCTCATTCATATTTTATGCACTAATACAGACAACAACAATCATCATTAAGTATGTTGTATAAGTGTGTTTTGGAACTCGGGAGCTGAGCTTTGCTTGACCCCCAATTTTCAGGGCGTTACAAGTTGGTATTAAAGCATGATTTGGATTAAACTGGACCTGAGTTATGGTCACACGATGTACGCTGACACCAATTTGACGTAGGAGGGTGCGAGAAAAATGTACAAAGAAGTTTAGGTTTTCCAGTTTCGCCAATTGGCAAAAATTATCAAAAACGATTGTCGAGGTAGGGTCCGTACACATTTTACCCCATCACTCTTAGACCATCAATCAACAGATTTAGACCATGATTTATCCCATTCCAACATTCCATAATCGATAAATGCGAATATACATCAGAAAATACTCGAAAGTACTTGAAACGGCTCAAAATCGAGTCGAGGGCCAAACTTTCTGCAGCTCTTTGTGGTGTGGTCCAGTTGATCTTTGGATATGATTTTTCTTTGGATAACGGTCCGAAATGATATCGAAATATGGATGAACGTTGTGGATATAATAAATACGTAACTGTGGGGCCATGTAACTTTGATATCTTTTGAGCCGTTCGTACAACTCGGAGTTCGGGGAGGGTCAGCGCTCGTCTTCGAGCAGCGGCCGATCCGCTTGAAGTTAAAAGCAGGGGCATTTTCGACCTTTGCCAAGGCGTCCGTACAGGTGGGGCGTATCTTGAAAGGGAAAATGAGGTGGTCTTAGTCTCGTAAATGGGCCATAAATGGGTCGTACAGTCGTAAATTTCTCAATCTGCAACGGTATTACGACGGCCATTATTCCCGCCAAAATCGGATCAACGTCTCTTCCCTTTTAGACACCTTCAAAATCTCCTCCTTTTTCTCCGTAGAAGAGCAACAGCCTCTCCTCCTTTTTTCATTCCCAAACCTGGCAATTGGCCTTTGCCCTTACCCTGAATCGTGAAATCTCTTGGGATTTCTCGGTTCCGAAAAGTGGCCTTCTCCATTTCAGTTGGATCTTGTCTTTCCAGAAATTTTTAAATCATTTTTCAATCTGAGTTTGGAAAATTGAATTTCTGGGTTTTGATCCTTTGGAGGTTTTGGTGGTTTTTGTGAAGCGGGTTCCGAAGGGTCTGCATTTTCTGTGTCTTCTTCAGAAGCAATGTCGATATAATTAGGATGTTTTGGGTCTCCTTGGATTAAATTGTGAATTTGGTCACCATGATCTTGGTGTAATTCGATCTTGTTTGACGAAATTATGAACTGGGTCATTGAGATTTTGATGCTATCGTCCAGGCTTTGAAGGTGTTTCAGGTATTTGACGGTCTCCACCCAATTTCCAGAGAATCAATGAATTGAATTCCTTCTGTTTGGGAATAATTTTTTGTAGTGTAAGGTGTCATTGTTGTTTTGGAAATCTTGTTTGGATAGGAGTTGAAGATTTTCTTCATTTGGATTTCAAGATATGAGTTGCTTTCCTTGCTTCTCTTCGGGTGAGAAGAAGAAGAACGATGTTGAGATAGAGGAATTGCCGCCTCCCGTAAGAGAGAGTCCACGATTGACACACCAAAATCCTGGTAAGTCTTCTTCCACTTTCGCAACCATGGAAGCATGAGTAGTACGTTTGGGCATGTTGACTCAAGATTTAAAGTTTTATGAGGGGCACCCATTGTTCGATGATCCAGACCATTGGTCTTGTGGAGCCACGCCATGGATGGACCATGTAACAAAACTCTCATTGAGAGGACAATCTTGAATTTCATTTGAATGCTGGAAAATCGACAGTCAATAAAACACAGCAGGGGCTCTCATTCAACTGGAAAAGGGAAGCCCGGGATTGGTGGCCAGGATCTTCCAATCTGTGATATTTTTATGGCATGGACCATGTAACAAAACTCTCATTGAGAGGACAATCTTGAATTTCATTTTAATGCTGATAAATAGACAGTCAATAAAACACAGCAGGGGTCCTCATTCAACTGGAAAAGGGAAGCCCAGCATTGGTGGCCAGGATCTTCCAATCTGTGATATTTTCATGGCATGGTCCATCACCATCGAACAATGTTATTGGTCCATTGAACCATTGAACATCATGTATTCTCTATGCATATCATCCCCCAACTGATGACGCACAACTGTATCCTCAGATCCTCAACGTGTATAAGTCGGTTGCCGGTTCATGACCATTTCAAGAGTGAAGAAAAATGATTTGTGATTTTGGAATTTCTAATCTCATTATAATTTCCCTGTGTGTGTGTAAGTGAGAGAGAGAGAGAGAGAGAGAGAGAGAGAGAGAGAGAGAGAGAGAGAGAGAGAGAGAGAGAGAGAGAGAGAGATATGCGGCTTCTTTATGTTGCATTTGAAAGAAAGAGCTCTTCCTTATCTGCAAGAGTATCAATTCATGACTAATCATGGAAATCCCAAAATCCATGAATTATTTTTCTCGCAGCCAAGGCAAATGCTTTGAATTGCACATAACCATTCGTGCTGCATTCTACTTGCCAAGTTGATATCAAGTAAATGAGAATGATTCACTCCTTGCATCTTTAGTTGATATCAAATACAAAAGAGCTCAAGATGATGAGAGTAATTGTTGGACACTTCATGAGAATAATTGTAGGACATTTACCATTTTCATCTGATCACCTATCATACCATGGTTGAATGGGAGTTTCCTTCGAGCAATTTCGCATCAAAATTCAATACACCTAGATTTGTAGAAGATTTTGAATTGAATCCTTATCTATTTTGACTTCCTAGAGTGCCACATCAATTAACCCACTCTCTTGTGACATAATATTCTTAAATTGCATTAATGCTAGAGTTTTAATCTGCATTGAACTCATGTTGACCTCACATCAACCATCCATCTCGTGTCATCCAACAGGATGACCACCCATAATTTGAAAACCGCACTAGTACTTCCCATCCAATGGGTAGAGTATTCAAATGGACAGTTTAAAAATAGAAGAAGACAATATTGACATTCAGCAGGAAATTTGGGTTAAATTGACGCCTCCCCGCTGTGTAGAATGGACATAAGTTGTATGCTAGTATGGAAATTGGGTAGACTGGAATTATTTCTGATACATCGGTTAATTCTCATGGAGTGTGTGGTACATTCAAGTGGATCCACAGATGGGGATGACCCAAAACCATTGCAGATTTGAACGATCTTAGCCCTTCAATCAGTGACTTAAAAATAGACAGCCAAGGAAATGATCTGATCACAAGATGGAAATGCCACATTGTTCAAGGAAAAAAAAAAAAAACCAAAGATGGGATGGCTAAGATCTCTCAATCTGGAAGATTTTGTATCATCCCCTGTCCACAGTTTGGCCATCAGATCAATGGCCACACTCATATGGTCAAAAGTGGGACTTAGATAACATTGACATGCACTTTCTAGGAATTTTTTGGGACATGATATGAAGTAATGTGATCCACGACCGAAAGATATGCATAACATCATTATGTAGTTCTTACAATGCTTATGTTTTGGGGCCTGTTACATTCATCTAACGGGCCCCTCCACCTATGGAGCAAGTCTCAAAAATCACTTCATCGGAACAATCCTAACCTTTCAACCAGTGGCCTGCTATTAGATGAAGAAAAAAATGCAGCAACAAGCCATTTTTTATGGGAACGATCCTGTACCCATGCAAAGACAGTTTCTAAAATGCGTAGTAATTTGTATGATCTTCATAATATAGATTGTTGATTGATCTATAACAAATTGATACATCTAATGATCTGGGTGAGAAATCATTACACAACTTTAAGTGAGGGTATTTTGGCCTCAAAGAAAGAAATAACTAAATAATTAAACAACTATAGACTAAACCATAGAAGGGACCACACATGTGATCATCGTGGATGCACATGTGCAGCATGCCAAACGTGTGATCAAGTGGGGCCCACTCTTGATCTCCTGTGATGACCAGCATGCCAAATTATGTATTAGAAATTACAGTTTATATAACTTATGGGTTATCAAGATTATTTTTAATTCTTACCAAAATCTCTTAATCATAATTCTTGTTAACTAAAACAAGATGAACTCATTTTAAAGTTGCAACTAAATGTTCGAGTTCAAACTGAAGCAGATAGCACTAAAGATTGCATTGTCAATCGCCCTCAAAGAATCCAAATCTTATTTCCACTATTCCTGTGCAGAGACTCCCCAGCAGAAGAAATCACCTGAAAAAACCGCAGACAAAAAAAATGACAACAATGGAAACATCAAGGCAAAAACATTCACTTTCCGCGATCTTGCATCAGCTACCAACAATTTCTGGTCTGAATGTCTGTTGGGTGAGGGAGGTTCCGGAAGAGTTTACAAGGGATCCCTTGACAATGGTAACCAGGTAACCATGATTCCCTGTCTGTTTTTTGTCCCACATTTTTCAAATTTGATGTACCTTACTAATACTAATTTCAGCTGATGTTGTGACAGCTTGTGGCTGTTAAGCAACTTGACAGGAACAGGTTGCAAGGAAACAAGGAGTTCCTTGATGAGGTCTTGATGCTTTGTCTCCTTCACCATGAAAACCTCGTCAAACTCGTCGGGTATTGCGCAGATGGAGATCAGAGGCTTCTAGTGTATGAGTTTATGCCGTTGGGCTCTTTGCAAGACCATTTGTTTGGTACTGCATTCGCTTTGATTCATATCAACATGGTTTAATTTTGATCTGTTTTGTGAACCACAAGTCTGCGCCGTGGGAGTTTATTGATGCAGACTGATTGAGTTGATTTCCTTGTGCATTTGGTTTTCATTTTGATCATGCACAGATTTTTGGAAACGCCACTTTCCTTTTTCAGGTTTCAAAAAGTTTGAATTTTAGCAGCTGCATTAGGATGCATGACTGAATTGAATTGCAAACCATTCGGTTTTAGTGGTGTTTCGTAGCATTGATAATGAGAAAGTAGCTCTTAAATTGCTGTTACATCCCTTTCCAGTCCCAACTTGAAAGTAACGTAATTTCTGCTTGATTATAATCCATCGGAAGTTACTAAATGTTTTTTGAATCAAACGTGCCATTGACTGAAATGGAAAATAAGCAAGATTTAGGTGGGAGCCACATTTCACCCCATCAGAGTATATAGTCTTTGATATACATGCATTGCGGTATATTTGAGTATGAGAATACACATATATTCAATGGTCAAATACACTGCAATGTGTATGCTCAAATACCATTGAATATAAGTGTACTCTCACACTCAAATATACTGCAATGTGTATACTCTAACACACCCATTTGCCATTTCGAGACAGTTTGATGGAAAACAGCCTTAACCATGCCTCCCAAATCAAGATGGGACTTGCCCAAACGCTGTCCTTCTAATGATGTTATTAGCTACATGCTAATTTCCTCATCCTTCCAAACTAGGCCTCAGACTATTTATTGCAATTCAATTCACAACTGCATCTAAATACTCTTAGGTATCTTTAGTTTTATCAAAGTACTAACTTATGACTGGTATCCAGAATTCTCTTCAACGGGAAAGGACATTCCAATTTTAGCTTCCGCATTGTCTACACATCTCTATCCAATGCATGATCATGGCTGAATTCGATCCAAATGCCATTTTCTTTGCAGGTATTGGACCAGACAAGAAACCCTTAGACTGGAATACTAGAATGAAAATAGCGACCGGTGCTGCTAGAGGTGTGGAGTACTTGCATGATCAGGCGAACCCGCCTGTCATCTATCGCGATCTGAAATCGTCGAACGTTTTACTTGACGAGCAATTCAATCCAAAACTCTCTGACTATGGGCTTGCGAAGCTCGGTCCCGTTGGAGATAAGATGAATGTCCCATCAAATGTGATGGGGACTTATGGCTATTGTGCACCTGAGTATGTAAAGACAGGTCATCTGACATTGAAGTCGGATGTATACAGTTTTGGAGTCGTCTTGCTGGAGCTAATCACAGGGCGGAGTGCAATTGACACGACCAGGCCTCCTGAGGAACAGAATCTAGTTGCCTGGGTAAGTCATCCACTAGCTCTTCCTTTCACTGAAAGCTTCATCTCCTGGTACATTCAGAACTAATAAAACAGAGACATGGAGGAAATGTGCATGATGCATGATCTATGCCATTCATTGGATGGAGCTGACTGAACATACTGGCCCAAAAATCAGGAGGTCCACTTAACAGTTGGGCCATGAGAATGAGAAAAATGGATGGCTAATGAAAATTCCCACGACCTATACTGGCCCGCCTGATTAGTTAACCACCCTAATTATTGGGACATAGGAATGTTTGCAGTGGACCCCACCTGATGAATGGCCTGGATCTCACAAGGGCATGCCAGGGAGATCCTTTTCAATCATCATTGCATAGATCTCCTTATCAAGCAAATCATACACTGGTACAGAGAGCAGTATTTTCTGAACTGAAACTTTCGAATTCAGAAAGTTCATGTTGACTCTTAACAATTTATCCATGGTTTTAAGAATTGGAGACTCAGAGCGACTCATTCCATACTGGTCAAGTTGGGGCTCCCTCGGCCAAATCACACCCTTCTCAAAGTGTAAGGAGTGTGTGTGTGTGTGTGTGTGTGTACACATATATAGAAAATATTTTTAAAAGTAACTATATGTGAGTTAATTTTAAGATAAGATTTAGTAGAATGTGTGACGATAACATGCAATAAATATCAATTTATTGTGTTGAACTGAATAGGTACCTGATTAATTTCTTAATAAAATAATTTTTTTACAAAATTATTAAATTAATAAATTCATTGAAGTGTCCTAAATCATCTCTAGTAAGACTTCAATAACCTAGATCTAGTTTGGGAGCAAAAATGGGGGGAAATGGAAGAAAAATGAAAAGGGTTCAAGTCAGGTCAAGTGACATTCCCAGTTTCCCCGCCTCACCTGAGCCTACCCCACCCCGACCGAGTCCGGGTCAACTTGAATGAGTCATATCAAACATGGTCAAGTCTCCAAACCATGGCAGATATCCTCATTATTGTCTGATGCAGGAAGTTTAAAGAACTTGTGTATAAGTATATTCAAAGGCTACTATCTAAGATTGACATCTTCTGAGAATCACATCATCAAACTGGATAGTATTGAAACCTCTTGTGCCTACTTCAGTGTACTGTTTCAAAGCCACAACCAAGATCATTGGACCCACGAAACGTTGTCAGGCAGTTTATGTAAGTTTTGGAGATAATCATACCACCTTGGAGTAGACAAGGTTGTACTCCTCTAGAATCCATGGCCAGCACCTGTTTTGAAGTAAAAGGTGTCGTACAATGCATGGCCTTTGAGTTTGTAAGATGTGCTTAGGTTTTCATTTTGTACAGGTGGAACCCATGGTTCAGTTATCCAAACTGTTGATACGATGGCCCCACTGTCGATGGCCCATACAGAAAATCCCCCCAGATTGGAAATCCTGGCCATCCAATTAATACCCATCCAAAGGTTTGCAAAAGACTGTAGTTTTCTGAGGTAGAAAAGAGTTTCTCCCATTGAGAAATGTTTTGGTGGGAAGCTTGTTTACTAATATCTGGCCCATTTTTTGGTTGGATATGAACTGTTTGTTGCATTCTCTTTCTTATCTATCTAGTTGCTAACCACCAACCAAAGGGATAGGATTTTCACTAGGATATTTGTGATCAAGTGCATCTTGGTGCATTTAAGTGCCTCTGAGTGCAGTCAAAGCGCATCCAAGTGCATTTGTAATTGTATTCAAGTTCATGTAAGTGCAATACACTTAGATGCAGTTAAACATATAATACCTCTCTGAAGTGTATCATCTATCAGATCATTTACACTGTAGTTGTGTTTGGTGTTCTTGTTCTGTTCAACAGGCTCAACCATATTTCAAAAACCCAAAGAGGTTCCCGGAGTTGGCTGATCCACTTCTTCAAGGGAAGTTCCCAGTAAGAGGTTTGAATCAAGCAGTTGCAGTTGCCGCCATGTGTCTACAAGAGGAAGCTGCTGTCCGTCCTTTGATCGTTGATGCCGTCACTGCCCTCAGCTTCCTTGCAATTGAACAACCTGATGTTGGAGGAACAACTAATCTTCCAATTCTCTCTCCACCTCCCTTAGAGAAAATGCCGAGTGATATTTCATCTATGAATGAGAAATTGCCGAGTGATGATCCACCTCCAAAAAAGGAAAAGCCAAGCAGTGATCCACATCTAGAAGCATCGAGTGATGATGATCAAAGTGATGATGGTCCACCTCCGGATGGAACGTCAAGTGATGATGATCTAAGTCATGATGAAGACTGCAGAGAGGAACGGCAGCAGTCTGCTGCGGAATCCATGGAACGAGATAGGAATTCAAGGCAAAACAGCATGAAGTCACTCAGTGATAGTGGTTCGCCATAAAATCATCGGCTGCCTGTCATTATAAACATGAAAATTGCTATCAAGACATTTGCTTCATGGAAGTGCTACAGAGAACTGTTCCCAATTTACATGTGGCTAACATCTATGGTGATCAGGACCTTGGTTTGGTGGGCCCCCATGTCAATGTATATAGGCCAAAAGTTGCAGTGATTGGACAAACCTGACCACCAGATTGTTGTGTTTTTGGACCATGGCCCATTGACATGGTGGCCCACCAAATAAAAAAAATCCCAGTCACTACACACGGCCATCATGTGTACAATAGAGATGTCATGATGCGCACTTCGTTGAACTCCATGAAACACAAATGTCACAATAGCATTCCTTTTGTGAGAATCTCATTCTTTTTATTCCAACTCTCAATATCTTTTTAACATACATAATTCACCACAAGAATGATAGTTTTGTTGGGAGCAACATTCAGATGTTAATTGACGATTGAGCTATATATGGGAAGCAGGACTTCAAGATTAACAATTCTCTATCCAGTTCATGAACCCTCTATATTTTGGGACTCTAATTCCTACTCAGAAGATTTAAAAACAAAGAAATTGCAGGGCTTGTAATTTGTATTGTGGTTGTTGTTCTTTGTTTCCATTGCATATGGCCAAACCATCTAAGTCTACTTTCCTTCATGTGGTGCTATGTGACTATGTGAGTGAATTGGTTCGAGTCAAAGGCTCTACAAGGGCAACGGTAAGGCCCGAAAAGATGTGGATTGAGGGAGTAGAAAAGCCTTGATGACCTATGGTTTAACTGAGGATATGGTCTGTGATAGTGGAATGGCATAACAAGGTTCATTTAGCAAACCCCAATTAGTCGGGATTTGGTAAAAGGCTTGGATGAGAGGAGGGGGGTGTAATCACAAGGGAATGCTACGCAATTCACATGAGAGATTGAAAATGTAAATTATGGCAGACAGGCAGGATATCAGGGCCAATTATTATATGGGAATGACTTTGAAGAAAATGGATGATTAGAAAGAAAACCACTAAAGGCCCATGTTTGGCCCTACCATGGATGGAGCACACCCCAAGTTCAAACCCATTGGTGATCCTAGCTACTGATTGGATGACTTTTAAGCTTTTCAAATGGTCAGAAAAAGGTCCAACCAACTGTACACATTAGGTGAGCAAAAATGTCCAATTAGCAACTACTATCATTCGACTGATGCAACATTTGATATGAGGGGCATCCATAATTAGACCCCACAGACAAACATTCCAGATCTGTAGCTAGATGTAGCATTTAGCATTGGCTCATTTCCCTTCGATTAATCTGTAAAAAAAAAAAAAACCACCCACCAAGTGCTTAAATTTCATAATTTTATCATATCTCATGCCACACAAAACCAACTACAGCAAACACTGAGCATTGTATGATTCACATTCCCAAAAACAATACCTTTAGGGCCTATTTGGGAGCATGAATTTGGAAACCCCCTGGATTTGAAATCCTCCTGTTGTGTTTGGCACCCTGGATTGTAATCTAAAAGTAGCTATGCATAGTATATTTACAGTGGTTTGAATTTAATTACTAAATCAACTTTAATATCTCTAATTAGTGTAAGTATGTAATGTTTGACACAATGGTTGTAATAAGCCTGTTGAAATATATACTTTGCCTGAAAATGATGAAATTCCAAGTCTCAGATGGGCCACAAGCACAAGATCACATCCGAGTGACAATTTTTAACCATTGTTTTACATGGACAATGTTTGGACCGCACAGATGATCATATTAAAGTAATTTTATAGTGATGCATCTGATTGTTTTGGGATATCATCAATGGGCCATTTGCCCAATAGATTAATAGCCTAGTGACATACATTTACACATGTAACTCTTGGAAGGATTTTAGATATAATCCAAGCTTTCACCTTGGATTTCAAACCCCCTCTTTAAGGGGATTTGAAACCTCCAATTACTTTATGGCGCCAAACATACCAGGGGATTTGAAATCCCCTTAAATCCCTTCCCCCCCCCCCAAAAATAAATAAATAAATTAATTAATTAAAAAATAATAATAAAAAATAAATCCATGATGCCAAAAGACCCCTTCTTCTTTAGTGTTGTTTGAATTACTGATCCCACAATCATACATTCAAGTCTACATACTTTAAAACTGCAAACCAACCACTGGGAGAAGAGGGCTCTGCAGATTTCATTTGATACAAAAGAAACAGAATTCAGGACAATGTGTAGGAATCTGATGGGAACTTGGACAGAGCTGTTAACCAAATTAATGCCATTCCAATCCTCCCAAGGTGGTGGACCCCATTCCTTCCCACGCCTCACTGCAACCAACTTCTTCACTGTCAACTCCCTCCATATTGCAGTCCCACCAGCCACTTCCATTTGCATCTGAAAAAGCATAAGTTTCCCACTGCATTGAGATTTCTAACACAAGCATGCACAAGTGCACAAACTTCTGATAAATCTTGTTTGATTGATTTTGACTTATGAGAAGGGCAACATACAGTGATTGAAGAGGTTTTTTGCTCTCTTGCTTGTAAACATGTTTCCTCTCCCCCTTTGCTTGGGCTTTGGATCATCACCAAGAACAACCAAGCGCCCTTGATGGGAATCTCTCTCATCTCCACCTGAAAAATAAGAGAACAAAAGTAAGATTCATCGCCTCGTTCAATCCATTCAATTGGGTGTCTTTTAGCCCTTGTGTAATTTCAGTGAATGCACCACTTGCATATGGATGCATTAGTGTAATAAATTGCAATTACTAACAACATTTCTTTGTTTTCATGCTGAAGAAGTAGCCATCAAATTGCATTTGCATCTTCCTCAAGTCCATCTTGAAAGTGGTCTTTGTGTGTCAAATGGCATAAGCGATCTTGCGCGACCCAAGGGGGGCTGTGTGCTTATGCAATGGCACAGACCCCCAAACAATTTTTATTTAAAAAAAAAAATCAAGGGAAAATGGAAAAAAAAAAAAAAAAAAAAATTTAAAATTAAGGGGAAATGAAAAAAGATGAAAATTTCTATAAAAACACTAGTGTGTGGGGAAATGTTTTTTTTAAATGGTTTTATCATACTATTAGACTATAACAAGTCAACTAACAACTACTCAAATAAATGCATATACTCAAAAATGTGAAAAAACAATATATAAATTTTATTGATGTTAAGAGAGTGAGAGTAATAGAGTGGGACTTAGTAAGAGATTTAAGAGACTAGGGAGATTGAGATATGAGAATATTATAGAGAGAGAGAGTGTGTAAAAGAGTAATAGAGTTGCGAATATAGGGGCTAGTGCCTATCTATAGGCAAAATGTGAGAGAAAATGAAACAAAAACTAAGTCCCAACAGTCAGAAATCTAACCATTGGGAAGTTATGCCATCGCATATCGATACATGAGGTATAACTACATAACTATGGCTTATGCAGTCACATAATTCTCTATGCGATCACATAACCCCAACGGCATAATAATTGTATATGCCAGCATAGCATATGCGGTCCACTGGTCCAAAATAGCATATATGATGGCATAACTGCTTATGCAATCGCATATAATAACACTAAAAGTAGTATAATTGTGAATAGGAGACAAAACTAGGTTGGCAATGGGTACCAATTGGCCCAACCCGAGTTCAGTTCAAGCCAGAAAATGAGGTCCTTTAAGGAAATAGATCGGGCTTGGTCCTACACCAACCCAACCGAAATCAAACTGAGCCAGACCTGCTTATGAGAAGTTATATGCAGCGATGCATACGTTTAATTCGCAAACCTCTTAAATAGCACTGATTGGCTTGAAAACAATGCACAAATGATAAACAAGGCAAGTTATGTGGGGCTTTGGCTTTGATAATTTGTTTTGGATGGGAGTACAGTCTTAAATCCTAGACTTGTTTAGTAAATGGATGGGGCTTGGGTTGCCAGCATAGTTCTAAAATTCGCTGTCTCAACTTGAAACTCGGCGTAGTTAACTCAATTCAACGAGATTTCAAGGCAAAACACTGAGAAACTCAACTCGTCCATGAGATAGACTTGATCCTGACTCGGTATGAATTGGGCCAAGTCACTCAGTGGAGCAACTTTTTAAATAAAAAGCAGTGTGTAGTGCTTTGACATCTACTAAGGAGGTAAAGAGCTTAAGCAGCACACAACACATTACCAACTTTTAGTGCTATTTATAGCATACATAGCAGTTCAATTTATTTTTTTTGCTACTCCGTTTATCCTTATTTCATTAATTTAATGCCAAGTCAAGTCAACTAAAGACTCATTCAAGTCTTTGAGTTGACCCAACCAGACCGGACTTCAAGTCAAGTCAAGTTTGTGGTTTTTGAACAATGGTTGCCATTTGGGCTCGGGTTTGAATTCTTGGCCTGCTTAGTAAATTGGTTTGGCCTTGGCTGAGGCCAATCCATTGCCTCCCTTGATCCAAACAAGGCAAATACCATTTGATTGGATTTAAAATTGCAGTTCAATTCAATAGTGTATCCAAATGCACCTCCAATGTTGTTAGATTAACCCATGAGAAAAAAAAAAAAAAACATCGATCCATTGAGATGGGTATGAGGGGAAAAAAAAAAAAAAAACACGAACCTCTAGAAACTGCAAATGGGTTTTTTCTTTTCCTCAAATCTTCCCTATCCTCCGTCAATTCTAACTCGAATACTCCAAGCTCACCCCCACCACTTGATCGTACGCAATCTCCTTCATTCAACTTGTGCTTAAATTGTTGGAAAACAGCTCTATTGAGAAAAAAATCAGCCCCAGATTCTTCTTGTTTGAGTCCCATATGTTCGTTAACAGGCCCAATAGCGACTGTAGAAAACGACTTTTGTTTCTCCTGTTATTGAGTTCTCAATTCAATCGCTTTCACAATTGAAACCCATACGCAGCAAATTTGAAATATGAAAATGTATGAATAGAATGTGAATACATAAAAGTAAAAGAAAGGGCTAGAAATGTCCATAAGAAAAATAAAAATAAAAAATGTTAGATACCTGAATCAATTTTTGTGTAGTTTTATCAAGCTTTCGGTCTAAGAAGTCAGAGAGAGATATACATGACGTCAAGGGTTTGCTTGATGTATCAACTTTACTATCCTTGGAACTGGCATAAAGAAATTCAAAACTCCACATAAAGTTATTCAATCAACCAAAACACTACGATGACAAAAAATCAGAAAGGGATTGGCATGGGTTGTGTATAAATGTGTATAAACTATAAAATGAAACTGTATCTAAGCCATCCTGAATGCCCCATCAATCCCAAGCATCATTTTGTGGGCAATGACTTAAAGATAGTGTACCTATCAAGTGTTTATAACTGTCCGAACATTCCCCAAGTTTTAGTGTATAAATAGGATTTCTAGTAGGTTCTTGGCATACCCACAAGGAAGAAGTTGAAGGAAAATATCATTGAGGAAAAAAAAAAAAAGGATTGTGACTCAATGTGCACATCGAGCACTGAAATTCAGCATGCACATTAATGTAGGACAAAATCAATGACAATCACATGGATAGCTAAGATGGAAGGAAACTGTGTTACAATTCAGAAAGTTCAATCTAAGGGTCTAGCACACACTATAGCTTCCGAGGGCCATAATTTTGCAACGGCTTAATCCATTTAGCACATATAATATGTCATTCGAAAGCTATCAACAAGCTCTGTATGCTGGCCAATGCCAAAGACAATTGGCCTCTAAGCAGTTTTCCAAAATAGGTCATTTTAGGGTTTGATTTTAAGTTTTTACGTTAAAATTTACTAATTTTAATAATTTCAATTTTTTTTAATGTATTTTACAGTTTAGAGAGTCTTTAAAATATTTGTTTGAGTCATAAGAAAGAGTTTTTGTCAGTTTAAAAGTCATTTACTATTTTTTAAAAATTTACCATTTTAGTAAGCTTACCAATTTTCGAAAGTTGTGAATTTAGGACTTAGGGCTTAGGTCCTATATAAGTCATATCATGGGGCTTTATAAACAGTCCTTATCTAGACTTTTCATCAATAATATCAAATTTATCTAATGTTTTCAAATATTTCTCTCCTTGTAGACTCAGGGGGGTATTCTTGAGAAGACAGTAATCACCTCTTTATCCATGCACCTGCTATGTTACTCCTGCAACCAAAAGACATCCTTTGAAACTTGTTGGGTGCCTCAAATGCGAATTTCAAACACGATTTTGAAATTCGGGTTAAATTTCTGCCCCACCACCTTTGGATGGTGAGAGATGTGCGTACCAACTCGCAGTGCACTCTGTGCACACAGAATCTTTTCCAATAATAATAATCCAGTTTTGGAATAGGTCTTGGATTTTTCACCCATAATAATCTAACCGTGGGCAACATGTGCGCACCAACTCTTGGTGCGCACTGTGTACACATAACAACAATATTTTTTTTTTCATGAACAAAATAGTGTAAATAAAGGGAATGCATCTATAATGAGCCATGGGCACCTGTTAATCTGCACGGCCATTTTATTTTTCTTTTTCTTTTTTTCCCTTACAACTGAGCGATATTGCAGGTCAAAAAAAGGTTGACACCCTAAACCCCCAGGCGCAAGTTAGCAAACAGAGGAAGATCTATCAAAAGAAGAGGAAGAAAAAAGCACCATAAAAACCTGGGGATGGAATTCGAGTGGAAAGATGAGGGAAGGGAGAGCTGCCCGAACTGCCTGACCGCTACCCGTTTCGACTTCATTTTTTTCTCGTGAGAATGTATTTCTCAAACCTCTCTCTATTATACCAATCTTCTCCTTTTTGGCGCCAATTTTTGAAAATTTCCAATTTTCATCTCCTCGAGAGGATTTATTGGATACGCGGGTTTCCATCGTGCGACAACTGGCGCCCATTTGCCAGTAATCCAGACTGTTACTCTGCTGCGCCCGCAGTAGATAAACTGCGCCGAAGAAGCCTCGTATTGGAATTTTCTAGCCATTGATTTTTTTTGTCCTATTCAATCTCGACCATTGCTGTACATTTTTTGGAATCCAATGTTAGTTTTGAAACATTTAGGCCCATTTGGATTCCACCAAATAAGTTACTTTTTTTACCTACAGCAGCGACTTTTAACTAAGTAACTTTTTTACTTAAAAGACCTAATTTTATTTTATTTTTGCTTTTCTACTTTTAATCAATTGCTGAAGACATTATATGAAAGAGAAAATAAGTAGGTAAGTATGTTGCTTGCCAAATATACTTATCTAAAGATAAGTAGAAATTAAGAGAAGTTACTCGCGGAAAAAGTAGCTTATTTTAAGCAACTGAGGATCCAAATGCCCCTAACAAATGGTGGTGACTCTTCAAATGCATGTATAGCATGGTTGTGGCACAATCCAGGCCATCCAAATGGCTGAACGAAGTGTGGATGGAGCATAGCCAAAAAAAAAAAAAAAAAAATCTCAGAAAAGACAAAATTAAACTTCTAACTTTCTTTTCAAAATTAGACCTTTTGCTATTTTACTGTGAACCATCCATTTGATAGCCATTGATCGGATAGTTAAGATTTCTTGATCAGTGTGATTTTAGATATAAACTCCAATGACAATGGGACACAATTTGGATGGTCTATATATGTGTACATCAGTTCCACATGTGAGGTAGATGGGCCGCCACCATTTTTTAAATGATGCAAAACTAACATAAGAGTGTTGGCCGACCCCTCCCTGAATCGGACTGACTCGTTTAATTTCAAATCGAGTTGTGACTCGTCCGAGTCGGCAGTGATTAGTTGAGCCCAAGACCAGCCGTTTCAATGTATTTGGCTCTGAAACTAGGCCCAGACCATCTTTGAGTCTGAACTTCAAGCACAAGTCATTATCTGATTGTGTCCTACACCGGCCGTCTCCAGCTGGGAACGGGCAGCAGTTTTGAGTGCCCACCGTGATGTATGGATCTTATCTACACCGTCCATTTATTTTTTCATATCATTTTAGGGGATAAACTCGAAAATGAGGCAGATCCAAAGCTCAAGTGGACCACACCACAGGAAGCAGCAGTGATAATGATTCTTTATTTTCCCTCCAACCTATTCGTAAAGTTACATATACCTGGATGAAGAGAAACCACGAATATCAGCTCCATCACTTATATGGCCCCAGTAAGTTTTCAATAGTAATAATTTAATCCCCATTGTGTAGTCCACTTGAGCCTTTGATCTACCTCATTTTTAGGCTTATCCCCTAAAATGAATGGACGGTGTGGATCTCAAAAAGCTGCTGACCGCTCCCAGCTGGAGACGGGCGGGGTAGTACGAGTCCCATTATCTATTGGCATTCCTCAACTACAGCCGTAGTATGAGCCAATCACCTCCCTACATGTGGCTCTGGATGTCAGTGATCCTGTCCTTCTACTGTCCTCACGATTCAAAAGACCCACCAATTAGATCACCTTAATTTTCTGATTGATTCCATGTGATTGATTCATAAAACAAATTACAATAATGTCCACTGATCTGATGTGTTACGATCATCTGATTGATGTGATTTTCGGTCTGAGGCCCACTTCTGATATCTGGTCGAATATGCAGCAACTCGCCATTGGTAGGGATGCATGAATGGAAATGGGCTAGGAGTAAAGTACCGTTGAGATTTAACTGGCTCTGATCTGGGGTGGACCCATTTAAGACCACTCTCTGGCCCTGATCCATGCGCTTCCTTTGATTGATCGGATAAAGGGAACGGTCTGGATTTGGTTACAGCGAATCCTATAACCATATTTTTGTAAATGGATCATGATGCGCTTAGACTCTTGGGATAGTCCCATCATCAATTTAGACCGTTCATTCGTTCCATACCGATAACATAATTAGGATTCACTGCTTTCACGATATAAAAGACTACTAATCTTTTCTACGTTGGATTTTTACCGAAAAGCCCTTTCATTTTACCAAACAGGGCCTGCACTGGAATATATCCCAGGCTTTTTAAGAGGTGAAATTACAATACTGAACTCCTTTTATCTTTTCTTTACAACAAAGTCGAAAATCAAAAGTTGTGAGCCCATGTGGTCCGTGTCTCATATATAATTAATCTAATAAATGCACACTGGTTTTATTATAAGACGGATAAAAAATATGACGGATTTAATCATAAGGTAACACAATTCATAAGAAATAATGTACACAACTCAAAAATACTAATAATCAATTGGAGCCCATCTAATGAGACGTTGGACTTGATACTTTACTCTCGTTGTAAACATGGTGTTGTTCATATGTTTAATAGGTTGGGTGTTGTGGGTTCATAAATCTTTAATTTTTCATTTTTAAAGAAAAATTAAATGAGAGTATTATTGTAATTTTATACTTAAAAAGAAATTTCTTCCTCTCTAATTTTGACTTGGAATTCTTGCCATAAAATTCCCAATGGAGATTTTACTAGATAACGCCTACGTGAGCTTTTATTACTGGCGGTACTTTTTCAAAGGAAAATTTACATTATTATATTCTTTTTTCTTTTTTCTTGTTTGTTTGCTCTAAGAAGTGAAGAATCCAGAATTTTTAGGTCAGACATGCATGTGTATGACATCCATATATTCAACGAGTGCACAGCAACATAGTTATTAGGCCAAAAAAAAATATTGGAGATTCAATTATAAAGTAAGCTAATCTATAAAAAATAATATACACCACTCAAAACATCCAAATTCAAGCATAGCTAATCTGATTATTTAATTAGCCTATTTTCTAGTTCATGCCGTCACCATAGTAGGGCACATGTATTGGATGGCTTAGATGTTGTAAGCAACTCACATGGGCCCGACAAAACTCGACTCCCACATGAGTATCTTCCAAAAACAAAGCCGGGCTTCTATTTTTTACAATACAATTGACATATTCTTTTCCAGTTTTGAACTTTTTACCGATTTTTAATTAAATCTAGTAAAAACTCATAACCCTGTGTTGATTCACCGGTTGAATTGTCAATGAGGAGTCTTGACTCGTCGGTCCACCATGCCAAGTTTGAGTTCTTAGATTAAGCTTAAAATTCATCTTTATCTTCCAGAGGGATGCAATCTGGCAAAGAACCAACACGGCAGAAATTTCAACCATTTTAACAATTAATGCTTATTATTTCTTAGGGACTAAGGCTAAGAATTTTTTATTGACATTTGAAAATTCCAAACAATACTTATGTCACCCATCTATGGCTCCATTTTTTATTGACCTTTGAAAATTCCAAACAATACTTTGGGGAGTCCGACTCATTGGTTAACGAAGCCCAGTTTGGAGCTCTTGATTGCAATTTGGCAAAATGCCAAAGGTAGGTCGGTCGATCAAGCTAAGTTTGAGTTCTTAATTATAATACAGCAAAACGACAAAGTGCGGTTATAATTGGCTATGCGTGTCTTACAAAATGAAAAACTTGGAAATTCCAATCAGTTTGGTCATAAATGGCTTCCCTTGAGAAAAATAAGGTTTCCTGGATTAGATACCCTTTTTGAAGGTTCCGAGCACTAACAGGATGCACGACCCAATGGTCACATTGTTATTTGGGGTTCCTATTCCAAGAAAATTGGAAGTAGATAATTTCACACAAGACAAATTATTAGCTCCATATTGTTAAGGATAAAGCCGTCTACAACTTCATCTCTTCCATTGATTCATTCTCATGGCCTCTACTGCCTAATAATTACCACCATGAAAACATTAGTAGTCACTTCTCATTAATAATGTTCCCATACAACATTGTGTGTGTGTGTATATATATAAACTTAAAACACAAGATTTTAATTTCCATACGGGTGTTGGGTTTAATTGACTGAAAACCATAATGGTTCAACTAATGTATGTGTGTGGCTTACCTTAGGATTAAATTGTCCTATATTTTACTTTAAATAAAATTTATAACATGATCTATACTTTTCATGGCTCAAAATTAAGTCCTATTTTTCGCTTCAAATAATCCCTATGGTATGGTCTATCTTTTTTATCACTCAAAATTTACATTGAAAGGACACAAATAAAAAATAAAATAAATTCATACGTCCACATTTCTCACTTGACAAGGTTTCATGACCCAAACTGAACATAACTAAAATCTAGCCGACTGTGATCATTTGATGGACCAGACGCACTTCTAGTCGAGGTGGACATTGCAGCCTTAGCTACCTAGTGTTACAAGCGCAGGACCATTTGGCGAACTGACATCCACTCCTTAGCGAAATCCGAATCAGTCTGCAATATTCTTACACCATGGAACTACCTAACGAACGGTTTGGATTACCAAATGCGCGCGCAAGTCCGGTGGGGCCCCTACCAACGAACGATTTGGATCACCAGTAGCAAGATGGTGAAGTTAGTTGGGCCACAGCTCTCACATGTTATTACCCTTATCTCACATGCGCCACACGTGCCGACCGACAGGCTTGTTTAAAACAAAATACGGTAGCGTGCATGGGAAGCGGATTGGCTGCTGTACAAGCTATATAGCTAATGTTTGTAAGTTTTGTGGGTCTGATCAAGAGGTATGTGTTATATCCAAACCGTCTATCCATTTGGTGAGCTAATCTTAAGGCTTGAAACGAAAAATAAGACAGATCTAACTATCAAATGGACCACACTATAAAAACTAGTAGGAGATTGATGTCTACCATTGAAACCCTTTATGGGGTCACAAAAGTTTTGGATCAATATGAAAATTTCTCCTCTTCATTCAGGTCTTTGTGACCTTATAAAGAGACCGGATGGAAAGTAAACGTTTTGGTGGGCCCTTTGAATTTTGTAACGGTGAAAATCATTATCTCCGTTGCTATTGGTGGTGGTGTGGTTCAGAAGATCTTTAGATATGATTTATTTTTTAGATAATGTTCTAAAATGATCTCTAAAAATAGATGAGTTGTTGTAAATATAATAAATACATTACTGTGAGGTCATATAACTTTGATCTCCTTTTAACCGCTCCTAGAACTAGGAGCTCGTGGATAGTCAGTGCTCGTCTTCGCACGACACGTACCTACAGCAGCTATACAGTTGGTGTGAGGTACACCAGCCAATCCGCTTCCGCGTGCATGTTATCTGCCTGTGCTACGTGTGCACCAGCATGCATTATCACGAGCCAAAAGTCGATGCCCCAAGAGGAAACATGTCATCGAAACTTCAATAACTATAAAATAACGGATCATTTCTGGTAGCCGACCATCCTCGCTCGAGGGCATTCCCGTCATTTGGAAACCAACGGCGCCCTTCCCGGAAACAGGTATTGTACAGTGCTCGGTCGACGGCATGCACATCCTACTCGGGCGTTCGCAATTGAGTTCGTAACGGTGAGGCCCATTATACAATCTCTTTAATTTGAGAACTGAAATCGGATTGCGTACAGAGTTTACTCAGAACGCTTTTATCGTACTCAGCAAGTCTACCGTGAATGTATGGTTTATCCATGCCGTCGAGCCGCTTTTCCATATCGCCGGAAATTAAAGTATATACAAAGATAAAGTCAACCATACCGCATGAAATAGTTGAAATAATAATTTCCCCAATAAAACCTTGTTAGAGCCTACAGTAATGTTTATTTGTCATCCAACCTGTTAATACTATCATAAGAACATGGATGAAGGGGAAAAAACAAAGATCAACTTGATTGAAAGCCTCTGCTGCTCTTAAGAAATTTTCAATGGTAGACATTGAATCGATGATGTTTCCTGTGGTGCAGTCCACTTGAGCTTTGGATATGCTTCATTTCCTGGATCAAGCCCTAAATTTACCGGGTAAGACAACAAATCGAATGGATAAAATAAATAAATCACTGCAGACCCCACGGAGTGTACTCAATACGCTCAGCTAACTATGTTTAGTCAGTACTCAATATACTTCCCTAGGCCTGAGTGCATGTGTACAGGTATGGTTTATCTGTGCCATGAATTTATTTTTCCGGTTCATTTTAGTAGTTGAGCTCAAATTTCAAACAGGTCCAAAGCTCAAGCCGGCCACACATGAAATAGTGGGAATAATGATCTCTACCGTTGAAACCTTGCAATGGGTTAGGCATTCAAATTAGTTTGATCCAAAACTTATGTGCCCGTAAGAACTTTCATATGTAGGCATTCAATTCATTTTATTTATATGGTGATGTGATCCACTTGATTTCCGGATATTCTTCAATTTTTATTTTATTTTTGGCTAAGCCATGAAATTATCTAATAAAATAGGCGAATTAAGTGGATAATATAGATAAATTGTAGTGGACCCCACAGAGTTTACTCAGTAGGCAATTGGCTTCCTTCCTTGTCACTCGTATATTTACTCTCCGGATACAAGGGTTAGGATCGTTACATCGGATTCGGCAGCGACCCTTGACAGTGAGGTATTCGTACCAGTCAGTGGACCTTACGATAACATATGTATTTAATCCACACCGTCTATTTATTTTCCAGCTCATTTTAAGTCATGAGCTCAAAAGTTAGCAGATCAAAATATCATGTGGACGACCACAGGAAACAGTGATGATTAACCCCCAATCACCACTGGTTTCTATAACATGGTCTACCTGAGATTTGTATCTATCTATTTTTTTTTAGAAGATGCACTGAAATATATTGGAAATGGATGGACGGCTGGATAAAAGATAAATCATGGTGGGCAACGGACACTTTCCAACTTCGATCAGTAACCACGTCGGTTTGGGAGAGGTCACTGTTGAATCCGAGTCGGTTTGAAAGGGATTAGGTACTCACACGGGTTGCTTCAATCGAATCTTGCCACGTCAAGGCGTTACCGTGATGGATGGCCCCAATCTGCTCCCGTGGGATCTCAGGTGACGTGGCAATAATCCAAACGCTTAGAATATCTTTGAATATAACCATCTGATTGACCTTTATTTTATGGACCATTCATCGAAAGTTTAAGATATTTAAATCTTTAATTTTCTTGACCAAGCCATCAACAGCTGTGCAAATCGTCAGATCAACGGTTAGGATGACGGAATATGACCCCGGATCAAACAGCTAGTGTACCGACGTGTATTGTAACAATAGGTAGGGGATATGTCGTAGCAAATCGCTTGTGTGACACCGTGTTTCAACTTGGTTGAGGGCATTTCAGTAAAAATAGGGCCGTTGGAAGAGTGTATTGGCACAGCAGCGAGGGCATTTCGGTAGTTCTAACCTTACCCTTGGGCCTATAAATAGGGCTCCCTTCCATGCGAAGGATTTCGCTCTGTTCTGCATAGGGATTTCGTTCTGTTCTGCATAAGGATTTCGTTCTCTTCTGTATGTTCTCGCGTCTCTTCTCTCTCCCGTCAGATTCCAGTAGTACGAAGGTGGAGATGGACGATTCGGATCGTCTCTTCGGTAGGTTGCCCGAAGGTTGCATTTCTCACATCCTCTCCTACACTACTCCTCGTGATGCGTGTAGATCGTCAACCCTCTCTCATACCTTCAAATCCGCGTCGGAATCTGACACCGTCTGGGAGAAATTCTTGCCGTCGGATTGCTCGGAGATCTTCTCAAAATCTGTCAATCCTGTCGAGTTCTCGTCGAAGAAGGAGCTCTATTTCCGGCTCTGCGATCCGATTATCATCGACGGTGGCAAAATGGTAAATTCCTTGATTCTCGAGATCCTTTTTTCTTCCACTTCTTGGCTGAAAAGCTTTCATTTGGAATCAATAGAAGCCCCTGATTTTTTTGTGCCATAGGCTTTATAAATGAGACGATGATATCCATCCTGCAGAGACCAAGGATTCATCGGCCCTTTATACTTTTTTAGAAATGTCAAGGGTATTTTTGTCATTTTACCGTCCGTTGATTCTTCGCCGATTGATACCCTGGTCGCCCAGCGGGTGCTTTCGCTGGCATTTTAGATGTCAACGGTCTAAAGTATTTTCAATTTGGTGGTGTTCCATCCACCGTACACGTGGCTTGCAAGGCAATCCGAGCCCTCCAAATTGCGGTTCCATTTTGGATGGAGGATATACTGGAATTTACAGTGATTGAATGACCTCAGCCGCTGATCTTATTTGTTGAATTTGGACGTCTGGATATTTTATATTTAGCCGTCCATTGATTCCCCATTCAGTCTATGATTTTCGTTCTGTGCTACATCCTTGGATTTGGACGGTCTGGATTGACATGCATGCAGGCACGTGTATGGCAGATGTGATGCCATGACGGTAATATTTTAATCTTGATTTATTTATTTTTTTGTAGTCTTTCGTAATTGGTATGCTTCAGTCCAGATATGGACATTCGACTAGTGGGACCCACCGTGACCCACGTGAAATCGCTAATATGCTATGTGCGTTTCCCACCATTTCTTAAATGGGGGTGACTCATCCACTGGACCTCTGGCACGCATTCAAGTCAATCCAAACCGGTGAAATAGTGGCCCCTCAGAAATGAAACTGATTGGGAGAGATCTCAACCTTCCCAAACATGCCTTTGAAGTTAAATGGACGGTAGGGATCATTTGGCAAGGGCAGTTTTTGTGATATGCTTCTTTGACAATAGAGCCTGCAACTTGGATGGTCTGGATTGATGTAAACGTAGCCATTTTGCAACTTTGATGGTCTGGATTGATGTAAGTGTAGCCATTTTGGACAGATGAGACCATTACATTACTAACCATCAACTTATCTCCACCAAGTGGATGGTTGGGATCATCTGAGAATGGTGCTCTTGAGGACATGTCCCATCTACGGTGATATCATGATTTAGACAATCTGGAATTATGTACAATGCCATATGCAAGGACTGTGGATTAGTCACCACCTCGAGGAAGGCTCAAAAACACATGCAGCCTTTTGGATGCTGAAAAGCACATACAGCAATTGAGCCCCGTAACCCTTAACCTATTTGTCCCCCCCCCCCCCCCCCCCCCCCCCCCTCCCAGGCCAACCTACCGGGCGATTGCTTGGGCCATGGCTTGTCTGAGATGGCCCAACTAGATGAACACTCTGGATGTCTGATGGATATTTTTTTCACTGTAAACACTCGCAATTTTGCATGCCAGATTTTCCATCAGCTTGCTGTTTCTTTTCCTTTTTCCCACTTAACTTTTAATATGCCATCAAACTTCCAAATATGAAAATAAACAACATATTTAGGTAAAACTCCATCATGGTAGGATTGGGCTCATTCGTACAAATTGAGTAGTATCCTAATGCACTGCGACTCTATAGATTCATACTCAATTATGAGCCAATTCACCATCTTCTTTTGGCCCACCACTCCATTTATCAATATCTTTCAAGATTTTATTTAAGGGTGTGTTGGTCTCACCAAGTGTTGTGAAATTTCATGACATTTCGTCATTAATCAGTCTAACTTGGTGCAAAATATTATGAAATTTAATGATATCAGGAGAAATTAAATGCACCTTTTTTTAAAACACCCTACACACACACACCCCTGCGCTCACCCCGTAGTTGGATTTCACCACCTATGGGAACTCGAAACCAAGACCTGGTGTTGAAACTTCTAGAAGTCTACCATAGAGGCAAGGACTTTCAAATAATGCTATCTGAAGAAATTAAATGCACCCTCAATCATAATCTGCCGTAAAGGCTGTTACGGGGCTGTAAAGGCTGTTACGTAAAGGTAATGGTGGCAACCGTTACACGTTACGGGGTTATAACGGCCGAAACAACCGTTATGGAAAAAAATGATCAATAATTGCAGTTAACGGCACGTTACATCCCTTATAAAGGCCATAATAGCCTTGTATTGGTCTATTACGGGACAGACACATATTTTTCATACTTTTTAATCAACATCCCGGGGCATATACAGGTTTTTCAAGGGTTTTTTCAATAAATAAATAAATGAATAAAAGACACCATAACAGCCGTTATGAGGCCGTAATAGCCGTTATGCCCCGTATTGTAAAGGTAACGGTGGTGGCCGTTACGGCCACCGTTACTATTACGGAACACCTTGCCCTCAATTCCTACTTTTGTTTCATTTTATTTAAAATGATATGACGAGTCTTCACTCTTTTTTCAATGTCAAAGACTTTCAATTTTAATTTTAGCAGTATTTTAATTAAACTGGTCAAGATTTATGAGACTAGGTTGGGTCAGTGGTTAGCTTGACTGAGTCTTGACTCATTGGTCAACCGAGCCAAAATTGTAGCTCTTGATTGCAATCTGGCAAAATGCCAAAGCTAGGTTAGTGAATAACTAGTCTGAGTCTTGACTCATTGGTCAATCAAGTCGAGTTTTTGTGCTTGACTGCAATCTGGCAAAATGACAAAGCATCGTTAGAATTTGCTAAGCATGTCCTACAAAGTGGAAAACTACGAAATTCCAACCAATTTGGCCATAAATGGCGTCGCTTGAGAAACCAAGGTTTCTTGGATTGGATACCTTATTGAAGGTTCTGAGCATTGGTGCGACGCACAACCCAATGTTCAGGTTGTCATTTGCGGTTCTTATTCCAGTAAAATCGGAAGTAGATAATTTCCTTGCAAGACCCAAAAAAATTTCCTTTCCGAAAAAAATATTGCCTTACAAAAAGGCGATGTTCATATACAAATAAACCATCGAAACCAAGGATACTAAGATCCCATTTCATGAACAAACATCGCTGTATTAAATAAACCAATGAAGATTCTTGGCCTTGTTTTTCGTATGATTGTGACACCTTACTTGTTTGTAATGACATGGGGTTGAGTGAATCAGTTTGATGGAGTAGTGACTATCTTTCTATTTTGAGATCAAAGGTACCAACAAAACCAATTCTGTCTTGGGTATGAAGCTTAATCAATTCTGATCTGACAAACTTGCTTCAGTGGGCCAAGCCAACTGCATATATATATCTGTTTGGCAAACAGATATGCTTAAATCATGTTGAAAATCAAATATATCAGTAGTCAATTGAAACCTCATCTACCATTGTTTATAGATGATTACTACTTTTGGCCATAGATTGTGGTAGAAGTAGAACCATGCAAAGAGTCTCATCCTAATTCATTGTTTAGGATTAGAACTCATCGTGCTCATCAGAAACTGTTTAGGCTGGAAATGACAAATGATGGGGGTTTTGTTATTTTTGTGGTTGGAGGATACTTCCATTCCTGATGGTTAAAGTTAGGTTAAAGAAGGGGGCCCTTGATACAATGCTACAAGCACTATTGTAGTGTCAACCCTATTGTCTAGTTGGATTCAATTGAACTCTTGACCTTCTATACGGTGACTGTCATGACCCAACTTCAGGCCATGAGGTTTTGGTGAATAAGCTAGTAGAGAACCTTTTATCTGGCATGTGGTATTTCAATCCAAGTACAATAATAATTTGAAGTATTATCATCATTATTTGAGTCCAATTATGAAATGTCGTTATTGCTGTTTTTACTCCTATTGTTCTTGGTGTTGTTATATAAGCTAGGGTTGTGGCATGTACAACGCATGTAGAGAGAGTAGGGGAGAGGAAAAAAATAGAGAGAGAGAGAGAGAGAGAGAGAGAGAGAGAGAGAGAGGGCAACTCATCCCCTCTTGTTCTGGTTTGTTGTGGCCCACTCAAGTTTTAGATCTGCCTTGTTTTTGGTCTAATGTCCTAAAATGAGGGGGTGCAACAATTGCATGGAGCCTTTTTTGCGCATTCTCCCCAATGCGACGTCATTTGTGTGACCTACACGCAAAGAGAAGAAGTTTGAGAGTGGGCTACTGCATGAAAAAATGCCCTCGGTTGAAGGGCCAGACATATCCCCTTTCCATTTTAACATTGGATGTTTATGCCTTTATGCCCCACCCTTGGATTGATTGCATGGGCAATATTGGCAAAAAAATTACACACACTTATGAATAGCACGGAATGATTGCACTGCATGAAATTATGAACCTCCATTGAATACTTTCTTCTCTCTTCCTCTGGCAGAGCTTTTCAATTGAGAAAACGACTGGTAAGAAGTGTTTTATGTTGTCTGCAAGGGAGCTTTCAATTATATGGGGAGATACTCCGAGTTACTGGAAATGGACGAATCATCCCCAATCCAGGTTAGTCCTTTCTATCCTTTCTACATCTCATTCTTCCTCATGGGACTGCTAATGAGATAGAGAATTTGAACTTTCAGTGGTGTGAAAACCAGAGCAGACCGTCCAGTGTAGTTCAACAGTAACTAGAGCCATTTCCAGTTCAGTTCAATTCAAACCATTCTAGAACTCAGAAGCCACTTAAACCAGGCTGAAGATCATGAACCAACAGCTGAGCTATTTGGATTGAACTGGGACTGAACTGGCAGCTTCCCCAGTTTGGTTTTTACTTTTTCTGAGTACCCTATCTTTTTTCTTTATAATAATACCAGAATTCCATTAATAGCTATGTCTTTATGGGAATGGTGACTGCTGTTACATAGAGCTTTGCCTAAGCCCACGCAGGTATGCACATGTTCACACCATACATGTGCCAGCATGGCACGATAGGTCCAAGATCCAATCCATCCGTCAGAACATCAGCACTATATTGATGCCCTAGTGCAAAAATCAGGTTGATCCACTGCTCAGGTAGGCTGCAGTTTGCATAACATCCGCCTGTTTCTAATATTGGGGCCTGCATGCGAATTGGACCAGATTTTATTTTAGGGGGAAAATGTAGAAGGCAGACCAACCTGATGGATGGATTAGATCCCGCACCTATGTGCCATGCTGGCACGCTTGGCATGTGTATGAGCTTTATTTACTCGGCAAAGCTCCTGTTACATACTACTGATAATAATGTATGGAATGGGGCCGCTAAAATGCCTGCACCTTCAGGGACAGTCCTTAGGGGGCGTTTGGTGCATGGGATTGGAAGGGATTGGGTGGGATGGGATTAAAAAAAAAATAATGATGATGTTATGTCAGGGATTGTCTTGAATCCCATGAGGGTTGGCTTGATAGGTGGAATGTTTGGATGGCCTCTTGGCAGTAAACACAACCTGCGGAATGAAGGTGATGTCCTGTTTGGGTGTTGGTGTAACCACATGGGTTATGTAAGGATCCCCTCCAAACGTTGTTTGGATAACGAAGAGGGCCTAGTTTGAATCATTACACAAATCCACCGAAAGGAGTGTTTGGGTCGTGGGATGCAGATGATGGAGTGTCGTGGGCTACAGACGATGGACCATTCAACCAGTTTTTAGTTCGTAGACTCAGAGCAATTCCAGGGTTTCCATGCATCTATTCGTAAAGATGTAATGAGAAAGACACAAGAGCCTGCAGGCCTGAGATGAGGGACTTGCAGGGTCGGCTGTGGGATTTGGTGGGATTTGCTTCCATCCCATATCCAGAACTTTGCAGACCTGTGGAAGTGACCAAACGCATTACCAAATCCAAAGCGGGATTGTGAAAATCCCTTCCCCAGGCACAGCTTCTGATACGGGTGTCCTAACCCCACAACCTGCGGAATGAAGGTACGGTCCTGTTGGGTGTTGGTGTAACCACATGGGTTATGTAAGGATCCCCTCCAAACCTTGTTTGGATAACGAAGAGGGCCTGGTTTGAATCATTACACAAATCCACCGAAAGGAGTGTTTGGGTCGTGGGGTACAGATGATGGAGTGTCGTGGGCTACAGACTATGGACCATTCAACCAGTTTTTAGTCCGTAGACTCGGAGCAATTTCAGGGTTTCTATGCATCTATCCGTAAAGATGTAATGAGAAAGACACAAGAGCCTGCAGGCCTGAGATGAGGGACTTGCAAGGTCGGCTGTGGGATTTGGTGGGATTTGCTTCCGTCCCATATCCAGAACTTTGCAGACCTGTGGAAGTGACCAAACGCGTTGCCAAATCTAAGGCAGGATTGTGAAAATCCCTTCCCCAGGCACAGCTTCTGATACGGGTGTCCTAACTCCAGAATTGCAACCGTCACCAAACAGCTGGCTGTTCAGATCCCGGGTTTACAAATCCCAGTCCCACCTACGCCCTTCCAATCCCATGCACCAAATGCCCCCTTAGTGCTGTGCACAAGGCTTCTTAATAATCCATGGGACAGTCCAATCATAAGAAAAAATGGATGGTCAATATCCAGCGAATAAGCAATAGATACAGTCATCGTTTTGAAACTGAATCTGATAGGCTTTTGCTTATGATTCCAAAGAAGAACTCTGCTGGGTCGAGCTCTAACCATCCAAATTTATAGCTCATAAAAACGGATGGTTATCGCATGATGACTGTCATTCAAATGGCCAGAATCATCCAATCAGTGTGATTTTTGCATGTGGTAGTCTTCAATGATTGAACTGTCCAAAGTGTCATTTACAAGTTTGGAGAGAATGCTATATATAGAGAGAGAGGAATGCTCACCCGCACCAGTTCTCCTGAGAAACTCGTGAGAACTTTTTCAAAACTCATCACACATAATGTGGGCCCAAAATCTGAACCGTCAGCACCCCATGATCCCCCCGGGGCCCGACTTTCACTCTTATCCAAAACTTTGGTGGGCCATGGCAAGAGAGACACAAATCAAGGGAGGAAACCGTTTCCTTTTTCCATGGCCCACCAAAGTTTTGGGTCGGAGTGAAAGTCAAGCCCTGGGGGTTTCATGGGGTGTTGCAACACATGGATGGTTTAGATTTTAGATCCACATTACATGTGTTGAGTTTTGAAAAAGTTATCACGAGTGCGCAGGTGAGCATTCCTCTATAGAGAGCACATCAGTTCTCACAAGAACTCATGTGAACTTTTTTAGAACTCATATCCCCATGATATGAGCACAAAATTCGAACCGTCCATGTGATGCAGCACCCCGTGAAACCCCCAGGGCCCAACTTTCACCCATTTAAAACTTTGGTGGGCCATGGTAAAAGGAAACAATTTCCCCCCTTGATTTGTCTCTCTTTTGCCATGGCCCACCAAAGTTTTGGACAAGAGCGAAAGTTTGGCCATGGGGGTTTCATGGGGTGCTGCATCACATGGATGGTTTGGATTTTGTGCTCATATCATGGGAGATGAGTTCTAAAAAAAATTTCACGATAACCCATGAGAACTAGTGCACAGGTGAGCGTTCCTCTCTCTCTCTATATATATATAATCAAACCCTGAAGATCACAGGGATCACCAAAATCCCAGCCCTGATCATAGGAATTATTGAATTTTAACCAAAACTTTACCAAGTAGCTTATCTTCCAGATATCCATGTCAGCTCTTAATCTAATCAGGCCCATTCATCTCTTTTCCTTTGCAGGTTTGCTGAAGTAGCCGTGCTCAACAGTGTCTGTTGGCTAGAGATCCATGGGCTGATCGACTCCCGCATGCTCTCACCCAAAACGACGTACAGTGCTTATTTCGTCATGGGATACGATGTGGGTTCGTATGGGCTCGAGTTCCCCCTTGCGGAAGTGTCAGTTAGATTAGGAAGTCAAGTGTCCGAACACACCGCCTCCCTTCATTCTGGGGAGAACCGGAGCAATTGGGACCAGCCATGGAACGTGCTTAATCACCTTAACATGTGGCGCCATACTGGGGTGCCACTCCCGAGAAGCAATGGTTGGTCGGAGATTGAGCTAGGAGATTGCTACAATGATGAGGGAGATGAAGGGAAGGTTAACATGAGCTTGTTGGAGGTGAAAGGTGGTAACTGGAAGGCTGGGATTATCATCGAAGGCATTGAGATAAGACCCAAGGTGTAAGTTAGGTGTAAATGGGCGCGCCCCACATTGTGAAATTTACCAAATCCTACTTGTTTTCTTAACTAAATGTCCATAACTTGCTTTAGAGTTCAATATTTACCCAAAATCACCTTCTTCCTAATCACTCCATATTTTCTTTTGACCTTTTTAAGTTCCAACTTAGCCGCCATGTCCCACCTGTGGAGCGTGTTTTGAACATTGAAGTTAAGAACAAGTAGGTTTTGGAAAATTTTCCTTTTCTTTTCTGTTGCTCCTTTAATACATTGTCAGGATAGGGGGGCTGAGGCTTTAGAGAAACATATACATATACAAACAGGTCTTTGTAGATATGAATAAAATGGAACTTTTGCATTAGCATCTTCGGCGTTCTTTTTTGTGTACTGTAGTTTAATTCTCTTTTGTATTTGCTATCATTAGTTGTGTTCTGAAAGTTCCTATATTTGCTTTGGAGCTGAATGAATGGGCCATTGTGAAAGATGGGTCGGTGTTCTTGCTGGAATGAAACTTGTTTACTGTAATCAACTCATGTAATAGACTTTTAGATAGCACACGAATCAATCACTTGCCATTACTGACTTTACGTTGCGCTGGGTTGACTTGGATGTGTGGTGTTTTATATATTGCATCTGTCGAAAACCAAGTCTTATATATTGCGCCTGTTGAAAACTGAGTCTACTCAGATTACCCCTTTTTTTTTTTCTCTTTCAATCAACGTGGAGGTTGCTAGTTGGAAATCTGAGTTGTATCTACAGTTTGTCGAAAACTGAGTCAACTCGGATGAGTCATGTTGGTTTGGTGGCAACTACTACCGGTGGCTTTCTATTCAGTACTTTTGGATGTGGGTCATGTTGTATATATTGTCTGTGGGAAACCGAGTCGAATTGGTCGTGTCGCATTGGCTTTGGTGGCAGCTACTACCCATGGCTATATTGTATTCAAAAGCGGACAGGATATGTCTAAAACCGACTAAAATGGAACAAGTCGGGTGTGTTGTAGTGTATTCGGTCACTTGGGAAGTTGCAGTCTGCAACTGCCGTTTAACCCATACATGCTGCCTGAAGAATCTCCCAGATCAGACGGTTCTAACCCTTTGGTCAGTAGCCCTGCCTGAGAATAAGGGTTTGGAATAACAGTTGTAGTGGGTTGATGAAAGGACCAGTCTGGGAAATTGGACTATAATCGTGTCAATGATCTGGATCATCAGAATGTGAGCCATGCTTGTGCATTGGATCCATGAGAACTGCTTCCTATATGGTCTATTGAGTTCTTTAGGATTTTAAAACCTGGCAACTGCCACCCTTTTCTCGGCTGGAAATTTCTTGGGAGATTTTTAAATTCTTAGGATTTTCTCAGGCTGTTATGTTACCAGGGAAAATTAAATTATTTAGAAATATTTATTTAATGTTAACAATAAAATTTAACATATCAACATTAGTGCGATAACACAGCTTACGATCAACGGTGGAGATTGTTGTACCAACCTCACATCAAGCATACACGTGGCAACTGCCTACGGTTAATAGGAACTACTGTGATCCGGTGGGCCACCACATGCACCAGTAACTTCCCAGAAGTCTTGTGACTACTGAAACTGTGCTAGATGTCCCTTGAATGGCATGCAACTGGACCGATTTCACATGATTTTCCAACCACCACCGCTCTTGGGCTGTTGTCAATGACTCGGCTCACCTTTTACAATTGCCATGTGTACCATCCACCTACGGGGCCCAGCGGGAAATGGAATCTCCTTGATTTTGTACAGGAGCGCCTCTAGATTACTACTGCTACTGATGGGCCCTCATGGAAAGTTGAAATCCATCTACGGACTCATAAAATGCTTGGTGTTCCATCCTGGCCGCATGTTCTGTGTCGTAGACCATGGACATTATAGATACTTATGTGGCTGAGTAAAACCCAGAAGATTTCAAAGACCTGAAGATCACTAATCACTTAAAACCCAGAAGATTTCAAAGACCTGAAGACTGCTAATGACTTAAAACCCAGACGATTTCAAAGACCTGTAGACCATGGACATTATAGAAACTTATGGGGATGAGTAAAACCCAGAAGATTTCAAAGACCTGAAGATCGCTAATCACTTAAAACCCAGAAGATTTCAAAGGCCTGTAGACCATGGACATTAAATAAAGTTGTGGATGAGTAAAACCCAGAAGATTTCAAAGACCTGAAGATCGCTAATCACTTAAAACCCAGAAGATTTCAAAGACCTGTAGACCATGGACTTTATAGAAACTTATGTGGATGAGTAAAACCCAGATGATTTCAAAGACCTGAAGATTGCTAATCACTTACAAGCCAGAAGATTTCAAAGACCTGAAGAACGCTAATCACTTGAACTATTCTCCCATCAGACGATTGAACTCAAGACTGTTGGTTTTTCTCCTTAGAACACCATCTATTAATAGGGCTTAGCAGATTTTCCAAGGCACTCCTCATCTGGGGCCAATGGTCAGCTTTCTTGACAAAGCAAAACATGGGCCTGCATTTCAGAATCCCCTATGTGCCCTCCTACCAAAAAATACTGTCATACCTAACCAAAGGATTATATGCAACAGTCTAGAGATTATTAAAAAATAAACTATATTTTTAAAAAAATTATTTAGACAATAAGTAAAAATCTTATATTTATGAGACAACAATCACTTTGTTTTAGATTTTGATCTACGAAAATATAGAATAATTATTACATGAGATCCTCCCTTTTCTTTGCTATCCACACATCTAGGAACTGTCACATTAATGGAAAACTCTTCCATTCTCCATTGATTTTCATGGAACTAGTGATATCCAAACACGCCCCTACATGAAAAGGAATAAGAAAATGAAATTTTGCTGCGTGATGAATAACTATACAAGAGTATATAACCATAAGCCACTGTCTAGCCCAAGAAGATACAATGTATTTCTATACCCATATATTAGAAACGATGGAAGGCTGATGCATTCAAATTACAAAACAAGAAGATAACAACAACAGTGCATGTGTTTGGATGCACAACCCAATTGAATTGCAATTGCTAGCCTAATAGAAGGGGAAATGACCAAATTACAGTATCCTTCCTCAGCATTCATATCTAGGGTCCGGGCGCCATACTGCAAGTACATTGCTCTCAAGTTGGACTTGAAAGGAACATAACCACAGCTGAACGCTACTTCCTCCTCGTTATGAAAAGGAGCAAGCGTAACTAAATTTTCAGCATTTCCTCTTTTGATTAAACTGAATTTCGCAATTCAATTCGCTTGGGCATCCAAATGCAGCCAGGCAATATGATATAAAAATGACAAAGCTATTCTTCCGTGGTATCCAGAGGAGGGTCAATGTCACTAGGAACGGGTGGTGGTGGGACTGCAGGAGTCTCAGCTTCTGTTGATGGCGAAGTTGACTTGAGAAGGATTCCTTGTTCTTCCATGGCTTCAAGTGCAGCTTTCTCCTTGGCTTTTTTGGCCCTTTCAAACACCTCTTCCTGCATAGATTGTACACTATACCATTAACCATTAACTAAAGAAGAACTATAAAAGAAGTATATCGAGGCATCAACCACAGTTGGGAACTTTTTTTTCACATCCACACACTAACGCCGTAGTGTGATGTCACCACCTATGGGTACTTGAACCCTTGACTTGGTGTTGAAACTCTTGTGAGTCTACCACCAGGGCAAGAGTCAGGACCTATATCTAAACCTAAGCTTTTGATAGATGCACCCATTTTTCTACTTTTGTTATTATAGTACACTTCTTATTCTTCTTTTTGAAAGCCAGCGCTTTTTCCCCCCTTTTTCCTTATGAGAAGTACACTTCTAATACCACTTACTGCGCCAGAATTATAAAAACAGGAGTATTTATCAAATGCATGGGGTGTAATATATCATTTTCCATAGGGTCGTTTGGATTGGTGAAACTCAAGAAGTAAATTTGAAGAGGAAAACATCACATTAGAGGAAAACCATGGATAAGAAATATTCATGGAAAATAATCTTAAAAAGCTCGTTAGCATAACAAATGTGATTTCTGGCCAAGGAGAACTCTCTTTCATAAAAATGTAGAAAACAGGCTTTTTGGTTTTTCGCATAGGGTCAATGGTTAGAAATCAATTTCCACACCTACTTTTGTTTTCACAAACAGAGAACATCACATCTATGAAGATTGATTTCATTTCCACAGTTTTCCATAGTTTTTCACCATTCAGCTCCTTAAGAAAATAAGTTCCCTCAGCCTCTAGTGGTTTCTAAAACTTTATAGTTCATAACACACTTTTGATTGCAAGTGATCTTTTTTATTTAAATGAAGTGGAATGACCAGTGGTTGTGGAATGAGTTGTTAGTTGAGTGAGTTGGTACAAGTTGAAGGCTCTAAAAGGGCAAGGGGAAGGCCCAAGAGGACATGGGCACTTACAACTTTGATGACCTATGGTGTAACTGAAGTTATGGCCCTTGATAGAGTAGAATGGCAGAAAAGGATTCATGTAGCCAACCCCAATTAGTTGGAATAAGGCTATGATGATGATGATGATGATGATGATGAATCAGAACGACCTGATTTGAACCTCATAGTGAAAATTTGCCATTGCTGAAGGGTGGCAGGCCCCATTCCTTCAACATCTTAGGAACAAGGGCGTCCAATTTCCATCACCGGACAGTTACCCCCAACAGCCTTTTGCTATTGGTGTCTCAGACAAGATTATTAACATTGTGGAAAACCATGCCTTAGCTTTCTAAGAAATGAGTACACCCCTGTTTAATCCTAATTTTTTCCCTGATAACTGAAGAACTTTGTTTATCAACAAGCAGAGTGAAGTCAAACATACAAAGAGACTGGGCAGCAGTCGCAATCAACAGTGACACCTTCTATCCTTAATGAGCCTGCAATTTCATTTGCTTTCGACAGGATGAATAAGAGAACTACTAACTGAGACAAAGAAACAAAAGTGTCTCAGAGTGTGACTTAGCTGGGGACCAAAAATCACGACACTTGCCCCAGCATGGTCAGGTGACATATTTGTTTTCCACTGAGACCCAGCCGACTCAGACAAGTCAGCTTGGGGTCAGGTGATTTCTAGATGGTGAACTGAGCACAAGGATCATGAATCTCTTCCAAAACATCACCAAAATTTTTAGCTACTCCTCATAAATGACGAGTACCAAATGATGAATAAGACCAGTTTGCTTTTACAACAAAGCTGTAATTGGTCTGGGGATTCAAGCAGACATGATATTCTAGATGTTTGAGGCAAGGTGGGATTCCATGCCTTTCTTCCCTACATCACAGGTGAGAAAGAAATGGGAGGGTCTGTTTCATATCGCAATTGTGATTTGGAAACAGCGCATCATATCCACCACCAGAAAAAGGAACACCCACGAAAGCAATAATTGCAACACTTTGACTTATAAAAACTCGGCAAAAAAGATACCCATACTGAAAATAATAATATATTGAATAATAAGGATTCTATAGAAAAAGTGCTTTAACATCGAAGGTTTGAAATTCTAAAACCTTGCCTAGTGATCAGTTAGTCAACTTCTTCTATGTTAATTGTATATTGATAAATCAATAGCATCGCTTATTTTCTAATATGTTTGATGCTCTGAGAGGATTTGCCGAGAATTCCAAGTCATAGACAAAGACAATAATTTGAAGCTTTGGAACTACCGTGTCCCAGGGAAATTAAAGACAGAAAGGAAGCCAGTTATTACATAAATCAGGTACATTCCTACTGAAATTGCTACCTGTAAGTCTTGCACTTGCTTTCGTTGCTCAGCTTGCCACTGACCAAAAACACTAAAGATTTCCCCTACTGTAGCTTCCACACGATCGTTAAGTGCCTCTGCCAAAGCCTTTCCCAGAAAAAAAGCATCCAAAATAGCTTTGCTATCATTCTCACCTTCACAGCACACAGCAGAAAAGGTAAGAGATATATCAGCCTTGAGCAATCAAGAGAAAACTCTGTATTTCCTGACTCCATGAACCTGGTCCAGTCAGAAGGAGAGGAATTATATGATCCTTGAGGATATGTTTCAAAAAGTGGGGCCCATAATTTCATTGATCCAAACTTCTCCTAGATTGAAAGATCCTAGAACCAATCTTTAAGGATCTTGGCCATTGGATCAATGAATTTTTTGTCACAAGCATCTATATCGACAGAGTGGGGATCATTTAAGGCGAGATATTGATTGCAGAACAACTACTTGTGAGGAAAAATGTTGATGTAGGATGTGGCACCGATACATTCCTAGCATGGTAGGACCAAAAGAAGGTGGATTGTAAATTGATCATAACTTTTGATCCGGGTATCATTATGGGATGCACAACCTATCAATCTTTACTGTAACGGGCCATCCGAGGTGAATTGACCCACAAAGTGAGTCGCATCTATCAGTTTCGCCAGAAAACGCATGCTTTCAGCTCAAAAACGAAAATTTAAGGAAAAAATTACTATTTTTAGTAATTCTAATTTTTAATATTTTCTAATTTTCAGAGTTTTAGATTTTCTTCTTTTTTAGAAATAACTTGTAATCATGCTAGGACTCTTCTAGCAAAAGTTTATTTGGATTTTTTTTTTGTTTTAGAAATTAGGCTTTAGAAGAGTTTTATTAGAATTAGGATTTTTATTAGAGTTAGAATTTTGCTATTTTTGGTAATTACGATTTTTTTCTATAAAAAAAATTTTTTGAAAGATATATTTTTTTCCTAGATTAATGGTGTAACAGGGACACATATAGATTAGAAAATTATCAAGCAATTTATTTCGAATTTCTAGAATTACTTCTAGTTTTTTTATTAAATCTTTCCTCATGGATTCAAGGCATCTCTGTGGATTCAGAATAGTTATCCCCCAAGGAAGACGTTGCACGACCTCAACACGTCGTTCACTACGTCAGTTTGGTATCAAAGCGAGGCTTTTTTTCCTCGGATCTATGGCTTCTAACAATGGGTCTGGCAATATTCCCATGAATAGTGCTCCAGGGAATTTACCTTAAACGGCGGCGACTTTCGAAGCGGTGCAGCGAGATAATTGGCAAGTCATGCAAGAGTTGTAGGCGACCATCGATCGCATGACGGAGGCCCTAGGGAAACTCCATGTTCATGGCAATGATCCGCCACCAGCAGGTGCTGGAACTCGTAATCACACTGATCACAGGATAGTGCTGGCAATGAACCAAAGGATCGTCCTTGAGGAGGGGGGGATCCAACGACAATGAGGTCGATAACATGATCTTCCAATATCTCGAACAAGGTGACAATCAAGCAAATCGGGGGATGAGGGTCGATCTTCCTAGCTTCAATGGTCAACTTCATATCGAGGATTTCCTCGAATGGCTTTCTGAAGTTGAGCGATTTTTCGACTATATAAAATTTCTAAAGCAAAGAAGGTTAAGCTTGTGGCATACAAGTTGAAGGGCAAAACTTTGGTTTGGTGGGAACAACTTCAACTTGAGCGGACAAGACAGATGAAGATGTCAATCCGCCCGTGGTCGCGGATGAAGCGGTTGTTGTGCATGCTATTAGGGTTGTACACAAACCGAGTTAGCTCAGTTAACTCACTCGACTCGACTCGAAAAAGCTCAATTCGACTCGGTTCAAAAACTGAGTTCAAGCTGAACCGAGCTTATTTTTTGAGCTCGAAAAAATTTCAAACCGAGTTCAAGCTTGCCCAAGCTCGACTCGACTCAGATCGAACCCCAACTCGAATCGAACTCGGATCGAACCAGTTTGCTGACTCGGTTGCTTTGATATTGATGTTGCTCACCAAGTGTTTGATAAAATGACTCAATGAAGTGTCAGCTAGTGGCAATGAAGGTATGTATATGGAACATACCATTTTTTTTTCTTGATTTTGATGTTGCCTACAAGGTGTGTGATGAAATACACTGCTATTGTTTTACATACGATGAGAATTTGAAGGTGCAGTCCATGTGTTCGTGAAAATGTTGCACAGGCAAACTCAACTTGATCTTGGCTCGAACTTGGCTCGAACTTCCCGAGCTGCTGACCGAACCGAGCCGAGCGACTGGTCAGGCTCGAGGACCGAGCCGAGCTGAGTTCGAGCTGGGGTTAGCTAGTGGCCGAGCCAAGTCGAGTTGTGCCAAGCTCGACTCGGTTCGACTTGTGTACACCTCTACATGCGATTTGTCTCTCGAGATTATGATCAAGTATTATTCCAACAAAACCAAAATTATTGGCAAGCTAGTCGATCAGTAAAGGGCTATGTAAAGAAATCTCATTATTTGTTAACAAGAGATGACCATGTCGAAACGGGGTCGCGACAGGCCACAGGATTCATCAGTGGCAGACATGTGGCCCCTGTGGGAACGGAGAACCAATCCAAGACTTCTAAAGTTGAGGGACGGTCTCTCATAACCAAATGAGATTTTGTTAAACAATTTGAGGAAAGAGGAGACGTAGATACACTAGTTGAAAATGAAAAATATATGGAGCCTATGAACATCCAAGAGGATTTGAAACCAATGCTGCAGGAATTGAAGGCGATTGTGCTCGATGAACTCCCCAATAAATTGTCTCCCATATGAGATATACAAAACCACATTGATCTTGTCTCAGGGGCAAGTCTGCTTAATTGCCCTCATTATTTGAAAGAATGTGAGATCTTGCAAGCACAAGTGAAGGAACTGATACATACTAGTCAAGTCAAGGATAACATGAGTAAATGTATCGTGTCATCTCAAAAGCCTAATGCAAAAGTACAAGGAAAAGGTTGGTAAACATCGGTGCAATAAATTATTTGAGTATCATGTGCGAAGTCATTTGGAGAACTCGAGGACGAGTTTTTTCCAAGTAGAGGGGTTTGATGTGGGACATGGCACCGATACATTCCTAGCATGGTTGGATCAAAAGAAGGTGGACCGTAAATTGATAATAACTTTTGATCCGGGTATCATTACGGGACACACAACCTATCGATCTTTACCGTAATGGGCCATCCGAGGTGAACCAACCCACAAAGTGGGTCGTATCTGTCCATTTCACCAGAAAACACGCGCTTTCAGCTCAAAAACGAAAATTTAAGGAAAAAATTATTATTTTTAGTAATTCTGATTTTTAATATTTTCTTGTTTTTAGAGTTTTAGATTTTTCTTCTTTTTTAGAAATAACTTGTAATCATGCTAGGACTCTTCTAGCAAAAGTTTATTTGGAATTTTTATTTTTAGAAATTAGGCTTTAGAAGAATTTTATTAGAATAAAGATTTTTATTAGAGTTAGAATTTTGCTATTTTTGATAATTATGATTTATTTTTTCTATATTAATGGTGTAACAAGGACACATACAGATTAGACAATTATCCAGCACTTTATTTCGAACTTCTATAATTACTTCTATTTTTATTTTTTTTTAATCTTTCCTCATGGATTCGAGGCATCTCTGTGAGGAGTCCAGAGAAGCTCCGTGGATTCCAAGTAGTTATCCCCTTGAGGAAGACGGTGCTCGACCTCAACACGTCCTTCCATGCATCAAATGTAGTGGATGATGGATGTCATGATGTGTTTGGGCACTAGGGCACTCAATGATGGTTAGAGTCCTAATGTGAGTTTTAAGTCACAAGCATCTAGATCAACAAATTGGGGACCAAAGATCTTGATCACGGACCATCAAATCTTCTTTTATCTTGCAAATAGTTCACCACTTTGAATTTTGATCCCAAATCTTCTTCTCTTTCTTTCTTTTTCCAGGTTTTCTCCCTCTTTTTGTATTCTCTCTCCTCTAATAGGATTCCATCATGTGCATGTGTGTGTTGAGAAGCACTAAAGGGGAATTTTCACATGGAAAAAATGGAAACCCATTTGAATCTAAAAGAGTTTAGGGCCTGTTTGGCCAGCCGCATTACGTGGGATTAAGGTGGAATGGAATTGTAAAAAGTTACAATAAATGCATAAGGTATTGTCCCTGGATTGGGTGTATCCCATGTTTTCTAATACCATGTTTGGAATGTATACATTCAAAAGTAAATCTAGGATTTACTTTCAAATTGCATTTGGATTGAACCTAGATGAAGCAGAAATTCATCATCAGTGGGATTTGTAATCCCATCTCACACTTTTCAACACAAGACTCATTTTCCAAATCCTACAAAGTTAATTTTAATCTCATCTCACACTCCTTCCAAACATGCCATTTTGAATTTCAAAGTGGGATTAGTAATGCAATCCCATTTAATACAACTTAATACCACTGGCCAAACAGGCCCTTAGTGAACGCCTAAACAAAACATGCAAATGAGATCAATGATCATGGAATTAAGAGAACTAAAAAATAATAAATAAAAATAAAGAAATAAAGGAGTGATTAAGAAAGAAATGCACGTGAAATCAATCAACTAATTCAATCTAAAATTGAGTAAGCAAGAGGATCCAAAAAGCCTTTAAGGAAGAAACTCCAATGAAATTGATCTGGAAAAGAGACTACAAATTAAGAGTGGTTTACCATAAGCGACATTATACATTAATAGAGGAAAAATTGACAAATATCATTGAAAAGGTATCTGAAAGTGGGGAGCGGATTGGATACTGAACGCTTCAGGCAAAACGTCATTGGTTGAATACCAACATGTTGTTCCCTTGCAATGAATGCTCCTCCGTTGGAAATCCATTAGCCGATCTTTCTCTGTTTCAGTCGTGCACGCACTCAACCACATACGGGTAAACTCCATTTTTAGGGTTTTTTTTTTTTCTTCACTCTTTCTCAATTTTCTTACCCTCCCTCTCCTTCTTGCCATCAACATTACCCACTCGATGCCAATCTTAGACCATCCAAATCATTGATCCACCATTCTATATCATCTCTCAAAAGTCTCATTGATCGGACCAGATTGTTAAGAGAGTTTGATCTGTGTGATTTCTAGGATATGCTCCATCCAAGGGATATGATTTGAACGGTCAAGATCACTGTACTATTGCAGTTCATCATTCACTGGGATATGGTTCTTTGCTTCTATCAATCACCTAAATCAAACACCCTCCTTACAACGTGTGTTTGTCGCGAATCACTGTACTATTGCAGCTCATCATTCATACACGTGGCGTACATCCACACCAATTTCAAACCGTCCAAATCATGAATCCCACTATGGTTGGATCATCTCTGAAAAATCTTATTGATCAGACCAGATTGTTAAGAGAGTTTGAATGGTCCATAGAGATATGATTTGGACGGTGAATATTGGCATGCATGCATGCATGTAAAGGTGGATACACTGAGCGGAGGATACACAGCGTTGATATGAAAAAGTGTGCTAACGGGTGAGGATCCACACCGTTGATATGCATAATAGAAAGACGATTTGTTGTCAATTCATAGATTGGGACTTTTGATTCAAATGGGACGTGTTTTCTTCTTAGCCGTCTATTTTTAGGTCATTGATAGAAGGGTTAAGATAGTTCACTGTTAAGGTCTCTAGGGAACCCCCATTCATGGTGGTGGCCCATTAATTAACGGTCTGGATCGCCAATGCAGGGGCCTCAGTTGTCCACACACAAGGAATGAGGACATTATGTCCACACGTGTGTAGAGTAGCACATATACATTCGCGGGCACACATGTAAATATGAAACATGTGTATGAGATCTAAATTGATAGTTTTGAAATGGAGAAAGATTAGCTAACGGATCTCCAACGGAGGAGCATTCATTACAAGGGAACAACCTGTTGGTATTCAACCAATGGCGTTTTGCCACGTCACTTCAGTAGCCTTTTGGCTACTGAAGCATTTAGTATCCAATCCGCTCCCTTGAAAATGGCAATACATATCAACAAAAATCTATACGAAGATATGATCAAAATGTGCACTTAAAATTATCATTTCATTATACTAGTTGCATCATCATCATCATCATCATCTAAGCCTTATCCCAATTAATTGGGTTAGCTGCATGAATCTTGTTCTGCCATTCCACTCTATCAAGGGTCAAACATTCAGTTAGGCCATAAGTCATCAATTTTTTTTCTTACTACCTCCATCCAAGTCGTTTTGGGACTTCCCCTGGCCCTTTTAGAGCCTCGGCTTGTACCAACTCACTCCTAACCATCGTAATTCGTGGTTCTCTATTGCACATGACTAAACCATCTAAGTCTACTTTTCCTCATCTTATTGCCTATAAATATTGCTCTTGGGTTCCCTCAAATGCATTCATTTCTAATTCTATCCTTCCTCGTCTTGCCACTCATATATCTCAACATCCTCATTTTAACTACACTTGCCCAATGAACATGTTGCTATTTATATGCCCAACATTTATCCCGTAAATCATGACAAGTCTTATAACTATCCTATAAAATTCCCCTTTCAATTTCAATGGTACAAGACGATTAGATAAAACTCCAGAGGCATATCTCCATTTCTTCCACCCAGCTTGAATTCTACAGGAAACATCCTTCTCAATCTCTCATGAATTATTAATCGAAGGTATCAAAAGTGGCCATTTTGGGAAACTTCTTGGTCAGCAATCTTAATCAATTCCTCATTTTCACCCCCCATTGTTACTAAAATTGCACTCCATATACTCTATTTTAGTCCAGCTAATTTTCAGTCCTTTAAATTCTGCAGCATCCCTCCATAATTCTAGCTTTGTGGTTATTCCCTCCCTCATTTTGTCAATCAAAACTATCTTTTGCAAGCAACATATACCATGGAATCTCTTCCTACAAATGCCTTGTTAGCTCATCCATAACCAATGAGAAGAGGTATGGGCTCAATGCCAACTCTTGATGCCTGCAATAATAGGAAATTCACTTGTCTCTTCACTAGTTGTCCTTACATTTGTTATTACTCCCTCATACATATCTTTAATCATGTCAATATATCCTCTTGAGACTCTTTTCTTTCTGAACACTCACCAGATTAACTCCATAGGGACCCTCTTTTATGCTTTCTCCAACTCGAAGCGGAACATTGTCACTTTCTCGAAGAAGGTTCATTGAAAAGGTGCTCAACAAGTTCGGCATGAGCAAGGCAAAGCCGGTAAAGACTCCATTGGCGGCTCACTTCATGTTATCTTTCGAACAGAGTCCAAAGTCAAAGTAGGAAAAAGGATATATGGATCGAGTTCCATATGCAAGTGTGGTTCGAAGTTCAATGTTTGTTATGGTATGTATTAGGCCGAACATAGCTTTTGCGGTTGGGGTGCTTAGTCGTTTTATGGCAAATCCCGGGAAGCCACATTGGGAGGCGGCAAACTAAGTACTTTGAGACTTGAGAGGCATAAGTAATCATGTGCTTACTTATAGCAAAGGGGCAAAGGTATGGTTTTGTTGACGTAAATTTTTTCGATGATCTTGATAAGGGAAGATCGACTCAGGATACGTATTTCGTTTTGCAAATAGTCCTATAAGTTGGATGTCAAAGCTTCAATGAACGGTAGCATTATTGATGCAGGACATGAAATTTAAATATGATATGCAAGATTTCAGGCTTAGATCATAATAATTCAGAACAATCACATAATAATTCCACATCCCACACAAAAGCTCAAACATTCAAGTAAAGGGGAATCTGCACGGGTCCAGGCCTACATAGGTTAGGACTGGATCAATAAAATTATGGACCAAACAATGCTCAAAGGGAAATAGAATTCAGCCACACATGCACAGCAATCAGTCCCTAATCCAAGGGATTCCCCAATTTCAATTCAAGGAACCCTAGGGTAAATTATTATTTTTTTTAAAAAGAACAAATAAATTAAGGATAATGCAATCTAGGATTACAGTTTATGGCAATAGGTATAAAAAGGGAAAAAATAACAAGGAAAACCTGAACCGATGAAAGTCCACACGTGCAGACAGCAGTAGGGCCTGGTGCACATGTGCATGAACCTGGTCGCATGTGCGAGCGGGGCCCGATTTCCCAAACAACCTCCTTGGCCCTGGTCGGACAAGGGAGGTCTTCAAAACCTCCAAGTTTCATGGCGATTCAACATATGGCATGTGCACAGTGCTTCGCCGAAGTGTCGACCCTCCTGCAGAGCCAGATTCTAGAAATTGGCTGTAGGGATAAGAATGGCTGCAAAAACTAGTGGATTCAAAGCAAGAATGATTGTAAAAGGTGAGAGATATGGATGGAAGAAGGTTGAGGCGGATTGGGATAGGCATGGCTTCGCACCACAGTAGTAAGCCCTTCGAAAAATGAGGATTTCACACCCACTCAAATTTTTCCACAACTCAAAACTCAGAGAGTAGAAAAAAACACGCAGGAATTTTTTATTTCTTCAATGAATCAAAAGAACTACAAGGGCTGCTTATTTATAAGAAAACTCTATACCCCAAAACTTGTGTCATATGCGCAACCTATTACTTGGCGATGAAGTAAACCAAAATAAAAACTAATCAAAGAAATCTAAAGCATTCATGATATTCTAAAACTTAAAATATGAAATCAATCCAACTAGTGGACCTCGATCATAAGATCCCATAATGGGCTTTATTTGATTACCGAGCCCACTCTAATGAACCAAAACTCCATCTTCTAACTAGGAGGCCCTCCCTGGACGTCGTCATCGAGCCAAATCGATGGTGGGGCCCTCCTTCGTACGTACGTGCGCAGGGGGTGGCGTGCGTGCACATGTACGCCTGATGTCCTCATCAACTCTCCCCGGCTAAGAAGATTTTGCCACTGGCGAAATAAAACTCTCAAACCGCTCCAGGATGTCAGAATCAAGTCTTTGAAGCTCCTCAGCGAGCCACGCGCTGTCTAAAGCTGGGCGTGACTTCTATTTAACTGGATACTTCTGAAACTCGTCGTCCGATGTTGAAACTATCTGATGGTTCAGGATATCCTCTATTTCCTCTCTAGGTGTGTGAAAGCTATGTATGGGAGGTAAAGGCTGGAAGAAAGGTTGGGAAGAGTAGGTATGGGAGGTAGAGGCTAAAAAAATGGGCTAGGACGAGTAGGTATGAGACGTAGAGGCTAGAAAAATGGATCGGGAAGGGCAGGTATGGGAGGTAGAGGCTGGGAAGATGGGTCGGGAGGGGGCCGTGGATCAAGGAAAAAGTCTAGAAAATCAGGATGGTTAGGCGAAAGGCTGAACAATGCATCAATGGCCCCTTAAATGCAATTAGATCTTCCACATTGAATATGGAACTAATTCACATAGAGGGTGGAAGATTTGTCGCATACGCATTGAGACCGTTTCGTTTTATAATTTTGAAGGGTCTAGCGCTATGCGCATGTAACGTACGAACGGCCTCCGGAGGAGACCGCTCGGGTCTGATGCGGACCATCACAGAGTCCCTTACATTTAATTCCTTAAAACATTAAGCTGGTCTGCAGAAAATTTGTAATGTTCATTATTGGTAGTGATCTTCTGCCTGATTTCTTAATGTCATGAATGAATGTAATGCACAAAAGATTCTGCAGGCTCTGATGGCCTATGGGACAGTGACATAGGGACAAGATCAATAAGTTTCTCAGGTTCATAACCAATAATGACTTCATAAGGACCTACGCAAACTCGATTATACGTATTACTGTGTCCCAATGTTCTAGTGTGCTCTATATCCCTCCTAGGGAGAGACTCATCCGATAGATCATTAGGACAGACATCACAAAACTCATCAACTACCGTAATGGCCTCAGTGGGTAACTCTACACTAGCTTCTAGTGCACTCTCCAACCACAAGGCCGCACATGTTGTACCCTTCAAAATAGTAGTCTTGATGTCCCTCATGGGGTGGGTGCACGGGTGCACGCCCATAACTGATTCCCTGACCAACTCCATTCATTGGTCTATCCTCCTGACCACCTGCCTGAGATTGGACATCCACCCCAATGGTGGGGTTTGTCCCAGTGGAGGCCTTTAGTTGGGTAATGTGCACATCAAATTGATCAAAGCATTGGTCTATATGTTGTTCCTAGCGCTTACCCAAAGACTCGATCTGCTAGGATAGTTTGTTTAATGACTCTAGCAGTTGCTCCATGTTTAGTGTAGGGTGCAAGCCAAAACCATGACCCGTACGTGTGAGCATACACTTGTCAACTCCACCTAAGGACTTTCTATGACGACTATATGCAACTAAATAGGACTAAATGATCTTATGAGACTTTATATGAGGGAAACTATGCATTGCTACTAAAATCCAGCAACATAGTTGTTGAAATAAAGGCACAACAGAAAGTTACAGCAATGTGAATTGCTAACTTCCTGCTAACAGAAATTTCAGCAACTAATATCAGGGACTATAGTCTTCTAACAGCTATATGTGATGAACTGGATGCATGAAGGACTCAAACAAACTAACCCTAACATGTAATGTATTCCCCTATAAGAACCCTAAGCTCTGATAGCAAATTTAATGCAGGACATGAAATTTAAATATGATATGCAAGATTTCAGGCTTAGATCATAATAATTCAGAACAATCACATAATACTTCTACATCCCACACAAAAGCTCAAACATTCAAGTAAAGGGGAATCTGCACGGGTCCAAGCCTACACAGGTTAGGACTGGATCAATAAAATTATGGACCAAACGATGCTCAAAAGGAAATAGAATTCAGCCACACATGCACAACAATCAATCCATAATCCAAGGGATTCCCCAATTTCAATTCAAGAAATTCTAAGGTAAATAATTTTTTTTTTAAAAAGGATAATACAATCTAGGGTTAGAGTTTATACAAATAGGTATAAAAAGAAAGAAAATAAGAAGGAAAACCTTAACCGATGAAAGTCCACGCATGCAGATAGCGGTAGGGCCTGGCCCACGTGTGCACGAACCTAGCCACACGTACTAGCGGGGCCCGATTTCCCAAACAGCCTCCTTAGCCTTGGTCGGCCAGGGAAGGTCTTCAAAACCTCTAAGTTTTGTGGCGATCCAACATACGATTTGTGCGCAATGCTCCGCCGAAGTTTCGGCCCTCCTACAGGGCCAGATTTTGAAAACTGGCTGTAGGGATAAGAACGGGTACAAAAACTAGTGGATTCAAAGCAAGAATAATTGTAGAAAGTGAGAGATATGGATGGAAGAAGGTAGGGGCGGATTGGGATAGGTGTGGCTTCTCACTACATTAGTTAGCCCTTCGAAAAGGGAGGGTTTCACACAGACTTGAATTTTTTCACAATTCAAAACTCAGAGTAGAAAAAAAACACGCAAGAATTTTTTATTTCTTCAATGAATCAAAAGAACTACAAGGGGTGCCTATTTATAAGAAAATTCTATACCCCAAAACTTGCATCATATGCGCAACCTATTACTTGGCGATGAAATAAACCAAAATAAAAACTAATCAAAGAAATTTAAAGCATTCATGATATTCTAAAACTTAAAATATGAAATCAATCCGACTAGTGGACCTCGATCATAAGATCCCATGATGGGCTTTACTTGATTACTGAGCCCACTCTAATGAACCAAAACTCCATCTTCTAACTAGGAGGCCCTCCCTGGACGTCGTCATCGAGCCAGATCGATGGTGGGGCCCTCCTTACGTACGTGCGCAGGGGTGGCGTGCATGTGCGTGTATGGCGTGCGTGCACATGTACGCCTGATGTCCTCATCAACTCTCCCCGGCTAAGAAGATTTCGCCACTGGCGAAATAAAACTCTCAAACCGCTCCAGGATGTCAGAATCAAGTCTTTGAAGCTCCTCAGCGAGCCACGCGCTGTCTAAAGCTGGGCGTGACTTCTATTTAACCGGATACTTCTGAAACTCGTCGTCCGATGTTGAAACTATCTGATGGTCCAGGATATCCTCTATTTCCTCTCTGGGTGTGTGAAAGCTAGGTATGGGAGGTAAAGGCTGGAAGAAAGGTTGGGAAGAGTAGGTATGGGAGGTAGAGGCTGAAAAAATGGGCTAGGACGAGTAGGTATGAGACGTAGAGGCTACGAAAATGGATGGGAAAGGGCAGGTATGGGAGGTAGAGGCTGGGAAGATGGGTCGGAAGGGGGCCGTGGATCAAGGAAAAAGTCAGGAGAATCAGGATGGTTAGGCGAAAGGCTGGACAATGCATCAATGGCCCCTTAAATGCAATTAGATCTTCCACATTGAATATGGAACTAACTCACATAGAGGGTGGAAGATTTGTCATATACGCATTGAGACCGTTTCGTTTTATAATTTTGAAGGGTCTAGCGCTATGCGCATGTAACTTACGAACGGCCTCCGGAGGAGACCGCTCGGGTCTGATGCGGACCATCACAGAGTTCCTTACATTGAATTCCTTGACACATTTATGCTGGTCTGTAGAAAATTTATAATGTTCATTATTGGTAGTGATCTTCTGCCTGATTTCTTAATGTCATGAATGAATGTAATGCACAAAAGACTCTGCAGGCTCTGATGGCCTATGGGACAGTGACATAGGGACAAGATCAATAGGTTTCTCAGGTTCATAACCAATAATGACTTCATAAGGACTAAGACCTGTGGACCTATGCAAACTCGATTGTACGTATTACTGTGTCCCAATGTTCTGGTGTGCTCTATATCCCTCCTAGGGAGAGACTCATCCGATAGATCATTAGGACAGACATCACAAAACTCATCAACTACCGTAATGGCCTCAGTGGGTAACTGTACACTAGCCTCTAGTGTACTCTCCAGCCACAAGGCAGCACATGTTGCACCCTTCAAAATAGTAGTCTTGATGTCCCTCATGGGGTGGGTGCACGAGTGCACGCCCATAACTGATTCCCTGACCAACTCCATTCATTGGTCTATCCTCCTGACCACCTGCCTGATATTGGACATCCACCCCAATGGTGGGGTTTGTCCCAGCGGAGGCCTTTAGTTGGGTGATGTGCACATCAAATTGATCAAAGCGTTGGTCTATATGTTGTTCCTAGCGCTTACCCAAAGACTCGATCTGCTAGGACAGTTTATTTAATGACTCTAGCAGTTGCTCCATGTTTAGTGTAGGGTGCACGCCAAAACCATGACCCGTACGTGTGAGCATACACTTGTCAACTCTACCTAAGGACTTTCTATGACGACTATATGCAACTAAATAGGACTAAATGATCCTATGAGACTTTATATGAGGAAAACTATGCATTGCTACTAAAATCCAGCAACATAGTTGTTGAAATAAAGGCATAACAGAAAGTTACAGCAATGTGAATTGCTAACTTCCTGCTAACAGAAATTTCAGCAACTAATATCAGGGACTATAGTCTTCTAAAAGCTATATGTGATGAACTGGATGCATGAAGGACTCAAATAAACTAACCCTAACATGTAATATATTCCCCTATAAGAACCCTAAGCTCCGATAGCAAATTTAATGCAGGACATGAAATTTAAATATGATATGTAAGATTTCAGGCTTAGATCATAATAATTCAGAACAATCACATAATACTTCTACATCCCACACAAAAGCTCAAACATTCAAGTAAAGGGGAATCTGCACGGGTCCAAGCCTACACAAGTTAGGACTGGATCAATAAAATTATGGACCAAACGATGCTTAAAAGGAAATAGAATTCAGCCACACATGCACAACAATCAATCCATAATCCAAGGGATTCCCCAGTTTCAATTCAAGAAATCCTAAAATAAATAAAAATTTTTTTAAAAAGGATAATACAATCTAGGGTTAGAGTTTATGGAAATATGTATAAAAAGAAAGAAAATAAGAAGGAAAACCTTAACCGATGAAAGTCCAAGCATGCAGATAGCGGTAGGGCCTGGCCCACGTGTGCACGAACCTGGCCGCACGTACTAGCGGGGCCCGATTTCCCAAACAGCCTCCTTGGCCCTGGTCGGCCAGGGAAGGTCTTCAGAACCTCTAAGTTTTGTGGCGATCCAACATACGATCTATGTGCAATGCTCCGCCGAAGTTTCGGCACTCCTACAGGGCCGGATTTTGAAAACTAGCTTTAGGGATAAGAACAGGTGCAAAAACTAATGGATTCAAAGCAAGAATAATTGTAGAAGGTGAGAGATATGGATGGAAGAAGGTAGGGGCGGATTGGGATAGGTGTGGCTTCTCACTACATTAGTTAGCCCTTCGAAAAGGGAGGGCTTCGCACAGACTTGAATTTTTCCACAATTCAAAACTCAGAGTAGAAAAAAAACACGCAAGAATTTTTTATTTCTTTAATGAATCAAAATAACTACAAAGGGTGGCTATTTATAAGAAAACTCTATACCCCAAAACTCGCGCCATGTGCGCAACCTATTACTTGACGATGAAATAAACCAATAATAAAAACTAATCAAAGAAATCTAAAGCGTTCATAATATTCTAAAGAACATTAAATATGAAATCAATCCGACTAGTGGACCCCGATCATGAGATCTCATGATGGGCTTTACTTGATTATCGGGCCCACTCTAATGAACCAAAACTCCGTCTTCTAACTAGAAGGTCATCCCTGAACGTCGCCATCGAGCCAGATCGACGGTAAGGCCCTCCTTCGTACGAACATGCGTAGGGGGGTGGCGTGCGTGCGCGTGTACACCTAATGTCCCCATCAATTATTGACTACGGATGCCGAGTCCATGGCGACAACAGAAGCTTGTGAGGAGGCAATTTGGCTTCAAGGACTTATGAGAGAGATAAGTTTTGTTTGTAAACCTATGGATTTGTTTTGTGACAATATGGGCGCCATTTATTTGACAACGAATCCAATTAATCACAAGAGAAGCAAGTACGTTGCAATTCAGCACCATTTTATTCATTAAGTTATTGAAGGTGGCCAAATTCATTTGTTGAAGGTAGGAATGTGGGAGAATGTAACGGACATGCTTACAGAGATCATGCAAGTGGAGAAGTTTGATTGGAGCTTCACTTCTCTGAGCTTCAAGGCAAGGTAATGATGGTGGATTGGCAAGGCAAGGAAGTGATTTTGCTATCAAAGTGGAGATTATTAAAATTGTGACACCAAAATCACTTTGGTTTATTCACTTTCTTGAAGCCATCTGAACCATGTTTCACATGCTAGCAATGCCCAATTGTTAGTGGACAGAGGGGTATTTTTGCCATTTCACTTGTCAAAAGGGGGCTTTTGGGGTTAAGTGAGAGTAACGATTTTTGGAGAGAGGGTTTCTTCTTCCACAAAATGGTTTCAAAAGGGGGTTTTCTTCTTGAAGGCTTGATTCAAGGCTCCAAGGTTTTCAAAGAGGTGCTCCAAGGTTCTCTTTTCAAGGTATCCAAGGCGAGAAGATCTATTGCTAACATTGCAACGGTGGAAAGAAACTTTCTTTTAAAGCTTGAATTCAATGGGGTTTTGTTGTATTCTTGAAGAAGGTACTTCATTCCTTGGTTCTTTGTAATCTCTCATTGCTATAGTGGATTTTTCTTTGCCTGATTGCCCATAGATGTAGCCCAAGTGATGAACCATGTATATCGTGTGTTCTCGTGTGGTTGTGGTTTTGGGTTTCTCTCCATTATCTTTTTCTATTTATTGCATACGATCCTCGCATTTTCCGTGTGCCATTGGAATCAAAGGGGCGTTTGATTCTGGTGGCGTGTTGCTTGGGCGTTGGTTTAGTCGCATCAAGTGGTCGGCGGTGGTTTTAATCACTTCATGGACCATTAAACCATGGACCCCACATGTACGGAAAAACCTATGCAGAAGCAAGCCTGTATGTTTGCTGCTCAGCAGCCCGCTACGATTGCTTGAAAGGAGAACGAGAGTCTGGTATACCTGAGCCAAATCCTTGCTTGTTACTGCTGCACTGCAATACAAGCCTGGAAAATCTTCTACCGGTTTTGCGCCTTGGATTTTGAGAAAGAGGAGAGTGGGCAGATAGAAAAGGAGACGAGAGAAGAGAAGAAGAAGAAGAGCAACGGCTAATTTTCAGCCGAGGAGCAACGGAAGGCGGAGAAGTTGAAATCGCTCTCATCTCTCCCCTCTCTTTCTGAACGGACTGAAATGGACATGTCCTTGATTTTCCCCGTTTTTATATATTCGGGTTATCATCCATACTGATATGTACCGGAATCGTATACAACGCCTGTTGTTACAAGGCGTGTAAAACATCCAAGCTATTGGGGGCCACTGTGCTTTGTGTCTGAAATCGACTCCGCGCGTCATGTAGTAACACTTATTTTCACCGTACATTAAAAATTTGATCCATATGTACAATTCAGGTGGGCCACACTAATGGAAAAAATAGAAATTACGACTAAAACCTTCAAGTTCATGATTCGTGGCCTAACTGAGATTTTTATCAAGCTGATTTTTCTAATTAACTCTTCATCCAACTGATTCACACGTGATGAACGGGTTTGATGAATGATACACATCATGATAAAAAATTATACGTGTGACTAAACAATCCTAGCTTCTATCATGAGCTCTTGTTTGTTTAAATTGGATATTTGGGTTTTTGGTTTTTTTCTTTTTTCTTTTTCTATTTTTTAACCGTCCAATGCATTTACCTGAATCCCATGGGCAATAGTCTAATGAGGCATGCTCCAGTCCTCTCCGATAGCCATAAGTTATAGTGCTCGTAGTTGTTTTGGCTGATTTGGACTGACACCTTGATCCATAGCTCAAGTGATAGATTAAGTGAAGGATACCTCGTTTCAACACTGAGGTCTTGGCATTGATTACCCAATGGGGGTGGCCAACAGTGAAGTGTGAACTAACAGTGGGGTGTACTAACAAGCTAACCAAAAAAAAAGAATTGAATTTGGATTGTCTAATTTATTGATCTGAACTGTCCATAATAAATTTCATAGGCTATCATGCCAAGATTACATTAATCATACGATTGTATCCTTTAATGTGGCCTTATTATCTATAGCCATCATTTTCCCAAGCCATGGATGGGATGTGTAGTCACCTCACTCTAGGCTAATAAGCTGATCAAAACCAGTCAATCCAACACAGCCCAAACTGCATCAAAATATAATAGTGACTCATCCTTTACACGTGTGGCTCCCATGTACACTATCCTACCATTTGATCCCAATGTGGATGGAGCTCTAAAATTACACTCATTAAGCAATCCTAACCATTTGATTAGTGGGTGTCAAATGAATGGTTAAAAGAAAACTTATAACTTGTGAGTGGACCATTTAAGGGAAATATGGGATGATTAACAATATATTATCGAACATTCTTTTGTTGTTTTGTTCCATTAATAATTTGCCAAGCGATTTTGAAGGTTTGGGTTGTTATATATATGCACGAAGTTTACATTTTAAAAGCTTGGACCATTTTTAAAATTGTGCTAAACTAACATGAGTGTTGTCAGACTTTTTTAAAGTCTTCAATGCTTGGGTTGCTCGACTGGTCAAGAGTATGGCTCGATTCATCGAGGGTACACTCGACTGGTCGAGGCCTGCTCGACTCAAAGTCCAGCGAACGCCTTATTTAGGTGTTTGGGGTACTCGACCGGTCGAGGGGGTCCCTCGACCAATCGAGGACTCAACTCGACCAGTTGAGATTATGCAGATTCAAGTTCGGCTCTTGTGCGGACTGCAAAAATCTGAGGCAATTTCGCAAGGGTGTAAAGGGGAAGTTTCATAAACTATAAATAGGGGTCCATAGGGCTATTCTAAGTGATTCTAAGGCTTCCTAAGGGTATTTTAAAGGTTCTACGGTTTTCAAATGGTGTAGCAAATGTGAGATTCGAGGTTGTTCGAATCAAGTAAGTCCTCTCTTTTTGTAATTGATGCTTTCATGATAGAATTCTATTGCTTTGTGCTGTGGTTTTTTTCCCGTAAGGGTTTTTCATGTTAAATTTGTGTGTTCTCTTATGTTTGTTTGGCATCATTGTATTGTTATCTTAGATTTAGATCTATATGATTCCACAGGTCAAAATCCCAACAAGTGGTATGAGAGCAATCGTTGGGGCATAGATCTGAATCTGCAGGATTAGTAATAATGGAAAGCGCTAGGTATGAGATTGAGAAGCACTTGGAGAAAAATAATTTTGAGTCATAGAAGATCAAGATGATGAGTTCTTTAATTAAGCAAGCCGAATATGGTGCCTTTGAGGAGCGAGAGTCCACTATGACTGATGACGAATGGAATACTCTTGATAAGGAGGCATTATCATCGATCCGTTTATGTCTCATAGATGAGGTTGAGGTTCTCTACAACATCACGAGGGAGAAAACTGAAACTAAGTTATGTGCGAAGTTAGAGGATGTGTATGTGAAAAAATCCTCGAAAAATCACCTACACTTGAAGCGACAGTGGTATAACTTCAAGATGGCACAGGGTGAAGATCTATAGGCTCACATCAACAACTTTAATAAATTAGTTTACAAATTGCTGGATATGGAGGAAGTGATAAAAGATGAAGAACAAGCATGCATGTTGTTAAATTTTATTTTGGCGTCGTATGAGTCATTCAAGGACACTATGTGCAGCTCAAAAAAAACCATAAGTGTAGACACCATTATCTCAACTCTTCAAGGAAGGTTATGGGAAAGTTAAACAACAACATGGGGTTAACTTTTGATGCACTGTTTACAAGGGGTAGGAATTCTAAATAAGGTACAGGTTCTTCAGGTTCTAGATTCAAATCCAAGGGCAGGGGCAAAGAAAAGGTAAAGTGTTGAAATTGTAGGAAGGAATGGCATGTGAAAATCTTAAATCGAAGAGAAGATTTTGAGGCTTCGTACAAAGAGGCCAATGCTACCACGTCAAATGGATCGAGTGGATGTGATGGTAATATTCTGTCTGTGTCTACGATTAGACGATCATACGATGATCGTAAAGGCGAGTAGATTCTAGACATAGGGGCATCTTTTCACATGACTCCTTATCGGAGTTGGTTCACTAGTTACAAGGAGTGTGATAGTGGACAGGTATTTATGGGCAATGACATTACTTGTAATGTTGTGTATGTTGGTTCGGTGCGCATCAAAATGTTTAATGAGGTGGAACGTATCTTGAATGATGTCAGGCACATTCCTGATTTGAAGCAGAATCTGATTTCTCTTGGTGTACTTGAGACAAAAGGATGCAAGTTGATTGCTTGCCTCCAAGTGCAGAGGTTCGTAAGTAGTATCCCGTGAATACGGGGTCAATCCCACAGGAAGATAAATTGTGAGAAGAAAAAAATCAAATGCAAAACAAACTAAGTAATAAAAACTAAATTAATGATTTGATTTTGAAAATTTTGAATTGATGTAATTCAATGAATTAAAATAATACGCAAGCTTCAAAGTTCCACACATAGGTTAATGTTCCAAAATCATTATGACTTGGATAACATAACTAGGATCTGAGCACTATGGTTAGCGTAATCAGAAAATAAAACAGTTTAAATATCTTAATAAATGATATAAAATATTAGAAAATAATAGATCTGCATCATTGACATATATTCTCAAGCGTCAGTGATTATAAGTATTCAATATCTATAGGATAATGAATATCAAATAAATATAACAGGTTGAAAACCTCTCCTATCTAGGAAATCTGATTGATCTAGGGTAAGTCTATCCATCAATGTGGATCTCATATGATGGAAACATATAGATTTCACAAGAGGATAAAAAAAAAATCTAAATAATAGATAACATACATATACCATTATTCTCATTATTAAAACAATCAATCATCATAATTTTAAAGAAATATTAAACCCATGTGCTTCCCTTATAGCTTAGGCTAGAAGGAACTTAGAAAAACATAATTAAATTGCAAAAATAAAAAGCAACAAAAAAGAAAAAAAAATGCAAATAGAAAAGATCTAAAATAAAATAAAAAAAATAACTTATAAAGCTTTAATAAAAAAAAAAAAAAAAACTCTTTAAAAACCCTAAATTTTACTTTAGGATGCCTTGAATGATCTTTTGGAATGCCCTAGGAGGCCCTATTTATAAGTAGGGAACTCCAATTTTCGCACAAAGTTAAAAACCCTAGAAACTACCTCAAATATACATATTTTTTCAACATAAACTTTTCGCTGCATAGTTCATTTAAAACAGACTTCTTGTTGCGCAGTTTCCTAAAATAAACTTCACAGCTTTAAAATACATTTTTTCAGGACGATTTTAAGATTCTTCACTTCGAATCTTCGTTTCTCTTCATTCGTCACTTGGTTTTCTTGGATCTTTGACATGTGAATTTTTCAATCTCAGTCTCCTAAGATCCATCATTTTCCTTAGTAAATCTTGAGCATCAAATTCATACTTTTTAGTATCCTTTTTTCAATCCAAGCACTTAAATTCACCTTGCAACACATGCATGAGTAAAATAGAATATTAAGATAATTTATATTCATAAAATCAAGAGATAAATGGAAAAAATCATACAATATTTGAGTCTCAACACACCCCCCAACCAGCATTTTGCTAGTCCCGACCAAAATAAGCGAAGAAAAATAAAAATAAAAATAAAAAGTAATTCTTGAAACAAAATTAAAATGAAAACAAAGTTCTAACTACACCACTTTCGCAAGTAATCTCGATTGTATTTAGCATATACAACAAGCCTTTAAACCCCTAGGTTTTCCATAGTGGATGAGTTATAGTCTTGTGAGGGCTTCTAGAAATGTTACCCATAAATAATGAAAACATGAAAAATAGTTCAATACTCAGAAATTTATACAATTATGCCTCCATTCATTATATGAATTCCAAAACAAAACAATACTTACCCTAAGTCTGAAATTAGTTAGAATCCAATTTTCTAATTCATTACATCCTTGAGTTCTCAAAATTTAGAATAGTTAATGATCCAATATCCTTAGGTGCTTCGTGACACTAGTCTAACTTTGAGAAATATGCATGTTCTCTATCATAACTCCTTTCAATCATTCCACGAATATGAAATCTATAGTTATCTCATTTTCTTCATGTCATTTATTCTTTTATCATCATATCCTCATTTTTATAAACCACCCTTAAATGAAGATTCCCACAAGGTTTGCTTCATAACCTAAGGTTTCGTACTTGTAATGGTAACAGTAATGGATACTTAGGTATCCTTTCTCCAGATTACTGACACGATTGTTATGGTCATTGCATTCATGATCTATAATAAAATTTTCTTTTTCCACCACTCTTTTTTTTTTCTTCAATATTATCTCTTTTAAGCATATATCAATGGTACTAGTTCATTCAACCTTGTTTGAATCAAAAGTTGTTATTCTATTTCACATATTATATTCCTCATTTAGTTGGCTAGGGTGTATTGTGAATTAAGTATATCAAATTACAACTCACTTTAAATTAGTGATTAGATAATTGAAATCAAGTATATAATTTTCAGTTGTTAGAATTCTGACCGCTATCGACTGAGAATAAATAGCAACTTTGCCTTTCGAATTCGCATAATATCATGTTTACATTCTTGTATATAAACATATTATTTTGAAAATATTGAAAAAAAAATAAAAAATTCCCCATAAACCTTAAAAAAATTGAAACCTAAAAAAAATAAAAATAATAAAATAAACCGAAAACAAAAAAGGAAAAAAAAAACCTCATATAGATGACTATCTACACCCCCCAACCTAAAATCTATATTGTCCCCAATGTAATGATAATGTAATATAAAGAATAATAAAAATAAAAGAAATGGTGGATAGTACCTACCATGAAAAACTCATCTGCTATGTGACACTAAAAAGAATTGAATAAGATACAAATCCTACAGAAATGCTCCGTCAGACTAGGAGCATCAATCTGAATATTCTGACTCATGAAGAGGAACAGACTCCTCTCCCAAGTGAAAGTTTTCTATATAAGGCTTCAATCTCTGACCATTAACCTTGTACACATTACCATTACGTGGATTCTCAAATTCAACAGCCACATGAGTATAAACATTCTTCACAATGAAGGAGCCTGTCCATCTTGATCTTAACTTTTTCGGAAAGAACTGGAGACGGAAATTGTACAATAGGACCTTTTTGTTGAGGTTCAAAATTCTTCCTCAGAATATTTTTGTCATGAAAAGCTTTGGTCCTCTCTTTGTATATTTTAGAATTTTCATAGAAGTCTCTCCTCAGCTCCTCTAATTCATTCAACTCTAATTTCCTTTGTCCACTTGCTTGGTCCATATCAAAGTTTAATTTCTTTATTGTCCAGTAGGATTTATGTTCCAATTCCACAGGCAAGTGGCAAGCCTTCTCATACACTAATCTGTATGGAGACATTCCAATCGGGGTCTTATAAGTAGTCATATGAGCCCATAAAGCGTCGGATAATCTGAGGGACCAATCCTTCCTATCTGGCTTTATAGTTTTCTTTAAAATGTGTTTGATTTCCTGATTAAAAATCTCAGCTTGTCTACTCATTTGTGGGCGGTATGGGGTGCTCATTTTATGCTTGATGCCATATTTCTTCGTCAAAGCCTCAAATATCATATTGCAAAAGTAAGATCCACCATCACTAATGATGGCCTTTGGAGTTCCAAATCTAAAAAAAATATTTTCCTCGAGGAATCGTATGACCACTTTGTTATCATTGGTCCTACTTGGAACTGCCTCAGTCCACTTTGAAACATAGTTCACACCAATCAATATATAAAGAAATCCAAAAGAAGATGAAAATGGTCCCATAAAATTAATACCCCAACAATCAAATATCTCCAATGGTAAAATTAGGGATAAAGGCATCATGTTGCACCGGGACACTCTTCCCAACCTTTGACATCTATCACAAGCAACACAGAAAGCATGAGTGTCTTTAAACATGGTAGGCCAGTAAAAACCACATTGTAGGATTTTTGCAGTGGTTTTCTTAGTAGAAAAATGGCCACCACATACTTCCATATGACAAAAAGAAATAACACTCTAAACTTCATCCAATGGGACACAACGTCTAAAAATTTGATCAATCTCATATTTATATAAATACGGGTCATTCCAGAAGAAGTTCCTAACCTCGGTTTCAAAATGCTTCCTATCTTATGACTTCCAATGATATGACATTTTTTCCGTTACAAGATAGTTCACTATATCCGCATACTAAGGCAATTTGGAGATCGCAAATAATTGTTCATCAAAAAAATTATCCTGGATATGCATTTCATCAGTGGAATCATCTAACACTAATCTAAAAAGGTGATCAGCTACTACGTTTTCTACTCCTTTCTTATCTTTTATTTATAAGTCAAATTCTTGGAGTAGGAGGATTCATCTCAAAAGTCTTGGCTTTGCATCTTTCTTAGATAGCAAATATTTCAAAGCCGAGTGGTTTATGAAAATGACCACTTTGGATCCCAACAAGTAGGACCTAAACTTATCCAAAGCAAAAACTACTGCAAGTAACTCTTTTTCAGTTGTTGAGTAGTTCACTTGGGTCAAGTTTAGAGTTATACTCGCATAGTGAATAACGTACGGCTGTTTATCTTTCCTTTGGCCCAAAACAACCCCTATTGCATAATCACTTGCATCGCATAATAGTTCAAAAGGAAGTTTCCAATATGGTGGACGCATGATAGGTGTAATGGTAAGGGATGATTTAATTTTATTAAAAGCACTTGCACGCTCATCCGTCCACTTAAATAGAACATCCTTTTGAAGAAGATTAGTTAAGGGTCTGCTAATGGCACTAGAGTCCTCGACAAATCTTCTATAGAAACCAGCATGCCTTATAAGTGATCTAATATCACTAACAGTTCGAAGGATAGGTATATTAGCTATAATGTCGAGTTTTGAGCGATCTATCTCGATTCCATTTTTTGAGATAACATGGCCCAAAATAATTTTCTTTTGAACCATGAAATGACATTTCTCCCAATTTAAGACAAAGTGTTTCTCTTCACACCTAGACAAGACAAGAGATTAATTGTTGAAGCATTCCTCAAAACTATTCCCAAATACAGAGAAGTCATCCATGAAAATCTCAAGAAACTTTCCAACCATATTTGAAAAAATACTCAACATATACCGTTGGAAAGTTGCTGGAACGTTACACAATCCAAACGGCATCCATTTGAAAGCAAACGTTCCAAATGGACAAGTGAACGTGGTTTTCTCTTGGTCTTCCAAGGCTATCTCTATTTGGTTATATCCAGAATATCCATTAAGAAAACTATAAAAGGAGTGACCTGCTACCCTCTTTAAAACTTGATCAATGAATGCTAGAGGAAAATGGTCCTTCTTTGTGACCTGGTTCAATTTTCTATAGTCAATGCAAACACGCCAACCTATGGTGACACGTGTTGGTATGAGTTCATTATTAGAATTCTGCACAATAGTTATTCCGAATTTCTTTGGGACTACTTGAGTTGGACTCACCCAAACACTATCGGATATTGGATAGATGATTCTCACATCCAACAATTTGATCACCTCATTTTTTATAACTTCCATCATGTTTGGATTGAAACGCCTTTGAGGTTGTCTAATTGGTTTGGCGTCCTCATCGAGGTGGATACGATGAATGCATATGGAAGGGCTTATACCCTTGATGTCAGAAATGGTCTAGCCCAAGGCTCCTTTGTGTTCTACCCTTAGAACTTTCAACAATTTAATCTCTTGATCATTGTCTAAAAATGAAGAGATCACCACATGATAAGTTTTATTTTTACCTAAGTATACATACTTAAGCTCATTTGGTAGTGATTTTAAATCAAACTTTGAAACATTGGTTGGTGATGACAAAGGTTGCGAGTCCTCAATAGATAAGATTTGAGTGCGCAGTCTCCATTGGTACATACCAATGTCCTAGGTGGTAGTGCTCTCATTATCATCACAAATTTCAACAAGCACTTTTTCTAAATCAGAATTTTTTAAGTCTCCAATGATTTGAATTAATTCCTCAGTCAGACTAGGTTCCAATTCCTCTTCTTCTATCAAGCAGTCCATGAAATTCAGCTCATGGATTTCATTATTATTAATGGGCTGCTTACATAGATTGAAAATATTTAGCCCTAGAGTTATGTTTCCAAAAGACAAGTTCATCATTCCATTCCTACAATTTATGATTGCATTTGAAGTTGTTAGGAATGAGTGGTCTAAAATGATGAGAACTTGAGCGCTGGCATTTACACATGGTTCAGTGTCTAGTACAATAAAATTCACGGTGAAGTAGAATTTCTCCACTTAGACTAGTACGTCCTCTAAAATTTCTCTTGGTACCTTAATGGAGCGGTCAACGAGTTGGAGTGTAATCGTGGTTGGTTTAATCTTGCCTAACTCCATTTGTTTGTAAACTGAATAAGGTACTAAGTTGACACTTGCACCCAAATCTAGCAAAGCATGCTCAATTTAAAAATTTCCAATAATATAAGGAATAGTAGGACTTCCCGGGTCTTTGTATTTGGGTACAATCCTTTGTTGAATGATAGCACTCACTTTCTCAGTAAGGAAAACCTTTTCGTGCACATTTAATTTTCTCTTTACAGTGCACAAGTCCTTGAGATATTTAGCATATGATGAAATTTGTCTAATGACATCAAGTAGAGGAATATTGACAGTAACCTTTTGAAGCACATCCAACACCTCTTGATATTTCATGGAGACAGTCGGATTCCGAAGTCTAGACGAGAATGGAATTGGAGGCTCATATGACTTAGTCTCTTTATCCTTTTGTTGTTGTGGCTCTTGGACCATAGCCAGATCATCATTTTTTTAAGATAGTAGCTTATCTTCCGGTATTTCTACCGGTTGCATTATTTTGTTATCAACCTCTTTTCTACTTCTCAAGGTAATGATGGCCTTAGCTTGTTCATGATGTAGCTCATTTGGATTTGAGTATCCAATGAAATGTGTATTTCTAGGGTTTGGCACAAGTTGAGAAGGAAGGGTGCCTTTTTCCCTAGCATTTAGTTGAGTCTCAATCCTAGCCACAACTGTCTTTAATTCCTGATTTGATTAGATTAGAGACTGATTCATTTGAGCTTGAGAGTTCATGAATGTGGTCAATGCATCTTCCACGGATGATCGCTTTGCTGGGGGCACATATGGTGCATTGTTAGGTGCTCCAAAGAAGTTGTTTTGTGGAGGCATATGACGTGCATTGGGCGCATTAATTTGTGGTTCATTCCTCCAACTAAGATTAGGATGGTTACGCCAATTTGGATTATACGTGTTTCCCATTGGTTACATAACTGACCTTTGGTAGTTATTTATAGCATTTGCTTGATCATGCTCATGCGTGATATTTTGTATAACTTAGATTATTGAACAATCTTTTGTGTCATTGTCTGTACCACCACAAATGCTACAAAAATTACTTAAGGAAGTGTTTGCTTTAACCATATCAACCTTCCTAATTTTCAAGGCTTCGACCTTTCTAGCCAATATAACGAATTTTGCATTAAGGTCGTCTTCCTCTTTTAAGACATACATCTCTGTTTTCTCTCTAGGACTGGGTCTAGTTTGATCTGATTTAGCAGAGACATCCCATGTCTGTGTATTCTCTACTAACATATCTAGAAAATTCCAAGCCTCATTATGATCTTTGTCAAGAAAGGTTCCATCACACATCATCTCTATGAACTGACGAGTATCTATGGTGAGCCCCTTTCAGAAAGTATCAATCACGTGTCATGGTTCATAACCATGATGTGGACAAGTAATTAGAAGGTCTTTGAAGCACTCCCAAGCTTGAAAAAATAGTTCATTCCCCTTTTGAGAGAATGACATGATTTTTTGTTTTAATGCATTTGTTTTGTGCTCGGGAAAGAACTTTTTCAAAAACTTTCTACTTAAGGCTTGCCGTGAAGTGATAGTATTAGGTCTTAGAGAGTTGAGTCATACTTTGGCCCGATCCTTTAGAGAAAACGAGAATAACCTAAGCTTAAGTACATCACTATTGCCATTGTTTACTTATAACGTTACAATTACTTCCTTAAAGTCCTTAAGGTGCAAGTAGGGGCTTTCAGAATCTAAGCCATGAAATTTAAGAATTAATTGAATCACACCTGGTTTAAAATCAATGTTCCCTGTGTGAGCAGAGAACACTATGCAAGATGGTAAAATTGATCTCTCAGGGTGTAGATGTTCACGTAAAGTTCGTGGTTGGCTTAACACATCCCTATGAACTTCATTTTCATCCTCAAGAGGAGGATTGAGTTAATTTTCTCTGTTTTGATTTATAATTGGATCTGACAAATTTGGAGTTGGATTATCAACTGGGTCTGCCATTGAATCCAAGTGATGTTGAGTGCCTCTTCTAAGTAAATGATCAAGGCCTGGAACTAGTCCGCCTTTGGAGGAGAGTCAATTGTTTTGATCTCTACTCAAACGGGACATAAACCATCCACACCACACAACAAATACCACTAATTCAAATAGCAAGTATGATACTTAAAATAAAAATAAAAACTTAACCAACAACCCAAGCGGCAGGGCCGACCATAAGGGTTCAATCCACAAAGCAAAATAAATCAACAACTCAGGCGGCAGGGCCGACCATAAGGGTTCAATCTACAGAGCAAAATAAATCAACAACCTAGGCGGCAGGGCCGTCCATGAGGGTTTAGTCTAAAAAAAAATAAAAATAAACAAAAGGCAAAACTACTGCAGAAATTAAACTATGCTAATTTGAAAAATAGATTTAGCGGACGATCTTTGTGATCAAACAACAACTGTAGGACAACCATATCACTTGGGTGATAAAATTCCAAGCAGGGCAACCTTATATCACAGTTAGTGCTTGAAAGACCCAACTGAATTTATTTTCAAAGAAAAAGAAAAAAAAATCTACAGAAAATTTAGAGGGTTTAGAAGAGAACTTACCTTAGAAAAAACTTACCTTAGGTATCTTGCACAGATCTGATATATCTCAATCTCTCCCCATCAACGGCGCCAAAAACTTGATTGCCTACCTCCAAGTGCACAGGTTCGTAAGTAGTATCCCGTAAATACGGGGTCGATCCCACAGGGAGATGAATTGTGAGAAGAAAAAAATCAAATGCAAAACAAACTAAGTAATAAAAACTAAACCAATGATTTGATTTTGGAATTTTTGAATGGATGTAATTCAATGAATTAAAATAACACCCAAACTTTAAAGTTCCACATATAGGTTAATATTCCAAAATCATTATGACTTGAATAACACAACTAGGATATGAGCACTATGGTCAGCCTAATCGGAAAATAAACAGTTTAAATATCTTAATAAATGATATAAAATATTAGAAAATAATGAATCTGCATCATTGACATATATTCTCAAGCGCCAGTGATTCTAAGTATTCAATATCTATAAGATAATGAATATCAAAGAAATATAACAGGTTGAGAACCTCTCCTATGTAGGAATTCTGATTGATCTAAGGTAAGTCTATCCATCAATGTGGATCTCATATGATGGAAACATATGAATCTCACAAGAGGATAAAAAATAAAATCTAAATAATAGATAACATGCATATACCATTATTCTCATCATTAAAACAATCAATTATCATAATCTTAAAGAAATATTAAACCCATGTGCTTCCCTTCTAGCTTGGGCTAGAAGGAACTTAGAAAAACATCATTAAATTGCAGAAATAAAAAACAACAAGAAAGAAAAAAATGCAAATAGAAAAGATCTAAAATAATAATAAAAAAAAACTTATAAAGCTTTAATAAAACAAAAAAAAAACTCTTTAAAAATTTTAAATTTTGTTTTGGGATGTCATGAATGATCTTTTAGAATGCCCTAGGAGGCCCTATTTATAAGTAGGGAACTCCAATTTTCACACAAAGTTAAAAACCCTAGAAATCGCCTCAAATATACGTATTTTCTCAAAATAAACTTCTCACTGCATAGTTCGTTTAAAACAGACTTCTTGCTGCGCAGTTTTTCAAAATAAACTTTACAGCTTCAAAATACATTTTTTCAAGACGATTTTAGGATTCTTCACTTCAAATATTTGATTCTCTTCATTCGTCACTTGGTTTTCTTAGATCTTTGGCATGTGAAATCTTCAATCTTGGTATCATAAGATTCATCATTTTTCTTGGTAAATCTTGAGCATTAAATTCATGCTTTTTAACACCATTTTTCAATCCAAGCACTTAAATTCACCTTGCAACACTTGCATGAGTAAAATAGAATATTAAAATGATTTATGTTTATAAAACCAAGTGATAAATGGAAAAAATTATACAATAGTTGAGTCTCAACACAAGTATACAGGTATTGATGGTGCTCTTAAAGTATCTAAGAGGACATGGGTAATTATGAAAGCGCAACAACTCGATAACTTGTATAGGTTGATTAGGAGCACTTCAAAAAGTGGAGCTGCAATGGATGTAACGAAATCTACATCTGCACGTGTGTGACATGTTGGGCATGACCACATGAATGGGCAGGGCAGGAAGGCTAAGATGCGCAAATATGAATACAAGCAAGTGAAGCAACCACCTGTGAGAAAAATCACACGGCATGATTGCGAGATATCAGTGATGTACATAAATAACTCCAATATCGTATGGGATTCATCTTTTATTCAAATGGCTCTAGGTAAGCCTGGTGCTGAAAAGTGAAAGGTGACTATGAGCAATGTGATGGATTCGTTATAGCAGACCGACATATGGGAGCTAGTGGAGCTTCCAGTAAGGCGGAGAGCGGTTGAATGCAGGTGGATCTTTAGGAAAATACAACATAAATACAGGATGAGGTTGGTAGCGAAGGGTTATGCTCAGAGAGAAGGGATTGGCTTCTCAGAGATATTTGCGCCGATGGTATAATAGGTGTCTATTAGATCCGTGATTGGTGCTGGTTAGCCAATGTGATCTTGAGCTAGAAGGATGCATGTAGAGTCTGCACTTCTGCAAGGGAAAGTGAAGAGCAGATCTACATGAAACAACTAGAGTGGTTTGAAGTTAAAGAGGCTGAGAAAAGACTTTGCAGGAGGTTGTGGTTTGACTTGCCGCCTAAGCAGTGGTTTAATTCCTTCATGGTGAGTCAAGAATTGATGACATGCAGATCGCTAATTATGACATGTCTGAAATCAATGCACTGAAGACTCGGTTGAGTGGGACATTCAGGATGAAAGATCAAGGAGCCGCAAAGATGGTTCTCGCCGTTGAGACTGAAAGAAGAATAGGCTTTGGTAATCAAATGAGGAATACCTTGTGTATAGGTATTAATCAATGATGTGATGGGCCAGATAAAGCCGGAGAGCGTTCCATACGCGACTCTCCTCAAGTTTTCCTCAGGACATGTCCCAAAACCGATAAGGAAAAGCAAGATATCTCATGAGCCTTCTTCGAATGCGGTTGGCAATGTATGCCAAGATCTGAATTAGATTGGTTATTTCACAAGCTATCAGTGTTGTGAGCAAGTACCCCAACAAGTAATATTGGGTAGCGGTGAGATGAAAAGAATGCTACGCCTTTTCTTTTGAGAAGACAGGAGCAAAGGTGGTTAAGCACGTGGATTTTGATCCGGTAGACATGCTCACCTGAATCATTTTTGCAGAGAAGTTCAAGTTCTGTGTAACTTCTCTGGGCTTGGCGATGGCGGAAAAGAAGGACAGAGTGTGCACAAGAAGCTATGATGCAGAGATAAGAGAAGAGGGCAGCAAGATACACAATTGAGGATTGAAGACTTGATGAAGATTGTTGTCAGACTTTTTTAAAGTCCTCAATGCTTGGGTCGCTCGACTAGTCAAGAGCATGGCTCGACTCAAAGTCCAGCGAGCTCCTAATTTGGGTGTCCAGGGCACTCGACCGGTCGAGGGGATGGCTCGACCGGTCGAAGGGGTCCCTCAACCAGTCGAGTTTAGGTAGATTCGAGTCCAGATATTGTGCGGACTGCGAAAATCTGAGGCGGTTTCACAAATGTGCAAAAGGAAAGTTTCTTAAACTATAAATAGGGGTCCCTAGGGCTATTCTAAGTGATTCTAAGACTTCCTAAAGGTATTCTAAAAGGTTCTAAGGTTATCAAATGGTGTAGTAAGGGTGAGATTTGAGGTTGTTCGAATCAGGTAAGTCATCTCTCTTTGTAATTGATGCTTTCATAATAGAATTCTGTCGTTTTATGTTGTGATTTTTTTCCATTAGGGTTTTCCACGTTAAATCTGTGTATTCTCTTATGTTCGCTTAGTACCATTGTATTGCTATCCTAGATGTAGATCTGTGTGATTCCGCGGGCCAAAATCCCAATAGAGAGTCCATCTCCATATGACATTCTCGTTAGCCCTGTATTTCACATTATCATTTCGGTCGTACACATACTTCAAGTTAGAACACATGATCAACTAGGATGCGCACCAAATGTCTCCACCACCAATGCTTAAAACAATCAACTCTATAGGCCTAGCTGTTATAATATGTGAAGCATAATCATAAGAAGCACATTGCTCATCCAACCATCATTTTTGTGGGTTGAGCTCTACGTTGAGCTTACTAGGGTCACAATGGGCAATGCCTCCTTGCTTGGGTATGAAAGCGTAGTCTCCAGTCCAGAAGGCAATTTCATAAATTTACATGAAATTTTATGTAAACATTAGTTTGTTTGGGTAATATATATTTTGTTATATGAGAGAGAGAGAGAGAGAGAGAGAGAGAGAGAGAGAGAGAGAGAGAGAGAGAGAGTTGTCATTATATTAAGATTTGTTATTTTGTTTTTCCCTTTGAGTATAGTGGATCAATGTTAATCTATGAATATATTGAAAGAGAACCACGTGAATCTTTATATTGTAGTTTGCCTTTTTTATATTTTCTTTTAATTTTGATATCGTTGTGCATGTGGTCAAGAAGAAATCTCTCTCTCAACACCAACATTGTGTATATGTAATATATTCTCCATCTACCTTAGAATACTTATTTTAATCGTATCCACCTTATTTGGTAAATGGATTTGGAGTTTCAGGGTGGAAGAGAGCAATCTTTTGCGCAAGGTAATTGTGGGAAAGTATGGGTTGGAGAGCCCAAGGAGGTGGATCAAGAAATCCATTGTATAGAGCTTCTTACTCCTTGAAATCTATTGACAGCATGGCATGCAAGGTCATTCCAGGAATTGGCGTATCGTTGGGCAAAGGCAAGAACGTTAGTACGGATAGGCAGTTCGTCGCCTAAGTCGTAATTCCTCCTCACGAGTAAACGCATGAATCGGTTCATATCAGTGGCTGACTATTTCTTCTCTATCTACAACACTAGAGTCTGGCTGTCCCCTTTTCGCCAATCACTTGGTGATTTGGAGATTGAGGACCTGACGGACATACTTGCTGTTTTGGAACACATCCATCCTAACCCATTTACTCTGGACGATCCACTATGGTTAAAGGATAAATCAGGAGGATTTTCAGCTAGGTGGTTGGTGTGGGGTGACCGGCCAAACCACCTCCAACAGCAGACCAAATTGTTTGTAGAAAGTGGACCGTTGGTAAATTCTTTTAAACCGTCCTTTCTTTTTCTTTTTTTCACATGGGCAGACTCATTCATTTGTGGAGCCCCGCGTTGAATGGATAGTGACCCAAAACTCTCCAAACTTAAAAGATCATGGCAATTTAATATCCATCCTTTCGGTTATTTTCGACGCTTCTATTTGAACCGTCTACTTGCGACATGTGACCTTACTCCAAATGTGTCTTCACTCATGCCTCAATAGGCTCGTGACAGTTTCGACACAAGGTCATGGCTTCAAGTACCCATTTTGGTAAAATTCCACTGTGACATGAGTGTATATGTGTGAGTATGTGAGCGCATGTGTCAAGAAAAAAAAAATGCTCAGCTGGAGAGTTATGCACGATGCAGTCCATCCCAAATGAGGCTAGTTGGATAAGCTTCAGAATTATGGAACTATGACCCACTTGCCCATAACAGGAACTTTTCTTGGATTGTCATGATTAACCATCTATTTGTGTGAACCAATTAAAAGTAGGGATTTTCTTATCTAGATAGCTTATGGTGCATCCCACGTATGAGGGGCCATTACATCAATGTTTTTTGATTATTAAACCTTTAGGAATCATGTGAACCAAAAGGGTACTCGTGCTTAGAAACTAGAGGTATGTTTGTTTCACTAATAATATAAATGGATAATGATGATAAATTATTTTATTTGTCGGATGACAATAAACTCCACATATACTAAAATATAATTGTGGTATTGCTTACTTTGTTTTCATCGAGACAAAATAATTAAGATGATGATACTACAATGTAAAGTTGTAATAATTGCAAATTTCTTTTCCCGTCCATTAGAACATATACATTTGATTTTATATTTACATATAAATTAGAAAAATGAATGGACTTTAAGGGCCTGTTTAGTTACCATAAAATAAATATCCTTTTCTACTTAAGTAGATAAGTAACTTTTTTTTAGATAAATTTGGTTTATGATTAGTGTTGAGACTCAAATATTACATGTTTAACACCTCCATTACATTAATTATCATGGCATTCAAGTGTTAATTCGATTTAATTATATATTTTTTCATCATGCGATGTGATTTTAGATCTAAAGATGAATATGCGCTTAAAATGATGGATTCAGAGCTCAACAGAAAATAATGAAAAATCAGATATTTGAAAATAATTAATGAAGAATTCATATGCTAATGATCCAACAAAAAATAAGTACAAATGATGGAGAAAAGACTGGCAAAATCACAAAGTCAAATATAAGAAAAATCAAACTGTTTAGTACAACCTAAGGTCGGTGGTCCAACCAAAAGTACACAAAATAGTCCAACGGGAAATCGTGATTTTCAGACTTAATTTGGTTCCACTGAAGCCAACTTCGGTCCCACCTAAGACAACTTGAGTGGGACTTAAGTTTGACCAATTCTGTGCAGATTTTTTAAATATAATTTGGTGTGACTGAAGCATAACAAAAGTACGAAAATTAAAGTTGTTTAAAAAATAGTATATACTTTTACTATTTAAATTAGTTTTCTTAGTTGTTTTGAAGACGAATTATAGCTTGAGAAAGAGATTAAGGGGTGGTAGAGTCTCTACAAAGCCATTCTTTTTATTCGACTTCTTAATTCTAGTTTGTCATTCTTTTATTTTTCTTCTAAGATGTCAGTCTTTAAAAGCTAATCTCTTAGCTAAGGCTAAGGGATGAAGCTTGTAGTTGATTTTAATATTTAGTTATTGAATTCAATGACATTAAATTGAATGATGGTAGTAGTTTGATTTGGTTTAAATTGCTTCAAGTATTTGAGTTGTTTATTTTTAAATTTGTTGTACACTCTAGGTGCAACGGATATTTCAATTTTAATAATTGTTCTGACTAAGTTAAAGAATGAATCAATCTATACAATTGAGTCATCTAATAATGCTTAAGGGTGTTTTGGATGCTTTTAATTTAGTGTGATTGATGTCTGAGTGCTTCATGAGGGAACTTATCAATTGAAATCATATCTATTTTTATGTTGTGAATGATTTTACCATTTTATCATCCAACTTGATAGATTAGGACTTCGATACCAATTGAGTTAACTTATATTAAATCAGCAATTTGATTTTAAATTTTCTATAAGTGCATTCTTGAATTCTTGGACTTTTATTTAATTGTTTTTATCTTTTTCTAAATTATTGGATTAAAAACCATACAATTTTTTAGACCTATATTAGTTTTAAACTGTATTATCCATTCTCTGTAAATTCAACCTCAATCTCACCAAGTTATTACCACAAAGTAGCCCTGCACTTGGGGTTGTGAACAATTAGTTATAAGTAAATTTTTACCTAAAAATACATCAGTTCAGTTAATTTTTTTTAGCTTTTCTACATTTCATAAGTTGCTAAAGATAAGCATCAGGTGAGATAAAAGAGAGGAGAAGCTAATAAGTATGTTGTTTGTCAAACACACTTATCTTTTTAATAAGTAAAAACTAAGATAAACTACTCGTGTAATAAATAACTTATCTTAAGCAACTTAAGATCCAAACACACCTGAAGGCTCATTTGGATACCACCAAATAAGTTAATTTCTATACTCACAACAATATGTGAGTAATTTATTTAAGTTTGGTTTAATATTAATTATAAGTTTTTTTTTTACTTAAAGTTACTTAATCATGGTAGCTTAATAAGTAGAAATTAAGATAAACTACTTAAGGTATAACTAGCTTTTGTAACTTATTATCCAAATGCCCAATTCAACGGCACGTGCTCAATTCTTCAAATTGTGCAGGTGGGGAGCCATTGTTAAGTGGCTGAGGCCATTAGTATGACGCCAAGACATGAGGGCAGATTAGATGAGGCATCAACCTTACACAAGACGGTGCAGCCATTATTATGGGGCATGTATTCTACATCCATGTCATTCATATATTTTGCTGGATCATTTTAGGGCATATGCCTAAAAATGAGGCAGATTCAATTCTAATGTGGACCACATACCATAGAGAATGGTAGTGATTGACCATTAATGAGCCATAAAAGTTTTGGATAGGTTAATATTTGATTTTCCCCTTCTTACCAATTTGGTTGGACTGGAAACAAATATTATGAATACTATTTCCCATAAGCATTGTCCAATCCATGTTAATATTCTCCATTTTTGGGCTCATATCCTAAAATGATATAAAAAATGGATGAATAAATACAACGAGGTGGGCCCGATGGCAAAGGCCGCATCAAATTCGCTCCCGAAGCCATCATCCATAGAATGGTCAAAAATGAAAAATGATCTAACGATCAGTGTCTTAAAATCGGAGGTTAGGATTTCTCAACCAATCTGATTTTCAAGCTGTGCCTTTGAAACGTTGGTTTTCACAGATTCCTCAGTGTAACCCCAACTAATGCATTCCACCTGTACAACCTACAACTGTGTGCGCATGGAGCATCGTTCGCCGCTGGCAGAGGATCGAATAAACCCCCCTGCTCAGGCATCAATGCTCCGTAACGAGAACAATGGGCCATACCTGTCCACATGTCGCCCGAGGATCATCACCTTAGCTACTGCAGGGAGCGAGTGCAACAAAAAGATCCATGGGCCCAACCTAACGTGTGTAACATCCCTTCCGTTCATCAACTTTGCAAGATCATATTAAAACAGGAGCCTAAAAATCAAACCAATCCAAATGCCAAGTGGACCACACCACAAGGAACAGTAGATATAGGGACAGCCGACATTGGAACCTTCATGGGGCCCTTTGTGATGTTTATATGCCATCTAACCCGTTCATAAGATGATTTCCATATGGAGGATGAAAAAACCAAGGTCAGCCAAACCCAATTCAGTGGGTCCACCATCGAGGTTTCCATAGTAGGCGTCACCATCCCTACTTTCGCCTGCCGTATATCTTACCTGAGCACTCGAGTTTTGGAGCAGCCTTATCCATGGGATCTGAATCAAGTGATGATGGACGGAGTGGTTGTAATTTACACATCACAGTGGGCCCCACATGGCTTTTGAATTCTGGTTGTAGTCGCCAACGTGTTTAAAATTGCATGTCTAAAAAATTAGATTAAACAATCATTGTTTATCACTTGCATGAAAAGCGAACAGTTGAGAAAAATGAATCAAATTCAAATTGTATCTACAGGTGTGGACCACAGGATATTAAGAGCTGCCTGATATATTAGGAAGGAAATTTATTTGAATATGATATTTGTAAATAATAATAATAATAATAAGGTCTCCTGATGGATGAATCTAATCCAGTGCACACGTGGGTGGTGGTTTGCACTTATAGATGAGTAAAACTCAGTTGGTTGATCACACTAGGTTTGACACATGTTGTCTTGAATAAGTTATTTGGATTTGGGTTTAAATATATTTGATGTTTGTGAAGTATCTTGAAAAAAAAACATGTGAAGAGTTTAAAATAATTAATAATATGTTTGTACTTTGATACATGTAGCATATATATATATCTTTGTACGTTGGGTAATAGATTTGGTTAAATATATTTTCCGTTTGTGAAGTATCTTGAAAAAAAACACGTGAAGATTTTAAAATAATTAATAATATCTTTGTACGTTTGGGTAATAGATTGGCAAGACTTCTCAGTTATTAATTATTTTCTTACGTTAATAAATTATTATTACTTTTTACACTAGTCTTGATTTTTAGAGAAATTACTTCATAAAATATTGTATGAATTTAAATAAATTCCATGTGCTTTTATACATTAAAAAATAAAATAAAATCCCACTGTGATGAATATGTTATATCCATGCTGTTCATCTATTCCACCAAATCATTTTAAGGCATGCCTAAAAAATATATGGCAATTATAAAATTCAAATAGAAAATGACGCATAATATTTATTTATTTTATTTTATATACATGCACACACAACCCACATACCAATGCTAGTGGAATTTCACCACCTATAGGTACTTGAACCCTTGATCAGGTATTGAAACTCCCGAGAGTCTACCACCAAAGCAAAAGCAAAGACCCTTGAAACAGTGGCTCAAATAGACCACATTCGTTGAAAGCCAATACTTTTATAAGGCTTTATATTGATGTTTATTTGTCATCCAACCTATTTATAAGATTATCCAAATATGAATTAAGGAAAAACATAAAAATCAGCTTAATCTATATATTATTATGGCTCATGCAACCTATTTATAAGATCACTCAAATATGAATCAAGGAAAAACATAAAAATTAGCTTAATCCATATATTACTGTGGCTCCTAAGCAGTTATCAATGATACATCTTCAATTCCCAATGTTTAACGCCGTGTAGCTCACCTGATTTTTAAATTTGACTCATTTTTTGGCACATGACTGAAACGAGCTAGTAAAACGAATGTATTTAAAATATTTTTTCCATAGGGCCCCACAATTTCTGCATTCAAAATATATTCTCGACTTTATTTTACACCAACACATTTTTTCTGTCACTGTCAACTCTAATCCAATAGCTATAAATACAAGGGAAAGTAATAATGACAATCTACGATGCACATAAAATAATGAGACCTCAACATGCCCTTAGATTTAACCCTTTTATAGAGTTTCATATTATAACCATTTTGGGATCATCCATTTACCAGAGAAGCCGCTTTTGGTCATTTTACCATGCAACCAGCTTTCACTACCGATAAGAGAGAGATAATAGCAGTTTCAACTTTCATACATTTTAAAAATGAAAATACATAGGAGCTTGAATGTGAATGGTCACACATGTGGCATGTGCAATACATATGCATGGAACATGATGCTCTAGCATGCACCCTTGCAGTAGAGATAAGAATACAATTTTTTTTTTCCTGCAACTATTCACTATCTTGTTATAGTAAAAACATTGAATAAACGTGTGATTAGTTTTTCTTAGTTTGTGGTATTGTCAGACCATATATAAGTTGTCTGCCCAAGCTTGTTTTGTAAAATTATTCAAGGAGAAAAATGGGAGCTGGACGATACAAATGCATTTAAAAATTACTTATTGCATTATTTCATACAGGTGGATAAGACTAAACGGTCCAAATCATTGTACTAACTTAGGTGTACTATGACCGGACTATCACATGGGAGGACATTTATTAGATAGTTAATAATGACAAAAAAATCCAATGGTCTAATTTGAACAGACACGTCTCTGTAAATCATAGGTTTACAGTTTCTCAACCAACCTAAGTATTAGCCTGTGGCTTAATGATGGTGGTTTTCGTAATTTAATCGGTTTAATTTGAGTTGATACATGTCATGTTTATCATTTTTAAATGCTTGCGTAGAGCTGTACATGAGCAGCAAAAGTTTAGTAACTTGCTCAACTCGGCTCAAAAAAGCTCGACTTGACTTGGCTCGAAAAAGCTTGACTGGACTCGGTTCGAACAGAGTTCAAACTGAGTTGAGCCATTTTTTGGAAGATTGGAATATTTTAAGTCGAGTCCGAGCTAGACCTAGTTCAACTCTGTTGGGGATTTTTATCTGCGGAATCACACAGATATAGATCTAGGATAGCAATCCAATGACACCAAGCACACACAAGAGAACACAGATTTAACGTGGAAAACCCTTGCGGGAAAAAATTACGATACAAAGCGACAGATTTTCACTATGAAAATAGAAATTACAAAGAGAAAGGACTTATCCGATTCAAACAACCTCGAATCTCACCCTTGTTACACACTTTAGAAACCCTAAAATCCTTTTAGGAACCCTTAGAACTCCTTTAGAAAGCCTTAAAATACATCTCAATCCTGCATACACCCCTTTATATAAGTTTAGAAAGAAGTAGAATCGGAACAGGAAATTAAAAATTGTAAAATCTGCGTTTTCGCAGAAAATCTGTGTAACATTGTTGATGACATCGAAAGTCCATTGATGTCATCGAGAACGGACCAAAACTGTCCAGCGTCCAGGGGTGAAAAATTTCGTGAATTATCGATGGCATCGAGCAACCTTCGATGTCATCGACAGACCAACTGACAGATTTAAGACATTTGTTCATGACAATCTCCACTATGTCTTCAATCTTCATCCGTGTAGCTTATTGTCTCATTCTCTTATCTCTGCATCACATCATAGCTTCTCTTGCACACTCTGTCTTCCTTTTACGCCATCGCCAAGCCTAGAGAAGTTTCACAGAACTTGAACTTCTTTGTAGGAATAATCTAGGTGAGCATGTCTGCCGGATCAAAATCCACATACCCAACTACCTTTGCTCCTGTCTTCCCAAAAAAAAAGACGTGGTCTTCTTACCATCTCACCGCTACGCAATATTGTTAACCTGTGAAATAACCGATCTAATCCAAACCATGACATACACTGCCAACCGCATTCGAATAAGGCTCATGAGATATCCTGCTTTTTCTCATCTGTTTTGGGACATGTCCTGAGGAAAACTTGAGGAGAGACGCGTAGGGAACGCTCTCCGGCTTTACCTGGTCCATCATCTCCTTGATCAATACCTACCAAGGTATTATGCCTGAGATAACCAAAGTCTGTTCCTCTTTCAGTCTCAACATAAAGAACCATATTTGTGGCCCCATGATCCTTCATCCATGAAGGAATCAAACCACTGTCTAGGTGACAGGTCGAACCACGACCTCCTACAAAATCTTTTTTCAACCCCTTTATACTTCGAACGACTCTGATTACTTTATGTAGATCTACTCTTCACTTTCCCATGCAGAAGTGGAGACTCCACATCCATCTTTCCAGCTCAAGATCACATTGACCAACCAACGGCAATCATGGATCTAATAGACACCTTCCATAGCGTTGGCGCGAATATTTTTGAGAAGTCGATCCCTTCTCTCTGAGCATAACCCATCGCTACCAATCTCACCCTGTATCTATGCTGTATCCTCTTGAAGATCCACCTGCATCCAACCGCTCTCCGGCCCACTAGAAGCTCCACCCGCTCTCATATGTCGGTCTGGTATAATGAATCCATCATATCGTCTATAGTCACCTTTCACTTCTCAGCACCAGGCTTACCTAGAGCCATCTGAATAGAAGATGAATCCGTTATGATTTTGAAGTCGTCCATGTACCATGCCGATATCATGCGATCATGTTGTGTAATTCTTCTCACAGTTGACGGCTCCGCCTACTTTGTATCTCTGTCCATGCGTCTCAGCCTTCCTGCCCTGCCCGTTATGTAGTCATGCCCAACATGCCACACACGTGCATAGGTGAAATCTGCTACATCCATTGCAGCTCCACCTTTCGAAGTGCTCCTGATCAACCTGTACATGTTACCGAGTCGTTGCACTTTCATGATTACCCGTGCCCTCTTAGATACTTTAAGAACACCATCAATACTTGTGTACTTGCATCTTTTTACATCAAGCATACTAAGAGAAATCAGATTCTGCTTCAAATCAGAAACATGCCTCACATTTGTCAAGATACGCTCTACCCCATCAAACATCCTGATGTATACCGAACCAATAGCCACAACATTACAGACAATGTCATTGCCCATAAATACCTATCCACCATCGCACTTCCTGTAGCTGGTGAACCAATTTCGATGAGGAGTCATGTGAAAAGATGCTCCTGTGTCTAGCATCCACTCATCCTTGTGATCTTCATATGGTTGTTTGAGCAAAGACACGGATAAAACATCACCATCATATCCATCTGACGTGGCAGTGCTGGTATCCCTGTATGAAGCCTCAGAATCTTCCTTCTTCGATTCAGGATTTTTACAATCCTTCTTTACATGTCCTTCATTCCTACAGTTCCAACACTTTACCTTTCCTTTGCCCTTGCCCTTAGATTTGGATCTAGAACTTGACGAACCTATACCTTGCCCATAATTCTTACCCACTGTAAACAGTGCATCAGAAAATATTCCCATGTCGCTATTTAGCTGTCTCATAGCCTTCCCTTGAAGGGCTGAGATGACGGTGTCAACACTCAGAGTTTTATTCATGCTGCACATAATGTCTTTGAATGACTCATACGACGCCGGAAGAGAATTCAGTAACATACATGCTTGTTCTCCATCTTTCATTATTTTTTCAATATCCAGCAATTTGCAAACTAATTTATTAAAGTTGTTGATGTGAGCCTCCAGATCTCCACCCTTTGCTATCTTGAAGTTATATCACTGCTGCTTTTAAGTGGATGTGATTTTCAGAGGATTTTTTCGCATGGACATCTTCTAACTTCACCCATAACTTAGTCGCAGTTTTCTTCCTTATAACGTTGTAGAAAACCTCATCCGTGAGACATAGACGGATCGATGATAAAACCTTCTTATCAAGAGCATTCCACTCGTCATCAGTCATAGTAGACTTTCGTTCCTCAAGAGCACCATCTTCGCCTTACTTCATTAAGGAACTCATCATCTTGATTTTCCATAACTTAAAATTATTTTTCCCTGAGTACTTCTCAATCTTATACCTGGTGCTCGCCATTATTACTAATCCCTCAGATTTAGATTTGTACCCCAATGATAACTCTGATACCACTTGTTGGGGATTTTAACCTGTGGAATCACACAGATATAGATCTCGGATAGCAATCCAATGACGCCAAGCACACACAAGAGAACACAAATTTAACATGGGAAATCCTTGTGGGAAAAAACCACGGTACAAAGCGACAGATCTCCACTATAAAAATAGAAATTACAAAGAAAAAGAACTTACCCAATTCGAACAACCTCGAATCTTACCCTTGTTACACCCTTTAGAAACCCTAAAATCATTTCAGGAACACTTGGAACTCCTTTAAAAAGCCTTAGAATACATCTCAATCCCGCATACACTCCTTTATATAAGTTTAGAAAGAAGTAGAATCGGAATAGGAAATAAAAATCGCAAAATCTGCGTTTTTGTAGAAAATCTGCGTAATATGGTTGATGACATCGAAGGTCCGTCGATGTCATCGAGAATAGACCAAAACTGTTCAGCGACTAGGGGTGAAAATTTTCGTGAATTATTGATGGCATTGAGCAACCTTCGATGTCATCGACGACTGCCATCAATGTCATCAACACCCTGTCGATATCATCGATAGACCAACAGACAAATTTAAGACATTTGTCCATAACAGACTCAAATACTGCTCGAACTTGTCTCAACTCGGTACAATATATATACCCTTCAAAAACAAATCTACCCCTTTTTCAAAATACATCCCGCCCGCATGACCCTAACCCTCTCCCACCTTTTCCTCCCTCTTCGTCAGTCCTGCCAGCGAAGCTCTCCTCCCCCCCTCTCTACTCTCTGACTCTCCCTCATCCTCCCCTACCTGCACAGCCGCATCGACGCACGCCCGTCTTCCTCCCTCTTCGTTAGTCCGGCCAGCGAAGCTCCTCCCTCTTTCTCTCTCTCCACTCTCTCCCTCATCCTCCCTTACCCGCATGGCCGCACAGACGCACGGCTGACGACCCATCGTCCATCCTCTCTTCCTCCTTTGTCAGTTGGAAAACTAGGTTTGAACTCAGCTCGAACTTTGCTTGAACTCACCTAAGCCGAGCACGAGTTGCTGTTCCAAGCTCGAAGGCTGAGCTGAGCTGAGCACGAGCCGAGACTTGAGCAGTTTAAGTCGAGCACGAGCTGGGCAAAGGTGGCTTGGCTCGACTGGTGTACACCTCTGCTTGCGTATCAGTCTCCGTAGGCAGCCAAGTATCAAATAACTCCCTTCCGTTACCATCCAAACGGCATCTTACTTCCACGCGCCCGAAACCGATCGCTTACTTCCCTCAGGTGCGGACGCCTCGACCTAAAATCGCAAATAGCAGCTAGATTCAAGGGCATTTTAGTCAATCTATTCCATCGTCCCCAGCTCTTCGTTTTTTCCCTTCTCCGAATGGAGACGTGGGTTTCGACTCCTCGAACAGTGTAAAATTCTCTGCCCGCGATCCGATCTCATCTTCTAGCATCCCTTTACGTTCGAATTCGGATTCCCTCCGATCGCCTTTTGTTGTTCACCAGAATTCTGAAACCTGGTTTCCGCCACTGATTTACAGTAACTAGTACGTTTTCGCTTCTAGTCTTCTCATCTTCTAGGTTTTTATTTTTCTATTCAATTTTCTACTGAGCTCTGTTAAGGATTGTACGATTCCTTTTATCGATTTTTCCTTTTTTGTTTTTATTCTAATTTGATTATGGTTTCTACAGTATAATCAGATACCATCTCAGCTGCAGTAGCCAAAATGTCACAAATTTCATTAATTACTAAATTGCCCTTGACTGTTAGAGAGCACGGCAGCTGCATTTGATTATTATTATTATCATAAAAAAATTTTAATTTTTTGTAGATTAGGACAACGCATACCATTTTGCTTGGATTAAGATGAGACATAGCAAAGCTTCTTGATCTATTTGTATCATGTTTTCTTTTTTCTTTTTTCTTTTTTACCTTAACTTGTAGGTTTGCTTGTTTCTATATTGTTATCATACACCATCTCACTGCCAAGTGCAATACATAAAATGTCACCAATTTCATTAAATTACTAATTTGCCCTAGATTGTTAGGGAGAACGGCCACTGCATTTGCTATTTATTTTTGGGATTTTTTATTTTTATTTTTATTTTTATTTTTTATGCACATCTTCTTGCAGAGGTCATACGTTTCGAATACATGCACACATGGTTTTGCTAACTTCCCCATCTTCATGCTAATGTCCCAAACTTTTTAAATGGCACACGGGTTGACCTACCATCAATCTGAACCATCATTCATTTGTACAACTAGGACCGAGCCACGGTGCAAGAGTCATGTTGATTGGATGATCTTAACCTGTTGAATGGGGCCAATTTGTTACAAGCGGACATTGTTTAGAAGCCATAAATCACATGGTTAAAATAATCAAATCAAAGTGTTACTTTAGAGTCATAAGAAATACAAAGTGGGATTTATCTTAGATGTTTCAAGACAATGATTGGACCTAATTTGTTTCTCCAATCAATCTTGATAGTCCATTTTCATACTATTGATCAGAAGCTTAGGATCGCCTGATTGGCATGATCTTTGCACCATGGCTTGCTCCTAGTTGTATGAATGAATGAGTGCTTTGGGTCGACAATAGGTCACCCCGTGTGCCATTTGAAAGGTTCGGGGATGTTAGCAAAACTTGTGTGTGTGTCAATCTTGACGGTACATTTTCATACTATTGATGGGTAGCTTAGGATCACCTGATTGGCATGATCTTTGCACCATGGCTTGCTTCTAGTTGTATGAATGAATGAACATTTTGGATTGACAGTAGGTCATCCTGTTTGCCATTTGAAAGGTTCGGGGACATTGCTAACATCCCTATGAAGGTGGGGACGTTAGCAAAACTTGTGTGTGTGTGTGTGTGTGTGTGTGTGTGTGTGTTATCATGCACACCAGATCTGCTTGATTTGTGTGGATATGGAATGCAGAAAAGGTTGTCATTAGGAGTAGATATCTTATTTGAGATCTTCTCTGTCTTTGGGGAAAAGGGTGCATATATATAATGATATATCTACTATGAATGACTGATAAAGAAACTCCATTTTCTGTTTCGCAAACAAGGTTGTAACTCGAACTGCGATGACCCATCTCATGGTTTCATACTTGGGAACTGAAGGAGCTTACCAACCAGTATTAATGTGGTCATGCACTTGAGCCGTGGCAGGCATAATTGATGCAGGACATGAAAATTAAATGTGATATGCAAGATTTCAGGCTTAAGATCACGTTAGTTCATAAACAATTACACAAATTCCATATCCCACACGAAAGTCCAAACATTCAATTAAGGGGAATCTATGCGGGTCCAGGCCTACACATGATAGGGCTGGATCAATAAAAATTATAAACCAAACGACACTCAAAGATAAGAAATAATCACCCACACATGCATAGTAATTAGCCCTTAATCCAAGGGATTCAGAAATTCTAATTCGGGGAACCCTAGGGTGAGAAAAGAGGCAAATAAATTAAGGATAATGCGATCTAGGGTTAGGGTTTATGAAAAACTGGTATGAAAGGGTAAAATAAGAAGAAAACCTGAACCGAAAGACACTTTCCACGCGCGGACAGCAACAATGGCCCAAACGCTCGTGCGTGTGATCACGGCCGCACATGTGTGGGGCCCACTATTCAGAAAAAGGCCACCTTGGCCCTGGTCGGCCAGGGATGGACTCCAAAACCACCAAATATCAGCTCGATCCGATGTACGGTTTGTGCGTGGTGCTCCGCCGAAATTTCAGCTCGCCGACGGGTCGAAATCTGAAAATCTGCTGTAATGAAGAAATTTGATGCAACAAAAGGGACGAATTCGAAGTATGGATGGTGGTGAAAGATGGAAAAGAAGATGACGGAGGATGGGGGTGAATCGGGGTCGATGTGGCTTTGCACCACGGTAGTTAACCCTTCGATGAAGGGAGGGCTTCGCAACCAATTAGGCTTCACAACTCAGAGAGTAGGAAAATACAGAATTTTTATTAATCTTCAATCAATCAAAAGAACTACAAGGGGTGCTTATTTATAGGGAAAATCTTATACCCTAAAACTCGCACCATGTGCGCAACCTATTACTTGGCGACGAAGTAAACTAAAATAAAAACCAAATAGAGAAATCTAAAGCGTTCGTAATGTTCTAAATAATAACAGTAAGTAAAATCTAAAAAAAATGAAATCAATCCGACAAGTGGGCCACGATCATGAGATCCCATGATGGGCTTTTCTTGATTATCGGGCACACTTTTTTGAACCAAAACTTGTATTCTACCTAAGAGTCCCTCCCTGGACGTCGCCATCGGGCCAGATCGATGGTGGGGCCTTCCTTTTGATTTCGTACGTGCGTAGGGGGTGATGTGCGTGCACGTGTGCACATGATGTCCCCATCAATAATGGAACAACAAAAAGTTACCAAAGGGGGAATGATACCAAGCCATCTACACTCTTCCAGCGAAATTTGCAGCATGAGATGCAGAAATGGCATAGGAAAACTGGGAAACCAAGCGGAAAATGTGCTGGTGGCTCAGTTTTCGGGCCAGGATGGTGGGACTGAAGGAGATAAACAAGATGCTTCCAAGCTCTCTTAACAACACACAAAGTGCAGATATTTTGGAACCAAAAGAGAATAGACACCGTTCTCTGTGCAAGAGAGCTTTTTTTAGAGTTAATAACCCACAAAATTCCTCCATCAACTTGTAGCCAATAAAAATACCCTAAACCTACTCGAGCCATAAGAAACAAGTGTAAAGCTCTCCCGCAATCAAAATAAAGCTCTTAATCTATGGACCAATAAGAAAAAGGGAACAACTCATAAAAATCACGGGAAATAGCTAAGCTTGCAACTCTATAGATTTCACATTGGGTCCTCACAATTCCAACCAATCCATATGTGTTATGTGCTCTCAAAAGCATCAAAATTACATGAAAACATGCCCAAAGTCGAAGAGATTGGAAGGAAGCAGGCTAAGAGGGTGTGCAACACTTTCTTTGGACTTCATGTGGCTCTGGTAGAGGAAGTGGTAGAGCAATTTCCTTTGCTAGATTGGAAGCTTTAGACGTAGTATCCAACAAAATTTTCTTGCTGAGTTTTTATGTTTACTACTTGTGGCTTTTGACAGCTTCCCTATATTAATCGTAACTTTCTCAAACAATATCGGAATTGTGCATTCTTACACTCATTCGAAAGATGACTGATGAGGACATCCGTGCATCACCATTAGTTCGAGTGTACGCGAGGAGGTGGAGAGCACCAACACCAGTATCTTTGTGGCTAGACGACCCATACATGGGGTTCACTAGGCCCAGATCATCGTCAAAGCCACTTGTAGAAGACCCCACACTAGGAAGATGCATATTGAGGTGCATTGGACCGTTGATCTTCATCGACACACCATTTCGATTGTTGGATTCTGATCAGGGACCTTTGTCACCATTAGATCAAGATCGCGACCACCTGTTGGGCCTGATGGACATCACATATGCCATTTGATGGTGTAGATTTTTTTTAGAATTTACGCTAGTTTATTTTATGTTTGGACCTTTTTATGAGTTTTATATTGTGTTTTTGTTCTAGCTTAGGGGTGTTTTATCAAATTTGACAATAAGTCGTGCTATGTTTATAATTATCATTATTTGAGAATATAAGGGGGGGGGGGGGGGGGGGAGGTTAGCTATTCCCATGCTATTGTTTATTAAAATAAAAATAAAAATTCAAGTTTCTTCTTCCTTCATGATATGTGAAGAATTCTCCATGTGACTTAGAGAATAGGTTTGATGAGAGGCCAATCCAGCAAAACAGAGGTGCGAAGCTTCCACTTTATCATCCATCTTCATCCTTTGCCCCTTAAAAAGAGGTATTTCCTTCCCTAACCCATCCAAATCCCTCTCTCTCTCTCTCTCTCTCTCTCTCTGTTTTCTTTTTTTTTTTAAAAAAAAAAATTATTATTATTTTTTATTTTAAAATTATAGATATCATCTTACACAAACCCCACCCTTGAAGGTCCCAAACCCTAGCCCAACACATCCACACACGTGACTGTATGACCACATGTGACATGTGTGAAGCCCTAGATCTGGCTATACAGTCCAACCCTTTTCCCCTTTTGGGTTCCTTCTTGTCCCACATCAAGACCCCTAGATCCCTCTCTATAACCCTAACCTAAACCCTAGATTCTCTACTTTTCAATTTTCCCCAAATCTTCCAAACCCTAAAATCCCAAACCTCCAACCACTCAAGTCCCTAATTCCCTTCAATTAATACCCAAAGCCCCAAAATCCCTTCACCAATTATACAATCTATTGTTTATTTAAAAAACTTCAAGTTTCTTCTTTTTCCTTCATGATATGTAAAGAATTCTCCATGTGACTTAGAGAATAGGTTTGGTGAGAGGCCAATCCTACTAAACAGAGGTGCGAGGCTTCCACTTTATCGTATCCATCTTCATCCTTTTCCCCTTAAAGAGAGATATTTCCTTCCAAACTTTCTTCTTTCATCTTTTATTTAAACTTAACCCATCCAAATCCCTTCCTTTCTCCTTTTTATTTTATTTTTTATTTTTTTTATATCATCTTACACAAACCCCACCCTTGAAGGTCCCAAACCCAGCCCAATACGTCCACACGTGTGACCGTATGACCACACATGACATGTGTGAAGCCATACAGCTGGCCGCATGGTCCAACCCTTTTCTCCTTTTGGGTTCCTTCTTATCCCGCATCAAAACCCCTAGATCCCTCTCTATAACCCTAACCTAAACCCTAGATTCTCTACTTTTCAATTTTCCCAAAATCTTCCAAACCCTGAAATCCCCAACCTCCAACCACTCAAATCCCTAATTCCCTTCAATTAATACCCAAAGCCCCAAAATCCCTTCACCAACTATACAATCTAAGCCCTAAATTCACTTTTCCACATCCCTTACATCGTAGGTTAACCTAAAAACCCAATTGAGCCAACCCTAGGTCGTATTAGCTTTCCGCTTTGAAATTAAACCAATTCCTATGCTAATTGGATGTTCTTACATCCATAATATCCTCTCCTTTAGTGTTTAATGATCATGCATTGCGTAGTTTGATATGTGGCCTGAACCTCTTGTAGTTATATGCTTGAATCTTGATGCGTGTGATGAATTAACATGATTTGTGAATTTTAATTATTTAGGTTAATTTGCTGATTGCTCTCACTTGATTATCTAGCTACATGCACGTGTCCTGCATTAATGACTTGATAAGATTTCAAATGAAACCAATTTCATATTGTTTCGATCTCCTTTGGCATCCCAAAAGTGGGGGCCACATGTTGCTGCACATGATTTGGACATATATTTGAATCTGTGGGGTCCATCTCTTTTATGTGGGTTCTGTTGGGGCTGAGTTTTGGACTTGATGTGTCTGGGGCCACGGGGCAATTGGTGTTGACCTTTGTTATCAACTTTAGTGAGTCCAGTGGGCTAGAAATTTGGGACGATCTAGACTGTTGAATCTGTCCATGGAATCGTTGGTATGATCCCTTGATCAAAAAATGTATACCCTTACACAAAGCGACAAACATATTGGCCTTTGGATTGATTTAGATAGTGGTCCTTATGGGTCAATGATGATGACCTCTATGTATCTTGTTGAAAATTCAAGCTTTTGAACTGTTTGATCATGGGCCTTGTTGAAATCAATGGTGGAGGAAATTTTTGCTAGATGCTACCCGTATTAGGGAAGTAGAGTTCTGATAACTCCTAGGGAATCAATGAGGGTATGATGCAACCCATCGAGAAGTAGATCGGCCGGAATCTCCAGGGTGCTTGGTAGAGGGAGAACACTAGAGAGGGGACATAGGAGGGTCAATAGCACAAGCCCAAGTGGTGCCCACGGGGCGACTGCCAGGAAAGCAAGCTTAGGGGGTAATTGCGAGAAAGATGGAGATCCTTATCATCGGGGGAAGAAAAAACAAAGGAGTTTATGCGTAGTGGTTTTAATATTATTGGGGAACAATAATGAAGAGGTGGAGGAGGTAGCGAATGGGTTCAAGTAGGGAGGAGGGGACTGGAAGCCTGGTGGAAAGGGGGAGTGGAGGGAACCCTGAAAGAGCTTCTGACACCGTTCCTCAAGGGATTACTTGAAGGGTGATCGTCGATCAACTTTTCTAAGGTGTTTGGACGAGCAGGAGAGCAGGAGAGGTTATGGAGGTGGTGATTCCTTGTTTTCGGGGGTCGGGGCCTCCTTGTGTCTTCACTTTTGTTCTCATGAGAACGGAAGAGGAGCTGGAAAAGGCGAGTTGCTGAATGGGGATAGCTTTGCTAGAAGGAAAATGTTGGTTCAATGGGCTAGATTTGGCCTAATGGTGGGCATACTCTCTGGTTTGGAAAGTGCACAGTTTGGGTTGGTTCTCGGGGAAGTCTTTTTACAAGATGCTTTACCCTGGAGGTAGTGCAAACCAAGAGAGGCATGCTTACCACTTTCGGTTTTACAGCGTGCCCCCAAAGGTTGCTGCTTTCGTTTGGTTCGTGGATCAGAAAAAGGTCCTCACAATATATAATCTTTAGAAGAGATCATTGGTCATTGCTAATATGCGTTGTCTTTGCGAGCAAGACGCTGAAACCATTGATCATCTCTTCATTTTTTGTCTCTGTATGATTAAAGTTTGGGAACATTTTATCGCCATCCTTGAGGAGCAATGGGTTATGCCAAGTTCGGTTAGGGCTTATTTGGATACCACCAAATGAGTTACTTTTTTAACTTAAGTAATTAAGTTACTTTTTTTCACTTAAGTTAGTTTGGTAAGCATCATTGTAAAAGTAAGTTATGTGCCAAAAGCTACTTATCTTAATAAGTAATTATTTTTAGCTTTTCAACTTATGACTTTTCTACTTCTCTCTTACAATCAGTGTCAAAGGAGGCCCCACATGGTGGATTGTCCACATTAATGGTGGAGATCACACGCTGGACAATCCACATAAAAGGTGGGCCCCACATGATGGATGACTCCATATTAATGTGGGCTCACATATGGATGATCCACATCAACGGTCGGCCCCATAATGATAAAAAGCCCACATCCAAAGTGGGCTTGTATGATAGACGACCCACTTCAAAGGTGGGGCCTACATGATGGACGATCCACATCAAAGGTGGGCTCCACATGATGGGAAGTGGACATTGAAGCTGGGCCCGACATGATGGATGGTCCATATTGGCCCCACGTGATGGACGGTCCACATTAAAGGTTGGCCCCTAATGATGAATGAGCCACATCCAAGGCGAGCCCTGCATGATGGGCAACCCACATTGAAGGTGGGGCCCACATGATGGACATTCCACATCAAAAGTGAGCTCCACATGATGGGCAATTAATAATGGTGGGCCGCACATGATGGATGATCCACATCAAGATGGGCCCCACATGGTGCACGGTGCACATCAAGGTAGGCCCCACATGGATAGTCCACATCAAAGGTCAGCCCTAATGATGAGTGGCCCATATCCAAGGTGGGCCCTACATGATGGACAACCCACATTAGAGGCGGGGCCCAAATGATGGATGGTCCACATCAAAGGTGGGCTCCACATGATGGGCGGTGGATATTGAAGGTGGACCCTGCATGATGGACAATAACATTGATGTTGGCCCCACTTGATGGATGACCAACATCAAAGGTGGGCCCTACATAATGAATGGTACACATTAAAGGTCGGGCCATAATGATGAATGGCCCACATCTAATGATGAATGGCCCACATCCAAGGTGGGTCCCATATGATGGACAGACTGCATCAAAGGTGAGGCCCACACAATGAATGGTCCACATAAAAGGTTGGCCCCAAATGATGGATGGTGGATATGAGGGGGACCAAACAAACTTGAGGGATAATTACTTATGATGTTGGAAGCCAAACGTGCTTTTTTACTTTTTGGTTGATAAGTATGCTGGTTACCAAACATACTTATTGGTTGAATAAGTAGAAATCAATATAAGTTACATAAATAGCTTATCCAAAGTAACTTATGATCCAAACACCCCCTTATGGACCTTTATAGGCTTGGCATGGGGGAGGCCGGGGTAAGAGAGACCGATTTTCTTGCCATATTACGTTGCCGACTTTTTGGTGGGTCATTTGGGATGAGAGCATTATTCGGAGTATCCCCGATATTACCGATGATATCCCCGATATTATCCGTATCTCTTGCTCGGCGATACCGATAACATTGGCAGTAATAGTATCAGAAATTCTATATATCACCAATGTATTGATATCGCCGATGTATTGCCAATGTTTTCGACTGTGTTTGTATCGCAATGTGTCGATGATGTTTCGATAATACTGCCAATGTATCAATATTTCCAAAAATCCATTTATTAACAAAAAATTCCATTTCAAATTTTTTTTTTTTTTTTTTTTATGGGTGCATGGTTGTATGACAAAATGCATGTTGCATGGACGTATGGATGGATCAATTATGGATATATGGATGTATGGATGGATGGTTGATTGTGTGTGTGTGTGTGTGTGTACGCATGCATGGGTGGATCATGCATGTGTGTTTATATGTAAGTATGTGCATGCATGGATGGATGGATCCACCATTTTCCCCTTGTTTACCTCAGTCAATGATACATGCCTTTTAGGCCTCATTAATGGCAACTTATTATTTGATTCTTAGATATGCAAATATGCATCTTTTTTCGTTATTATTTGATTATTAAATATGCAAATATGTGTATTTTAGCATCTCTTGAAATATCATTAAAAAACTCCATCATTTTCCTCACGTTTTTCTAATGTTTCCCTAAGTAACTGTTACATGCTTTTAGACCCCCACTACGCGTCTTTTTTGCGATTATTTGATTCTTAAATTTGCAATTATGTGTATCTTACCATCTCTTGAAGTTTCATTGAGAAATTCCAGAAATTCCTCGTGTTTCTCGAATGTTTTCCTCAGTCAACGATACATTTCCGGGTATCAACGATAATATCGACGATATCGATACATGTTTCTGTATCCCCAACCAGCGATAACGATACCAATACTATGCACACTGGGCGAGAGAAACAGAAGATGATTCCATAACTCTTCTTCTTCCTTTGAGGCTATTGTGGATTCCATAATTCCATTAGATTGTTGGTTTCTGAGTGGCTAGCCACTTCTACAGCTATCTTTGGTTAACGTAGCTGCCGCTTTTCTTTGTGGCTTTTGGCTTTTGTATTCTTTCCTCGTTTGGCTATTGTTCGCGGGTCTTTTAATAAATTTCATCATCCTTTAAAAAAAAAATGAGATTATTGAATGTCTTCTTAACTTGTCAAGTTTGCAAATTGCAAGAACTTTTTGTGAAATGTACGCAATGAGATTTGTGACCAATCGTTTTCTTTCTATTCTATCCACCATCAGACTTCAGATAACCGGGCATTTCTATTCTAAATGCATCTTGTACTCTACCCCGCCTACTTTTCTAGGATTATCTGTTAACGAAAGTGAGAATTTGGTGGAAGATGCTATGGTGTTTAATTAACACAACTGAATGGGAGGAGATTTTAATGCAGGGGCATTTTCACATCGGGCTCGAGTGGGGTAGCCTGTGGGATACGGGGACACACTTTGGGTGGGCGGCTTATGTGAGGCAGGTGGCTCATGTGAAGTCGGCCCCACCTGTGTGAGGCGGGTGGCTCGTGTGAGTCGGTACCCATGTGATGTGGGGCTCATGAGGGGGGTTCGGCTAAGGTCGTAATCCATGCGATGTGGGGTCTGGGCTATGAGATAAAGGGATTAATTCGCCATGATCTATCAGTTCGTGCTTTTAGAGCAAGTGGTTAATTGTCCTACATCAGATTTCCTCCTAGGAAGTATGGATGTTTTCTCTATCCACCTTTCTTCTAAGCAATGCCTGCATGTTTGGGATTCTTCTTTTCCTGCACAACAATAACCAACACTCTTGGAAATTCCTTTCTAGTCTAATTTTAAAGGTACCAAGGATTATCTCTGCAACAGATCTGATGAACAATACTCCTAAGTAGTTTCATGGACTTTTGGAACATCTCATATTAGCTTAAACTTGCAGCACCAACACCCTTGCCAACTAGTATGATAGTTTGAAACCCTGGGCGGTTTTGCTTGCTAATAAATATCTGTTTTTTGGATGCCTGGACATGGATATTGTTTATTATTATTATTATTAAAGACTGAAACATCCTTTTTAGATGAGGCACATTGCTCCTTAACATCCCTTTGTGCTAAGAAAGGGATACATTGGATGTGTTAAACGTAGTAAAAGGCTTGCCGGTTTTGTTTATTTGTTTCTGTTTTTTTTTTTTTGGTTGTTGTCTGGTGAATAAATTTTCATCAATCATCCAAAAAAAAAAAAAAAAAAAAAAGGAAAAGAAGAAGAAAAGAAAAGAAGAAGAAAAGAAAAAAGAAAAAAAAAGGGTGAAATGTTGCAAGTTTAACCAGTGTGTTTAAATATCGATGATATCGGTGGATATATCCCACGATATATCTTGTATCCCACTTGTGCGATACAAAATGCACAAGTAGTGCAATATATCCCACATGTATGATCCGGTGAGCATTTTCGATTTTCAATCCTTTTTTTTTTTTTCTATTCTATAAATCATATTAAATCAGTGTCAAATTGTTATAAATCCATGATTTTTTCTTATTTTGTATGAAAAATCATCGATTTTGGAGTTTCGATTTTGAGATTTGGAGGAGATGGGCCGAGTTGCTGAAAATTGGAAACAAAATAAAAATTTCTCAATTTCTCGCAAATTGGTTACAATCTATGTTCAAACATAAATTCAAACATGTATGTAACCTAATCTAGTGATTCTTCTTTCGTTTTTGAATGTATTGCTTATGTTTCCACATGTTTTCTTACATTTATAAATTATATGAATAAACTTTGAATATACTTGCATCAATTCAGTTAGACAACGCGTAGATTAGGACTCCATATAAAGAAAACCTATTACGTGCACTTTTTTTAAAATAAATAATATTTTGATTTATAAGTGTTTTGTGATGGAGTTTTTAACAATCACTAAAGTTTCATTGAAAAATTCGACTAATTTCGTATGTTTCCAATGACATCAGTACATTGCGTGATACAACCGATATATCCCATGCGATATCTGATATGTATCCGTATCCTAGGAATGCAATACGTAACGTGATACTGATATTTCAAACACTTGAGTATGGTAGCTTGCTTTGGAGTTCCAGTAAGACTTCAACATCATTGTTACTAACTGGGTCAATATATCTCTTTCTTTTGGAGAACCACATTTTGCAGAAGTCGCTGTGAATGTTGCTATAATTCACTAAAGTACTTCCTCAAGGAGAACCAAATTCTGATGAAGATAGCTTTATAAGTTTCACAACCTTCATTCTTGGTCTTCCCTTATGTTAAAAATTTTCGTATGGATGTGTGCCTTCACTTTTGCCTTTCCATTATTTCTTTCTTTTTTACTTTTTTTTTTTTCCTTTTCCCTCTGAAAGATAATGGAGACTTTATTCAAAGCGAGGGCAAAAAAAAAAAAAACATCAGGAGGGGATCGAAGTCATAATTACAATAGAAGGGAAGAATGAGCGACTTTTAGATAGCCTATCAGCCAACCCATTTGCTTGTCTGCCAACTTGGGCAAATGAAATGTTTAGCATCAAGGCGAGATACTGAACTTCATTATGTTTACTATCTACCTGTCCCAAAAAAAGAGGTTATTTGCAGCATATAAGTTATTGCTTTGGTCAACATTGATGCAGCGCACTAGTCATGAAGTTCATCATCTTCAGCTTTTCGTTTCTTCACATCAGTAGAAAAATGTGTTCACCTACTCACAAACCCTAATGCATCCGGGCCACAACATTTAGTCTATCTATGTTAATGAACGTGTAAGATGATGAACCTAGCCTCACAGAGACTAGTACATCAGTTGATGCTTAATAACTTAAGATAGAGACACACCATTGATCTAATAAGATTGCGTTTAGATGATGAGTATTTGTGAGTGACCCATTGCTGTCTGGTGAATTTCTGATTAGGATAAGATATAGTTTCATGAAGCGTGAATTGAAGCGGCAACAGATTTTGGTGCGGGAGAAACGTCTATTTCTCTCTCTCTCTATTTTTTATTTTTATTTTTGACATTTTTCAAGTGTAAACAGGTAAGAAATGGGAGCAATGGCGCAAATCTGAAGCATGATTCTAAGCGGAAGTGACACTTACAAGGATCGTTCAATTGGCAACATTACACTGAGAGCGTACAGTGTGATGTTATCCCACTTGGTTATTGGTGGATGTAGATCAACATATGCAATATTGTGGTTATGCCAATGCTTACTTGTGTGGACAAACAAAGGAAAATCATCATGAAACCCATGATTGAGAGATGGCCCATCAATAGAGGTTCATGGGAAAGAGGTCATTTCTATGATACAGGAGACTGCCTGAGATGGTGAGTGAACTGAAACGGTGATGCTACTGATGCTGAATGAGACAGACTTCCCGAGAGTTAGCAAGGACAAGGAGTTCACTGCCAACTTCCACCTAGTTCGAAGAAGATTTGCCATGGCGGCGCATTGTGTTTGAGGTCGGACACTAACTTCCAACTCGAGGGCGAGATTTCTGAAGCTGGGATGAAGGGAGGAACGGATGCATCCTGGCCACACATTTAATGGTGCCCAAGGTGGACCTCATGTGTTAGTTGATGATTGGATAAGGCCTGGATTATCATCTGGTTGGTTTGGATGGCCGAGATTTCTATGGTTGGATTTTGTTGCCAATAGATCCAACTAGGTACTATTCTCAACAATATATTTTATTTTTTGTCATTTGGGGTCCATTTCCAGCAGATTTTCATCTGAATGCTATTTGTGAGAGAATATACAGCCATAAGCAGCCATATACTATTCTTGGAGTCAGAAGAATCTACAGCCACGTGCATCCGTATAATCCACCATGTGATTGGATGATCCTTCTTGGAAAGAATCTTCAGCCAACAACAGTTGTATACTGTGTATCTTTCTGATATTCAGCAGATTCTATTTTTAGAAGTGCTTTCAATCACAACTCGCAAGCACTCAACCGCTCCTATTTTTAGAATGGGAAAAACTCTGAAATGTCCTATTTTTAGGGCTATTTTACTTAAATAGCCCTAAAGATAAAATAATAGGTCATTTATCTGCAGATTCTTCAGGTTTTTATTCAAATGACCTTTTGACAGAAGTCAAGGGGTTTTATTAGATGATTGGAAAAAGTGCTCCTTGAGTAATTTTTTGTTCATTCCGAATTCATTCTGAGTTTTGAAAATCTGTATGACCGAAAAGAGGCGACACTCCACACGCATGTGGAGTGCCACCTGTCCCCACCCAGGCACATGTGACAATATGAAACATGTGTTAAAGGTTTGAGCTTACTATCAGATGGAATAAAGTATTTAGATCTTTTAGCCTAAAAATCAGGCCATTTCACACTTCAGGTGGTCCACAAGCCATGCAAATGGATGGTTAGCAATAATTGTTTTAACCATCAGGTTACATTGTATGTTGCTGCCTATTTGATGATTATATCAGCCTTACTTTCATGCCATATTATTTTTAAGATGGGGTCCATGTTTTAGATGGTTTTGATCATCATATAATGTCTACACGTGGCACATTTAGATCTCCCTAAGTGGTGTGCATGTATGTCGTGTGAAAGGTGGATGAGTTGTAGCATTTGAGTCGTTATGGCAGGCTTTCGGTAACTGAGTTTGAATGGGTCTTCTTATAGAGAAAAAACAGTGATACTTTGGCACGTGGTTGATATTCAGGCAATGAGAAATTGTACACATGACTTGCATGTAACTCAATGTAAATCGTCCGTATGGTGAGTCCTACTTTAGATGGATCGTGAACCAAAAGCTACAATAATTGATCATTTAACTAGTCAATTGGTGGGGCATTTATGGGATGATTTAGATTGAAAATCTGACAGTCTGAATTCAACAAAGTACAAACCAGTATCTGTGAACCAGAGGTTAAGATTGTTCAACCAATTTGAGGTGATGATCTAGCTACAATGGGTTGCTCAATTTGGACAGTTTAAATTCAGTTCATTTATGCCACATCTCTATTAGGCCTTGTGTTTAGATTTTGTTGGGGCTGACAAAAGCTCCATCAAGCATTGTAGAGATTATGCAAAACATTCTCCGTACGATGCTTAATCAAACTATGTAATAGACTATTAGATAGCACTTGTTTGTAATCAACGTATGTGATAGTCTATCGCATTGTGCTTGTGGGAGTTTTATGCTCTCATCGTGAGGTGGGTTGCATCAGGTTGGCAGCTGTCATCAAACTTGTGCCATAACTTCCAACATGAATCCGAGAAGGATTCGTGTAGCTGATCCCAGTTAGTTGGGTTAAGGCTTCGATGATGATGATGATTTACATATATGTGAAAACGGTTACGTAATGGCCATAATAGACATTACTTAATGGTAACGGTGGTAACCGTTATAGAAAAAATGACCTGTAACAGTTTTTTTTTTTTTTTTTCAAAAAAAAAAAAAAGAAAAAAAAAAAGAAAAGGAAAAAGAAAAGAAAAAAGAGTCCGTAACCGTTATGGAACACCTTGCATGCGATGCCCTTGGTCTATCAAGAACAGTTTTAATTTCATTTCATGTTAATATGGATAAGTCATTACTTCACTATCTTTCTTCAACTGTTATTTTAATCTCATGCTTGCATATGATGCCCCTTTTAAGTGATGTGCGTGCATCCGCACGCCTGTGTGGTGGAATACAATGTTGCTAACTAGATTCATGAAAAAGAAATTGAGTGGAATCAAGGGTTCCACACTATACAAGACTATCTCTTATAATTTCATTTTTATTTGCATGTTCTCACTTTTATCTCTTTTCATTTGTGCAGGTTTCACGCGTTTTCTTTTACAAGGTCGAGGGTTGTCGGCTTGTAGCTAATCAATCAAGAGCATACCAGCCTTCATAAAGATTGGTGGTAGTGTGAATGATTGAGTTTTCCCCTTTCATGTCTTTCTGTAGAAGCTTCCATGTGATGCATATAAGGTGGCCTTGTCTTTATTACAATCCTTGTCCTTGATATCTACCGGGTTTTCTCATATCTAGGCAGTTGCCTAGATGGCATGATTGGAGGTGTTTGGATCACAGAATCGTTGGAGATTCTTTTATTTTGGTCAACCCATGGCTGACCATGCTTTAGTTGTCGCAGATCATTCTTTAGTAATTGGGCAAGAGTTTCCTGATGTTGAAACTTGCCGAAGAACACTAAAAGAGATTGCAATTGCTTTACACTTTGATCTTCGGATAGTGAAATCGGATAGGAGTCGATTTATAGCCAAGTGCTCAAAGGAAGGATGTCCCTGGCGTGTCCATGTAGCAAAGTGTCCAGGTGTTTCAACCTTTTCAATTAGGACGTTACATGGTGAACATACTTGTGAAGGAGTTCGCAACCTTCATCATCAACAGGCTTCAGTCGGTTGGGTTGCCAGATCTGTGGAAGCACGTGTTCGGGATAATCCACAATACAAGCCAAAGGAAATATTGCAAGACATCCGAGAACAACATGGAGTTGCTGTGTCTTACATGCAGGCTTGGCGTGGGAAGGAGCGGAGTATGGCTGCAGTTCATGGCACTTTTGAGGAAGGATATCGACTTCTTCCTGCATACTGCGAGCAAATCAGAAAAACAAACCCTGGAAGTATCGCATTGGTTTCTGCTACAGGGCAAGAGAACAGCTTCCAACGCCTCTTTATTTCATACCGTGCATCAATCTATGGCTTCATAAAAGCTTGTCGACCACTTTTAGAACTTGATAGAGCACATCTAAAAGGAAAATACCTGGGGGCATTACTTTGCGCTGCAGCTATTGATGCTGATGATGCGCTATTTCCATTGGCATTTGCTGTAGTTGATGTAGAAAGCGACGATAATTGGATTTGGTTTCTATCAGAGTTGCGGAAACTTCTTGGAGTAAATACCGAAAGCATGCCTAGACTTACGATATTGTCTGACAGACAAAGGGGCATTGTGGAGGCAGTTGAGACACATTTTCCAAGTGCTTTTCATGGATTTTGTTTGCGGCATGTAAGTGAAAATTTCCGCGATGAGTTTAAGAATACGAAATTGGTGAACATCTTTTGGAATGCTGTTTATGCTCTGACTACTCTTGAATTTGAAGCTAAGATAGCTGAGATGGTAGAAATCTCACAAGATGTCTTGCAATGGTTTCATCACTTTCCCCCTCGTCTTTGGGCTATAGCATATTTTGAGGGTGTACGATATGGGCACTTTGCTTTGCGTGTCACGGAATTATTATATAATTGGGCCCTTGAGGGTCATGAGCTTCCCATAGTGCAGATGATGGAACACATTCGGCATCAATTAACAACTTGGTTTAATGAGCGTCGCAATATGGGTATGGCATGGACATCCATTCTCGTACCATCTGCGGAGAAGCTTGTTTTAGAAGCTATTGCAGATTCTCGTTGTTACCAAGTACTTCGTGCAAATGAGGTGGAATTCGAAATTGTGTCAACTGAGAGAACGAATATTGTGGACATTAGTAGTCGCCATTGCTCCTGTCGCCGTTGGCAACTTTATGGTCTACCATGTGCACATGCTGCCGCTGCACTAATCTCTTGTGGGCAAAATGTCCAATTATTTGCTGAACATTGTTTTACGGTCGCAAGCTATCGTGAGACCTATTCGCCGGTCATACACCCTATTCCAGACAAAAGCCTTTGGAAGGAGCTAGTTGCAGGAACAGAGGGTGGAGGTGCTAAAGTCGACATTATAATACGTCCGCCTAAGACTCGTCGACCGCCTGGCCGCCCCAAAAAGAAGGTTCTTCGCATAGAGAACTTTAAGCGCCCAAAGCGGGTTGTTCAATGTGGCCGTTGCCATTTGTTAGGACATTCTCAAAAGAAATGCACATTGCCACTTCAGTAAAAAGTCGTGTTCATTTATCATCTTCAGTTACACTAGAACTAGTCTAGTGGTTCATTTGTAATTTTAGTATATGTTCTAATCATTTAATTGAAATTAGAGACTTTGTGCTTTCCAGTATTGTGATTCAGCTCTTTTTATTTATGTGCAGTGGCATTTATGGAGCTTATATTTGTAAAGCTCGAACCTAAGTTCAATTCCTTTGTTTCCTGTGGTTAACTTTTCATGTTGGCTTTTCAGTGTAGATTCTAGAAACTTTGAAGAAAGCAGCAGTTAATAAACCAAGGCGAACCCATGGAGTCCATGTATGCTCCACTGGAGCAGTTGATTAAGGCAGCAGCAGCTTGCAGAGAGAACATCATTGTGATCTATGATTCTATTCAAATCTAGTTCATGCATTCATCTAGTAAGTATGTTTTTCTTTACTTAATGATTTTGTTCTATCGCAAAGCTTTGCTTGCTAGCATGTGGAATACTATTGAAGGGACTAACCCAATCTAAATGATTCCGTGATTTTGTTTAGATCATTATGGTTGTTATGCTCAAGATCTCAAAAAATGTGGGAAATTACAATTAGTTGGAAGATTGTCATGCCTTATTTTGTTTGAATTTTACAGAGGAAGTGCATCATTGACATAAGTTATGTACTTATTTATATCCTATCAATCATCTCTTTGCATTCTTTATCTGGTTGGGGAGGATAGGGTTTGAATGATTGATTTATTTTTTGGTAAAAAGTGGTGGAAATTTTATTGTGGAGTTTTGTAATGTTGGAGCATTTATTAGTGCATGGATATGGCTAGTTATAACTGTTTTTGAATGGTTTGAGGAATCCTCTGCCCTGATTTTGGTTTAGGGTGTGATGAATATTCTGAAGGAAGCATAGAGGATCTATTGGCTTGGTCCAAGTCTGAATCGTTTTTATTCTAGCTTCCGTTAGGTCTAGCAATTCCTTGATTAAGGCCTGGCTGTCCTTGGAAATTCATTTCCTGATACTGCAAATTACTGGTCTAACTCGGAGATCTCTCAGCTTGACTCCCCATCAAGTAAGCATTCAACAGCAGGAGGGTGGAAACATGGATGTGGAATTCCCAAAACTGAAAATGAAAGAGAATCTTTAGAAGCACCATATCAAGCAGTTAACAAAAGACTATAGGTTGACCTTGGAGTAAATTTACATGTGAGCTGTAGGAAATTTTGCTTGAAGCCGGGGAAAAGTTGGTTGAAATGAAAATGGATTAAGTTGCATTTAGTATATCTTTTCAAATCAATGCACACCAATTAAAAAAAAAAGGAAAAAAATAATAATAATAAATCTCGTAATCTGCCTCATTGGTCATAACCAATACAGTCCATTCAAAGTCCAACATATTTCCTAGAATTTGACACTAGACTGGTTGGATCTCGTTTTGAACATTCCCTGCAAATCTTCAGCCGTATCATTCCTTTCCTCTCAACTTGATAACCAGGCTGTTGTATTGCCCCGAAGAGAGATCTATTGGGTTCTGCCCACCTGAATCCATTGATTGCATGATGGGGACATCACATTACGGATGCCATTACGCACATACAAGAGGAGGGTTTGAGCCCCAGTTTCCCTATGGCTAGGCGAGTACCCGTTCAAGTCCCAAGGGGGAGCCGAAGACCCCAAATAGCGTGTGGATTGCGTGGAGGATGTTTTCGGACTATTGGATTGCGAGGACTTTACGATCGGACCATTGGATGCAACTTGATCGTGGCCCGCTGTGATTGTGGACGTCTTCAAAAATCATCGGATAGTTTTAGTGTCTTAGGATTATGGTGATATTTTTTTTGAGCACTTAGTTTACTTTTGTGATTTTATTTACATGTTTTATTGGTTTTATGATTTTTTTTTTGAGCACTTAGTTTACTTTTGTGATTTTATTTACATGTTTTATTGGTTTTATGCTTTTACGGGGGGGTATTTGTCATTTACAAAGTAGGAGGTTAAAGGCAAACATGTTTTTCACTAATGGTCTTTTTGTAAAAGACCAACTTTTAGACTATAAAAGCTTGGACCTCCAACCCTAATCTTTTTTTTTTTTTTTTCAATGTGATGTTAATGAAAAAGTTTGAAGTTCTCTCTTCTCTCTTGTGTTTATGGAGAATGTGGTGTAAAACCCTATTCAGTGTGAATCCGAATGAAAACTACCTTGGTGTGAACCCTTGTTTATTCATCTCCTCTCTTCTCACGCTCTAAAGGTATTTTCTCTCATCTCTTCTCTCTTTTCCTCTCAAATCTTCTTCTCCTTTATCTTTTTACCTTGTGGCAAGCGAGGGGCACAAGGGGCATGTGAGGCCACACAAGGCCGTGAGATGGGCACACAAGGGGCAAAAATTAGCGCACACGGCTACACAATGCCCATGCGTGGCCACACGGGGCACACGAGGCAACTCAGGGCTACTCGGGGCCACTCAAGGCCACACGCGGCCATGCATGGCCCACACGAGGCAACTCAGGGCAACTCAGTGTTAGTCGGGGCAACGCGGGGCAACTCGGAGCCACACGTGTGGCCATGCATGGCCCACACGAGGCAACTTGGGGTTCTTCTTAAACCCGAACCATCACAACCTATACCCAAACAAAAAATCCAGCTGTACGTGTGAATCCATACGTTTGTATGATTGTACGGACGGTTTTGTGGACCTCACTTCAACCATTTTCTTACATTCTTATTTTTCTTTCTTCAATCAAATCCTAACCTAAAACCCTAGATTTCCCTTTCAAGTAAACCCAAATTTTAGATTTTCCCAATTTCCAGACCCTCACCCTAATTTTCCTAAACCTAGAATCCTTTAGAATCCCTTTAGGACTTTGGTGATTCCCTTTAAAATAGTTCTACCGTCATGTTTTGGATGGAATTTCTTAATTCCATTGGGCCTATTTTGAATTAACATACTAGTTCGTTCGTACAAGCATGTGGTAGCCTAGGATTACTTGTAATTGCTTTTTTGATTAATGGTTTGATTTATGATGAGGTTGCTGAATTTTCTTACTTTTGTTGCTCAAATTCTAATTGAAAATCTGATTTCATCTATCATCCTAGGTAAGAAAACCACCCTGCGTCAAATTTTGGTATCAGAGAAGGTTAAACATAGGGTAGATTGATCTTAAACTTAGCTTAGGATGTTCATCATCATACTTAGCATCGTTTGCATCTTGCTGATTTTTATTTTTTTATTTTTTTTTTAACTAGGTATTTCACTGTGTACTGCTGAAATTTGTGGTATTAGTTAATTCACATGCCGCATTGCTGGAATTTTCGAGTGTTAGTTACATATTGTGGTATATTGCTGAATTTTAGTGCTAGTGTTTCTTTTGACCTATTGCTGAAAAACTAGCACTTTATTTCCTTTTATCCCCTTGCTGAATTCTCCTAACACATTAATTCTTCTTGCTACATTGCTGAATTTTAGCACAAGGATATTTCATTAGTTTCATTGTTGGATTTTTAGGATTAGCTGTCTCCTTGGTCATATAGAGTCACATAGGTTCATATAGAGTTGTCTAGGGTCATATAGGGTCGTGTAGGGTCTTCACATTAGGTTTCCTTGTGGATGCCCACGCCATCTAGGCGCGCACTGCAGGACAATTAACCACTTGCTCTAAAAGCTCGAACTGATAGTGCATGGCGAATTAATTCCTTTATCTCATAGCCCAGGCCCTAAATCCATGGATTAGGTCCTCAGCCGAACCCTCCTCGTGGTCCCCAAATCCATGGGTTCTGCCTCACATGAGCCACCTACCTCACACGGGCCCCAAATCCATTGGTTCTGTGGGCCACCCACCCCCGATTGTGTCCTTGCATCCCACAAGCCACCCCACTTGAGCCCGGTGTGAAAATGCCCCCGCATTAGCGTGGTTTTAGTCTTCACTTCACAATGAGTCTTGAGCAGCTCACCAAGCTCATGCAAGCTATGAACACCCGTTTGGCAGCTATACAGGCGCAAGGTCGAGCCAACGATAACCAATTGGCAGGATGACCACATTGATCGGTTAGAGACCTCCTTACGAGCTAACCCCAACACTGGGGAGGATGGCCGGTTCCAAGTGGGAGGCCTTTCACATAACGATCTGTCACATTGGAGGACGTCGAGGAATCCAGACCCGAGGTGGTTGCCGTGGTGGGGCACATATCGAGCACCTCATAGAGAGTTCCATGATCGCTATGATCTAGATGAGTGGGTCATGAAGAACGTGAAGGTAGATGCGCCGGGTTTTGATGGTTGCTTTGATCCCAAGGTGTTCCTTAATTGGTTAGCAGACATTGGTGACTACTTCAAGTGGTGTGAAATATTTGATCCCTTCGAGTGAGATTCTCCAAGATGAAATTGGTGAGCCAAGAAAAACTGTTTTGGAAAGACGTCGAGTGCAAGATGGCGAAGGCCAGGGAAGAACCTATCACCCTTTGGGTTGAGATGAAAGAGGTTCTGAAGGAGTAGTATCTTCCCCTCTCTTACCATAACAAGCTCTTGGATAAGTGGCAATCCCTTCACCAAAGATCCATATCCGTGGTTGATTACATCGACAAGTTTGATGAGTATATGATGAAATGTAACATGCAAGACCCATTAGTTACCCTTTCCAAATTTATGATGGGCCTCAAATCTGAGCTTCAACGGGAGCTTATTCCTCATGCCGTTGATACCCTTGAGCACGCCTATCGGGTGGTACAGGAGTTAAAGAGTAGTACATGAAACCGTAGTTCACGAGGCGATTTGACCCCTGTGAGTCCAATGTTAAGGCTAATCCCCAGGGGACCGAGCCTAACTTTGGGAGCCAGTCCTAGGCCCCAGCTGGTGCGTAACCTAACCCTAGGGATACTAAGGGTCAAGGTGCGGCTAGTACCAGTGCAAGAGGTGGGCCCATGCGGTGTTACAACTGCCAAGGGTTTGGTCATTACACATACAAGTGCCCCACAAAAGAGCAAATCAAGACACTTTTCATTGATGACTCTTGTGAGGATGTGGATGACTAGGGCGAATATGAAAAGGAAGTGTATGAGACCGAAGGAGGTGCTAGTGACAAAGGAGTTGAGACCGTGCCACTTGCAGTAGTCATGTGCGCCTTAGCTCATGCTAAGGTTAGTGATGATTGGCGTCGAAACACTATCTTCTATAGTGTGGAGAAAAGAACTGTAAGGTGATAGTTGATAGTGGTGGTTGCATTAATGTGGTCTCAGTTAGCACCATTAGCCGGTTGGGTTTGACACCCATCCCTCACCCTCAGCTCTATAGTGTTATGGGTTGATGCGTCTTCTATTCCGATTTAGCAACAGTGTATCATTCCTTTTCAATTCACATCTTATAGAGATATACTGTTGTGTGATGTTGTGCATATGGATGTGGGTCACATCATTTTGGGTAGGCCTTGGTTGTACGATAGAGATGTGACACTATTCAGTCGCTCAAATACATGTTCTTTCATCCAGGCCATGTGGCACATCTTTATTTTTGCTTTATTTTTCAGTTTTATTTTAGGTTATTAGAGATTTATGTTTTGCTCTTGACCGTTAATAGATTCGGATGGTCAAGAATAATTCTAGACTTAGAGTTTGTTTAGGTTTTCTTATATATACTTGTTTGATACTTGAGACTTGAGATGATAAACATATTATATGAAATTTCTCTACATCACTTCCTTTGAGCAAGAAAACTCCCTGTTAATCGAATTTGGTGTGAATCCATTGGAGTGATTACAACTTATCTTTCTTATTCCTATCAAGGTATTTCTTTATTCTTTCTCTTAAACCCTCATTTTCTAAGTTCTATTGAATATATTTTTTTCTCTTCTTTCTCAAACCCCAACTCCATCATCATCAACCTAACTCATCACCGACCAAACCAACTCCTAACTCATCACCGACCAAACTGACTCAGCCCTACCACACCGTCTGTACAGCTGTACAGACGTGCCCGTACACTGCACGGGCATATCCGTATAGCCGGCTGTACACTCGTTGATCCTCTCTCCTCTTCTCTATTTTATAAAACCTTAACCCTAGCCCCAACCTTTTATAAAAACCATAAATTCTCAATTTCTTGATCTCCAAACCGAACTACTAATCCATTCAAACCCTAGCAAATGCAAGTGAATCCTCTTATTTAGAACTAATCCTGTGCAGCTGTGCTAGATGGAAGTTCTACCTTCCATTGGGCCGCGTCCGATTAGTAGCCTTAAGGATCTATTTTGCATGATTGTGATGTGGTCTTGAACTTGAGCTTAATTGGATATTTGATCTCTTTAAATTTTTGGTAGATTGGCTTTATTTTATGCTATGATTTACTCTGGTAATCTGTTAATTAATTTATTTGCATCATCCTAGTTTAGGCCATCCGTCCTGCACCATAGAGTGTAATGAAAAGCTGCTTAAGTCAGGCTCCACTAAGATAAAACCAAGGACATCATGAAGCAAAGACTAGTGAGGCCTACAAAAGAAAGATTTGAAGCTTCTTGAATATGCATAAATCATACTCTTTCCGTTTCTTTTTTGTTTGTTAGTTTTGTGCTATTATTCTGCTTTTCTTTCGTACCTGGTCATGTAAGGCTGATGAGAAGATGGGTCAAAAAAGGAAAAAGAAGGGCCTGTTTCCACTACGAAGTAGTACAGGAAGGATTTGAAATAGCTTCAGCAACAGGTGTGTATCAATGGAAGGTGGTTTTTGGATCAAATCTGGTTTTGGCTGGATTGCAGTAAGTGGATTTAATCTTTACTATGCTAAAAGGTTTAGGGTGCATTTGGTAACACCACCAGAAGCTACTTCTGGCGGCTTCTCTTCTTCTCTTACAAAATAGAAGCTATTCTTAAAGTGTAGAATGGCTTCTAGTTTGAAAGAGGAGCTACCAAATTCACCCTTACTGCTATTGGAGGATCATTAAGTAGTCCTTAACTAGTTACGATGCCAGACTGTTCATTAACTCTCCATGAACACCGTAATTGTTTTGGATAACCTTTTTTTCTTCAATGCAGGCAGGATTCTGAAAAATGGGATAGATGCCTAATCCAAAGCTACTAGAACTAAAGTTACGTCTCCCGTTTCTCATGTCTGAAGAATTACAGGAGCAGCCTTAAATCCTGTAATGTTGCTAGAGACAAATTGACATGCGTCTCTGTAAAGCTTCCTGTAGCATTGAGAACTTCCTGCTAATATGTTAGGATTCATAATTCCTAAGATGATTCCCTGTCATTGATCTGTTTTTGGATTGTGGTGATGACTGTATTTGGAAAAGCTGATGAAAATCTGCATATTGTCCGAAAATCGGTGATGCATGGGTGTTGCTGATTAAACTCGAAAAGAAATCTCAGTTTTAACAACCGATAAAAGAAAGATGAGAAAATATGCTAACTTTTTTTTTCCCCCTTTTAATATGGTTTTATGTCATAGGGATTTCCCTTCTTCAGCTTGGCTAAGGACCTTGATTACTCCTCCTTAAGTATGGTAGAATCTTTTTCAAATAAAAAGGGAAATGCCAGTTCCTTGTGGAAGGAAGCTCCTAGTCATGATCTTGGCTTCTTTAGACTTTGAATGACAGTTCTTTGCTTGCAGGAAATGGATGCTTCTGGAATTTTGGGTCCTCTCATTGTGTATGGGGTTGAGGGAGAGATTGGGTGGTTCATCCAAGTACCTATTGCTTTCAGTGAGAGTACGATTACATCCAACGTTTTAAGGCTCAGATGAGTCCCGCGCAACTCTAACCTGGTCGGACCCAATCTGGTTTGACATTACGACTGGACTGAAAATAGAGCACAAATCTGACTCGGCCAAGACGCTACTTGACTGAAGACCAAACAAGTACATCCAAGTCACTGAGTCTTAATACCATGGTTATATCCCTTGTCATTTTAGGGACATCAATCCATTTCCTCCCATTGAGTCTGAAAGGAGTTCAGACTCAGACATCACCACCCAGTGAAGGTAGGCATAGGTTGGAAATGGAATACTTAGAATTGTGGAAACCCATGCTCAAGTGGATACTCTGCATGGTAAGGCGAGAGTGCTGTCCATGGTGATCTGGTATTCAACCGATCACTGCATTCCTAGTGCTGCTGCCTTTTGTACTGTGGCCCCCTTTTTTTGGCCTATGATGAATCTATTTGTAATTTGCACGGTGGAAGAACAATCACTTAGCATGAAATCACCTGGGTTTTCAAACATTTTAGTTGCAAATAATCACTTCATGCCAGAGAGGTGTGATAAGGTGGGGCCACCCATGGCCTGATTGCATCACCCATGCATTGAACTTTGGCGTAGTGCAATGGGTAATTAAAATGTGCATTGCACTGCTCACAAGTTAGACTTCCTACCCGTGAAAGGAGCCTCTAGTCTCCTAAATGTAATGTTTCCTTTAGATGATGTTGATCTAGATCCCCTCATTGATGATGATGAAGATTCAAATTGCATGAGCCATCTACCAGATGCAGAGGCAAATGATTTTATTAAAACCTTCATCGTCTGTCCTTTCATGATTACTACTAAGCTTGCATACTTTTTTTCCTTCTTCTTGGAGCTTTTGAATTTGTGATGAGTGACTAACATTACTTGTTTTGGAATTTATGAAATTCACGACTTGTATCAGGTCAATATACTGTTATTGTTGGTACACCGCAACCTCATTGTAGCAGAGATCAACAAATGCCGCTCACATAAAACTTGTGTTATGATGGAGAGCATTGAAATTGCCAGGTCCGGCTCCTGCCAAATCTTTATTTCATTCTTTATTTATTAAAATTAAAGACAAAACACTACTACTAGCAGAGCTGACTGTAATTATATCAGTGTGGATCTTTCAGCTTCTTCATGGTGGGGATGGGATCCATTGCCACTACCGTGATCTTTTCTTCCTTCATATCCATGAAAATGAAGGCTAGTCCTGCATCAAAACAATAAGACCACATTGTATAATTCCCCATCTCAAACATGCTTACACCATAGGTCCAAAACTCACTGACTGGACTTGAAACTAGGCGAAGTCACTGGAAAACTTGGTACTGGACCTACACTCAGCCTTGACTCGGAGATAACGAATGAGTTGACTTGATGGTTCGGTCAACTTGACATGACTCAGTGCGACTCAAATGGAGTCAGTCACCTCCTGTGCAGTGTGCAACTTGGTCGTGTCGACCCTCAACCCAAGCCCAACACAACCTCAAGAGGACCCAACCTGCAACCAAACCCCACTTGAATTCCAACCTGAGGCGCCCAATCCAGAGTCCTCTAGTCTTGACCCAAACCCACCCTAGTACATGTTATCATTCCCAGCCTGAGCTACCTGGCCTAAATTCGCTCAACCAAATCCAACCCACATTCGAAATGGGTTGTCATTTTCCAACCTGTAGCCAACCCAAGGACCTTGACAACCCAGCCCGACCCAACCCAACCCAAACTAGAGTTGGATTAATCAGATTCAGGCTGACCCAAACCCAAGTTGCAGCCCTACTCCTGGGTGGAGATTATGTTATAAATTAAAGAAAGTGGAGAGAGGGATTCAAATGCCTTACCTCAACCAAAGGAAACACTGCATTTAATCAGTGAGGTATCTGTGTAGTAGTAGTTGATTTGAGCTACGCTTTGTATTACTCATTCTATTGAGTCGTTTCCAATGCTTCTTTGTTTTCTCATTGCACGTGGTCCTCACATTTAGCACTGCCTCTTGCTGTAGCAACCCACGTGAATGAAGGGGATCTAAAGTTTGCGGGGATTTTGTCATGTCCTGTTTGGGTGCCACTTAATGATGAGTTCATTTCGTTCTAGTTGATCTAATTATGTATTAGAGATTGCGATTGTTGGTTATCAAGATTTAAAGTAAATAAATAAAAAATAAATACAAAAGAGACAAGATTTCTAGAGCATAATTATGATTAGTTCAAATAAGATGAACTCATTTTTAAGTGGCTCCCAAAAGGGCCCTCAGATTTCAGAGAAAAGAGGGGAAAATATGGGGTCTTGAGTTCCCATTTTCACTCCCAATAGGGGAAAATATGGGGTCTTGAGTTCCCATTTTCACTCCCAATAGGGGAGACGAATGAATTTCTTGTTCATGAAAGCAGCTCTCATGTCTCTCTAATTTTTGTATGGAATGCATTTTGAGGCGTTTTCTCGCATTTGTCGAGATGGAAAAAAGATAAAACTAGTGAGTTGGAAAATCCAGATACAACATAATGCGAAGGCTGTGCTGTTGCCCCACTCTGCTCAAATGGGGAGCCATGGTTGAGTTGTCCGGAGCATTGGTTTTTTGGGGGAATTTTACAAAAAACTACCTACTTAATATAAAATTTATGATCCGGTGCCTTTTTCAAGAAGGTTATTAATAAGCTACCCGATTAATTTAAGAATTATCATATAGTACCTTCCAATTAACGGAAGTTGGGGTTGGCCCCCAGAGCAAAGGGGCCTGTGACGAGGTAGGCTGGATATTGAGGACTTTGGCTTCGGCACCCCGGGTTGGGTCCTCTTGAGGTAGGAAAGTGCTCAGGTTGAACCTCGACATGACATGACATGACACGACCCAACCCACCGGAATTGCATCCTTACTATGTTGTGGCCCACCTAGTGAGTGAACCAGGCTGACTTTAGCATCAGGTGATCCTCACGGTGGCCCCAACATATTGGACTGGTTGGATGTTGCACAGGGGCCTATCATCAGGAGTGCATCTAATGGACGGATTGGATCTACATAAGGTACATTTTGGCCAGTCTCTGTATGTTTTACCCGCTGTGTGCAACAGACGTTGTAGAGGATCCCTATCCATCCCATAGGCTTTCTCCTCGCAAATGTGGAATGCCTTTCCACACCCATAATCAACAATTGCCGTCAAATGGGCTGTTGGTTTTGGAGACCGCTACATCAACAACAAATTACTGGCTATTCCCTATTTATGTGATTTTGGATTTATAAGTTTTTTTTTTTTTTTTAAATAAAAAAAAAAAGAGAAAAAAACGCAGAATTACAAGCTGAAACGCACACGAGCAGGTCTAACCAATTGGACGGCGAGTTTTTAAAACACGAGAGCTGATTAACTCATGTAACAGTCCATCACTTGAGGTAAATTTCTTGAGGAGCAAAGCAATGAATGGTTTGGCTGAGTGTAGGAAATTCGGGTTTTCATTATCCACATGGTTCAGTAACCAAACAGCTGATATGACGGTCATCATCATGGATGGCCCATGCACGGTCGTTTCGCTGGGTTGAATGTGGACCATTGCTTCATTTTCTTTCATAAAATACACCCTACTTGATAAAAACTTACAACCCAAAAGGTACCGTGCAAACTTTCGGACTGGGAGAGTTCGCAAATACATCTCCCACTATCCAAAAGTCCTGGAAGGGAATCTTATAACATGCATTTAAATGGATTTTTGAAATTTTAAAATCTTAAATGCATGTAGACTCCCGCTAAACTGTCTTTAAATGGTGGAAAATGATGCCCAAGTGTTGTAGTTCGCACCCTTGTACAATACGTCATTTTTCTTTGGGTCATAAGAAAACCAGCCAATTTCATCATGTCTGAAAAATCCTTCAGACAACTAATAAATGAAATTATAAGATCCTCAACCTGAGAATATGCACTGCATACTCATATTTTCAGTGATCCAGACCATTGTTGAGTTAGGAAGTCACTGTCGATGGACCATGCCCAGAACACCTCGCTAGTAAATCCTAACTCCATTTCGTGGCAGCCTGGAAATCAATGGCTAAGTTAAATGCAGCTACCGTCAACATTCAACTAGAATAAGCCAAAAATTGCCAGCTAGGATCTTCCAATCTGAGAGAATTTGCAGGGCACGAGCCATCCATGGTGGTCCCAACAGACCAATGGTCTGGAATCACGTTCACTGAAACATGGACCCTACCTGTACAAACTGAAAACCCAGGTAAACAGTGGATATCCTTAGGTCAACCATCTTATAATTCCTCAAAGGGTATAGCATAGCTATGTGAATTTTCAGTAAGTGCAGGAAAATCATGACAGAAGAGAACATGAGAAGAATTGTATTTACAGATTACTACATAATGAATGATTACAGACAAGATTATTGGAATTGATATTAGATAATCTTAAAACTAACTATATATGTGATGCACCCCATAGTCAGGATCCTTCCAAGTAGTTTAATCACATAAAAGCATCCATCATAGCAGCAATTCACGCATTCGCACTGGCCGTTTCACCGCATTTGTGAAACCCTGGAGCATTCATATGTGTATAAATGTTACAAGGATATACCAATGCCATGCAAAGAAAAAGGATATTGTGAATGCCCATGAGTTAGATCATCACATCCAAATGCATTGCATTTTACAGGCTCGGTACTGTCTTACCAAGGGGAATAAAAAGATTCGCTTTATTTCCTCTTCTTTTCTATTTAGACAAGCAGTGGTTTGTTGAGATTCATCAACGAAACCTATGCTGCATTTGGAATCGCTCAATTGAACCAAATTGCCATATAATCTAATGCAATATGTATGAAATGGCCATAGTGGGGGCGGCACCATTTTATTCACATTGACAACCGGACCCCAAATTGCAGTTCCATGCATGATAAACGACCTCAATTGCAATTTGGGTGCTAGTCCTTTGTTAGCGAGCTCCACTTTGGTCAATTTCCACTATTCAATTGAACATTCCAATTCAATTTCAATTGAGCGCTGAATACAGATTTGAAGACATTTTCTTAATAATCTTCAAGTCCCAAAAAGACAACCTCAATGTATTAATAAAATCAATGCAAAGTCTGCAATTGAGGAAAACCAATCCAAAGTCTGCATCCCCAGAATGTGTAAAATGCAACATTTGGGTTTTCTTATATTTCTAATATTTCCTGCTTCAAGATGGAAATTCGGAAGGATTGAAGACCAGACATGTTTTGAGAAGGGAACAACCTTGAAGATTAGAATATCGACTCTGGGTCTTATTTTTATTGATGATGCAGCCAAAATTGAAGAAAGTAGGGAGATGTGACACCAGTGGAGAGTTCCCAATTACCATAGGCTAATACTGAGGGGGTTCGCATTGAGCCCATATCCTTTTGCATTGGTTATGGACTAGTTAATTAAGGCCTTTTCAAGAACAGTTCCTGTGGTGTATGTTGTTGCAAATGACATGGTTTCAATTGACAGGCTGAGGCATAAACACAAAACTAGAACTTGGAAGAATGCTTTAGAAGCTAAAGGTTTTACAATTGGTCAAGATTAAACAGAGTACATGGAATGCAATTTTAGTAACAATAGGAGTGGAAACGAGGAACTAGTTAAGATTGATGACCAGCAAGTGCCCTAAAATGACTATTTTTGATATCTTGAGTCAATAATTCACGAGGCACAGAGATATGGAAGTGTTAATCATAGATTCAAGCAGTGGAAAAAGTGGAGATGTGCCTCTAGAGTTTTATGTAGTTGTTGCATACCAATCAGACTTTAAGGGCAAATTTTATAGAATAGCTATAAGACCAGCCATGCTTTATTTGACAGAATGTTTAGCAGTCAATGAACAACATGTTCATAGTATAAGTGTAGCTGAAATGAGGGTGTTGAGATGGATGAGTGGCAAGACGAGGAAGGATGGAATTGGAAATGGACGCATTTGAGGGAGCTTAGGTGCAGAACCAATAGGTAAGAAAGTAAAGGAAGTAGACTAAGATGGTTTGGCCATGTGCAACCGAAACCAAGAACTATGCCAGTCAGGAGTGGGTTCAAATTGAAGGCTATAAAAAGGCAAGGGAAGGCCTAACAGGACATGGGAAGAGGTAGTAAGAAAAGACTTGATGAGCTATGTTTTAATAAAGGATATGGTCCTCAATAGAGTGAAATGGTGGAACAGGATTTGTGTGCCAACCCTGAATGTACCCTGTAGTGTACTCCAGCACCCTGATATTGGTGCATTCAGATGAAGAAAGGGATTATAATTTGCTCATAAATCAAAAGGAAAAAAGAAAAAAGAAAGAAAAAAGGATTGGTAATATGAACAGATCATTACCTCATTATATTTGAAAATCAGAGGCCGCGAATCTCTTTCTGATGTTGCTGACTTCTGCAATGCATCATCAGCATTCTGGGAGCTTTTACTGCTCGATTTCCTAAACCTGATTCAAAAGAAAGGAAAAATAAAAGTAAAAAAGGTAAATGAGTTGCAGAAACTTTTATTTTCTATGAATTGGCATTTTTTCACTTGGGTTCTTTTTGTTCAGGATCCATAGAAATGGCAATATTGCACCTGAATTCTTGCAGCACACTATAATAACCTAACCAAATAAAGAGCGGTTCTACATGTGAAGTCTTTTGTTTTACTTTTTTTAAATTGTTTCATAGCTCCAAGCATTGGTAAAAGAGAACAAAATTAACAAATAGAATTACAAGACATGGATCTCACCTGTCAAAAAAACTAATAGAGCCACCAGATGGCTTCCTTGTGTCTCCAGGAGCTTTTAATTTCACACCAACAGGTATGCTTTTATTAGATCCCACAGTTGAGTTTCTCGAGCCATTGGCTTTCCATAGATTCTGAGTCAAGACAGGTTTTTTATCTTCTGTGTTGTTTTGGAAATTTGCAGTTGCAGAATTTGTTTTGGAAGCAAATGGTTTAGCACTTCCTTCCGGGAGCAAAACCTGGTTCTCATCATTTAGATGTACAGGCCTACCAATGCTTTCTCGCAGTATTTTTCGCTTTTCAACCTGTGTAAGGTCATTGTAAATATTTAAAGCCGCAAAGAAATAGAACCAAAGTTTTAGGATGTTAGCAACAATGACATTCAAACTAATACAAATAAATAAGATTGGTTCTTTTGAAAAGTAGTGACAGAAGAAGGCCTCAATGTTTTAGTTCCTGATAGAAAGTGAATATTCTATAACCAATAGAAAATATAGCAAATAAAAAAGGGAACATCCCAGAACTGCTCTCTAGAAAACTTTCACATTAAGTGTAAGACCAAATTTTCCTTATGATTTTGGCTTCTCAATCAAGGAGCAATAACTATCAACCAGTCGAAGAGCATATCAATGGAAATCTCAAATTCCTGAAAAGAAAATCACCCTGATGACTCACCTCATGCACCAAGATCTGCTTCATGGCTAAAGAGAGTCCAGAACGTCCACAATGGTATCCCTTTTTACACCAAAAGAAATCAAGTCAAGACATAGAACGGGTTTAGGTCATGTTATGTTTCTCAAAAGGTATGGTGAGCAATTGAACCTTGAAGTTAACGAAGTCACCGATTGGTGGATCAAATGAAAGTGTTGAAGCATCAGAAGTTGCTTCATGTCTCTGGGTAATGGGTTGAGGCTCAGGTTTCAAGTTCTTATATGTAATGGAATATGAAACCATTGTATCCACTAGTTGAGCCAGATCACCCTTCTCTCTCTCTGACAGCAAGTGCAGTGCTACCTGAGAAAAGACATCAAAACATTCTAAAAATCAGAGCAGTAAAGCACATCACTTCAACCATTTAAAATGACCTGCACTAACCTAATAGTTATTCCATTTGAAGATTTTCTAACAATAGCCATCAAACTTTTTCTATGTATTTCAGTTTAATGGATTTCCAGTGAATTAAAGATCTTCGAATTCACATTCAAATTTATTTCAGTTGTGTGGCTCATGTGCATCAGAAATTCGCATTACCACTTCTCTCTATCCGAATTGAAATTGAACTCAACGTACTGTGTTGCAAGCAGCCCCTATTTACCCACCAAAAAATTGTTTGGAACAAACCTAGAAACCTTGAATATAACAAAGCAGATGTCACACCATTTTGTGGGTATATATGTGACTGTGACAATCGATGATTCACCTTTGTATACTAACTCACGTCACTTCCAACCATGGTGACCTAACTCCAATGCAGCTCAGTGATGTAAATTGGCTCTACGGGATTAAAATCAGATCTAGTTCAAGTTTGAATATATCGTAGATTTTTAGAATAAATTCAGTTCATTTGACTCAATTTTGAATTATTTGGCAACTTAAGATCAATTTGGGTGCCAGTATCTACCTATAAAACTATGCGTGTGCTGAATGATACTGATTTCTATAGTTAATAACATAGATAATAATTTAAAACATAATAAGTTATAAAGACAATTTCCCCCAAGCATATTTACTTGCAGCAGATGCCAACCTGGCACATACTTGGGACATCCAAGTGGTACATAGGTAAAGCCCACTACAAAGATGGCCCAGAATAGAAATCAAGCCAGTCAACTCATCAGGTAGGCTGCCCCTATACAAAAAGGGGAAGTCTAAGGGCCTGTTTGGATTCGCGTATAAGGGTGTATAGTATTGTATTAACGGTGGATTTTTACATTATACAAATTTTGAATAGGAGTTGGCGTCCGTGGGTTACCATGAGCACGAATACATCAGCATCTCAAAATTTTCAAAAGGCGGTAGTGTAATTTCAGACGGCACTGCATCGTGCAGTGCAGTGTAGTCATTGTGCTGTATTTCACTAGACATCATAGCTATCTCTTTGAACATTTTCTATCTATGGAGAATGGAAATATCCTACACCAGCCTCGCCTTGTATCATCTCCATTCCATTGCATGTGGGTGTTAACCTTCTTCGTTTCTTCTCCGAAGGACTGAGGTTCATTATACAATTGAATCTCTCCTCGAGCTCTTGGAAGGGACGGAGTAGAGATTCGGTGAGTCAGACCGGACGCCTGTGATCACCTTTCAGATCGGGTGGGGCCCACTTTCCTGCGATCGGGTGAGGCCCACTTTCATGTTTGTGAATGATCTGATTCGCCCATCGGCTTTGTGAGTTCATTTTAGGACATGCCATCCATACCGTTAATAACGTCATTCCTATTGGGATGAACTGAAAATAATTCAATGTTAGCATGAATCAAAACTTCCGTGGCCCCATCCCAATTTCAATTGTGGACATTGAATTATCCTGGATTACACATACAAAGCTTTTGAGACGGTTTAATTTTGGCAACATATACTAAAATTCAATCACAAAATGGATGGATGGGTAGGATTATTCACAAACATGACAGTGGGCCCCACCTGGGTTCCCATTTTGAGAACTTAAAAATAGCCACCGTCGTACAAGTGCTATCAATATTATATGTATATACAATACGCAGCCCTAATACGTCGTATCCAAACAGTGATTTGTACAAGAATTTGTATACTTGCCTGAACAATACCTCCTATCCAAACATTGATTCATGGCATGTTGATTTAGATGTATTCTGAAATAGATCGAACGTTTACATAAACAGTAGTTGGATACAATACAATACACCCTTATACACGAATCCAAACAGGCCCTAAAAAACTTGCCCATAGTGTACATTCAATGTACACATGTGGCACACATCATGAGTGGAACGGCTTGACTTTTTATGCTGGGTCATCGGCACAATTCATGCCACCTAATGCATGAATCAAATGTCCCCTAACTGCTACATTAGCATGTATGCTGAATGTGGGCTAGCGAACCTCATTAGGACATTATGCTTTTATATCACTGAGATGGGTTACAAATTGCATAGACTAAATCCATAAATGAATGTCAATGACTTGACAAACTTACAACCAGCAGATTAAGCCTACCCAGAAAATCAAATTGATATAGAAGTAAACGGTGTTTCAGGAAACTCTGCTTTTAATCAATGCATGTTCAATATTTTCAGGATTTTATTAATCTTCTAAAATTATTCAATACAAGTCTAATCTATAAGTAAGAGCAGGTTCATTAAATGAGAAAGAAAACAAGCAATAGTGCTGCAATCAAGCACAAAAGGAAGGGGTCTGAGTTAGTTACTTACTGGCCTCAGGGTTGGAGGTGATAGAATATGTAATAATGGAGAAATGGCATCTTCTACAAAAGACTCGATTGTCAGATGCCTTGAAATAGATGGTGCTATCTTGGTGTGCCACAACTTTAGAAGGTCCTTCTTCTCCATCAACATTGCTCGGTATCTAGAAGTTTGTAGTGAAAGATGTTATTAACTAACAATAATTGGGGAGTGTGGGTTCGATAAGAAAGGTACCTTTGAAATGACTTTGGCCACTCAATATTTGGTTTTTCTACTTGCGCTACAAGAGAATGAATAGCTATTGCAATGGAAGGTTGGTAAACTGAAAAGGCAAAAGATGGTTTAGAAGAGTATCAAATTGACTAATTACACCATGGGAAGGTAAAAGATTAGAGAAATGAAGTATGGAGTTACCATAAAGGGACATCTGTTGAGTCCTAATTGCATACTGGGCCATTGAATCAGAAACACCAAGAGCATTCAGGCACTTGACCTTCAAATCATAAGATGTAGTAATTACGGTCATGCTAAATGTTCAAAATCAGTAAGCACAAGATAGAGAGCAATGTTATTGAAGGCAGCAGCATGAGAAAATGAACCAAGGCTTACAGTCTTGTGCATCATCGGATCATGAAAATGGAGCTGCAAAAAGTTTTCATGAATCCCATCCATAGTCAATTCACAGTCGCCACTGTAAAGTCAGACTAAGTTTTAGGAAAGCTTGTCAACCATTTGAAAATATTACAAGAGAAATTAGGCGAGGACTGGAATGACCATCCTACCGGTTAGAAATGAGAGAGTATAGAATGCCAAAATCCATTGGTTCACTAGTGCAGCTGTTGCTGGATTTTCTTTCACGTTTCACCCTTCTCTTTTGAAAAACCTAAGTAGCACAAATGTCCTCAAATTAAGTAAAAAGGATACGTAAAAAAGAAAACGAAAATAAGATATTAAAATTGAAAATGATAAGCATGACAGCATTAAAAACTTCATTACCTCCTTCCATACATCAAGAACACTTTTTGACATGTCCTTTCGACCAACCACTTGTGAACCAACCTCTAACTGAACCAGAGAAACATGTCACTGACTTTAACTGATATCAGGTCCACATATATGAAACACATGCATGCTCACACATCCAAGTAAAGAGCAAGATGTACTTTAATAGCTTACAGTATTGAGAGCTTCCTTCTTCTTGTTGAGAAATTGAAGTGTGTTTAGACATGAACGTATATCACACTCTGGAAAATATACCAAGTGAAATAACATGTCAAGGTATAGGATCACAGAGATATGCAGTCTGCATCCCTATCAAGGAATCCCAATAATTTTGTGATTTAATGTAAAATATTTCCACAATCAAAGAAATAGTTAATGATCTCCAAGGAAGACAGTACAGACTACTAAGAAATATTAACCATAAGAATTTGTTTAAAGTTTGGAGCAATCTCCTAAATTTTCAGTATTTCCTAGGTCATGCCCAGGTCTGTGGCAACCTTATGTTGACTTGGGATGTGGGGGCAATCGTTAAGAGGCAAAAGATCCTCCTGTTGGGATTTCAATCCCATAACATCATGCAACGCATGCAAGGTGGGATCAAATGAATTCCAAGCAACGGCATAGCAATTCCTAAAAATAGAATTTTTGGATTCGGACATAAACGAAAGCATAAATTTTTAACATACCTCTTGGGAAGAAGGTAAGGAGCAATTATTAGGCATCAAGCCACAACCCCGATGGGAGCTCCGCCCTCCAAGTTCTCACACCCCCAGTGACCTAGCCATCTACACACCTTCAGGTGATGAACCCTTCCTCACTCTTAAACCCTTAAACGCGGGGGGGGGGGGGGGGGGGGGGGGGGTTGGGTTTGGTGCTTGAGCAATATATATTGAGTTCCCTTCTGTTTCACATGTATATGGGTCATCACCAACCGTTATTTGATGTCTATCCCTTGGCATCCATCCACAAATCCTTCCACATCATCATCGCCCTACCATCATGTGTGCCCAAGCCCTAAACATGGGCCCACTTGATTTTGAAGATCCACCATTTGATGAGTGATAAATCATTATCAGAAGAAAATCGATTTACTTGAACACTAAAAATCATATATTTTCTTTTATAATAACTATTTTAGTGAAAATCTTTTGGACCCAAAAAACTGCATGAGCTCATGACTAATTGAGCCTATCAATCAAAGTGATCTTCCCTGGTGAACACTAGCCTACAAAAGAAATTTTCAATTTTGGATTCTTTATTGTGCTCCCACGGGACTACTTGTTTTCTCTTCAAGTGACCCAACCACACATGTATGATTCATGAGTCTTGAGAATCACGTGTCAAAGCCACCTTAGGAGATCACACAGTCTCCATGTCTAGCCCTCAAGTCAAAGGACACATGGACAGGGTGCATGGGAGTGTATGCTCCCATAATGGGACCAAGGAACATTCTTTCACAATGATCCCATGTTCAGTATGGTGCACAGTGCACACTCACCAACACTATTGATACAGTCATCCAATAACATGACAACCTCACATATACGCTACCCAAGCACATGGTAGGTTGTGAACAGTATTCCCAAGGACAAGGTATTTCAGGTCCTCTCTCCTATGACATTGGCTTAACCACATACACAGGACCTGAAACAATATCATGATGGACTACATGGATCCAACCACATTATGCAATTAAGCATAACCTATAAGATGCATTTGAACATATTTGTTCCTCAAATAGTAACCATGTTGCATTGATCATTCGGCCTAAGTGGGTAACAGATTGACTTTTAAGGGCACAAAAACCAACACCTCTGTCATCTTTCTCCGTTGCATATTCTCTAGTTGTTGTGAAAAGAAGAAAAAGATTCATACTTTTAATGGCCACATGGAATCTAGCAAGGCAGCCTTCATTAGATTAAGGGCAATGTTGCATGACTGCATCTTGGGCAATCAGGATGAATCTTTATAAGAGGGAAGATCTATTGGTTGGCTGGGTTTATGCCTTGTAATTGGTGCTATGGTGGGCGCATGTTGGGTTTGTCTCTAACTATCGCCATTTGCTCAGTTAACGTATTTCATGCCGCTCAAAAAAGAAACTCTTGCCGTAAGAGTAGCTTCATTAATCAAATTGGACATTGATACAAGCATGGCTCTGAATATCAGTATCGGTCAGCGGATCGGCCCGGCAGAAATATGATACGAAACGGCGTCGAGTATCGATATTGGGGCCATATCGGCCTGTATTGGTTAGATTGTTTTTTTACAGCAAAATAATATTAAAAAATATTTTAAACAATAGGGAAAAAATGATATATCCAAGAATATATCTTTTTTTGTATTTTGACCATGTCTTCAATGTTGTATCCTGTCTATCGATTTGACTTGTTAAGGTCAACTAAATGGGCCCTAATTAAACACAAATCAAGCATGATTTGGTGAACAATGGCCCATTACATTTAAATATAACAAAAAGGAAATGAAAATATAAAAAAAGAAAGTGAAGGTTTACCCTTCTTTTTGATTTTTCACATAACGGTCCACTTCACTTTGATTTATTGAATCTCATTCAAATCAATTGTTTTGATTTCAAAATAGGTCTAGATCTAGCCTAAAATAAGTTTTTAAGCTTTTTCCATGGTTTAAATGAAAAAAACAAGAGAGAATATTTGTGAAATTTTGATTAAAAAAAATTTCAAAATTGGGCTTTTATAGGCATATCGGCCTGTATCAACTGTATCGGCAGATACGGGTCAATTTTTTTGTATTGGACAGATACGACCTCGTATTACATATCAGCTTGTGCCAATACGGATATGATATGGCCGTGTCGGCCGATATGATACCGATATTCATATCCATGGACACAAGCATGAGTTGGCGCTCAAGGGAACAATACAAAATGAGCTAAGTAGGCACTACTGTTTGCAGTATCAATATCTATGCATGTATCAAACCCTTGATATACAGAAATATATCAGTACCACAAGAGAAACATCGCATGAATCGGGGAATGTATCATTGTTTGAGGCAAACATTGAAAAAATAGAAATTTTCAAGGAAACTTCAGGAGTTGTTAAAAGAGACATGATTACACATTTAGAACTTCAAACATCACAAAAAACAGGTATGCATAAGAAGTTTCCTTTGTATAGGGTTCTAAACTACACCTTTCTAATGATGACAGAAGTGATGCAGTTATATCCTAAATGAGTTCATCTCATTCAAATATCCTATAACTAATTCAAATTAAACCATCCAAATTATGGGTCCCAATTTAAATGTATGATGAACCAAAAATTACTCTTATTTATTTAACTATCAAATTGGTGGGCCGACAATTTGGATGATCTAGATTGTTGTACAACTATGCCATGCGTATGATTGAAGAGTCGCAACCATTTTTTTATATGGTGTGAAATTAACATGGAAGTTTATTCTAAATGAGAAAAGAGAATGTTGGATATGCTTGGAAGCCATCTAGATGTTTCATCAAAAAATGAGTAAGCTTATTGAGTATCTAAGTATCAAATTAGTGACATGTATTAGTCGGGTTAAAAATGAAAAATTCCAACGGCCCCATTTCTGCAAGCAAGTGTCCAAGAATTAGAGGTTAGGATTGTTCAACCAATCTGATCTTTGGACTGACATTTGGAGACACTGAGCTACATAATCTCTTTGGTTTTATTTACGTAAACATATACCAAGTGTACAATTTTGAATGCTTGCATATCTAGTGTCATTAGGGGTGTACACAAACCGAGCTAGCTCGGTTAGCTCGCTCGACTCGACTCGAAAAAGCTCGATTCGACTCGGTTCGAAGCTGAGCTCGAGCCGAGTCAAGCTGATTTTTTGAGCTCAAAAATGAGTTCGAGCCAAGTTTGAGCAGGCCCCAACAGCTCGAATTGAACTCAGATTGAACCAGTTCAGTGACTCGGTTATTTTGCCATTGATGTTGCTTACCAACTGTTTGATAAAATGACTCAACGTTAGGAATGAACTCTGCTTCCAAAACAAGGTTACTTAAGAAGAATAACAGTTGGGGGTTGAATTCTGCGCAAGACTGCAACATTAGTATTCTATGGACACAGTACTACCTACTACAGTGGTTTCTCATGAACTGGCTCGCAAGTCTCTGATTGCAATCTCTCAGTCTATTCTAGAGATGATTCTTGCATCAGAACTAATGTCTGGCAACTTAACGAATGGAAGCATTGTCAGATTGAAAGACAAAGATGGAAATGAAAAATATAGAGATAAGGTGATCTCTATTTCATGTGCTCATTCCGAAGATGATACAACCTTCTAAGCTAGTGGCAAGGAAGGTATATACATGAAACAAATACTCTTTCTCTTTGTTTTTCTTGGTTTTCATGTTGCTTAGAAGGTGTTTGATAAAATATCTGTAAAACCATTGCCTCTGTTTGTAAAACAGTGGGATTTTGAAGTTGCAGTTCAAGTGTTTGTGGAAATGCCTCAATGGAGAACTCGGCTCGATCTTGGCTTGAACTCAGCCCGAGCTGGCATGAGCTACTGACCGAACCGAGCCGAGTTCGAGCTGAGGCCAGCTCGACTTGATGTACACCCCTAAGTGTCATAGGCAGCCCGAGTACCATATAACGAAAAACTCTGTCACCGTAACAAGTGTGATGGATGATACACAGCCATGTAGAAATTACTTAAAATTTGCAAATGTGTTATGCAAGTAATTCAAATCAAACTGTCCAGATAAATAAATTGTAGTTCAGATGCATCATAACCTAAAAAATTAGGCTTATTTGATCATCTCACAATCAAAATGGAGGACATTGGACGGGTAAGAATGAAAACATCCAATGATTTTGTATTAACAACTTCCACAAATCAGAGGTTAGGATTGTTCAAACAATCTGATCATGGGACTGGTGGAATTGGTGACTGTGGGTTCCACAAGTTACTAGGTTTAGTTTGAGTTAATATGTATGCCACGTGTACAATTTCTGTGCCAACGTATCAGCATAGAATACCTTTTTCTAATGATGTCACATGGCAGAGCCTTTTCAAGCTCTTTTATTGGAAATGTGACAGAAAGAGAAGAGCCTCTTCAAGCTCTTTCATTTGAAATTATTGAGAGAGAGATGTTGCTGGTAAGAAGGGGAGGAGGAGCTTTTACAGGTCTGGATTTTTTTTTCTCCTTTTCTTCTCTGGAAAAAGGGGTTTTAGATTTTCTTTTCTTTTCTTTTTTGGAATTTTCAGAAGGTACCATCTCTATCCAAGTATTGTCAACATGCATTGATTTGCACATATCAAGATAAAAGGGAACTTTACAAAGGGCTTTTGACGATGCATTACAATATATCAATGACAATGTTTTAAATAGCTACATTATGCAGCATGTTGCTTACGCTACTTAGCGTAGCTTAGACTTAATGCTACGTAGCTCATGAAAATAGCTCAAGTGCATGTATCCTATGCTACATGATAATTTGCATACACTACACACTACGTAGCTCACATTGCAAGTTATTTTTCACTACAACATTAAAATCAACTAATGTTTTCAATGATTTGTTACATTTTTCTATTTTCAATAAAAATTAGTTAATCTTTTCAATGCTTTTAGTAAGAATAATATAAGTAACAGTATTAAATCAGTTTTGTTACTCTTTCTTTACCTTTATACTGATTACCATTTCATATTACTTTACGATGTGTTTGGTGTTCAAGTAATAAAGTCCCTCAATATACATTGATACACCACACTCTAACAGCTTAAGCTTTTGGAGTAAATGGTTGTTTGACATGGTATCAAAGCGGAAGGTCCTATGCTCAAATCTTGAGAGTAGCAAATATGCCTCGCTAATATATTATTCTTCCACGGGGGGTCAGGAAAATCAGGTCCAGCCCAGGGACCGGGAAATCAAGTCTGGCCTATTTATGGTGTGAGTGTCCCTCCACCCTTGTTAGTATGTTCCCGTGCAGAGTTCCCACCCCACACGTGCGGGGGGGTGTTTGAGTAATAAAGTCCCTCAATATATATACATTGATACACCACACTCTGACAGCTTAAGCTTTTGGAGTAAATGGCTGTTTGACATTTGGTTGCACCAAATATCATGAAATTTTGTTTAATTTCGTTATTAATCAGTCTATTTTGGTGAATATCATGAAATTGGTGCAACCATGCTCATCCTTGATTAAAAATCTACAAGTAGATATAGCTTACGCCTCACGCTTCAGAGGGTGAACACTACACTACATGTTATTCGCTATTTAAAACGCTAATCAATGATATCACGATATCGACAATATTGCAAACTCGACAATATTGCAATATGGTCCATATATCTTGCAACACGGGAAAATTTTATATTTCCCCCTATTTATCATATTAGAGACATGCAATACCAATAATGCAAGCTGATAAATTGGTTGATATAAACAATACTGTAAACACCGGTAGGCACAAATTAATTTTGGCAACATTTAACCAGCATAAAACTTACGTATTAACAAGCTTTTGCAAGATCTGGAACCCACAATTTCTAGCCATTTTGTGTACAAACTAGGAACACATCATCTCAAATTGAATATGATTAATGCATAAGCACAAATGGAGGCGTAGTAAGAAGACATCATCATTCAAACAAAGCCTGTAATGGTTGTAGTCTTGTTCTGCTCAGGTTGAACTTGAGTTTGAATGGCTTTATAGGACGTAGGTAGAAACAATCTCCCCATGCATATCATCTAAAACTAAGTACTCTACAACAAATTTTAGTGAAATGTTATTCCAAATAATCACCTCTAGAGGTTGAATCTCACAACTTAAATGCAAATATACAACATCTCTCTAAAAATAAGTTTGCTTACTTTCCACTCTGAACAAGAAAATTTTCTACAATATGCAATTTGATATCAATATGTGAGATGAAATATCAATGATTGTAAGGTTTTTGAATCATAAATTATTAATTTACATGCAGTCAGTGTTCGAAGTATCGATATCGCTACAAGTTTTGCTGGATAGGGATACAAAAACGATATCAATATCGCCGATGATATCGCTGATAATCGAAAATGTGGGGAAACACGAGGAAAACAGTGGAATTTTCAGCGAAACTTTGGGAGGTGTTAAAATGTACATGTTTACATATTTAGAAATTAATATAATAAAAAAAATGCAAAAAGAAACATATATAACAAGTTTCCATTTAACAGGGCCTTAAAAGCATGCGTTGTTGTAAGAAATCAGTCCAACCATTCCATCCGGCCTATTTAACCGTCTGGCCTTTTTAACCATCCAAACATCCATCGATATTGGAAAATATTAACAACACATGATATTTCACCAAGAAATCATCATTACTTAGAAAGGAAACGAAAGATTGTGGTCTCGATATTGCGCATCTTGTGATATTGATAATATTGAGATATTATCAATATTTTAAATGACGAATTGAACACTACATTATAACCATGTCCCCAAGAAAAAAAAAATTGAAATAATTTTTTTTCTATTAAACAAAATTTTGATGATACCAATACGTTGATGATATAATTGAAATATCATCGATATACTTATGATACAAGCATTACCCAGAATTTACATAGTCGAAAATAGTGGTGATACATTGGAAATATTGATGCATTGGCAATTCAAGCAACACCTAGAATTTACATAGTTGAAAATATTGGCAATTACATTAGAAATTGATACATTGGTGATACTTAGCGATACATTGTTAATACCTGAAATTTCTAATACTACCAGCGTTATTAGTATCGCTACCTGTGTTATCGGTATCGTTGAGCTGGAGATAAAGATAATTCGAATACTGCATGCAATATTCTTGTTTTCAGCAATAATATCAATATTATCGTCGATAATACCAATATTATCGCCAATAATATTATCGCCAACCCGGCAATACCGAACCCACTTGAATTGTAGGATTTCCAAGTATCGTCGATATATAGCCGATTTATCAATATTTTTCACGTGTCACTACAATATCAATGATGTTATCGCCAATATTGGGTTGGGGAAGTGCATAAATAGCAAAAAAAGATGAAAAAAGAAAAGGAGAAGAATGGAGATTTTTGAGATTTTTGGTGGGGATCTTGTTGGGACTTGATTTCAACCGTTCCTTTTGAAGTCTTGAGAATCAAAACAGATTATCGGGGAAGAAATTGAATATCTAAAGGTTTGTGAGCTGGAACCCCCAAGGTGTGAAAATTTGTAGAAATGTGTGTTTTTTTTTTTTCTTTTTGCATGTATTTGAGCGGAAAATCAAGATATTAGAGGATCAAAATGGTTATGGCAAAATTGCAAAAAACCAACCTTTTCCCATTTCTTGGTCAAGTAATTGGGAGCCCAATTTGTAACATGATGATGAGGGTTGGCTGTGAATGTGATTCATGCCGATCTCTTGATTTTTCAGAATTTTTTTAATTATTTTTATTTAAATTAAAACTTTGGTTTAATTTGAAAAAATATATATTTCAACTTTTTTTGTTTAGATTTTTTTTTTCTTATTTATGGTTCCATGCTTATGATGAATGGGTTGCATTTGTTGGTGGAAATCAATTTATTTAAGAAAAATATTTTAAAAAATTGTTTATTTAAAAAATATTGTTTCATTTTAAAAATTAGTTGTCCAGATGCATGGTTGCATCATGACATGCATGCATGCATGGCCTGGATGGATGAATGAATCCTGGATGGGTGTGTGTGTAATTGTGTATGTATGCATGGATGGTTGAATGGATTGATGTTGTATGCATGGATGGATGGTTGGATGGATTGATGGATGGTTACACATGTATGCATGGATGGATGAATGGTTAGACATGTATGCATGTATGTATGTACACACGGAGGGAAGGTCAGACATGTATGCATGCATTGCATGCATGGATGGATGGTTGGTTAGTCATGTAGGTATGAATGTAAGAACTCATTTTAGTTACTATTGCACTATTTTTTTACAACAACACATGCTTGAGGCTTACATTAAATGGAAACTTATTATGTATGCTTCATTTTTGTAATTTTTTTCATTCCAAAATGTGTTTATATATGTATTTTACCATCTCTTGAAGTTTCACTAAAAAATTCTACCGTTTCCCCCTTGTTTCCCCAAGTCAAAATACCTTTCGTGGCATCAGTTATAATATTTGAGAAATCAATAAATGTTTCTATAATCCCCAATTAGCAACACATGTAATGATACAGATACTACAAACACTGTTTACAGGAGCAAATTAAGCCTATAAGATTGAAATGTCCAAAGCAAGGGGAGAAAGCTGACTCACCAGTATACTCAGCAAGAGCTGTAAGTGCAATAGAACTTGTCTTGAATCCTTCCTTGTTGCAAATGTATTTAAGCCTTCCATAGGCATTTTGCATATATCAAGAACAAGTTTAAAAAGGAACGCGAGCATAAAATAAGGGTAACAATAAAAGGTGACAATTTATATGCAGCCACTATTTTCTTAGTCATGTTAACAATAATAATTGATTGACAAAGTTGTTCAACAAGACTGTAAGATTGAAGAAAATGCCAAATGAATGGGAGAAAAGTACCCTGGTAGAGAAACTACAAGCTGCACTACTATTGTGGAAATAAACTTACAAGCCACATTATGAAACTTTAGGAGAGAGTGATTAAGCAAAGATTAAACATGAAACAAATGTATCAAAAAATGAGTTTGATTTTATGCCTAGGAGGCCCACCACTAAAGCTATTTTCCTAGTTGAACAATTGATGAAGAAAAATAGGTAGAAGAGGAAGGATATCCATATGGTCTTTATTGACTTAGAGAAAGCATACAATAGGACCCTTGAAGAGTTAATCTGGTGGGTGTTGGGAAAGAAAGGGGTTTTAAGAGGATATATTAACACGATTGAGGATATGTATGAGGAAGCGGTAACAAACGTGAGAACAACTAGTGGAGATAAAAGTGAGTTCCCAATTGTAGGCTTGCACTAGGGGTCGGCATTAAGCTCAGGCCTTTTCGCAATGATTATGGACGTCATTAAAACGAGTCATTTGCAAGAAGAGATCTCATGGTCTATGTTGTTTGCATATTACACATTTTGATTGATAAGACGAGGGTGGACATAAACAGAAAGCTAGAATTATGGAGCGGTGCTTTAGAATCAAAAGTATTTAAAATTAGTCGAACTAAAACATAGTATATGGAGTGCAAATTTAGTAACAATAGGAGAAACGAGGAATTAGTGAAGATCGTTGACAAAAAAACTTCCAAAAATGACCGTTTTCAATGCCTTCAATCAATAATTCAGTATAGTGGAGAGATTGAGAAAGATGTTATCCATAGAATTCAAGCTGGATGGAAGAAATGGAGATGTGCCTCTAGAGTTTTATGTGATCGCCGTGTACCACTCGTACTGAAGGGGAAATTTTTATTGGATAACTATAAGACCACCCATGCTTTAATGGGACAAAATGTTGAGTAGTCAAGGAACATGTTCATAGGATGAGCATAGCTGACATTAGGATGTTGAGATGGATGACTGGCAAGACAAGGAAGAATAGAATTAGAAATGAATACATTTGATGGAACTTAAAGAGGAGCAACAATGGGCAATAAGATAAGGGAAAGTAGACTTAGATGGTCTGGTCTCTAGTTGCATGAAGTGTGAAGCTAAGCAGCAACAAATTCAGGTGCAGGAGCACAAGCGCAACTCCAAAGCAAGTATTGGAAGCGGGAACGGCACCTAGTTAGAAGGATCCTGCAAGTGGAACTAACTTTGGTCATGTGCATCAAAGACCAAGAATTGTGCTTGTTAGGAGTGCATTGGTACAAGTTAAAAGGCTCTAAAAGGGCAAGGGGAAAACCCAAAAGGACGTGCATGGAGGCAGTAAGAAAAGACTTGATGACCAATGGTCTAACTAAAGGTATTGCAGTTGATAGAGTAAATGGTGGATTCATGTACCTGACCCCAATTAATCGGGATAAGGCTTAGACGATGATCATGATGCTTAACAATTACGACAAAGTCAGATCCATGAACAAGCAAATCAGCAGCCATTCATGTTCAATGCACATACCTGTTCACCACACGACTAATGGTTGGCTGAACAAATGTATGCACCCTATCAAGCAAAAAATGCGACTTGTGAGGGTAACAAAGACAGCATTGCAGATGGATACAAAGAAAGATATTGCTTCTAGTGGTGCTAAGGAAGCTTGTATTGGCTATAATAAAATAGTACAAAAATGTATAATAAATAATTAAAATGATAAACCTAAACACTCACTTGGCTACTTGGCGCAGTGGCCTCAAAGCAGGAGCATAAATGTCATTGCAAATGCAAATCACCTTCATTTCAAAACAATTTATCTATCAAAGAAGCAGAAGAAATATCGAGGAAGCCTTTCCCATGTCATTTTGTTTAGTCGAAGGAAAAGAAAGTTTGGCCATTTTGTTTCTTACAGGTCTTGATAGTGTTGCAGCTTTAGATCCTTTTCTCGAGGAAGCCTTTCCCGGATCCACCTCTTGAGCAACATTTCCCTTTCCAAGAACAGACCTCTTTTCAGCAGCCACCTGCATGAATAACAGGAGCATCACTCTTAATTGATACAGCACACATGCTTTGACAAGGTAATGGATAGTAAGAAACCAACTATGAAGCTCGAAACAAAAAGGTCACCTATAAGGTCCTGTCAACTGAAAATTCTCTCAATTTTCCTTATTATATCATATCATACAATAGTAAATGGAATAAAGTTCTCACTCTGATTTACTAACTACCCTATCAGCATCATGTTTTCATCTTGATGGAATTTGCATTTCTCTAAAATTGCAGTTTGAAATCCACTTTATTTTTGAGTGCTCAATATGCAATAAACTCTGACAGTGTGTCAATAGTTAAATGAATTGACATATGTTTGGAAATGTTAACGGATGTGGAGATGTGTTTTGTACCACTATATTGCCCAACTAGATGTTGTTTTTAGTTATTTCTTCTTATTATTAGCTGTTTATTTTGGTATGGGATGTGTATGGTATAATTGCTTTTATTGAAGGGCATTTTTATCATATTGACTTTTTATTATTAATATAAAGGGGAGAGGATGGGCATCTAACCGTAACTCGCCTTTCATCTTATTCACCCAACTTTCTTCTCCTCTACTCTCTTTAATCTATAATTCTACATAGTATCAATGTGCTATTTTTTCTGACTTAATCCATCTTTCTTCCTTCCATCCTATAATTCCTTTCTTTCTCTTAGTTCTTGTCCCTCCCCTTTCTCTTATGCTGAAAATCTTTTAAGAAACCTAGGGTTTCTTTTTTGTTTGTTGTGTCGAGACTTTGTAATGGTTCGTGTGTGAGAAGGGAGTTAGGTGTTCATGCTCATCGCTCTCGTGTTCGGGATGTGTGGATGTTGTAGGCTGATTGATTTCTTTAGATACCATGTCCATGATCATTGACCCCTGTGATTGGTTGAACATGTGGATGTGTGGGCTGGTCATTCTCTTCAAGTGTGGTGTGCATACCGTGTGAAGCATGCAAGTTGGGTGTTCGTTGGTCGCGAAAGGTCAGCTCGTGTTTGTATGAGCTTGTCATATATATTCTAGTCCCTTGTCCTAGATAGAAGAGAAAAGTTATTTGAGAACTGGATTCATAAATCCATCTTATTTTGTAGGGGTCAAATAACCTCTATTAAATTAAATGAAATGAACTATCTTCAATGGTCCAAATCCATCCATGCTTTTTTAACTACCAAGGGCAAATTAAAATACTTGACTAGTCAAAAGCCTGATGAGAGTACTAATACATATGATCAATGGATCCATGAGACTACTCAGATTATGACGTGGTTGTGGAATAGTATGTATGGAAACTTCCACTAGCACGAATGCAATGCTTTTTTAATACTGAAAAAAGTGTGGGATGCATTACGAGCAAGGTGTGCCAAAATGGTTACTAACACTATCAGCCAACCCCGTTACGTTATATGGGGTTGAATCAATGACCCCTAAAAAAAATGCACCATAACAGTCCGTTATAGATCCATAACAGACTGTTAAATTGCCATTTAAAAAAAGATATATACAATCATCACCCAAAAAGAATCAATGCAATGGAAGTACTGAAGCATGCACAGACAGTGTGAAAAATGAAATATTGCATCTGCATAAGGATTTCTTTGAGCTCCACTCATTTTTGCCAAACACACCATGGAGGATCATTCCAACTATGGAGGCATTCTACTAGAATTCTGGAATCGCACTCAATTTGAATAAAATTTATTCCCATGGATTTACATATCCGCACACCATCTAAAAGAGTATGGACCTCAACCACCATGTTTGTCTCTACCAGTGTTCGAAATATCGGTATCACGTTACGTATCGCATTCTTGGGATACGGATACGTATCGGTTATCGCATGGGATATATCGGTTGTATCATGTAATGTATCATTGTTGTTCGAAACATGGGGAAACATTGGGAAATTGGTTGAATTTTCAATGAAACTTCGGTGATTGTTAAAAAAGACATCAATACACACTTACAATTCAAAACATTACCAAAAACAAGTACACATAATAGGTTTTCTTTGTTTGGGGTCCTAATCTATGCATTGTCTAACTGAATTAATACAAGTATATTCAATGTCTATTCATGTAATTTATAAATGTAAGAAGACGTGTGGAAACACAAGCAATACATTCAAAAGCAAAAGAAGAATCACTTGATTAGGTTACATACATGTTTGATTTGATGTTTGGACATAAAGTTGCAAACGATTTGCGAGATATTAGGACATTTTGATTTATTTTTTTCAATTTTCCGCAACTCGGCCCATCTCCAAATCTCAAAATCGAAGTTCCCAATCCATGATTTTTCATGAAAAATCATAGAGTTGTAACAATTTGACACTAATTTAACATGATTTACAGATAATAAAAGGATTGAAATTCGAAAATGCTCACCAGATCGAACACACGGGATATATCGCACTACTTATGCATTTCGTATCGCACTGGTAGGATACAAGATATATCGTGGGCTATATTGGCCGATATCGTTGATATTTAAAACACCAATACAATGCATAATGAACTTATATTGTGGATTGCAATACTGTAAATATAAAAAGATATAGTGCATCATACCACTCATTCAAATTGAGGTCTATTTTAAGACAAGATATAAGATACGTTTCCAATCAGTATTAACCCCTTGCCGAATTGAACTCATCAACTCAGAATTGACTCAACCAAAATCTATATAAAACTACATCACCAAATGTGTATCTTCTATGCTATCAAGATGAGGAATCGGTAAACCATCTTTTTCATTCACTGTTCATTTGCAAGAAAGTTATGGGAAGGTTTCATTATCTTGTTTGGCACTCAATGAGTGTGTTCTATTGGGCTCCATTGAATCTCTCCTCATTTCGTGGCAAGGTGGGAGTAAAGGGAAGACTAGGAAGAAGATCTAGCGTCTATGTTTGCAAGCTAGTATATGGTCTCTATGGTCGGAAAAGAAACATCATTGTTTCAGGAATTAAAAAAGAGATATTGAGGTGGTCTATGATATGGCCAAAGATCTTGTGAAGGAATGGGCAGTCAAATCGTTTGTTGTAGTGTCTCCTCAGTTCCCTGATAGTTGGGTTGATCTGTAATTAGTTTTTTTTCTGTTTCATTTTCTGTTTTTTGTTTTGTTTCTCGTATTTTCTGGCTTCAGCCTTCTAACTATAAAATCATCAAAGTTCAAAAAAAATAATAGAAATACTATAAACTATGTTATCCAAAGTTCTAAACATACAAAGCAGGAACCAAGGCTGCAACTTGGGGGTTCGAGTCAACCCTAACCCGATTGACCCCACATAAGTTCAGTTCGGATTGAGTCAAGTTATCAAGTCCTAGATTGGGTTCAGGTTGGAAAACGCCAACCCGATTTGAATTCAGGTTAAGCAAATTCCAATTGGAATATGTCGGGTTGAAAAAGTCACATGTTTTGGATTGGATCGGGTTCGATTGGATCAAGTATACAGGATTCATGTTGGGTCCTCTTGAGGTTGGGTTCGGCTCGGGTTTATTAGACAGGCTCACATGCCTTGCATACCTGGTATAGCTATTATACCTTGTATAGTTCGTTTCCATAGGTAGAGGATTCTGATTTTATTATTTTTCTTGTATAGATGATTATAATCTCTATATATTCAACCCCTTTGGGTTGTCTCAAATACCGAAAATCTTTCAGCTTCTCTCTATTTTTTTACTGTTTTCATGGTATCAGAGCTTCACTGATCCAAAACCGGCACCACATGTCAGATCCGACCATCCCTGCGTCCGGCCACCATCCCTGCTCGTCTAACCACCCCTACCGCGTTGTCCGACCATCACCGCGTCGTCCGACCACCTCTAAAGCGTCGTCCGACAACACCTGCTCGTCCGACCACCCCTACAACATCGTCCGACCACCCCTACAGGGTCGCCGCTACTAGTCCGACCACCCATACTGCATGCCCCTCTGCTCTCCGATCTGTTGTTATTGCAGAACTTCGTTCCAGATCCAGCAACCCATGTTACTGTTCCAGATCTAGATTTTTCAGATCCAACGACCCCTATTATTATTGTTATTACGCCAAATCTAGACACTACGATCCCTTGGGTATCTCCTGCTGCAAGGTACATCTAAAACCTTCTTTTGTTGCAACTCTTTACATGCTTTATATTACTTCAGATCAATGGACAAGGACTCATCACATACAGAGGCCCCAAGTTGTAGTTTTAATGGTACCAACTATTCTCTATGGGCCATCCATTTTCAGAACTTCCTCAAGGGTCGTGGTTTGTTGAGACTAATTAATGGATCTGTTACTATCCCCACTTCCATAGATGCCGACAAATTAGTTGATTGGAAAATGACAAATGGGCGGATTATTACCTAGATTCTCAATTCGGTCGATCGGTCCATTGCTGTTGGCCTCACACCTCATCGCACTGCTAAGACAATGTGAGAGTATCTCCAGACAATTTATCAACAGAGTAATGCAGCCCAGTTATACCGCCTGGAACAGGATCTCGTTAACCTTACTCAGGGTGATGACGGTATTCAATCATTTTACTCCAAAATTGTCACAATTTGGACAGAGATGGCTATGATGGATCCAACATTTCCTCATGACTTTAAGATATTCCAAACTATGCACAAGAGTACGCAAGTTCGACAGTTTCTTATGAAGCTACGTCCGGAATTTGAGCATTGTCGGGCTGCTCTCTTGAACCGTAGCCCTACTCCTTCATTGAATTCGGTTATTAATGATTTATTGGCTGAGGAATAACGACTGAAAGTTCTCTCTCTTCCTTCCTCAACTCCGGGATCATCTGATATGGTGTTTACTGTGTCCACCACTACACCAACCCGTGGTTCCACTCCTTTGACTTGTCGCGGCTGCAACAAGGTGGGTCATGTCGTCGCTCAATGCAAAGAATGGTATGCTTATTGTCAACGGACTGGTCATGGTATTCAGGACTATCATACACGTGCCTATGCATCTTCTTTCGGCCGTGGACGTGGTGGTCGTGGTCGTGGCCGTAGTCGTACTCTTTCTGCTACTACTGCCACTATTTCTTCAGAGCCGTCTGTTAGTGATACTGCATCTACTGTTTCTGTTGAAGGTCTTTCATCACCTTTGACTCCTACGATGCTCCAGCAAATCGTTCAGGCCCTTTTTGCGGCCGATATGTCAGGTATATCCTCATCTTCTACATAGTTCTTCGATTCGAATGCTTCCAATCATATGACTGGTGTTGTATCCCATCTTCGTGACATTCGTCCCTACACCGGAAATCAAGTTATTTCTACTGTGGATGGCACTAGACTACCCATTCAGTCCATTGGATCATTGACTTTCTCTCCTTCTACCCATCGCCAGTTCACCTTTCGTGATGTGTTTTGTCCCTAACCTCTCCTCCAATTTAATTTCAGTTGGTCAACTCACATCCAATAACCGCTTAGTCATATTTCTTCTCAACTGTTGTTTTGTACAAGATCTAGCAACGGGAAAAGTACTTGGGATGGGTAGGCGGCATGGTCGTCTGTACGTACTAGACTTTGATCCATCTATCACTCCGGCTCGTTGTTTCTTTTCTCTATCTTCATCAAATATTTATTCGTCAAATAAATTGTGAAAACTGTGGCACTTTCGCCTGGGTCATCCACATTCCGATCGGTTAATTCAGTTATTTTCTTCTGGCATATTAGAGAATGTTTCTCTTAATAAAAAAGATTTGGCTTATTCTTATTCATCTTGTTGTATTTCAAAAAGTAAGTATATTTCTTTTCCTCTAAGTACTACAAAATCATCTTCTATGTTTGAATTAGTGCATACGGATGTCCGGGGTCCTTCACCAATTATGTCTCTCTCTGGGCTACGATACTATGTTATATTCATTGATGATTTCACACATTACACCTGGATTTACTTTCTGCACTCGAAGTCACAGGTTTTTGAAAAATTCAATATATTTCACTCTATGGTGGAGACTTAATTTCGGGTTCCAGTTCAAACTCCACGTTCTTAACAGTAAATCTCCATACTTTATCCTCACCGGCTTACCTCCTGCATATTCCACATTTCGTGTTTTTGGTTGTGTCTGTTATGTTCACCTGGCTTCACATGAGCGTAACAAACTATCTCCAAAATCGATCAAATGTATGTACTTGGGATTTGGAGAAACTCAAAAGGGTTTTCGATGCTATGATTCGGTTTCTCGTCGTGTTCAGGTTTCATGACATGTTTTTTTTCTTGAAAAAATTGTCTTTCATTCATCTCTTCCTCCTCTGCATGCCCCAAACTCTCCTGGTCTAACCACCTTTCCTGATATGCCTTTTGCCTCGAATACTCTCCCTCGTCCGTTACAGGTTTACTCGCTTCGACCACGTACAGATCCACCACCTATTACTCAACCCGAACCTACTGTACCTGTTACAGATCCTAAACCTCCCTCGATACGTTGTTCCGCTTGTGTACATCGAGAACCTAATCGCTTGATATGCTCTATGTCTGCCATGAATGTTACTCTGGATGCTATCTTTATTCCTACTTCATACACTCAGGCAGCCACTCATGATTGTTGGAAGAAGATTATGGCAGAAGAACTTGTAGCATTGGATGATAATTATACGTGGGACATTGTCACTCGACCCACTGACCAACCACTAATTGGTAGCAAATGGATTTATTCTGTCAAGCTCAAGTCTGATGGATCATTAGATCGATACAAGGCTAAGCTTGTCGATCAAGAATACAAACATGAATATGGAACTGATTATGATGAGACATTCACTCCCGTGGCCAAGATGAAAACTGTTCGTACTCTTCTGGCAATATCTTCCGTTCGCTCTTAGCAACTTGTTCAGATGGATGTGAAAAATGCTTTTCTTCATGGAGACCTCCAAGAAACAGTATATTTAAAACCTCCTCCTGGCTCTTTAATCCCTAACAATAAAGTATGTCACCTAAAGAAAGCTCTGTATGGCCTCAAATAGGCACCTCGGGCATGGTTCCAACGCTTTCATGATATTGTTATAGGCGCTGGCTTTACTTGAAGTAATCATGACCCATCCTTATTTTTGTGCACCACTGCTCTCGGAATTGTCATTGTTCTCATCTATGTTGATGACATACTTCTGACTGGTAGCGATGCTACGGGCGTCTCGACTTTAAAGAAAGTTCTGCAATCATCCTTCAAGATGAAAGGCCTCGGCCATCTTACTTTCTTGGGCTTGAAATTTCATGTTATAAACGTGGGATCCTGGTCAGCCATCGTAAATATACCAAGGATCTTCTCGCCTTGGCATCGTTGATGGATCAGAAGACAGTTCAGACTCTCTTAGAACTCAACGTTCAATATGGCTATGACGATGGTGATCTCCTTGCGCAGCTCGACTTATACCGCCATTTGATTGGGAGTCTGGTTTACTTAACAATGACTCGTCCTGATATTGCTTACGCTGTCCAAGTCGTCAGTCAGTTTGTTTCTACTCCTCGGACTCTTCATATGACTACGGTGTTGCGCATCCTACGGTACCTACGTGGAACTCTAGATCGATCACTGTTCTTCTCCTCCACGGTGACTCTAGACCTTCGTGCTTATTCGGATGCCGATTGGGCCGATTGGGTCGATTGCGCTCTCACACAAAAATCTACCACTGGCTACTGTGTTTTTCTCAGCACTTCTCTCATCTCTTGGAAGTGTAAGAAGCAGGCCATTGTTTCCAAATCGAGCATAGAAGCCGAGTATCGAGCGATATCCACTGTGTAGTGAGCTTATCTGGTTACGTGGACTTATTTCCAACTTGGGCATTCCTCTGCAGAATCCTACTCCACTCCATGTCGATAATCTAAGTGTCATTCGGCTTGCCTCTAACCCGATTTTTCATGAACGGACGACGCATATTGAAGTTGACTGTCACTTTATCCGCGAGAAATTTCAGTTTGGGCTCATTTCTCTTCCACATATAGCATCCCATGATCAGATTGCCAACATTCTCCCCAAGTCCCTCACTTCTACACGTCACTCATTTCTAATTGGCAAACTATTACTTGTTGATGACCAGCATTAGTTTGAGGGGGGATGTTAGACAGGCTCACATGCCTTATATACCTTGTATACCTTGTATAGCTAATATACCTTGAATGATTCGTTTCCATAGGTAGAAGATTCTGATTTTATTATTTTTCTTGTATAGATGACTGTAATCTCTATATATTCAACCCCTTTGGGTTTTCTCAAATACAAAAAATCTTTTAGCTCCTCTCTGTTTTTTTACTGTTTTCAGGGTCAACCCTCAACCTGACCCAACCTGCCCAAGTTGCACCCCTAGAAGAAACTCACATGGCTCTTGTTTGGCCCAACACACATGATTTTTTCAATAATAACTCACATAAGTTGCAGCACTTGTGGTACGAGTATTGACTATAGAAAAATAAAATCAAATTGGGTTTTCATTAACTTCTTCACACCCTACTTATGTTCAACAAACCAACAATGGTAAAACCTATTTCTAACCATCCACATGAGCAAAGATGCCCTTGCATACAAAGAGAGCATGCTTATGTAAAACATAAATAGCGTTGAAAACAGTACAGGAAATGATTCTACCAACTATGAATGGCGTGTATGCATACCAATCCTATCTCAGATAAACCTTAAGACAGCGTTGTCCAAAGCATCCCTTACCATCTTTAGAATAACCTCCACTGCACCCTTTCCAGAACCGAGGGCTCCATCAATTTCATCAATGACCTGTCCAAAAACTTAATCAAATATTACTTAAATCAATAATATAAAATTACTTTGTGACTTTCAATGTGCAACCCACCAAACACTTGGGCTTTGAGTCAGCCATGACAGAGTTCATCTGCACCACATCAAGGATTTTTGACTCAATGGTTGAGGAAGACCGATCATCACTTGCATTTATCTACAAAAGATGAAAACTCTCAGTGATGCTTTAAAGACCTTTAGGCTGAAGAGAAACCAAATTCCAACCATGAAACCAAGAGCCTGACAGAAGATTTTGTTTCTATATTTTGGAAAGGTTGTAGATTGTATTTACCAACATGCATAAAACTACGTTGAATCAAAGAATGCAAGACTTCCATAGATAATACTCCTCTATGAGGAAATAGAAGTCCCCATAACCAAATTTAGATCTAACATGCACGAATTCACTAGTAAAGATTTTGACATCTCGAAGTTCCAAATCATCCATAGAAAAAGTCCAGATTTATTAGCATATCAAACAAATGCAATATAAAGTTTCAAAGACGTCAACAGTCAACTAATGATGATGATAATGGTGATATTTTGTGGAAGATTATTAAAATCTGGGTGTGTGTGTGTGTGTGTAGAGAGAGAGAGAGGAATGCTCACCTACGCATCAGTTCTCATGAGAATTTTTTGAGAACTTATCTTCCGTGATATGAGTGTAAGATATGAATTGTCCCAGTGATGCAGCACCCCATGAGACCCCTAGGACCCAACTTTTACCTTGATCCAATACTTTGGAGGGCCATGGCAAAAGAGAGGCAAATCAAGGGAGGAAACTGTTTCATTTTTCCATGGCCCACCAAAGTTTTGGATCAGGGTAAAAGTTGGGCCAAGGGAGTTTCATGGGGTGTTGCATCACATGGACGGTTCAGATCTTGCACTCATATTACGGGAGATGAGTTCTCAAAAAGTTCTCATGAGTTCTCGTGAGAACTAGTGCGCAGGTGAGCACTCTCCCCCCCCCAAACCACCCCCCCCCCCCCCCCCCCCCCCTCTCTCTCTCTCTCTCTCTCTCTCTCTCTCTCTCTATATATATATATATATATAATATGCATGATATAATTAGAGTTCTAAGTCATGTAGTTGCTTCATTAGATGAAAGCAAGCGAGTCCCAGCTGAAAAAACAAAATAAATGGAGGAAAAATGGAAAGAAAATCATTTGATCCCTCTAAGATTAAAGAAAATCTAGATGTGTTGCAAAAGAGAGAAAAACCTTCAAAGTTCAAATGTGCAAAGTCATGAGAATGAGAGGATATAGTTGCTCAAACATGAGAACATATAACGAAGACGGCCCAAACCTCTACAACACGATATCCACAATGTTTAGCAGCTACATGCGCAAGTGTAGTCTTCCCAAGCCCTGGTGGACCACAGAGTAAAAGAACCTGCAGGAAGGCACGAGTTTTAATTATCAATGACCTTGAACCATGACAACCCACCCATAATTTCTTGGTATAACTCTATTCTCTTGAAAAGCAATACATTCCTACAATATATTCTTTTGAGAACAATACGTTCAGTGTGAAGCTAAAATGGCCTCAAAGGGTGAAGATGACAAAATGAGTACTTATTAATCAGGGAGATACCCAATGCCTAGAAATGCAAATATATAAGACAACATAATTTACACATCAATATTACTTATTGCATGAATGCCACTGATGAATTTTAGTAGCACTGAATTATAAGCGAAAGGCATTTCAAGAACTAGTAAAAGGATTTTATATGCAAACAAATCTAACAGCCCACCTTGTGCTCCAGCTGATCATTACCCATGGATTTTTTGTTCCAAAGTTCAGAAATGTTTTTTGATTTTGCATCTCCTTGATTCAAACCATTTGACTGCTTAAATGTTTGGTTACCAAAAGGGGCTGCTCTATTCTTGCTGAAGGAACTTCTACTTTCGGAGACCTTCTGGTGTTGCGCCAGCGAAGAATGTCGTCTAAGAGCAGATAAAACATCATCTGTAGTAGTCCTAATTTGAGATCCAAATACGCAAGAATCCCATTGTTTTAGCCATAGCAGGACCTGCAAAACAGCAACAAGCAGGATTTGCCTATTTACATCCAAAGCCAAGATTGATGGAGGATCAAAATAAGTCATAGATACCCTTCAAAAAGTTTAGTTAAAGAGATGATTCACAAATAATGAATATGTGAAAACTATATGTACCTCCCGATTTGTTTGCTCGTCACTAAGGAGCTCAGTGAAGGAGTTTGGAGCATATTTATCAACCCAAAGTTGTTCACTGACTATAGGCACTGTTGGATGGATGGAGTCGTCAACAGACCCAGAGCTAGCTTCCAAAACCTACACCACCATAAAAGTATATGATTCAGGAGCCTTTTAAGTTGTGTATATGATATGAGGTAATATCAGGTGCTTTTCTCTATTGTATTCTTTATAGTTTACTATTCTGTAACTTCTTCCCTTTATTGCTCTTGGATTGTATGTTGCATTTGTAAACATTTGAGGGGTGTAGTCATCATCATTTTAGCCTTTCTCCAGCAATTTGGGATTTGCTTTTAACTGGTGGATTGGCAGAAGTTTTTAAGATCGGATACACACAAGACACCATCCTTTCATTTTTACCTAAGCTCTTGGAACCAATCATCGCAAAGGCTCATATTGACACCATTCACATGCCGCACGGTTTTAATTTGTGTAGTGTGTTCAACTAATATCATCTATTCAAATGGCAAAACGGTAACTATTCTTATTCCAATATTGTGCATCATATGGATTGTATTTTAATGTAATGGATCTGTGATTCAATTTGGTTCTTGACCAGTGATGGACCTTGACAGTTCATCAAGAAGGTTGCCATGATACTAGATGATTACTTACAGTCCACCCATGCCCCATCCTATGTGGCAGAATCTGCACTTTTAGCCTCATACATGGTCCCACCCAATACCAACCCCTGGTCCACCTATTACATGCACACCCTAGAGGGTGAGCAAGCAAAGTAAGGTCACAAGGGCAGTTCCCAGGCAAACAGCTAAACACGAAGTGCCCGTACATGGTCTCACACAGTACTAACCCCTAGCCCACCTATTACATGCACACCCTAGAGGGTGAGCAAGCAAAGTAGGGTCACAAGGGGAAATTCCCAGGCAAACAACTAAACGTGAAGTGACCACACAGACAAGAGGACAAGCTCGAGGTTTTTTTTTTTTTCTTTATCGGTAACCAACATCCTTATTTAGGTCATTTGTGGTGAGTCCCCCCCCCAAAAAAAAAAAAAAAAACAAAACAAAAAAAGCATCCATTGATATCTACTAATTTGAATACACAATGTCTTGTGAAAAGATTGTAAAACACCCAAGATTTTGGGGGACACTATATTGTTTGTTTCACATCCACTCTGTCCATCAGATCAAGCCCCTCACATTCACCATAAACCCTAAAAATCATCCTGATTTAAAATTTCAGTGGTTCGCAATATGAGTAACAGTATTAAATAACAATCAAAACCTCTAAGTTCATGCATTGTGACCCTATTAAGTTTTGGATTAATCTGACTTTTGGGAAGTATCTTCTTCCAGGTGATTAGAACCTGATGAACGGGTTAGATGGAATAGAGAAATCGCTGTGAGCCCCACACACAAACCCACGATTGGCCTCCCACTTCAAATTTTTACTATGCTGTAGCCCATCTGAGATGTGGATTGGGCAGATATTTTATTGCAAGACCTAACATCGAGGGACACACCCGACAGGTGGAATGGATTTAACGTACATGCACAAAAGGTGGGCCCCATATAGTTCGGATGTTATAGCCAGTCTTGGAGTGGACTCCGGTCCTTCCACAGAAACCTGTACCTTCCCTCTCCCACCACTTTTCCACATCTGGCAAACCACTTCCTCTCCATGTGTGTTGCAACTACCATACCCCTAGTTTTATTAAAAAGAAAGCAAACTTACAGAAATTGAACCAGCCTAGCCGCAAAGATTGAACAACAACAATGGCTGGCCCAACCCAAAAAACAGCACCAATCCCAGAACATAAGATTGCAATCGTGATATCTACGTACAAAAAACTTAATGCAATGGCACCCTTCTTAACTAGGAGGTCAGCCTCTCCATTCACCTCACAAAGAACATGGGAAGAGAATTGGCATCAATAGCATCCTTGACCATATCCGCCAATAACCAAGTATAACACCGATGCAAAATCCATGAAACCACATTCTTGGAGTCTTCTTTGATCGTCACTGGAGAAATCTGCATAGACACCACCATCTTACTGTCTTTAGCAACACCACTGCTTCTGCAAAGCTCGAATCACGAATACCAATAGGGCCTGAGAATTTAGCTCAGATCACCCCTTGTCGTTGCGCGCAAGCCCACCAATGCCAACAGGGCCTCGGTTGCCCAACGAGCAACCATCGAAATTAGCCTTATAAATTACCATGAGGGATTCAAGCAGGAGAGCCAAGCTCGAGTAGTCAGCTGCACGAAATAGTAGGGAACCCACTGCTACACGAAACACAACTTAATGCCAACATCGTCAAGACACAATGCACCTTATCACAACTATTGCAGGCTACCCTCAACTTGAGTTATGACGAATGAAACAAATGAACAAAGAGAACAATAACAAGTAGTTGAAGCTTCATCATTTAACAATCTATTGTGTTCTTTAATATGGCTTTACTTCAAGAAATTAATTGGTTGCTTGCTCAAACTAACTTACCTTTTGGAAAGCCTCTTGCTCGACTCGTTCCATTAGAACATTGATAGGCTTTGAGAGAAGACCTATCCAATACATAAGTTCAACGAAATCAACACTGGATGATAAGTAGGCTCGAATAATAAATGAAGATCACATATAAACTATGGCAAGGTCATGGGCAACCAAACCCTTGAAACATTATGCAAGTTCTACAATTACAAGTTATGGAAGGTATTAGACTTCAGACTTCAAAAAATAATAATAATAATAAATCAATGGCCATGTTCAAATGGTAAATACTTCACTCTATTTAATTGAGAAAGAAATGGCAATTACCTATTACCAATTACAACTAATAGCCTAAGTTTACAATTAAGTATTTGAGACCAAGCATGGAAAAAAAAATACTGCATTGTATCCTATTCCTATATATGTAACTTGACATTCCAAAAGGTTCCAAATTAGATGTAATGCCATGTAATGTATCATACAATGGCCAAAAGAATTGGGAGAATAATGATGCAACGCCATTTTGGATCGTGCAATGCATGTATGGTGAGCTACAAAATCATGCCTAGCACTCAATAATGCCATGAAGCACCACTAATTGGGAGCCATCTCAAGTGGCACAGTGCAATTGTGGTGAGGTGAACCCCAATGCTCCTAAAATTATTTTCCAAAGCTCGAAAGAACGTGAAAAAAAAAAAAGAAGAAGAAGAAGAAGAAGAAGAAGAAGAAGAAAGAGAGAGGATTTACTACACCAACTGAACACACACTACATCTTGTGACAACTGACAAGTAAATATAATACCCTGTCACAGATGAACAAGCTAACACCATGGACTAAGCAATTTTTTTTTACTTTGCATGCAAATGGTAGCGAGTCTTGAACATAGAGGACAAGCATAAAATGTTCTAGAGTTGGCTAAACTCTTGTGGTAAAGTGTAGATACCTCTAGACGATTCTAGAGTTCTCTCAGAAGTTTTGTCGCTATACAAGTGTGTAATAGTCTAGAAGGTCCAAAAGGTTCCTAGAAGATGGAGAATGTCCTTGGGGAGGTGAAAGACATTATCCAAAAGCAAGCATTTTTTGTAAGATTTTCTTGGTAGAGAGTTTGACATAGGAGTATAGTACTGTAAGAATCAACTAGCAAAATGAACGATGTGGGGTCGATATGGGCGGATTTCCTAGGTCGGTTCCAAGTCTCATGGTCTTTCCCGAAGTCAGTGGATGATCTCTTAGTTGATTGCTATGGGGTGGGTCTTGGAAAAGTGAAGAAATCGATGTGGAGGATGGCTTTGCTTGCAATTTGTTGGGTTGTTTAGGAAGAAAGAAATGCTAGATGCTTCGATAATGATAGGAAGTTGGTGGAAGGCACTTCCCAAAGGGCTAGGTTGTTGGTCATTGAATGGGTCGCTTGTGTTTTTAAACTAAAGGGTTGTAATCTTAATTTCCTCAGGTTGTAATCAAGTTGCCCTCTCAGCGTCCTTACCCTATTGTAGTTTTTTGTTTGCTTTTTCAATAAAATTCTCATTATCTTTATATAAAATTTATTAAACAAAAAAAAAAAAAAAAAAAAAAAAAAAAAAAAAAAAAAAAAAAAAAAAAAAAAACCTATTAGAAGACCAAGCCAGAAGGCTAAGTCGGATTCACTTAAGCTAGAGGAAGTGGCTATGGTGAGCCAATTGAGAGGAAGCATGCCCAACCACATCAAAGAGGGATTAGAGCATGAGCCCATTGTAAAGAGCTATTTTTTCCAATATTTCACAGAGAAAAACATAACACAAAAGAGAAACACAAACCAAACAGAGAACTTGGTGTTCCATGGAAATGTAGTGGGTAGAACTCCATGCCATGTCATTCTGAAAAAACAAAAAACTCAAGTTTTTTAAGAGGTAACGCAAGATTTCATTAAGAAATAAAACAAAAACAAGAAAATGAAGGGAGGGATAGTTAATAAAGTGACTTCTATGCTCCCAACAACTCTGATGTTCTTAAGAATCTATTAATCATGATGATTTATAAAGTGCAACATATGAAGTCCCTCAACTAGTTCAAAATAATCCCAAACACAAGTCCAAGCAGTAATGTTGAACAGGACAAGGTCATCCTAGGTCAAATAATACAATAGGTAAATAAGCTACACACCCCAACACTCCGACTTCAACGTTTCTCAGTGTTTTTTATTGTCTTTCTTCCTTTATTCTATCTTCTTCATTTTTTATTTTTTATTTTTGGACAGGCAATGATAACACTTAATTGAAAACAAGAAAAATATGTAATATCCAACAAAATTGTGAATAAGAAACCCATACCAAGGTTCCAAATAGATCCCCAAAAAAGGTACATGTAAGAAGAAAAGATCTTATCTTAGAGCAACAAATAAAAAAACCTTTGCCTAGAAACACTTGCTAACTCCTAAGGCATCAAACTAGGTTTTAAATATTGGTTATGATGTGGCCATCTCAATCGAACTGCAACCATATCAGTCACCCTCATTACACAATACAAGGGTGAAACAATCTATTACCAAAAAAAAAGTTGTATTGGCCAGTCGGTGCCGACACAGCCATAAAGGGCCTCAATTTTAATTTTTTTAATTTTTAGTTTCTCGTATTTTCCCTTACTAAAAGGACTTCAAAAAGTTTTTGTTATTTTCCCACTCTTTCTTCATTTTGACCATGAAGGAAGCTTAGAAACTCATTGTAGACTAGAAGATCCAAGCCTATTTTGAGGACCAAAACACAAGATTTTAGGGAGATTCAACAAATAAAAAATGGAATAAACCCTCTTGAGAAAAATGAAAGAAGAGGTAAACCATCACTTTCTTTCCTTTTTTTCTGCTTTTTCTGTTTTATTTCAATGTAATGTGCGCTAATCCACCAAATCATGCTTGATTTGTGTTTGACTAGGACCTAATTGGTTGACTATTAGCAAGTCAACCTGACAAGCAATATTTTTATCAAAGAAGTCTTATACAAACACATGTAAAAGCACAAAAAAGATAGATTCTTGTGTTTTACATTTTTTCCTATTTTCCCAATAATTTTTCAAGATTTTTAAGCACGAAAATAATAATAATAATAATAATAATAATCATCCTCTCACTTGGGACCCTATCCGGATGTGTCTGATGCACCTTGTATCGTCCCCTTTTGGGCCTAAATGATATGATCCCTGACACTAGTCCTCAAAACCTTGCATCAAACTCTTATCCATAAGTGAAGAATTTGATCTTCTCCACATTCTTTGTTGTCGGATCCCAATTACCAATTTGGGGTCGTTTAGCAACATGGAAACAGTGGTAATTGGTGGTAAAAGCAAAAACACAAAACCAAAACAAAACAAAACAAAGGCATTTTAGGTAGACATACAGCAGTGATAAATGAATTCTACCGCTTCGCACATTTTGCTTTCCCAGTATAGAGGCGTGATTTCAATTCCTATTACCATGGATTTCCATGAATTATGTCAACATGAAAATCATAGTGGCTTGACTTCAAAAATTGGTGGGCCCCACCATGATGTTTAAGTGAAACACACCCTGATCACCAAGTATGTCACCCTATTTTAGCATTAGGGCCCAAAAATCAGTCCAATCTATGATTCAGGCGGGCCAAACAAAGGGAAACAGTTGAGAGAGGGACGCCCACCCTTCATTCTTTTCAAAGCCCACTGTAATGATTATATGAAAGCAACTCCAACTGTTAGATGCAAAGCTAAAATGTAGGCCTCGAGACCAACAATCAGGACCATCCTTGATTCAAGTGGGTCACATGAATGAAAACAATTTGGAGGGTGAGGGTTACTGTTTCCCTTCAAATGGCCCCCCTAAATCACAGACTAGGCTGATTTCTAGGCCCTACAACTAAAATGGGGTGACCCACTTGTTGATCGAGGTGAAAGTCACATAAACATTATAGTGGGTCATGATTGGGACATCTCGCGTACGCACGCCGCCCCACCTACGCACGTACGCATGAAGTAGGAGGGCCCCACCATCGATCTGCCTCGATGACAACATCCAGGGAGGGCCTCTTAGCTAAAAGACAGGTTTTGATTCAAAAAAGTGGGCCCGGTAGTCAAGAAAATCCCATCATGGGATCTCATGATCGTGACTCACTCGTCGGATTGATTTCATATTTTAGGTTTTGCTTATTGTTATTATTTAAAACATCATGAACGCTTTAGATTTCTTTGTTTGATTTTTTTTTTGTTTACTCCATCGCCAAGTAATAGGTCATGCGCATGGTGCGAGTTTTTGGGGTATTCCCCTATAAATAGGCACCCTTTGTAGTTCTTTTGATTCATTCAAGTTTAATAAAAATTCTTGCTTTATTTTTTCTACTCTCTTCGTGATTTGTGGAAGAAATCAAAAGTGGTTGCGAAGCCCTCCCTTTTCGAAGGGCTAACTACTGTGGTGCGAAGCCACATCGATCTCGATTCACCCTATCTTCCATCATCTCTTTTTTTTCTATCTTCTACCACCATCCGTGCTTCGAATTCATCCTTTGTTGCATCAGTTTCTTCGTTACAGCAGATTTCCAGATTTCAGCCCTGCAGGAGGTCAAAAACTTCAACGGAGTACTACGCACAAGCCGCTGCTCGGATCAACCCAAAACTTCGGGGTTTTAGAGCCTACCCCCAACCGACCAGGGCCAAGGAGGACTTTCTCGAAACCGATGCCCCCTCGCACGTGCGAGCGGCCCAGGCCCACTGTCCACACGCGAGAATCGTCTTTGGTTCAGGTTTTATCCTTCTTTGCCTCCTCATACATGTTTTCTTCATAAACCCTAAACTTAGATTGTGTTTTCCCTAAATTGTTTGTCGTTTTCATCACCCTAGGGTTCCTTGAATTGAAATTAGGGAATCCCTTAGATTAGGGACTGATTTTTATGCATGTGTGGTTGATTTCTATTTCCCTTTGACATCATTTGGTTTATAATTTTATTGGTCCAGTCACAGCCTGTGTCGGCCTGTACTTGCATAGATTCCTCTTTTAATTGAATGATTTGGACTGTCAAGTGGGATGTGGAATTTGTGTAACGGTTTCTGAATTCGTATGATCTAAGCTTGAATTCTTGCATCTCATACTTAAATTTCATGTCCTGCATCAAATTTGGTATCAGAGACAGGTTCTTATAGGGGAATACATTATTTGTTTAGGGTTAGTTTGTTTGAGTCCATCATGCATCTAGTCCATCACATGTAGCTTTTAGGAGTTCAGTCCCTTATTTTATTAACTATATTGTTGGAGTAACATTGCATAGTCCCCTCATATAGAGTCTCATAGGATCATTTAGTCCCATATAGTCGTCGTATAAAGTCCTTAGGTGGAGTTAGTAAGTTGTACGCCCACACGTACGGGTCATGGTTTTATCTAGCACCCTACACTAAACATGGAACAACTACTAGAGTCACTAAACAAGTTGTCCTAGCAGATCGAGTCTTAGGGTAAGTGCTTGGAACGAAGCATGGATCAACGCCTTGACCAAATAGAGGCCTCCCTCAGGACAAATCCCACCATTAGGGAAGATGGTCAATCTCAAGCAGGTGGCCAGGAGGATAGACCAATGAATGGATGTGTCCAAGGAATCAGTCATGGGCATGCACCCACACCCCCACCCCATGAGGGACATCAAGACCATTATTTTGAGGGGTACAACAAGTGTGGCCTCGTGGCTAGAGAGAGTGCACCAGAGGCTAGTGTAGAGTATAGCGTTGAACCCTTCAAAATTATAAAACGAAACAGTCTCAATGCGTATGAGGTAGATAATCAGCCTTCTATGAGAATTAGTTCCACATTCAATGTGGAGGATCTAGTTACTTTTCAGGGGACCATTGATACTTTGTCCAGCCCTTCGCATACCCGTCCTGATTTCCTAGATTTATCCCTTGATCCATGGCCCCCTCCCGACCTGTTTTCTCAGCCTCTACATCCCATACTTACCCGTCCCGACCCATTTTTTCAGCCTCTACTTCTCATACTTACTCTTCCCGACCTTTCTTCTTAGCCTCTACCTCTCATACCTAACCTTCACACACCCAGAGAGGAAATAGAAGATTTCCTGGACTATCAGATAGTTTCAACGTTGGACGACAGGTTTTAAAAGTACCTGGTTAAATGAAAGTCATGCCCAGCTTTAGACAGCACGTGGCTCACTGCAGAGGAGCTTCAGAGACTTAATCGTGACATCCTGGAGCAGTTCAGGAGTTTTATTTCGCCAATGGCGAAATCTTCGCAGCCGAGGAGAATTGATGGGGACATTTTGCACACGCATACCGCCCCACCTACGCACGTACGCATGGAGTAGGAGGGCCCCACCTTCGATCTGGCTCGATGACGACGTCCAGGGAGGGCCTCCTAGCTAGAAGACAGGTTTTGGTTCAAAAAAGTGGGCCTGATAATCAAGAAAAACCCATCATGGGATCTCATTATCGTGGCTCACTCGTCGGATTGATTTCATATTTTAAGTTTTGCTTATTGTTATTATTTAGAACATCGTGAATGCTTTAGATTTCTTTATTTGATTTTTATTTTAGTTTACTTCATCGCCAAGTAATAGGTTACGCTCATGGTGCGAGTTTTTTTGGTATAAGTTTTTTTCCTATAAATAGGCACCCCTTGTAGTTATTTTGATTTATTCAAGTTTAATAAAAATTCATACTTTATTTTTTCTGCTTTCTTCGTGAGTTGTGGAAGAAATCAAAAGTGGGTGCGAAGCCCTCCCTTTTCAAAGGACTAACTATTGTGGTGCAAAGCTACATCGATCTCAATCCACCCCATCTTCCATCATCTCTTTTTTTTCCATCTTCTACCACCATCCATGCTTCGAATTCATCCTTTGTTGCATCAGTTTCTTCGTTACAGCAGATTTCCATATTTCGGCCCTGCAGGAGGTTAGAAACTTCGACGGAGTACTACACACAAGATGCCACTCGGATCAACCCAAAACTTCGGGGTTTTGGAGCCTACCCCCAGCCAACCAGGGCCAAGGAGGGCTTTCTCAAAATCAATGCCCCCTCGCATACCCGAGCGCCCCAGGCCTGTTGTCCACACGCGGGAATCGTCTTTGGTTCAAGTTTTATCCTTCTTTGCCTCCTCATACATGTTTTCTTCATAAACCCTAAACCTAGATTGCGTTTTCCCTAAATCGTTGTCGTTTTCATCACCCTAGGGTTCCTTGAATTGAAATTGGGGAATCCCTTAGATTAGTGACTGATTTTTATGCATGCGTGGTTGATTTCTATTTTCCTTTGACATCGTTTGGTTTATAATTTTATTGGTCCAGTCTATCCTGTGTCGGCCTGAACCCGCATAGATTTCCCTTTTAATTGAATTATTTGGACTATCATGTAGGATGTGGAATTTGTGTAACAGTTTCTGAACTGGTAAAATTTCATGTCTTGCATCAGGTCATGTTCGAGAATTTTCTAGACGTGGATGGGTTCACATAAGAGGACTTATGCATGAAAATGGCATAACTTTGACTTTGTGAATTATTGGGCCCCACTGTGATGTTTAAGTGAAATCCACCCTAATCACTTAGTGTGTCACACCCATTTTAGCTGTAGGGCCCAAAAATCAGCCTGATCCATGATTCAGGTGGGCCATACAAAGGGAAACAGTTAGGAGAAGGGTGTCCCATGTGTTGTTTCCAAACGTATGGTCCACCTAAATCACAGGACCAGGCTGATTTTTCAGCCCTATGGCTAAAATGGAGTGACGCACCTGGTGATCATGGTGGATTTCACTAAAATATCATAGTGGGCTACATATATGAATTGGTAGAATGCATATCATGCATGCAGGGAAGGTGCCAAATGTAAATTTTGGATTCACATGGAATCCATCTGCATGGTGCCAAACACAAATGATGATTCCAATTCACATGGATTCCATGGTAATTGTGATTTGGATTCCAATTCACATGGAATCCATGCTACCGAATGACCCCTCTATCTAAACTCTCAATCATTTCCCTTTATCATTGAGATTTTTTATTTTTTATTTTTTTGAAAAGTAACAAGGTAATTATATTAAGAAAAAAGGATTACAAAAGAGGGGCTTGACCCGCTGAGATAGCGGACCAAAACACCTAAGAAAACAAAAACAGATTACATTCGCTGATTTGAGGGACATTGGAAGCCCACTCCACAATAAGAAAGTGGACTCTTTTCACTAAGTACCCAACTGCATGGCATTCCCCCTTGAAACATCTCCCATTACGCTCTTCCCACACCGCCCACCAAACAGCCACAAGAGACATTCTCCAGACCAAGTTTTTCTGTCTTCCAAGATCTGCTCCATGCCAGGCTTTGAGACACTCACTTGTGTTCTCTGAAAAGTGTTATTCTTACTAAATGATAGAGTTGGGGCTAAATCTATTCAGCGTAACCATTCTCCAACTAGTGTTTTTCCAGCACACAACACATGAGCTGCTTTTGGATGCACAAATGAATCGAATAGCAAGCAGTCAGTTCAATCATCAAGAAGAAGACAGTGACCAGTGAAGCTTCCTCGTATTCACAATCCGGAAGAAGCATAAGTTGTAGTTACATTCCATTCGAGTCCCACTTGAAAGTACTGTAATTGAACATAAGAGACCAGACCTCAATGTGCATGCTATAAAAGTAAACCATAACCTGGTTATTTCCACTCCATTCGAATTGTGATCATGATTCAGTTTGATGGTGTATACAAAGACACTCATAGTGATCGTCCTCCCCGTCTCCCCTCTTTAAAAGCCTTCAGAACAGGCAAACCATTTTTATCAAATTCATAACCAACACTGAGAACTACAAATAAATTTGAGTAGACTAATTACCTAATTATTCAAATTGAATCCATTTCTCCATTAATTTTGCTAGGAATGGAAGTAAATTATGAACCGTTCGAGAAATAGAAACATCAAATCCAAAGAAAAAAAGAACACAAAAAATGCATACCCGAGAGAGGTCTTTCGATGTTTGACCTCTTGACATCTCTGCTAGTCTCCCCTGGACTCATCTTAGCATAGACCCGATCCCCACATGGCCCAGTCACTGAAAAGCAATCTCCCTGAATTTCCGAAGCAAATCGACAAAGGACCTTCTCCTCGACTACCACTGGTGCCACATCATCCGCCAGTGCTGCATCAATGGCTGGATCACTCTCCGAATTCTCAGCACCGGCTGGATCACTCTCCAAATTCTTCATTGGCGAATACCTCAGCCAGTCCTCATCAGTTCCAGTTCCTTCAGCAGTTTTGTTCCGCTTCTCATTAGACGCCTTCACAGAATCACCATCAGGTCCTTCAAAAGGCCTCTTTCTGCAGGTCTGGTTTTCAGAAACGGGCAGATCTGCAGGAGACGAAAAACCAAGAGGAAAAATAAGCAAATGACAGAGAGAAATGGATGATCGGGATTGTATTTTTATGGACGAATATTGCCTGAGATTGGAGAAGAAGCTTTAGGAAGCTCTTCCTCTGCGTAATATTCTTCTTCATCTACTTCTTCGTGAAGGAGAGCATTGGTTTCAAGCCATTCGAGTTCTTCGGGAAGAGGAATGTCCATTTCCATCTCCATTTCGCATGCCCTAACAGTAACAGATGCGAATGCCAGGGAGAGAAGAAAAGGAGGGAGAGACAATATATAAAGATCTGATATCTTGGCGGGAAAAAAGAGCAGGGGCAAAATGGGCATGGAGAGTTCTCTTATACTCCGGCCGCTTGTGACACTTGATAAGCAGGCACTCAAAACTTGTACGCGAGGCATACCGTAATTCACATTAAACCGACTAAGTTGTCGGATCTCCCAAAATCATATTGGTCAAACAATCCTAACCTCTGATTGGGGTACACGTGTTTTTTGAAAGAGTGCTGTGGGATATTTTCATTTCTAGCCGTCCAATAAATATCCACCAATGGAACAGTTAGAGGATCAAATAAGGGTAATTTTTGGTTCATGATGCATCTAAGCAGGGACGGACAATTTGGACAGTTTAATTTACAATATTTGGATTCCTTGTATTCAATTTGTAAGCATGTGCGTGTCATCCATCACACTCTGCACGTGTATGAAAGGTTTTATTATGGTTAGATGGAATGGAATTGGATCGGATGATGTACACTTTCAATATCTGAAGCATATGGCATGTTGCTTGCTGGTGCATATTACCTGATGAATGGCCCGGATCTCCCACACGTGTTCCGCACCTCATCAAATCACGACCATCTGTCCCCACATGCCTGCGAGGCACATCTGGGCCTACCTTACATGCCCCAAAAGTCTGGCTGGTCCGTCGATCAGGTCGGCTAAACTTGTACGAAGAAATGAACAGTAAAAATGTTGAGCAACGGTCCACGTTCAATGCACATGTGACGAACCTTTTGAAGAAGGTTGGCTTGGCATGTTGGGCGATATGATACAGTGGAGGCGGATCAGGTGATGTGGTGATGTGTTGGGCACCATGGGGCCCGCCGTGATGTATATGTTTTATATCCACACCATCCATCCGTTTTTTCCAGTTCTTTTTGATGCATTAACCCAAAAACGAAGAGGTGATTGGACTCCCACCATTAAAAACTATCCAGGGGCCACGAAAGTTTTGGCAAATAAAAATTACAGTGGACCCTAAGAAGGTTTCAACCGTGGGTGTCTTTATCCCCACTGTTTCTTATGGTGTGGTCCACTTGAGCTTTGGATCTGCTTCATTTTTGGGTTCATACCCTAAAATGAGCTTGCAAAACCGACGGATGTGGATATAAAACACATACATCCCGGTGGGCCCTACAGCGCCCAACACATCACCACCGCTCGGCAGCATCACCTAATCGGAAACGGATTGGCTAGGCGCCACCATGATGTATATGTTTCATCCATGCCATCCATCTATTTTTCTAGATTATTTTATGGCATGAGAGAAAAAATTATTTATATCCCAAACTAAATTGGACGACCTCATAAACATATTGGATGTTAAATAAACAATACAGTGAGCCTTAGGAGGATTTCAATAGTGGATATCCAACGTTTTCCTGTGGTGTGGTCCACCTGAGATTTATATTCCTCTCATTTTTGACATCCAGCCTAAAATGATATGTAAAAATGGATGAAACATATACATCATGATGGGGCCCATGAGCACCGACCACCAGCCACGGGGCTGGTGGCAGGGGGAGTAGCTAATCGGCTCTCCACCTAATCCGCCTTCTTATAAAGCAAGGCGGGTTGAACCCTAATAAGGGTCCGTTTGGTCGGGTGGATTGGAAGGGATTGAATGGTAATAAGGTGGATGGCATGAATTTCTAGGTAATAATGGTGTTGTCAGTGTCTTCAAATCCATGGGATTGCTTGCTATATCTAGACCGTTTGGCACGCCCGGCCAATCCAGAGATTAAACCTTCCCATCCCTTCCAATCCCACAACCTTCCCATCCATTCCAATCCCACGAGCCAAACACATCCCAGGCAACTTTGAACGGATTAGGGTGGATGGGATGGGATTTAAAGGTAATGATGGTGTTGTCAGTGGATTGTCTTGAGATCCATGTGATTGGGATCCGATCACCGACTCTGTTTGGGTCACGGCCATTTCCGGGATTCAACTTCCAATCCCTTTCCGTACCATCCAATGCCTTCCAATCCCTTTCCGTACCATCCAATGCCTTCCAATCCGACCGGCCAAACGGGCCCTAAGGCAGATCGCCAATTACTGTAGCATCTAGAAAGCACTTTTCAAAAATTAATTCATCATTCACGTTGGACCTCAGGCTGGCTCCCAAATGGGCCAGTCGTCCCATATAATGAATAGGCGCCTAACCCGCTAGGCCAGGCCAGCCAGTTCAAAATCCAAAGCGAGCCTGAACTAGCCCCAGGCCCACCTTTTGGCAGGCCTTTTGGGCACATATATGGTAGAGCCCACTGGATGAAGATCGTGAATAGAGTCATGCATGTAGGGAGAGTAGCTATACAACTGCTCCTTACACTGCAGTTAGACGAGACATGAGCTAGTGTATTTCTTCGGCAGTCAGATTCTCACACGTGTGGAAAACTGGCAAGCATGAGCCACGTTGGTCATCAGGAAGGTCTCTCTATAGCTCCTTGGCCCAAAAAATCAGACCGCTCTGCTCATTAGAATAGGGCCACACGTGTAAAACAGCAAAAGAAGACCGTCGAAAGAAATTGACTAACTGGTTTTTTTTTTTTTTTCCCCACCATGGCCTACCAGATGATGGGACGAGGTTTATTTTGAATCTAGGCATGTTTCCGGTGACCATCCCTGATAAACGTCCCAGATCGCACGTGCCATGAGGACCTCCTTTTATTGGAGAAAGAACGTTTGAAGCAACTGGACCAGATGGTTTGGATCAGTTCATTGCATCAAACAGGCTTCGAGCTCACCTGATCCATCTCCATGGCTGGTCCGACCATGCAATCCGGGTATCTCCTTCCCCCCTTTACAGTGGGACACATCGGATTAATGGCCTGGACCATCGAATCATGCGTCTCAGGTACAAAATGATACAGTGCATTCGTTGAGCAACCAGCTCATATCCAGCTCAGTGCTGCGACTCGGCCATGAATGAAAGCAAAAGGCAGAATCAGCCCTATCTTGAGCAAGCTTCCAAAATAAAATCGAAAGGGCAAGTTCCAGTAGCCCAGTCCCCAGATCACCTGGGGGACAAATATTCTGGTGAAATGCATGCATATAGAACCAAAAAGAAAACAATTAGGAGAGCTGTTTAGATACTCTGGTTGCACATGACACTTGATGCTGGGCCACAGAGAAACAGTACACGGATCATATGCCAACTTATATTAAACCTTCTAAATTGCGGGAACCACCGTCTCTAGGTTATAGTCCAAAAATCAGATTGCTTCAATAATCCTAACCTCTTATTCATGAACATGTTTGTTGGAATAAGACAGTTGATATTTTTCATTTTTAACCATCCAATAAATGTCCATGAATCTGATGTTTGGACAACCAAACTATAATAAAATAAGCATAAACTTTGGTTCTCAAATAAATACATGAGGCATTTTTGGATTACCGAAAAGACATGAAGCAATATCAATTTGAGGGAAGAAGGTCATCCAAGTACCCCGTCAGGGAATGCAGATTGCAGAACAATACAACGTAATAAAGAGACTCAGCAAAGCTCACAGGCCTAATGCCAGTGGCAGAATTTGAAGACAGCCCCCGATCGCTTTCAAGGGTGGGCCCCTGCTTTTGAGGATGGGGCACGGATGACAATGAGAGGTGCCATTTGAGAAGTCTACCATCCTTTTCCCCCTTTCTCAGACAGCATTGCAAAACATGTTTCGAAGGAAAGAAAACAAAAATGTTCTGTTGAGACAACAAGTCTCTGCAGCTTGTTCATCAACACCATATAAACACCTAGCAACAGAGATTGAAAAAGAAAAGGAAAAAAAATTGAAAGAAACAGAAAACAAATTATTTCTTCTGCATGGCCAACTTAGTCTTTTGCATCCTCTGCTTTCATCTTTTTCTCCCACCTGCGCTTCTGAGGAAGTAGAAGTTCCCAACAGGAAGAAGACGAAAGAAAGATGTCAAAAGATACACAAGCAAGAACATGAGTGCCAATTTAAAATTGCATACAGGCCTGCATAATGATCGACGAATAAGAATGTAAGAGCTTTTGAAATATTCCTAACAGCCCCATGCAAAGCCCAACTCAGGACTTCACGTGTTTATCTCTTATGAAGGGGAAAAGCCACCGAGAAAACATAGAGATGGCAATCTTTGGTAATTCCCAGTGGACTATTGGTGTGCTTGGTTGAATAATTGATGCTTTGATTTCATAATTCACACAGAACAGGTGTGCCAGTGATCACGTGGCTTCTCAACTGCAGTACCACACACAAAACCTTAACGTTGAAGTGGGAGTTACATGCATGTCCTTAGAGATGCAGTGAATTCTGGACAGCTTATTGTGTGAGAGATGGAGAGGATCCATTTTGAGTCGTGAAGGTTTTCCTCTCATGTGAAAAGCATAGAACCTAGTTGTGTGTTGTGCTTCACTTAAAGGAGAAACAAATATACATGCTAATGTTGGTAGAATGCTAGAATCGTGGAGTCAAAAACAAGGGAAGTTCATATTTTATGGTCATGGCGGTCTTCGTGTTTCTTGTTTTACAGGCATTATAAATGATTCTACATTTTTATGTAATGTTTAGTGGGTACAGGAATGACATTCAATGCTATATTATTTGCTAGGCATATTCTTATTTGCATTACCTGAATGCACTGATGGTTGGCTAAACCTTTTTTAGGGCTCCAAAGGGTTGCGAGGTCTGTTGTCTCCTCTTCTAATTGTTGTAGTGGATGAGGGATCAAGTAGGATGATTTCAGAAGAATTGAGGAAGGGATATTCCAAGGGCTTGTTATGGGGGGATACGGTTTCCAAGTGTCGCATGTCCAGTTTGCTGATGACACTTGTTTCTTTGTAATCCGAGTGACTATACTTCACACTTGAAGATTATCCTGAGATAGTATGAGGTTGTTTCAGAACAGATGATAAATTGGCACACATCTGTAGTTTTTGGGAGTTGCAACGGAGGAGAGCAAAGTTTCCTGAACCGCTTCTTTGTTGGGGTGTAAAGCCAGTTCGTTCCCTACCATGTAGTTGGGCCTTCCTTCGTGCAAGGAAAGCCTTTGAAGAAGTTAATTGGAGGCTACTGGCTTGGAATAGAGTATCTATCTTATGGAGAAAGAACCACATTGATGAAGTCTGCCCTTGCCGACATGCGAGTCTAATACATGTTGTTTTTCCAATCCCTAGAGACCGTTGTTTACCACTTGGAAAAGATACAAAGCGATTTTGCAGAAAGGGTGGGAGGAAAAAGGGAAGTACCACTTGGTAGCTTGGAAAAGGGTGTGCACTGTGGAAACCAAACAACAGGGTGGCTTGGGCATTCGAAACCTCCAATTCATGAATTCCGTACGCTTGGGTAAATGTCTTTGCAGGGTTCTCTACAGATGAGAATGATGTCTGGAAAGTGGTGATTAGCTCAAGCTATGGTACAGATGATTTGGGGTCACATAAAACTTCTACAAGTCTCCCTAGGAAGGGCTGTCGTCCTCCTAGGGAGGTTGGCTTTTACCCAACAAAATCCTTATGCTTGACCACCTTTGAAAAATAAAGCAAGTTACTGCAAACAGATATAATCTGTGCCTTCAAGTGGAAAGATAGCTCTCTTCCTATTCATTGCCTGTTTCTCAAGGAGTTTGGAAGTTCATTACACGGCTACTTGGAGCTCTTTGGGTAATGCCTTGGCCAGCCAAGAACATAATGGAGGCTTGAAATTTTGGCTTTAATATGACAAGGGACAGAATTCTATGGCAACTCGCTCTATCAGCATTTGGTGGTCCATTTGGAGAGAACGCAACAGTAGAACATTCCAGAATAATAACAGGTGCATCAGCTGGGTAGCGAAGCTTACAAGAAGAAGAATCATCTTGCTGGCTTCTTCTCGAAGACAATTCAGGGGTGTTCATGTCTCAGAACTCGAGAGAAGCTGGATGGAGGTTATTGAGTGTGACCTGGCCCCCACTATTGAGAATTTGGCAAGTCCATTGCTCCTCTTCTGAAGGTTATTACAGGCTTAACTTTGACAGCCAGCTCCAAAGGAAATCCAGGCCCATCAAGTATAGGAGAGTTATTCAAGATGTACTTGGCTCTTTTGCTAGTTGTATTGGGGTGGTGGACTGGCAGGTTCTAATGAAGCAGTAGTCCGGACTATTTGGCAAGGAATGAAAGAACTACTTCGGCTGAATGCTCCCCCTTCTCTAACAGAATGAGATACAACAAATGCAATCTGGTGGGCCTCTTTTCCTGGACAATATCCTTGCAGGTTCCCTTGGATGGAAGGGATTAGAGATATGAAAGCAACTTAGTTTCATTCTTTCATGCCCGTGGAGAAATGAATGCTGCCGCCGACACTCCAACCAGGAAAGAGACTGATCTTGTGAGCCTTGTACCTGGCGGATTCCCTCCCCTTGCTGTCATTTTCTTTTTCTTTTAGGGAGAGGGAGAGGGAGAGCGGAGAAAAAGTCGTTACATTCTACAACTAGATATAACTTGAAATTTGAATTGGCATGAGAGAGAGAGAGAGAGAGAGAGAGAGAGAGAGAGAGAGAGAGAGAGAGAGAGAGAGTTGGGTACATTCTACATCTAGATATAACTTGAATCAGTTCCATCAAATAACCATGGCCCTCCGCAAGCTCCACGGGAACTCTGGTGTCTTGTGGGGGTTCATCAGAAGAAAGAGTGAAAACAAATGTAACTAGAGATATGGGTTCAGTTGTGTATAATTTCAAATCAAATACTTGTAGCCAAATATAATTAAAGTTGTTGGACACAATCAAGACACCAACAAGTAGCTGAAAATAGCCAGATTACCTGGCTGAATTTGGATTTCCTAGGAGGTTGGATATGGTAACATGAGGCACTCATGCATAGCATTTCATCAGGAAGAAAATGGGACTGCTAAGAAAGTAGTAGATAGAAATATATGAGGCAGACAAGAAAGGCAGCTCATGTGCTTCAAAGATGATCCCTAGTGCTTTGCCAAACAAGTTATATACAAGCCCATATGACTATGTATCCATACATACATTAGCATGTGCCCATAGGCTCTTTTCCTTTACCTTTTTTAATTTCTTTTTCCTCTTTTTAAAAAAGGCCTCTTTTTAAAAAAGGCTAAGGTTTCTCAAGCATGTACATCTGAAAACACTTTGTGAATCACACCCCCTAAGGACCTGATGTAAAACAACGGTACATTTCCAATTCATTTTGGCAACTCCACCCCCACCCTCGGTGATATCTATCATTGCATTGGCTCCTGAGTGGGTATGGATAACCCTAAAATCTTCAAACCCCATAAACAAAATCACCCAGGTATGGCATGGGTCCAACTTTTTCACTTCAAATTGAAGTGTAGAACACAGAGATAGCACACATTTCCAAGTCTTTTGGTAGAAATGGGACATCAAGAGATTAAAAATTCGATAAAAAGCCAACGACAATCAGCATACAAGCCAATAGCAAGAGATGACCTATTGTCACTCAGCATCAGCAAAACCTACAGAAAAAAAGGGGCCGCACCGAGACCGAGATCCAAGCCATCCCAAAGGGCTTAAAAACCGAGACTCCAATCACCCAAAAAACAACATTCTCCTCCAATATGAAGCTCAGCAACCATTAAAATCTGGAGGGCCCATTCAAAATCCAATGAGGCAGTTGAGCACCTGAGAACGCTAATAGGGACACATTGCAAATAATTCTGCCCCTGGGTGAGAATGGCCCATCCATCCAACCAACAGTCACCTCAGAAACCGACCTGTTAATTACCCAATGAACCTAGGGATCTGATAAAGATGCTGCCAGTCCTAGCTGTCCGACATTGGAGAAAAAGATGGTCTGCTGATTCTTCATCCATTCTACACATGACACGCATGTTCGACCATGAGAATTTTCTCCTAGTGGCACTCCACGCAAATGCTTAAACCCTTAGAGGCTTGGGACCTTTCCAAACTTTAGTAAACAGAAGAGGGGGATCAAGAAAAGAGATTTAGAGAAGAAGTCTCTCCTAGGCGCCCACTTCAAAATTTTACCATCCCCCGCTGACGCATCAATATTCGTCTCCCAAAGCTTATAAGCAAAATAAAACGCACCCATTTCATCATCATTAAGATTCCAAACACAGCTAACCTATCTGCCGAATATCTACATCTTCACAATCATGTGTAATTATGGCAAGTTACTTGACAATTTGAATGCGTGACTGAATTGAGACCAATCACTGAGATCAATCAAAAGGACGTGAACAAATTGTATTGGCATTCCCTGCAATTCATAACTGCAAATTATCCCTCAAATTGCAGCTACATTCCGTCCAACTTGAAAAGCACCGTCATTGCAATTAGCTTATCCTCAATCCAAGTGCTGAGGAAACACCTATACCTCGTAATTCCATTGTATCATTCAGAAGTTTTGCCAATACACTTTATGGTGTGTTTGGATGCATCATCAAACTGAACTGCAATTATTAATCCAGTACCTGCCTGTTTCCATTCACTAAAACATAAATTGACGAAACTCACTAGTTTGTTTTCATTTCCTTGCCCATACATAAGAAACATCATTTCCAATAAAGGAAATGAAAGAAAATGGCCCCACTATTAATAAGTACCCAACATGGTAATTATATATGTCACATTGCCCATCCTCTAAATGCCCCAAATGTGCAACCATTCATCTTCAAGTGCCCCAAATGTGATAGTGTGTCACATCACATGTGCAAGATGTGCCCCCATCCATCATAAAGCGCCAGCCACTACCCATCTTTTAGTGCCCCACTATTAATGTGCCACATGGAACACATGTCACCCTCATCTTCAAAACACCCTACATGTGCTAACGTGCCAACGTGCCATGTGCTTTGGAGCCACATGTGCTGCATGGCCACCATCCATCTTTAAGCACTTCAAATGCATAACATGTGCCCATGTGTAGCATGTGCAACAGTGCAACCGACCGCCTTCAAGTGCCCCCATGTCCCAACGTGCCACAAGTCATCTTAAAGCACCATGCATGTGCCACATGCGTGGCATGTACAATCACCCATGTTCAAGTGCCCTGCATGTGCCAATGTGCCACATATGCAACAATCCATCTTAAAGCTCATGCATGTGCCAATATGTCACATGTGTGACATGTACAACCGCCCATCTTCAACTTCAAGTGCCTCATCTGTCAACGTGCCACACTCCAATGTGCCACTTGTGCAACATGTTTCACCCTACATGTGCTACTGTGCCACATGCGCTGTCATCCATCTTTAATCGTTCCACTTGCACCACAAATGACAACATGCTACATGTGCCACCATCCATCTTCCAGCAGCTCATTTGAGAGATGCTGTTACAAGCACACAAAAAGACTGGAAGTGGTATGTATAACCCAATTTGTAAAAGAATTGCAATCTACTCCATAATCTTCCAAACTTCCAATGTTTTAATTAGTTTCAGAAATGTGTGGTCCTTATTTATCCTCCTGTTAGTAGGATTTTTTTTGGCATTGCAAAAAATCAAACAGTCATGAAAAAAAAATAAAAAAAAATAAAAAAAAGCATATGCCTTCCAAAGCTTTACAGCATAAATTCAAGTAGAGAAAGGATTTTACTTCCAGGAGCTTTAAGTAGATACCAATACTGACCTTGTAATCCAGTAACATTTGCGGCATTTTCTTCATCAGCTCAGCAGTATTTGCCCTCCTGAAATTAACAAGAATACCAAAAAAATAAATTAATTAAAATTATACTCTTACATTATAATTTCACCAAAAGAACAAAATAAAATACAAACCTAATGTGTTTGGATACCACAAAAAATGTATTTTATCGGATTTTGAGTCAGCCCCGTCGAAAGTATACCAGCAGGTAAAATTAAATATGAGATTTTGGTGGACTCAAGCATCCAACAAGCCTGAAACTTCACCATGCGTCTTTTGTGATGGCGAATCTGATTAGGGTTCAGATTTTTTAAAGCATCTCAAGTTTAACACGTGTGTGAGAGGCAGTCAAGCAATGCCTAGAGAATTAATTTTTTATTTTTTTTAATAAAAATAAAAACGGTAAGAAGCAGCTTTCGCTACTTCCAACTATCACTTGCAGATTTAATGGGAAAAAATGAAAAATGGGTGGCATCCAAGCACGCCATAAAAATGAAAGAGAGAGACGGACTTCTCTGCGGAAATTCGGTCGCATTTATGCCCTTTCCTCTTGCTTCTCATCTCTCCCCTCGGAGGATCGTACGGCCAATCCCTGTGAATTAGAAATTCCAATAAAAAGAATATAAATAAAGAGAATGAAAGAGATTGAAGAAAGAAATGGAATGGAAAATTAAGGGGTGAGAGAGAGAGAGAGGGAGTATACTCTCCAGCGAGTAGGACTTCTTTGCGGAGGCGTGCACGATGGCGCCCGCTAAGGCCAAGGGGCTTCCATGCGCCGAGGTGCCAATATCCCCAAACGCCCTTGGAGAGCTCGTTTTTGTACTTGGCCAGCTTCTCTCTCCATGGGTACTGGTATCCGCTCACCGCCTTCGCTGCGGATTTCGCCGCTTCCGCAGCTTTGCCCGCCATTCTTTCTCAGCGACGCTGCGCTCTCTCGGTGCTACACGATCGCTCCTCCTTTCGAATCTGAGGCCTGTGCTATACTGCGCCGGATGCGCTGGATCTCATCTCCCCGTTGAAATCGGATTGCGTACTGAGTTACTCAGTACGCTTTTATCGTACTGAGTAAACTCAGTTGGGCCTACCGTGAATGTGAATGGGTTATCCACACCGTCCATCTATTTTTCCAGCTCATTTTATTGGTCGAGCAGGAAATTGAAGAATTCTCAAAGCTAAAGTGTGCCGCACCACAGGAAACAGTGGTGATAATAACTTCCACCGTTGAAACCTTGGTAGGACATACAGTGTTGTTTATTTATCATCCAAACTATTCTTGAGATCACACAGACATAGATGAAGGGAAAACACAAATAACACATTGATCCAAAGCTTATGTGGCCCCCAAGAAATTTTCGACAGTAGAATTTTAATTTACACTGTTTCCTTGGTGAGGTCTACTTGAGATTTGTATATACTTCATTTTTGGGATAGAGCAATCAAATTATCTCTTAAAATGGATGAACGGAGTAGATAACATATGTAAATTATGGTAGACCTCACAAAGTTTATTCAATACGCTTAGCGCGTTAAATTGCTCAATACGCAATCCGCGTCCCTCGTTATTGCCTCGGCTTGGAACCAATCCATTCACAGGGGTTTTGCACACCACCGCTATGAACGGATCGGGTTCGATGGGATACCCTGACTACTTGAGTTACTGGATCTGCGTCCTTCGAGTCCATGTCTCTTTTTTCCGGGCGTGGCCGGTTGAGGTTGAGCTCAAGCCTAAAAAATCAGAATTTTAAATAAAGGTGGCCCAACGGACTAGCCCGAAATAGTTCAAAATCCTGGCAAGACTTACCTCGGGCTCGGCCTGTTGATAGCCGTAATTGGGAGAGCGTATTAGTTGTTACCCGGGTAACAGCTTAGTGAGCATTACCCTATAGAATAATATGTCGATGAGACTAGTTCATCCGCAGAAAACTCTTTTATTTCAGGAATTCAAGGCACGTCAACAAACTCCACTTGTTTAAAAGCATAGCTAACAACTTTTTAATTTTAAATGCATACGTCGTATAGGCAACTAAGTGGGATACCAATTACAGTTCTGCTCTATTCAAAGTCTATTTAAAGTCCTCGTATACGTACAACATACATATAATGAAAATTTAATCCTTCATATTGTCGCCAACTTGAGTATATTAAAAAAGGTTGGTTGGTGGCCATGTTTACTGAAGCAGCATAGCTTGAAGGGACTGATTATCGTGATTAATTTGTGACTCATATATTTGAATGAGTAAAGTTCCTCCAAGGTGACGGGATCAGATCCAGAAGTAACTGTTAAAGCCAAGGAATCATATTTCTGGCCAAGTCCTGCAGGCGCATAGGTGATTATGTCATAAGGTTTTAGTGGCTGACCAACTAGAGCAAGTTCATCAGCCATTCGCTTGATGGAGATAAAATATGCATTAGCAGATAGAGCGCCTTTTTGAGCATTTGCCAGCTTAGTGCGAATCTGAATTGTTTTAGCACAAGCAATTGAAGAAAAGGTTCGCTCTAGTGCAAGCCAGACATCGTAAGGGGTTATATAAGACATGACTTGAGTGAGGACATCTTCAATGAGTGAAGCATTAATGGTGGCAAGGATTAAAAATCTTGATGAAGCCACTGAATACAGTGAGGATTGGGAATTTTAATAAAAGCACCTATGCTGGGATGAGGAACATTAATTTCTTGAGGTAGGGTTGGGATTGTGCTATCAAGGTAGTAAAAAACGGCTTGACCTCTGAAGTACGGTAGGGCCTGAGCTTTCCATGCAGGATAGTTGGAGGAGTTGAGTTTGACGTTGATAGTAAATGGAAGATTGGAGAGGGATGGGACAACGATAGTAGAATTAGTAGAATTATTTAAAGTTCTGGAGGATGGGGAGGCCATTGAGGATCGGAAGGGAGTAGACGTTGGTCTTTTAGTGGCGCTCTGATACCATATAGAATATACTCAAGTTGATGACAATCTGAAGGATTGAATTTCCATTGTATGTCTGTTGTACGTATACAAGGACTTTAAATAGGACAGAACTGTAACTGTTATCCTACTTAGTTGCCTATACAATGCATGCATTCAAAATTAAGAAGTTGTTAGTTATACTCCCAAACAAGTGGAGTTTGTTGAGGTGTTTTGAACTCTTGAAATAGATAAATCTTATGCGGATGAAATAGTCTCATTGACCTGTTCTTCTATATACCCTAACCACACGGGGGACACCTTGGTACATTCACATGGTCCATCTGTTTTTCATCTCATTTTAGGATGCTATCCTAAATCATAAAAAGATTTAAATAACAAGTGGATCATATTAATAGAAACAGTGATGAATAATTATTAAAAAAATTTACACCCAAATCCATAGCTCAATTGGCAGATTGAGTGGAGATACCTCGTTTCAACACTTGAGATCATGATATCGATCCCTAGTGGGGGTGGCTAACATGGAGTGTGTGTAATGACATGGGTGTGTACTAACAAGCTAAACCCTCCCCCCCCCCTCTTTATAAAAAAAAAATAATAATTTATTATTATTAAAAAAATTTATGGGCCACAAAAGTTTTGAAACAATATGAATAACTATTTTTTTAAAAAATGTGGGTCACAAGTTAGATTGCAAATAAACATAATGATAACATTATGATGTGCCCTTTGGAATTTTTAATGGTGAGGCACTAAAGCACCACTATTTCCTGTGATGTAGTCCACTTGAGATTTTGATCTGCATAATTTTTGTTACCCTTTGTAAAATGGGTTGGAGAAACGGATGGACAGTGTGGATATAAACACATTCATCAAGGCAGGCCCCATAGTAAGGATAACACACACTAAACCGACTAAGCTTTTACATGGGTAACACCTAAATTGTTGGGTACCTATGGAAGCAGGGTGGTCAACTGACCAACCTTGGGGTTGGTCATGGCTTGAATATTAAACTTCATTGGGTGGGCCGTCAGGCCAGGCATATTGAAATTTTGGATTCTGTAGGCTCGACCCCAGCCCATTGACACCCTGCATGGAAGTGGATTGCATCTTGACACTGCATGGACGCATTAGATGCTTAATACATCCATGCAGGGGCTAGGCCCATCATTATGTATGGGTTTTGTCCATGATGTGTTATTTTTTCAAATTATTTTAGAGTATAATTTAAAATTTAGGCAGGTCTCATGCTCAGGTGGACCGCACCACAGGAAGCAGTAATGATTATGCAACTCACCATTTATTGGTCATACAACCTATTCAGAACTAAGGTCATGTAGACTTGGATGAAGAGAAAAAACCACCTTTTTTTTGTAAATTGTGATTGGTAAAGATGGATGAACAGAATGGATGAAACATACATCATGGACGGGCCCACATAACACCGACCACCGGCCACCAGGGTGGTAGCAGGGGGAGTAACCAATCCGTTTCCAGGAGTATTAAACAACAGTATGTCGCATGCATTACGATAGTAGAGAACTGGTTTTTGTAGGTGGAATTTAAGCACGGTGGTTAGCCTTACAAGATAGAAAACACTAGGGTACCATGCCCTAGTTCTCATGGGTTACTTTCACTAACATGGGAGAAAAAAAACTTGATGTACGTAAAATCCACACCGTCCATCACATGCACCGCCCTTTGTTTGGCTTTGACCCAAAAAAAAAATTGGATGTTTCAACACTTAGTTGGGCCACTGCAAAAAGCTTATACTCGAAACCATTAAATTCACACCACACGACCCACCTAATTATTAGAATAGTGTGAATTCTGAGTCATTCTTTCATTTTGATGAGGTGCATCTTGTGAATGGGTTGGATGGCATACCAGCACCACAGTGGTCCCTACACGAACTAGTAATAGGTGTTCTATTTTAACCGTTTCATACAGTGTGGCCTGCCTGAAATTTTGACTATCACAGTTTTTAGTTTTAATGGTCAAAATAAGGTGACCCACTTGATGAACCCATTTCATAAAAGTTCCAGCCATCAGTTTGCAAACAAAACCCTGGTGGGAACTGGCTGAATCAAGACAAGGTGTTTCTTGTATCTAGTCAAGTTGGCAACAGACCAACATGGATAGCCTTTTTTACGATATTTGACTATTAGTTGTCCACTTCCTGGCCGTTGTCAGCTTTTCCTGCACCTAAAGCCTTTTGAAGTATACGCTCGTCTATCTGGGGTATGCATACTGGACTATTCTCCTATACCCACATGCACCATAAATGCCACCATCCATCTTCGCATTCAAACTTAAAATTTTCCTGGTATACCACATAATCCACATTCAAACTTTAAATTCACTCCATATGCCAAGTTGTAAATACTACTTATATATCATGTGCGCCGCCCTTCAATGTAGAATGCACCTTGCTCACAACCCTCCATCTTAAAATATCTTATATATGCCACACAAGCCAACTATATTTTTAAACACCTAATATATGTGCCATGTATCAAGTTTTGATATGGATGTACTCCATATTTTCCACGTTGTTGGTGCAAAAAAACTGGTGCACCATCCTCTATCCTACCACCTGTACAAGATGAAACAAGGGAGACCCTAGCTAAAGTCGGAGACCCTCCGATGCTAAAGTCATTGATAGGACTTTGTAATAAGGGTTTCGATAAGAGTTTTCTACATACCTTTCAATATAAAATTTCTCTATATTTATAGGAATGTGAGAGTCTCGCCGTGCAAGGATTTTCTTCCTGATATCTTGGAGAATTGATTTGATCTATTTTTTTAGTCCGCCCGATCCCGAGATCTTCGGGCTCAGGGATCATTTTACTAGATCTTTGGGACGATATTTTCATTTACACTGTATCTTCCTAGCCTGTCTCGGTCTTAATCGATTCCTAATATCAAGTGAATCTCAGCTAGTTGCAAAAGATAAAATAGCCCGCCTTCTGTTGAACAAAATGAAACCGATCAATAATCGATACCTTCTCTTACTCCGATAGCCGACCTTATAACCAACCTAAATGTGGATCGGTTTTACAGTCGGTCAGGTGACATCTAAGCTTCGGGCCTTAATTGGTTTTTTAGATATTGTTGTCTCGTCTTTCAAGCCAACTTCGTGCATCTTACATAATTCACCTATAGCTATTGACTCGGTAGGTCTCGATTGGAATTCATTTTCTCCAACCCGAGCTAAGTCTCTCCAAGTACTTTACCCACCTACCTCAGATTTATGGACGGTGTCAGTAGAGTTGGTCCATTCCATAGCTGAGCCTTCGGACTTGTACTATTTTTCCCCCAACACATGTAATCCTTATGATGAGTGTTTGCGAACAACATGATAATTGGAAAGATGAAACCAAGACAAGTCTGACATAAGATTGTCTAAGATTAGGCTCTTGGCATAGTGATATAGCCATTGGGTCGTGATTCAGTATGATGGGTTGCCGGGGGTGCATCAAAGACCTGAGTGAACTTCTAATGTCCAACGATTGAGCCATTCACGTGTACCAATTCAAATACAATAATGCATGTTCAACCGCACATGTGCACCGTATAAGCACATGATGCAAGGTGATTAGTTTTAACCATTCCTTTGTGGTGTTGACCATAACGATTTGTTCAGTGGAGTAGAAACTCTCCGCCATGATCATTTGATCCATTTGATGTTGTTGGCAAGTATTAGAGCTAGGCATTGAGTCGAGTTGGATTGAGTTATGGTCGACTTGACTCGATTTGGTTTTGAAATAGGCTTAATTTGAACTTAACTCGACTTAGTACCGAGTCCGGCATGCTTGACCTGATCCGAGTCCGAGTTTGGCCTGGACTAATTCGGGCTGAGTTTGACCTAGTCACAATTATCGAGTTAGGTTGAGTTGGCACCAAGTTAGGTCTAGTGTAGTGGGTATCCATGGGCTGAGATCACAAGTCAAAAACCTATATGCACTTGTCAAAATTGCAGCCTCTACATCAGCTACATGGCATCTCATATCTAAAACGTCACACACACACACACACATATAGACACACACACACATGAGTTGAGTTTCGGATCTAGTCGAGTTAGTATCGAGTCGGATTTCGATTTGAGTCGGTATTGAGTTATATTTCGATTTGAGTTACTGGGTAACTCAAACTCAACTCAATTTTGAATTCATATTGGACGAAGTCAACTCGGTTTAGATAGACTGACTCACTCAGTTCGTCGGATCTAAACGAGTCGAACCATCCCATGCCCAGCTCTAGCTAGCATGGTGAGTCCGGAGTTAGGATCAGTAAGATGTGTCCTCAAATTCATATGGTTAAAACCATTGCTTTTGATAGAAAACCTTTCATATTTATAACTTCTTTGGAGAGGACCAAGTCATTTGGACTACCAAACATATTGTTGGAAGATACGTGCTAAGAATAGTAAATAAAACTAAAAAGTGGAAAATAAAATTAAAGAAAAAGGTAACTTATGAATTTGAGTTAATGCGTGGTTGAGTCACTTGGCTTGAAACTAAATGTCTTCATTTAATGGCGTCCCAAGTCCAACAATAGAAATCTCGAGCAGTTGGCCTCTAGGATGCAATGACTATAACCTAATCCTAGCGGTGCACTCATTGCACACAAGCTTGAACTAACATACATAAATTAGAACCGAAGTGAGTTAACTCAGCAACAAGCATAGTTTGCAAAGAACCTTGAGAAACTTTGAAGATGAAGTGAAGAGAATAAATTATATACAAATGAGATACAATTAAGAGTAAATCTATTTAAAGACCACGACTAGATGCGTAAAGAACCGTTTCAAATCGGTTCTGTTGGGTTAAAACCCAATTGGTGCAATTACTCAAACAAAAGGGCATATGGTTTGAATATTTCCATAAAAACAAAAGTGGAAATATATAAAACTGCTGTGTAAGTGTACTCTCAATTCACACACAGAATTAGACCTACACCTGGCCCAACGTACACACGTGGTTAAAAGCATAAATTAAGGCCGATGGCATAACCCCTCGTAGAACTAAATTCACGTTAGTCCCAAAAATAGGCTCAAGTCCTATGCAAAAGACATTTCTCGCGACTTTGAATTTATACTTCAGTCATTTCGGACATGAGATGAGAGAGGCACTGAAAAAAACAAAGCACTCTTTCCAAATATATAAAATAATTTTTTTTTTTTTTAATTTTTTAAATTTGAAAGACATTTATATTAAAAATCGTTTTAAAATACAACACGTTGCGCAGGGACCATAGCCAAAGGATTGTAATTCAAGCGAGTTATGCACATTCGATTTTAACTCCTGTAACTTCATTTCATACTCAACCATTTTCCTTCAAAGTTTTAACTCCCCAATGATCTTACCAACATTATTTTTGGTACGTGGCACGTTGAAAGTGCACCTCACCTGATGAATGGCCCAGATCTCACGTACAGTTCTCTGTTTAGATATCTAACATGTGTTCCATTTCTTACGTCTGAGTGCCTTCCTTGAGATTTTTCAATCATTAAACTACTGAAATATATACAACCCTCGTCCTTGATATATATTCTCCAATTTCTCTCTGCTCTATTTCATGACAATGTTTTTCGAATCCATTATCCATCTTTCGAGCGGCCCCCCTAATTGAAAGAACCTTTTCAACATTCGGGGGTTATTTATAAATATGCTAAAGAGGAGGAGTTGATATGCAAAAAGGCAATTCTTTCTTTTATAAACGGAAGAGAGCGAGCGAATCCGAAGCCACTGAAAGTATGGAGACGGCGCTCTTTTCCCATGGAAGAATCTCCCACTTTCGTCCTTCTCCTTCTCCCCTCCATAGAAGCCCTAGAAATATCAAATCCCCGCATTTTTCTGTCCGCGCTTCCGCCAACAGAGATTCCGGTAAAAGAAAATCGAAATTCTCATTTTTCATCATTTTTTTTTTAATATCAAAATTCAAATTTTTTATTTTTTCTTTTACGCAGTGGTTACTCTGCTCGATTACGGTGCTGGAAATGTTCGAAGCGTGAGGAATGCAATTCGATTTCTCGGATACGACATCAAAGACGTGAGCTTTTGCTTCTAGAAATCTTTGGATTTTTTATTTTTCAAGAATTTATTTTTTCACTCTCATGAATTGAATGAAACTCCCATGTAGATAGCATCAACTGATGTTTCTCAAAAAAATTTATCACACAGAGCTAGAATACGCTGTGCGTTCACCACAAAGTCACTAGCTTTTGTTGACCCATCCACTGCACACATGGCATGCATGTACAGGAATCTGCCCGTGCGGATTGTGGACCTCATTGTGCATCGAGCATTGACCACTGATCACATCGACCCGTCGATCTTAGCTGTTTGATTGCTACACGTTGAATTTGGACTGTTGAAGTTGCCTTTCTAGACACCCATTCGCGGTTCGATGGTTTGGATCGTGCAGGCAGTTTGAACTCCGTGCAAAAATGGATCCCACTGTTTGGACGGTTTAGATTGGTGTGCGTGTATGCCACATGCATGGTTGATGGGTTGTCACAGTTGATTGGTGGAAAGTAGATTTTTATGTAGTGTAAAGTGCATAGAAAGGGGACAAGAGGGTGCACAAATGGGCAGTTGAGAAGCATTTCCCAAGCTTTTATTTCTTCAGTAGAAGAGAGGGAAAATGTGAGATGCTGGTTATAGACTGGCAGGCTGCTGGGTACTACCTGCAGTCGATTGTTTCTATATATATATATATCTTTGTCTGCATATTCGTTTGAAGGGATTTTGAAGTTTCTGGTGCAACTAGAACCAGATCTGAACCAACTACCTTGGATGCACCATGTTCTGTGCTGATATTTGGTGCATTGGCCACCCCAGCATCCACACTCCACAGCGGGGCTTACAAAACAATGGGCCCACTTGTACAAACTGAAATCTAGAACAGTACTGCACAACCTTTTGGCCTGACCATTGTTTGCCACATCACATTAACAAAGAGTTCGCTCTTTTTTTTTTTTTTTTGAGAAGGAAATCAATTCATTAAATACACCATAAGTTACACAAGAACGGAAAAGCGCAATTGCAGGGTTGATGCTCGTCCCCTTGCTATGCACTCAACACTGCATACAAAAATATAGTTTCTGCCATTTATTAAATGGTGATGACTGATACTAGTCGAGAAACCCTTTCCACCATTTCTTAGTGTGCCATGGCAAAGCATATTTATTAAAGTCCCTGTATCTAGTATCTCAATGAAGATGTTAGAAACATTCCCCAAGCTTTTAATTGTCAAATGGGATGGCCAGTCATCGATCCAAACCCCTCATTAACTCATACCACCAGGTGCAGGCCATGGTGCAAAAATCATACCAATCAGATGGCCGACCCTAACCATATGGTTAATAGCATGGAAAATGGACAGGCAGGATTTAGTGGAGAAGCAAAACAGTTTGAATCATCATCCTGAAATGTCTATTCAATGGTTCATTTCAGTGTTTCTTATGACTCTATACAAGCACTTTGGTTAGATGATGCTAACCATTTGATCTATTGCTCAGAAAATGGACAGTCAAGATCTAGTGGAGAAACAAAATCGTTCAAATCATCATCCTGAAACATCTATTCTGATAGTCCATTGTGGATTGCTTATGACTCCATAGAAGCACCTTGGTTAGATGATGCTAACCCTTAATCTATTGCTTGTAAACAAATGGACTGTTATAACAAAATACAGATTTCAGAAGGATTAGAATCATCTGATCAACATGATTTTTTGCACAATGCGCTGTAAACAGTGGTATGAATGAATGGAAGGTTTGGATCATGATTGGCTGTCCCTCCTGTGAATAAAAGCTTTGATGACATTGATGTTGTCCGCCATGAAGGTCGGAGCATTACCATTCTATCCTTTTAACCCACGTGCACATATATACAGGGAAATGATCAGAAGCAGTTGACTCTACAATAAGCTATGGTAGAGACGATCTTTGTGGGCCCACCATGATGTATTCCTGAAATCAAAGCCGTTCATCATGCACGCTCAGTATTTTTAGGCCCAAGGCACAAAAATCAGCCTGATCCATTACTCAGGTGGGCCACATTAGAGGAAATAGTGAAGAGCGGGTGCCAACTGCTGGTTCCCTTGGGACACCCCAAAATAGCTGGATCTATAGCTTGGGTAGGCCACATCATCAGGATCAGTGTAAATCATGCATCACATGGTGTGGCGCTCTTGAGTTCTTAAATGGCCTAATTTTTTGGTTGTCCTTTCATCCGTGTGGGACGCACACAGTGAACAGGTTGTTTGGCATATAAACAACATGGGGGACCCTACATGGAAACTGACAATGGGCTGATTTTTCTGCTCTGGCCTAAAACCATGGCTGCACTTAACCGACAACTTAGATTTACAGAACACATCATGGTTTGGGGTACACATGCACATATGTAGAGGGGAATGATCACAATGCAGCTGACTATGGGGGGATGCTAAGATTTTAATTGACACACGGATGTGCGCATGCATACCCACCCGCCCACACTGGGGGGGAATGCTAAGCTTTTAATTGCCAAATAGGATGGTCAATCATTGATCCAGACTGTCCATTTGTTCCCTACCATTATTGGCAAACCATGGTGCAAAAGTCACACTAATGACACTTGGGACAACCAATCATCAATCCGGATCATCTATTGTTCCATACCACTATTGGCAGACCATGGTGCAAAAATCATGCTGATAAGATGATACTAACCCTTTGAATGCTGGCCATTTTGTTATAACTGTCCATTTTTACAAGCCATAGATTGGATGGTTAGCTTTATTGAACCGAAGTGCTTCCTAGAATTATAAGCAATCCATTGTGCGGCCTATTGAATGGATGTTTCAAGATGTGGTTGGACCTTTTTTCCCCCCTTGCTTGTTCTTGACTGTCCATTTTCATGCCATTGATTGGATTGTTAGGATCACCCAATTAGTGTGATTTTTGCATTATGGCTTACCAGTAGTGGTGTGAAGCAAATGGACAATCTGGATCAATGATTGGCCATCCCATGCGTTATCGAAAAGCTTTGGGGACATTGCTAACATCTCCATGAAGGTATGTTTGCATTCAGACGTGTGATGTGTGCACTTCAAAACTTCCTTGATGTCCTCATTAGATCCATCTCCATGAAGGTACGTCAGCATTCAGAGGTGTGATGTGTGCGCTTCAAAGCTTCCTTGATGTCCTTATTACATTAGAGCAATATCCCCCCCCCTCTTTTCCCAATGAGAATGTTGTATTCAGTCATTTATATTGACTTATGTCACCCTTTGTAGGTGCAAAAACCGGAAGACATTGTCAATGCAAGTTGTCTTATTTTTCCTGGGGTTGGGGCTTTTGCGGCAGCAATGGATGTGCTGAATCAGAATGGGTAAGTATTCTGCAAAGTGTTTTTTGTGCATGGTTCATGCCCCATAGGAGTAAATGCTTGTCTAATAGTTTGAATTTTTTGACACATGAAATTCATATGAGATACCGTTAAGTTGTTGATTTGTGTGACAGACTTGCATAAGAAAGGCCTTTTCAGTTACTACTAATAAACACTTGGTTTACCCTTGTTTGTAACATGATTATCTTTATACATGCTTTAATATGGGTCACAGCAAGTGAGTTGACTTTCTCACTACTACTAGTGCATTGTGAGAAAATGAATAGGAGTTAACTTTATTGCCAAGGTTAAGATGAAGTGGAGTTATGCTTATCAGGGCAGAAAGGTATTGGTTTATGAAGCTCAATATATGATAGTTAACAACTGGTCGAGTCCTTTATGATTTTTGCATTTTGTGTTTACTGATATAATAACTGATGTTTGATCGTCTCCATAGATTGTTGGAGTTTCTTACAAATGCACCTTTTGCAGGATGGCCGAAGCACTTTGTGCATACATAGAAAGAGATCGCCCCTTTTTAGGCATTTGTCTTGGGCTTCAGCTGCTTTTTGAATCTAGTGAGGAGAATGGGCCAGGTCAATGTTCAATGCCTCCTCTTTTTTTTTTTTTTTTGTTTTGTTTTGTTTTGTTTTTCATTGCATTTCTGGCAGTGAGCCTGCTGCCTACCTATTTGATAACTGCGATAAGCATGGTAATATATATATGATCACTCGTAAACTCTTGAGTGTACTTCATCTTCGTTTCATGAATATGGATGATCTTTCCTTGTTTAAGGCATGCATCCATGCTTGCTACCGCTCCAATCTTCATGGCACCTTTCTGGAATAACACTGCATTGATGAATCTTAATGCACTTCCTTAAAGTTCCATTAGACACTTGTAAATAAGTTTAGAGCTCATTTTTATATGGGATTAGATTTTTACCTTCGTTTTATTGTTTTGGTCCCCCAAGGCTACAACCAACTGTGGATATGGTTGCAGGATCCCCAGAATCATTTTCTTGTATAATACTGATTTATCCAATCAAGCCGAGTCTTTATACTAGGTAATCCATGTGACAACAATTCATGACCTTTTCTTTTCTCTTCTTTTAGCGGACATTGTTCCTTTGCACTAGGCACTAGGCAGCCATCGGCTTCCTTATTAGGATGCTATCGACTTGCCTCCGAGGCGTCATCTGCCTCAACCATCCGATCTTGCCTAAGGTTCAGAAGGAATTATCGGTTTCTGACTAACGTTTGACCTTATCCAAAGCAAACGACCCGAAGATCTTGGGAGATAAGGTCAGGATCTTGGAGGTCTCGGACATCTATGATCTAAGGGAGATCTTTGGTGTATTAGGAGCCCTAAACAGGAAAGATCTCCGACGGTGTGATCTTCCCTCTAACAGAGAAGATCTTTCGCTCGTGTGATCTTCCCTCGTATAAATAGGGGAGCCCCTAGATGGTGAAAGATACACAACTCATAAACCTAAAATGACTGGTGACTCTTTTCCTTTGAACCTAAAATGACTTTGGCATCGGAGGGTCCCCTGTGTTAGTCAGGGTCTTCCTTTCGTCTTTTGTTTCTTATGTGCAGGTGTTCAAGGGTCCAATGATGGTCCATTGGAAAACTTCATCAATAGTTTGGCACCGTCTGTGGGAAACGATAGTAAAGTCATTCCCTACTTTACCAGAAGGACTGTGATGGCTAGAGGGAAGAAGACAACTCGAGTCTCTCCTGTTGCACCTGACCTTACGCCGCTAGAGCAGCCTGATTGTCATTAGGATTCCACCTCCCAACAGCATGCTGACTCCGGTCCTACAAGGCAGGCACAACGGTCTCGCAATCGATTAGGACGGTTGAACTCCATTGAGCAGTAGGTTGAAATGCTGAACAATAATATGAACTCCATGAGATAGATATTGGAACAACTGGGCTAGCAAGTACAAAGACCTCAACAGATGCAGAAGGCTGCTCAGGAAGACGAGCAAATGGGCCACAACCCCCTTAGCCTTCTAATACACCTGCCGCCTCCCTGAGAAGTCGACAGCTTGGTTCGACCAAGTTGGTTGCTTCTCATGTTTCTGGGATTGTAGCCTTGACCGCTTCCGATTTACGCCATGACCTGAATCGAAAGAAGCGTGTTAAGGTTCTGGTCGAAGCTACAACCGAGAGCGGTGAACCATGGGAAGCCGAGCTCAAGGACTTGCGAGGACAGATAGGAGACATGAGACAAGCCTATGGCACAAACACCCCAACTCCAATGGAAGCAATAATGGAGGAGACCAAGCCTCCGTTCACTGCTAACACTAATGCCTCTGCCAGACATGTTCCGAATGCCTCTGCCAGATAGGTTCCGAATGCCGCAAATCACCCCCTTATTGGGGGCTATCGACCCGTTCGAAAATCTGGAATCCTTCAGAGTCTGGATGGAACTCTACAACGCATCCTCTGCGGTGATGTGCCGAGCCTTCTCCCTGATCTTAAGCGGAGACGCCTGACTGTGGTTCAAGCAGTTGAAGCCGAATTCCATTAGCTTGTTCTCCCAATTTGGATAGATTTTTTTCACGAACTTCATCGGGGTAAAGAAAATGCTTAAACCAACTTCACACCTTCTCCATGTCATCCAAAAAGAAGGAGAATTGCTGAAAGACTACATTAAGCGCTTCAACCTCGAAGCAATGCAAGTGCAGAAACACTTTGAAGAACTCGCTCTGACTGCGATCATGGGAGGATTAAGGGACCCCAAGTTTCTCTTCTCGCTAGATAAAAACCCGCCAACAACGACGGCCGATCTACTGAACAGGTCGTAAAAATATTCCAATGCCGAGGAAGCTCCACTCTACGAAAGGCCAACCAGAGCAAAGGATCGGTGGGCAAAGACGAGCTATTGAAAGTAGAACCCAGTTTGGCTAGCGGGAACAAGAAAAGGAAGGACGACCGATCGTAAGATAATCAACGTCCGAGTAAACGACCCGACAACAAATTCAAGACGTGTACTCCTCTTAACAAGATGCCCGAACAAGTCTTGATGGAGATTCAGGATTAGAGGTGTACATGAACCGAGCTAGCTCGGTTAGCTCGCTTGGCTCGACTTGAAAGAGCTCGATTCGACTCGGTTTGAAGCTGAGTTAGAGCCAATTTAGGCAGATTTTTTGAGCTCGAAAATGAGTTCGAGCTGGCACCAGCTCGACTCAACTCGGATCAAACTAGTTCGGTGACTCGGTTACTTTGATATTGATGTTGCTCACCAAGTGTTTGATGAAATGCATCAAATAAGTGTGGCTGGTGTCAAGCAAGGTATGTATATGAAACCAACACTCTTTTTTTCTTGATTTTTATGTTGCTTAGAAGGTGTTTTATAAAATACCTGTAAAACCATCGTTGCTGTCTCAAATATAGTGAGATTTTGAAGGTGCAGTCCAGGTGTTTGTGAAAATGGCAAACTCGGCTCGATCTTGGCTTGAACTCGGCTCGAATTGGCTTGAGCTGCTGACTGAATTGAGCCAAGCTGGTTAGTCAGGCTTGAGGACCGAGCCAAGCCGAGTTTGAGTTGAGGTCAGCTAGTGGCCGAGCCGAGTTGAGCTGAGGCTAGCTCGACTGGATGAACACCCCAATTCAGGATAAGCGTATCCTCAAGTGGCCAAACAAATTAAAATCTGATCCTTAATAAAAGGGGTAAAAATAAGTATTGCAGCTTCCATCGGGATCACGGCCATTCGGCTAGTGACTGTTTCGAGCTCAAGCAAGTGATCGAAGCACTCATTCATAGCGGGCACCTTGGGGAATACGTCGGTCACTGAGGAGATCGGGCTGCCTCAAAAGATGAGCAACCCATCAACAACGAGCCAACTGGTGTGATCCGTACCATCTTTGGAGGTCATGGAGGTGGAGGAGATTCGAACCGAGCTTGGAGAGCCCACACAAGGAGCATTGGACAATCTGACTCGGAACGAGAAATCCTTACTGTCAGCAGACCTTCGAAAGAATAAAAAGTAGAGACCTGCAACCTGACTATAGCCAACTGCAAGGTATTCCGAATTCTCATGGTTACCAGATCATCAGCTGACATCCTTTTCGCGCAGGCATTTGACAAGATGGGAGTTGCTCGGTCTAGACTTCGACCTATCAAAACTCCTTTGCTCGGTTTCGCAGGTGTCAAAGTCATACCTGAAGGGTCAATACAGCTCCTGCTTACCGCCTGAGACGGAAAGAACTAGATAACCACGATGATCGACTTTCTGGTGGTGGATTGTCCGTTTGTCTACAATGCGATCCTTGGCCGACCATCCCTCAATGTCCTACGAGCTGTGGTCTTGACCTACCACTTAACAATGAACTTCTCGACTGAGCAGGGCATTAGATTGGTCAAGGGAGATCAACTTGAATGTCGACAGTGCTACACGATGGCACTAAGGGCTCCACATCAGACAATGACCATCGCATCTCTAGACCCTCGAGAAGATATTGGAGAAAGAGGTTGTCCTATGGAGGACCTCATTCCCATTCCACTCGACAACTCCGATCCGTCTAGAATGGTTCAGATTGGGTCGTCCCTAACATCCTCGCTGCGGGATAGGATTATCAACCTCCTTCGACGCTATACAGATGTCTTCGCAAGGTCCCACGAAGATATGCCCGACATCGACCCAAAAATCATCGTACATCGCTTGAATGTTGACCTCGATCACTGACCAATTTGACAGAAATGAACGCCGCTCGGCCCCGAGCGATATGCAGTGATCGGAGAGGAAGTCGACAAGCTCCTTAAAGCTGAGTTCATCGAAGAAGTTTACTATCCGGACTGGATAGCCAACATTGTGTTAGTTAAGAAGTTCAATGGAAAATTGTGGGTCTGTGTTGACGACACTGATTTCAACAAAGCTTGTCCCAAAGATAGTTTTCCTCTTCCCTGAATTGATTAGCTTGTCGATAGTACTGCGGGCCACAAGCTACTAAGTTTTATGGATGCCTATTTCGGCTACAATCAAATTGCAATGCATCCACATGATAAGTGAAAAACGACCTTTGTCACGGACAAAAGCCTTTACTGTTACCGAGTTATGCTATTTGGTTTGAAAAATGCCGGAGCCACTTATCAAATGCTCATCAACAAGATGTTCGCCCGACAGATCGGGCGGACAATAGAAGTCTACGTCGTCGATATGCTTGTCAAGAGCATCAAAGCCACAGATCATACATTTGATCTCGAGGAAATGTTCCTCATTCTTCGCGAATATCAGATGAAATTGAACCCAAACAAATGCGCCTTCGGGGTTAGCTCTGGAAAATTCCTTGGCTTCTTGGTCAATTACCGAGGAATCGAAGCAAACCTCGAAAAGATCAAAGCTCTACTCGACATGGATTCGCCAAGAACAATTAAAGATATCCAACAATTTACAGGAAAGATCGCCGCTCTCAATCGCTTCGTATCCCAAGCCACAGACAAATGCCTCCCCTTCTTCAAACAGTTGAAAGGGAAGCAGCTTGTAGACTGGACAGAGGAATGCGAAAAGGCCTTTCAAGAGCTCAAGCGGTACCTGAGATCGCCACCATTGCTCCCCAAACCCAAACAAGGAGAATCGCTACTGTTGTATCTAGCTGTCTCAGATGCAGCAATCAGCTCGGCCTTGATCAGGGAGCATAAAGGAAAGCAACTTCTAGTATACTATGTGAGCAAGGTCCTGGTCTCAAGCCGAAATAAGATACCCAGACCTAGAAAAATTGGCGTTAGCACTGGTCATCTCCTCTCGACAATTGCGATCGTACTTCCAGGCCCACACCATCATTGTTCTGACAGATCAACCTCTTCGCCAAATACGACAAAAGCCCAAAGCTTCGGGAAGGCTGACCAAGTGGGCGATCGAACTAAGCGAATTCGATATTAAGTATCAATCCCGAATAACTATTAAAGGTCAGGCAGTGGCTGATTTTATCATTGAGCTTACTCCAGTGCTCAAAGAAGAAGCCGACCAGAACGTTCAGGCTGAACTACTCAGGTTAGAACTTGTTCCAAGCATTTTGCCCGACCAAATGTCCGGTTCCCAGGTTGATCCTGACCTACCCAGACGGACGTTATATGTTGATGGTTCATCGAACTCTAAAGCCAGTGGGGCCAGGATAGTCCTAGAGACTCCAGATTGCATATGCATGCAATATGCCTTAGGATTTTGATTCCAAGCCTCCATTAATGTAGCGGAATATGCTGCATTGCTCGTTGGACTTACGTTAGCAGCCACCATGGGAGCCCTACACCTTGAAGTTTTTAGTGATTCTCAATTGGTTGTCAATCAAATAGTTGAGGAATATCAAGCCGAGAAGGAACGCATGAAAGCATATCTATGGAAAGCAAAAAATTAATCGGTAGATTCCAGAAATGCAACGTCGCCCTGATCCCTCGAGCCAACAACTCCAGAGCTGATATGCTAGCAAAGTTAGCCACAATGGACGAAGATGATATCCTGAGATCAGTTCCGATCGAATTCCTTACCAAACCGAGCATTAGTGAATCCAACCTTGCCGTAGTTTTCGCGATAAACTCGGAGTCAACTTGGATGGATCCGGTCATCGATTTCCTCAAGGAAGATAAGCTACCAGAAGATCGAGCGGAAGCACGTAAGCTGCGAACCAGGGTGACATGCTATGCCATGGTTAATGACATCTTGTACAATAGAGGATTCTATCTCCCTTATCTCAGATGCTTCTCACCAGATGAAGCAAAGTATGTTCTAAGGGAAACCCATGAGGGTATTTGCGGAAACCACTTCGAAAACCGGGCCTTAGCCCATGAGGTCATTCGACATGGGTACTATTGGCCGACCATTTAGGCCGATGCTCGGCAGTACACCCGGAAGTGTGATAAATGCCACCGCTTTGCAAATATACCTCGACAGCCTCCTGAAGAACTGACCCCTATGGCCGGACCATGGCCATTTGCCCAATGGGGGATCGACATCATCGGTTCCCTCCTGACCGGCAAAGGCCAGACTAAATTTGCTGTGGTTGCAGTTGAATACTTTACGAAGTGGGCCAAAGCCGAGTCTCTGACAAAAATAATCGAGCAAAAGATAACAAACTTTATGTGGAAGAATATTATATGCAGGTTTGGTATTCCTCGCACGATCGTCTCAAACAACAAGAAGCAGTTTGAGAACAAGCAGCTCTGAGGAATGTGTGAAAATATCGGGTCTCAGAATGTCTACTCTTCGCCACGACATCCACAGGCCAATGGGTGTGTTGAAGTAGTCAACAAGATCATCAAATACCATCTCCGGACCAAGCTCGAGAAGGCCAAGGGAGCATGGGCAGAAGAACTCCCTAATGTTCTTTATGCATACCGAACTACAACCCGGACAACCACTGGGGAAATTCCCTTTTCCTTAGCTTACGGGGCCGAAGTCGTTACCTTAGTAGAAATCGGACTACCAACAGCTCGGACTGAGTTATTCGACGAGCAGCATAACTCCAAGCTGATGGCTCTGGATCTCGACCTTCTCGAAGAAAGAAGGGAACAAGCTTAGATCCAAACTACCATCCAACAACAACAAGTGGCAATTTTCTATAACGACAGAGTAAAGGTTGGAAGGTTCCGAGCCGGGGACTTAATCCTTCGAAGAACTTTCCAAAACACTAAGGAGCTTGGCTCTGAAACTGTGGGCCCCAATTGGGAAGGACCTTACATGGTAACAAGTACAAGCCGACCTGGATCGTACCGTCTTGAAGATAGTGAAGGTCAGCTCTTACCTCACCCCTGGAACGCCGAACATCTCAAGATCTATCATCCTTGAAGAACTGATTCATAGTTTATTATGTATTGATCACGTTCAAGTTAGCGTAATGAAAATCTTGCAGTTTGTTTCCTACTTCCATACTGTTAAGGAAAAGTTACGACCACTACAACTAAGGTGACCTGAAAGATGGCAACTGCTCCCTCTGGAGGATGAGTTGGTAGCTTGTCTGGCGAGGGGACTCGGAGCTTAATTGACTCGGGTACATGGTACCCTTGTCTAATCCGAGATAGGTTTGCCTCATTGAGGGATGACCTCACGGGACCCTTCTCCTCCTCATTCTCCCCTGCAGATTCACCTTTGTCCACATCAACAGGCGGTCACGCTCGGTTGCTCTGCCAGGGATGTTTCCAGTGCTCGTGACGCCCAAAAATCGGCCTCACTCATCATCACCAATGGTGACGGTGGGTTTGACATTTGGTGAAGGCTACTTGACTCACTGTCACCGCCGGAAACCCCCTCCCGTGAGCTTGGTAAATCTGATATGACAGTTAGCCCAACAATTGTCGGGAAATGGTGCTAAGAAAGAAAAAAGAAGAAAGGGAGTAGGTGAATCAAAGAGCAGAGCTCATCGAGGAAAAAATGTTGCCTGACCACTAGCAATGTCACAAAGTCTAGTCGCCAGGAATCGCCTCCGCAAGTTAAGGAAGACGACTAAAAGGGGGAGGAGATGCAAATGGGTCTTTGAAAGCATTAGGGTTCTCCTTTTATAGGGGAGTCATTTGGTGGCAATCAAATGCCCCCATTAATGTGAACCCCGTACGACACCCCTTCAACTACCCCACCTCGACATGTGGCGTGACCTGGTTCGTCGCTCGATCCTGTTACCAAGAAATGACCACATGTCACTCTCTCGTTGGGCCGGTACTGAAAACACAGCCTGACAGTCCACATGGCCTCGAGCCACGACATGCCGCCTTGACTACACCATATATGATTACTGGTGCACCTTGACTCCTGCGCTTGTCGCCATACTTAGCATTCATGGTGAAATAATTCAACCTTATAGCTTTCCACCTACTTTCCGAGTTTGTATAATCAACTCGAAAGTATGGGGGCTTATTATTATAAGAAAAATAAGGTGGTCCATGAAAAGATGTCGAACCAACAACTAATATAAACAGTATAAACCAATGGGCCGAACTGCCCGAAAGAGAACTACTAGCTGGGAAAGACCGATCATAAGATAGGTCTGCCAATCATAGGTTGGCACGACCATAGGTCGGCATGACCTTCGACGAACTTCCCGGAATAACAGCCTAACAAGGACTGTTAAGCTCAGCAAAGGAAGCCGATGGCTGCTGGGATCAACAATCACAAGGACATCACAGGCCAATTAATATCGGGATAATACCGACCTACTGATAGCTTGGTACTACCTGCCTCTGAGGCGTCATCTGCCTCAACCATCCGATCTTGCCTAAGGGTCGGATGGACTTATCGGTTTCCGACTAACGTTTTACCTTACCCAAAGCAAACAGCCCGAAGATCTCTCCCGAAGATGTCGGGAGATAAGGTCAGGATCCCAGAGATCTCGGACATTCATGATCCAAGGGAGATCTCCGGCGTATTAGGAGCCCTAAACGGAAAGATCTCTGACGGTGTGATCTTCCCTCTAACAGAGAAGATCTTCCGCTCGTGTGATCTTTCGTCTCGTATAAATAGGGGAGCCCCTAGATGGTGAAAGGTACGCAACTCATAAACCTAAAAAGACTAGTGACTCATTTCCACAAAGACCCGGATCCCTGACTTTGGCATCGGAGGGTCCCCTATGTTAGTCAGAGTCTTCCTTTCGTTTTTTGTTTCTTATATGCAGGTGTTCAAGGGTCCAAGGAGGGTCCATCGGAAAATTGCATCAACAAAATCCAAATGCCACTTGGAAACGCATGTGTTTTTCCCCCAAAATTAAGGTCTTCAGGGCTCTCTGAGGTTCTCTTTTCGGGGTTTGGTCATGATAGGTCTGCATTAAATGAGGAGGATAAGGGCATGAGTTCTCAACAGTCAAATCTGATTAGTTGTCTAAGAGGGTTCACAATGCTGAACTGGTTGTCCTACCTAAGCGTGCGACTGTGGCAGTGTTGAAGTCATGAAAGTTTCAAAACAGGGCCATGACAAGCCCATTGTCAGCAAACGTAGTAGATGACATCAAATTGAGGTTATAATAGGCACTAACATACTGAGAATATTTTATGTGATGCTAGATGTAGGATGAGGCAAGTTTTCCTTAGGCAATCTGATAGCACTCAGAGCATGCAACTGCAATAACCTCAGGTCCCATTTCCACTTAAAAATGAGTTAATCTCATTAGTTAAAAGTAGCTATGTATTAGAGATTTTGGTAAGGATTGGAAACAATCTTGATAACCCATAATTAATATAAATGATGATCTCTAAGGGTGTGTTTGGTTACATGAAATATCATGAAACTTCATGATATTTCATGATTTGTCAGTATAATTTGGTGTAAACAAACACACCCTAAGACATTTCTGTTAACAAAAATGAGATGAAATCATTTTTAAGTGGCAACCAAACAAGCTTTAAGTATCCTCAAGCAATCATTTTAAGAGTTCATCAACATATCAAATAGACTTACAAGAGATCAATGCTAGGGTATATCTGTCATGCATGTTTTCAGACAAGAAATTCTGTTTTTGTCTTTGGCACAAGCCTCTAAGTTGGATGACAGGCGCACATGGGGTTGTCAGATCTCCCCTCTTAACATCTTTGGTTAAAGTGGGTTCCATTTTATTTTCCTATATTTAAAAATAAAATAAAATCTAGGGATGCCTGACTCTGTGCTGTTATGGGAACTAAGATTAGTGGGTTATTAGAACTCTTGAGCGTCATGGTCATCTAATTTATAGTATCTTATAATGTGAAGGCATTCCCTTTATGATGTAGATGATTTTTTTTTTTTTTTTTGAAAGGATATGCTAAATTTTATTAGCACAAATAGAGAAGAAGATATGAGAAAAGGGTGAAGCAGGTATAGGAGAACGTTGAGAGATTTTAAAATCCCCCCTTTATAGCCCACAAAATGATTGAGCCCCACTATCCAAGACCTAATGATAATCCTTTCATTTGTCCTTTGAATACTGCTTGTGGTGTCGGATTGATTGTTAAATGTCCCAATGTTGCATTCTTTTCCATATCAACCACACCAGACCTAACAAGGAAAGGCACTGAAGATCTCTTCCTTTTGCCAGGACTCCTGTTCCAAGCTTGGGAATAAATCAGCAATATAGCCTGGCAAATACCCAACTTTAGTTTTATGAATTAGCACAAGTTGGATACCACTTACCAAACAAATGGTACCAATCCTACGAATCGCTGACTGGTCCAACAAATCCCGGCTGTCCAATGGATGCTTCTCTCTTAGATGAGCAAAGAACCCAAAATCACGCCATCCATCAGTTGATTTTTGGACAGTTAAAAAAAGTTTAGAGCAATGGTCCATAGAAAAGTTTACAGATAGAAGGCTTAGAAACTCTCGGTAACTGCAAGTTTGAGCACTGCCCTAGATGGCCAGATTGGTTGACATGCTTGCCAATCTTATGAGTTATTGGGGCCGTACCATTTAGCTATGGTAACTGCCCTCTACTGGATTCACTCTTGAACTTGTAAGCTTACTGCTAGGAGACTGGATTGGCCAATCTCCATCTCCATTGATAAAAGCAGCATGAAAAGGACTTAGTGCAGGGACATGGTACTCGAGTGAGCTAATTACCTGATTTGATTCCCTTGGCTGCCAATGATCTGGGCCTAAATAACGGACTGAAAGCTATGACCTGTAGCTGGTTTCGGTATGCACAGGGAAAAGATTACCAGTGAGCCTCGACCGAGAAGAGGATCATTTATACACCTGTTAAAATTAAAGTCACACTGCATTTAACCATCAGGGTGGGAAGTTCTTGGAACTTTCTAATGGTTTGTTTGCAGAATGTACTTTGCATGCTGATTCAAGTCTGTACTGCCATCCTCATATTGTTTCATTGTAATTGTTCTTTGTCAGTAAACATTGCAAGCGTTTTGGTGTTTTGTTGTTTCTCAGATTGACTCAACTTCTATTGACAGTTTTATATGGTTTTCAGTAAAAGGTCTCGGTCTGATACCTGGCGTGGTTGGACGTTTTGACTCATCTAATGGTTTCAGAGTGCCTCATATTGGCTGGAATGCTGTCCATATCACTAAAGATGCAGAAATTTTGGATGACATCAAAGGAAACCATGTCTACTTTGTTCACTCATACCGTGCTATTCCTGTATGCTGCTTCTTGCCACAACATCATTGCTTACTACGAATGCTTATTTTAACTCTGGGTCAGATTTCTGCACATCCCTTTTACAAGTAATATGTTTCCTTTTGTTTTGCCAGTCAGAAGCTAACAAAGAGTGGATCTCATCAACATGCAATTATGGTGAAGATTTTATTGCTTCTATCAGAAGGGGAAATGTACATGCAGTCCAGTTTCACCCAGAGAAGAGTGGAGGTGAGACAGATGTCTATTAAGCATTCTTCTTGATGGTTTTGTATGGATCGTTCAAATGTACTGAATGCCTTTGGCAGCAGACAACTGGACCAACCTGTTGAGGGCATTAGCTTAGGCCAAAGACCTCTATTGTTAATAAATGGTTGTTTCCAGATACATAGTCCGTTCCAGATATTTATAGTATTTTTTATTTTTTTGAAAGATAACGAATTTTATTGAATGAAAGAAAAAGAAAACATACAGCAAAAGCTAAGGCGCCGAGTAGGTGGGCCGGCTACATCCTGAGAAAGAGAAGGTTACAATCTTTGAGAAAGGGGACACAGGAAGCCCCATTCAATGACCAAGGAAGAAGCCTTTCTAGAAATTCCTTCCGCCGGATTGCTTTCATTGTTGAAGCATCATGCATTCCTTTCCACCCAAATGGACCACCAGATTGCCAGGAGTGACATTCTCCAAAGGACCTTCCTTACCTTTCCAAAGCACGCACTGTGCCACTCCAACAGCAGGTCAGAAACTTCCATCATGAAAACCCAAGAAACTTGAAAGCGTCCCAAGAAAGCTGCCCAAATCTTTCCCACAAGGGGGCAGTGGATGACGAGGTGGTTGATGGTTTCATCGTTTCTCATACATAAAAGGCACACATTCGGAAGAACCATAGCCCTTTTTTGTAGATTATCAATGGTTAGAACCTTTTTCCTACCCACCAGCCAGCCGAAGGCAGCTAATCTATCTTCGGCAGGACCTTGTAGCTCCAAACGAATTTGGTGTGCCCCACCTCTTCTTGGCAATTGGCCACATGGATGATGGAGTAGAGAGAACTAACTGTGAAGGATCCAGATTTATCAACCCTCCAATGCATGTATCCGGAGAAGTAGATGGTAGGCAAAGGTGAATATGGTTGAGAAGCGCTGCGTATTCCGCCACTTCATCGTCACGAAGATTCCTACAAGGGGGATCCCAAATAGCCATGTTCCCCAAATAGGAGAAGCATCCAACCACCAGAATAGACGGGTCTGGGGCAAGACAATGTATCCTAGGGAAATCTAGTTTGAGGGGAGAAGAACCGACCCAAATATCATCCCAAAATCAGATTCTCTAGCCATTGCCCAAGGAAAATTCGAGCCCTTTCATAAAAGATTGTTTCATGGAGTGGATCCCTTTCCATAAAGCTGACGATCTATAAAGAGTAGACTCCCTAGTCCACCGATCTCCAATCGAGCACCCATACTTATTCTTGATAACTTTCTTCCAAAGCACCTCGTTTTCATTGCCAAATCTCCAAAGCCATTTTCCAAACAAAGCCTCATTCATGTGTTTGAGGTCTTTGATGCCAGCGCCTCCATCTTCATAGGATTTGCAAACTTCTTTCCACCCCATCAAGTGAAACTTCTTGTCTTCCACACCTTACCATAAGAAGTTACGACTAGTTTTCTCATGTCTTGACCGGACATTCGAAGATGGACACAAAGTAAAGAGGGAGAGATGACAAAGCCATCTTTATAAGAGCGATGTGACCTTCAAGGGAGACATAGCGGCATTGTCACCTAGCCAGATAGTTTTGGAATCTCTCCACCGCCTTGTCTCAAAGGTGCTTTGCCGGTTTTTCCACACAAAGGGGTAGCCCCACAAAGGTAGGTGGGAGAGCAATAGTTGTACATTCGAAGGATTTAGTGAAAAGTTCTATTTCCCTCGCGTCCATCCGCATGCTAAATAATTTACTTTTTGCAATGTTAACCTTTAAGCTAGAGACAACTTCAAAGCAATGGATAATAATTTTCAGATTATTCATCAGATTCGTGAAAGCCTCATAGAAGAGGAGAGTGTCGTTTGTGAATTGAAGATGTGAGATGGGGGATGACAAGCCTTCCAACATGAAACCGTGAAAGAGGTCCTTATCTTGACTCATGCTTGGTGAGCATGCCCTTCAAAGCTTCAGCCACTATGATAAAGAGGAGGTAATAATGGATCACCTTGCTGGAGGCCTCTAGAAGATTTGAAGAATCCTTTGGGGGATCATTTGAGGAGCATTGAGAAATGGGCCGAGTTGACACAGAGACCGCATCCATTGGGGGATCCTTTGCACCTTTAGAGCTTTACCTTCAAATTGATGGCCACGGAGAGCATTACCTGCAATGTCAATGTCTTCTTCATTGTCAAGGTAGGCAAAGGCAAATCCCCTAGCGAAACTCAAGACTTTGGATCTTGGAATGACAACCTCCTTGACTTTTGACACTCACTCAAAAATCCTTTTGAAATTTAATTCGTTCCACCCCAAGGGAAAGTGCTTGACGAACAATGTTGGTAGTTTCAAGAGGGGGTGGAGAATACTTTGTGGGTTTCTCTAAGAGATTCCTTTTTATGGGAACATGGATTCATTCACCCGTGTCGTCGAGATCCTTTCTTGCTAAGATCCGATGCCTCTTGCAAGGAGGGAACGGTTGCAAACGATATTTTTTTTCCTTTGACATCCTTGCCGGTAGAGATGGTTGTCCATGAAGAGTTTCCAAAGAAACTCCTATCCTATTCTTCATCAACAAACCTTCCTTAAGTCTCTAGAGGGATGGAGGTTTTTTGTTGGACGATTTTGCCTCTAGATGGATGGAGGTCTCGGGCTCTCGAATGACCTCGAGAGCGGCCCTGAGAACGAGGCATAGGCAGTCTCTACTTTTCTTTTCTTTTTCGAAAGATGAGTCAATTTATTAGGCAAAGCAAAAATAGGAAACAAAACAAAACAAATCCGAAAGGAAAAGAAAGATGAAAAAACTCAGATACAACAAGGCCAACCCGAAGGCTGGGAAGACCCTTCATAGGTGCCCAATCCCTGAAAACCAACAAAACCTTGTTGAACACTCTCGCTAAAGAGACATTCAAATTTTAGAAACAACGATTGTTTCTTTCAACCCAAATCACCTAGATATCAGTTAAGAGAATGATCCTCCACTCTTCTTTTTTTTTTAAAAAAAATATTATTATTTAATTATTTAATTTAATTTTTTCTACCAAGGGCCCCCTCAATTCCTGCATATGCCATGAGTAGAAGAGGCCATCAATGGAGGAGGGCATCACCTGGGAGACATCCGTAAGGGTTCGTGATTGGATTTCTGAAGCAAAAAGAACAATGGAGGAAGAGATTGTCGATTGATTCAACTTCTTGGAGGCACATCAAGCACACATTGGTCAGGATCACATGCCGCTTTTCCGCAAATTATTGAAGGTAAGGATACGATTCTTCCCAACCAACCACACGAAGGCTGCAACTTTAGGAGGAGCCCTCTAGGACCAGATGACTCTTGAGTGGCAACAACTAACAAAAGAGGCAGGAGACGCAAGATACCTGTAGAAGGACCTCACCGAAAAAGAACCCGAGCTAGCCAGGCTCCATACTAGAGTCTTTTAAACTCATAGAGATGGAATATATCCTTGGAAATGAAACAACTATATCTAGAATTTTGGAATTAGTAAGATTCCTCTTAAATGGAGGAAGCCAAACACCTCCTTCGACCTGGCCAAAGAAGCAATTGGCCACAAAAATATCCAGAACAAGATAGAGAGCAGCTAAGGCTGGAAAGGCAGAAATGAGGGAGTCACCACACTAGATATCCCCATCACCCACAACAAAGCCCATGCCATCTAAAACTTTTGGGGCAACCCTAACAGTCACTTTTCAAAGGAAGGAGGAACGGTGGAGGGAAGAAGGCTTAGTCCACCAACCAAGAGGGGCCAAACCTTATTTAGCAGCAATAACCGATCTCCAAAGGCTACAATCCTCCCAACCAAACCTCTAGACCCATTTACCTAAGAGAGCCTCATTGATCAAATCCAACTGCTTTATACATGCTATACCTTCTCCCCCTTTCTGGATAAAGAGAGCAAACTTCCTTCCAATTTAGGAGCGGGAATTTCCTAGATATTTATAGTATGATATACTTGCTTTTTAAAGCTGTCACATTTGTATCCAAAGATGTTCATCAATATCTATCAGAAGTTCAGTTCACGGTGTTGCTTATTTTTTGGCTGTGGAAAATTATTGTAGATGTGTTTTAATTTAACATTTGTACCTTTAACTGTTAACAATATTATTTGTGTCTATATAAAAGACTGGGTTTTCCAATTTCTGAATTGTTCTTTCCAAACAGCACAAAGAATTGCAGATTGTTCCTCTGGCTCTTTGACAATTTGTTTTTGTGCTAGTAGGTTGTCGAGTCTGCAGCAATATTTCTCAACTCATCTTGTTGGAAATATTGCATCTTCCAAAATAGTTTTTCCACATATGCGAGTCTAGATAAATACATTTATCATACATTAACCTCATGATATATTTCATGCACAAAATTTTCAGATGTTGGACTTTCCATTCTAAGAAGGTTTTTGGATCCACCAAAGTCTTTTACAGCGAAGGTAGGTGTTAAATTGCCAGTCATATGTATCTGCTATGTTTCCTGATGTCTTTCATTGGTAACATTGCTTAACGATCTGAAAGTTCCTGCAAAATACAGAGGTCAGATCAGCGAAAAGCATCAAAACTCGCAAAGAGAGTAAGATTTCTGGTCTAAAGATATGGTTTTTGTAGTTTTTGTTTTCTTTCGTCAAAAAATATAATTTTTTGATTGCTTGCAGAAGAATTTTCTATTGTGGTTTGTAAGATTATATCTATGATATTCCTAAACCTCTCACTATTGCCATATATTTATATCATTCCAGGTTATTGCATGTCTTGATGTGAGGACAAATGATGAAGGCGACCTTGTTGTGACCAAGGGAGACCAGTATGATGTGAGGGAGCATACCAAGGAGCATGAGGTATGGCAAACAATATTTGGTTTTATGGCTTGATTAGAAAACCAAGGTGTTCTGTATCCGTCATGATATGGCCGTAAAGGCCGATGAGTATTGATTACAGGCATGACTGTTACGCGATACGGGGGTGAAACAAGGCAGTTGTTTTTTTTTTTTTTCCGGACCGTATCGGCGGTTATGGGGGCTGTAATGGCCGTTAATCCCGCAACTGTTAAAAAAAAAAAAAAAAAAAAAACGGCAACTTTTTTTTTCTATTTAAATCCATTTTCTCCTCATTTTTCCACTTTTATCATTTCAAAAATTTTCTAAATTATTCTATGACAGATTTTGACAGCTCTTACTATATTTTTTAGCATTAAAACTGTAGATTAAAGTGATTTGGGTGAATAAAAGCTTCAAGGGCCATTTTTTCAAAAAAAAAAGAGGTGGTATTTGTGCATTTTTTTTCCTTCGATTTCTAGTTCTAATGCTTGATTGTGATGTGTAAATATTAGAGACACATAACCATGTTCATAAATTCACTAGACAACAATATACAACACTCTCACCAAAGAATAGACCGTTACACTACCGTAAACATGTTCAAAACAAAAAGTGAATACATATTTGGAATATTATTATTCTAGATTTTCTGTCTGTCTGTCTGTCTCTCTCTCTCTCTCTCTCTCTCTATATATATATATATATATATATATATATTCAGAATTTTTCGAGCAAAAAAAAAAAAAAACTGTTATGGGGTTGTAATGGTCATTACCGCCACATATCGGCCATTACGGCCGATACCTGTATTGTTAATGGTGGTGACCGTTACGGAATACCTTGTGGAAAACATAAAATATATTGGCTTTCAAAAGGCGCCTGACTTGAGCCTCTTGAGCATCTTGACATCTCAGTTTTTTCCCCCCCAAGTGTATTAATGTGCAGATGAAACCAACAGTTCCAACCTATATAGTGCAATTATTTATGTTCCACTGAAAACGTATAATCCAACACTAGTTGCAGGAAACTAATGTTGCACGACCCTTCTTCTCAAGGTGCTGCTCCTGCTTCTAGGCATCCACATTGGTTAACATTTTGAAATGATCATTTGTTACTCCTGCACCCGAATCTGCCTTTGCTTCCCCTCACTCATCATGCTTACTAAGATCCCAAAACCTGAATTTTAGAACCCAAAGAGCTAGTTGGCCTCTAGGGTCTAAAGATACTTCTATAAAGATTATTTATTTATTTATTATTATTATTTTTTTAATAATTATAATTTTATTTTATAACAGTGATGATTCAATAAAGATGATGCTGAAACATAGGATCAATGGTTTCTAGGACACAGATGACCTATAGGGGTTGACTTTTTTCTAAACCTTGACAAGGGTGCTTTTACATTTCGAACATAGCCATTAGGACAACATTCTACAGCCAAAACTGCGTCATTCATGAAAGAGAGATACCTTGACCTGGTAGATCGTGATGGATGCTACGCAAGGAGTTAGAAATTATGGAGAAATTGCATAGGTGACATATAAGTAATTCAAATTAAACTGTCCAAATTATGTGTACTAGTTTAGATGTATAACAAACAAAATATTACTCGTCTGGTTGTCTAACTACTAGATTGCTGGAGATTTATTGGATGGTTAAAAATGAAAAATATCCAATGGCCTTATTTCAGCAACCAAGTGTACACAAATCAGAGTTTAGGAATATTCGACCAATCTGATTTTTAGACCATAACTTAGTGACAGTGGGTTTGACAATTTAGTTGGTTTAATTTTGAGTTAATATATGCCATGTTTACCATTTCTCTGTTCCTCTGTATCAAGTGTGACACACAGCAAGCCAGAGTATCAAATAACTCCCCTTCATGAACCTTCTCTTACGCTTTGAAAAAAAGGTATTTTCTTTTTAGTTGTAGCTGGCTACACAAATTAAACACTCTTCATGTTGTCCAAGGTGCACTGCTGCTGACAAATCACATATTTTTTTATTAGTCTTGACATGTCTGGTCCAGTCATTTAAATTCCTGATTCTTGCATAACCCTAAATGCTTCAAAAAATAAAAAAACTCTCTCAAACATTTTTCAATGATGTCTTCTTGTTTATTATTTATCTTGTAAAACTTTTTTTTCTTGGAGTGGTGCTTATCCAGGTATAATTCTTTGCTTTATGTAATCTACACTTCCTTGAGACGTGTTTCCATCATTTCAAAAGAAACTGTTCTCTTATGCTGTGATTTAAATTTATGTGGTTTTTGGAAGTCAGTCATGATGGAGTTCAAAATTTGAACTGTAGACCTGTGGAGGTCTCATAGATTAATGGGACACCGTTTAACTAGGTTAGACTATTCATTGCGGAACAAACATTAATAGAAGCTATGGGGAATAGGTGCCTACCAAATTGAAATTTCTTTTTGAAGGTATTGCCTTGAGAATTCAAACTTTAAATGCAATAAGACCCGTGATTATGAGATGCAAAAGGTGTTATTTGATATGGTGCAAGAGTTTGAGACACATGGCTGCATTACTCTGCTACATATGTCGTATATGCAACAAAACCAATATGCTTAAATTGTGGGGGTCCACTTCACATGGGGCATTGCTCAAAATCAGATTGAGCAGACAACCTGAAGATCTTGTTAATGGACATTTGTTTGCTGAATTGGTTTCTAATGTTAGCTGAATTCAGAAGTTTGGCTATTTTTTTCCAAGCCATCATTAGATGTCCAATAATCAACAAGTTAAGGTATTCCATTTGTGATCTTTGTTTTAATGACCCACCTATAACAGTGTCCCCAATTTGAAGGGCTTAAGTTGACCTCCGTGCATGCTATGTATATGCCTTGTATGCATGCAGATGGATCATCATGACCCTCATGGGATTATGAGTGTTTTTTCCTCTAAAGTCGATGTCACCTTGGGAGTCAAGACCTAAGTTTGAAGTTTTCAATCAATTGAGAAATACTAAAGCAATAAGAAAGATTGAAGTGGTGAATCATGGCACATGTTTAAGAATCTGGGTCGTAGACTGTATGGAAATCAATGTGGGTGTCCCATATCGGTTATGTATCGGCCGTATCGGCCGATACGTAACGGTATCGGGTAAGGCCGATACGCGTATCGGCCGCGTATCGGCCGATACCATTTTTTGTGCCCGTATCGGCCGATACGGGCCGATACGAGTCCGTATCGGACCGTTACGGGGGCGTAACGGTCACCCGTAACAGTCAGAAAACGGTCACATTTTTCTCTCTTTTTAAGCACTTTTTTTGCTGTTTTTTCCAAACTTCTTGCTTCCAAACTGTTTTTCACTCCTTCTAATAGTAATTTCGACCAACCTTGGCTAGTTTTTTGGGACAAAAACACATTATATTACGGTTTTGGTTGAATCAAAGCTCGGTGGGTCATTTTTCAGAAATTCTTCAAAAATAGGTATTTACTTTCTTTAATATGTTTTTCTGTTTTAATCATGCCATATGATGTGTTAATCATAGTAGAACATGATAATGTACGTTTTACAGATTTGGGGTGCCATTTAATATTTTTTTTTATATTTTTTTCTATTTACGCATGATTTTTGGGCCCTTTTTTTAAAATTCAAAAAATCAATTTTTAATAGTTGTTTTGCTGTTTTAATGATGCCATATGATGTGTTAATCATAGTAGAACAGCTTAATGTGCATTTTACAGATTTGGGGTGCCATTTTATATTTTTTTTATATTTTTTTCTATTTACGCATGATTTTTGGGCCCTTTTTTTAAAATTCGAAAAATCAATTTTTAATAGTTGTTTTGCTGTTTTAATGATGCCATATGATGTGTTAATCATAGTAGAACAGCTTAATGTGCATTTTACAGATTTGGGGTGCCATTTTATATTTTTTTTATATTTTTTTCTATTTACGCATGATTTTTGGGCCCTTTTTTTAAAATTCGAAAAATCAATTTTTAATAGTTTTTTTGCTGTTTTAATGATGCCATATGATGTGTTAATCATAGTAGAACAGCTTAATGTGCATTTTACAGATTTGGGGTGCCATTTTATATTTTTTTTATAGTTTTTTCTATTTACGCATGATTTTTGGGCCCTTTTTTTAAAATTCGAAAAATCAATATTTAATGGTTGTTTTGCTGTTTTAATGATGCCATATGATATGTTAATCATAGTAGAACATGTTAACGTGCATTTTACAGATTTGGGGTGCCATTTAATATTTTTTTTTATATTTTTTTCTCTTTACGCATGATTTTTGGGCCCTTTTTTTAAAATTCGAAAAAACAGTTTTTAATGGTTGTTTTGCTGTTTTAATGATGTCATATGATATGTTAATCATAGTAGAACATGTTAACGTGCATTTTACAGATTTGGGGTGCCATTTAATAATTTTTTTTATATTTTTTTCTATTTACGCATGATTTTTGGGCCCTTTTTTTAAAATTCGAAAAATCAATTTTTAATGGTTGTTTTGCTGTTTTAATGAGGCCATATGATATGTTAATCATAGTAGAACATGTTAACGTGCATTTTACAGATTTGGGGTGCCATTTAATATTTTTTTTTATATTTTTTTCTATTTACGCATGATTTTTGGGCCCTTTTTTTTAAAATTCGAAAAAACAGTTTTTAATGGTTGTTTCGCTGTTTTAATCATGCCATATGATGTGTTAATCATATTAGAACATTTTAATGTGCATTTTACATATTTGGGGTGCCATTTTATATATTTTTTATATTTTTTTCTATTTACGCAAGAATTTTGGGCCCTTTTTTTAAAATTCGAGAAATCAATTTTTAATAGTTGTTTTGCTGTTTTAATCATTCCATATGATGTGTTAATCATAGTAGAATATGTTAATGTGCATTTTACATATTTGGGGTGTCATTTTATAAATTTTTCTTTGTATTTTCGAATTAGTGACTTTATATTTTTATTTGCTTATATTGGACAGGTTTTGGAGCTTCTTAGGGTTTAGTTAGAACATAAAATTATCTTTATTAACATAGGTCATACACTCATACTCATATCCTAAACCTAAAGAAATGTCTGGGTCTGGCCAACAACAAGTAAGTGAGGATATTGGATGGCAACATTGTGAGAGGGTTGGTGGTACTAGGCACCAAATAAAGTGCAAGTATTGTGATAGGATAGTGTCTGGAGGAATTACCCGTCTCAAACAACATTTGGCACATCGAAAGGGTCAAGTTGCGCCATGTGTCAGAGTACCGAGAGAGATAATGCTATTAATGCAAGCTAGTCTGGATGAGTCGAAGGGTAAACGTGCTGCTGTACAAAAGAAGAGAGATGATAGTTTAGAAGCAGCTCGACAGGAGGTGTTTGGTCCTGAATATATGGGCGTTCGTGATGAAGATATTATTGATTCTGACGAAGATTCAGATCGGGAATTAACCATAGCTAGGAGAGAGAGCGTGCGTCTAGCTCGTGAAGAGGAAGAACGTCACCGCATGTTTGGCACGCATGGGTCAGTGCGTGATACAGGAGGGGGCAGTGGGAGTGGGAGTGGGACAGGGAGTGCAACTGGAAGTGCAACTGCTTCTGCAGCTGGGACTGAGGGTAGGGGGGGTAGGTTTGGTGGGTTACGACGTATATTTGGGAGCCGACGACAGACATCTTCACGTGATGCCCATATACATTTGGATGAAGAAGTAAATGAGCCTAGGAGACCCTCTATTGATCCAATCCTGTTTAGGAAAGAATCAACTAAACAAAAGAAGATAAAACAAATGTGGAGTAGAACTTCCGTTGAGAAATTAGGTAGAGCAGCAGCAAAGTTATTTATACATGCTAACATACCTCCTAACGCGGCCAATTCTCCATATTGGCAGGTGGTAATTGATGCAGCAGCAGAAGCAGGTGAAGGAATAAAAGCTCCCACGGCTAAGGAGATTAGGGGGAAATGGACAGATGCAGAGTATGTGGATGTGAAAACATACGTGGCTACCTTTAAACCTGTATGGCAAGCCAGAGGATGCACGATCATGTGCGATGGTTGGACTGGCCCAACCAGACGCAGCATGATCAACTTCATGGTGTACTGCCACTTGGGAACTATATATCACAAGTCAATTGATGCCTCAGAAGTAACAAAAAATTCTGATTATATTACTGGACTAATGGATAAAGTTGTGGATGAGATTGGAGAGGAGAACGTTGTTCAGATTGTGACAGATAATGAAGCATCATATAAGCTTGCAGGACATCTGTTGATGAATAAGAGAAAACATCTTTTTTGGTCACCATGTGCTGCCCATTGTATTGATCTTATATTGGAAGATATTGGGAAGAAGAAGAATGTTAAGGAAATGGTCGAAAGGGCAAGGGAAGTAACGACGTTTATTTACAATCATAATCAAGTAGTCGCAATAATGAGAAAGTTCACGAAAGGACGAGAATTGTTGAGGCCTGCGGCGACTAGATTCGCAACAAACTTTATAGCATTAGAGAGTTTATTCCAGCATAGGGGAGAGTTGAGTGAAATGTTCGCTTCCCGACAATGGCTCAACACAAAACATGGGAAGAAGACATCAGGGACACCGGTCGACGTTGTGAACACCATACGGGACAACAAATATTGGAAGAAGGTTAAGGCGATCCTAAAGGTGATTGAGCCACTAATGAGGGTACTCCGTCTTGTTGAAACCGATGAAGCACCTATCATGGGCTTCCTATATGATGCCATGGATAAGGCAAAGCTTGCAATTCAACGTGATTGTAGAAGCTGAGAGACTTATTGGAAGATGATCGACAGGAGATGGACAAAACAACTCCATCACGATCTTCATGCAGCAGGTTATTACTTAAATCCTAGGTATAGATATGCCCAATCATTTGTTGCGGATGATGAAGTTCGTGTCGGGCTAAAAAATGTGATAAAGAGATTAGAACCTGACTTAGATCTGCAAATAAAGGCGTTGAATGAATTAGATACATTTGAAAATCGCCTTGGTAGTTTTGGAGATGCTCTTGCACAGCATGCAGTATCTAGGTTGCAACCGGCCGAATGGTGGATTAATTTCGGAGAGAGTACGAAGGCTCTCCAAAAAATTGCAGTAAAAGTTTTGAGCCAGACAACATCTTCCTCTAGCTGTGAAAGGAATTGGAGTTGTTTTGCGCTCATTCATTCAAAGAATAGGAATAGATTGCAGACTAGAACATTAGATAGACTTGTCTTCATGCACTACAATATAAAATTAAGAATGCGACGACATCATAGGAGCATTACAGCTGCCGATGACGGAGACTACTGTCCAATAAACTTGGACAATATTTATGATGAGGATGACCCACTTCTACCTTGGTTGGAAACAAGGAAAAAGCAAATTGAAGAGGATAGTGAAGAATTGGAAATTGATGACCCAGAAATACGCAAAGCACAACAAGAGAGTCGTGCAGATGTGTTGGACCCAGTAAGAGGGGCAGCGTTTATGACACGTACGGAAACGCCTCGAGATCAACAAAAGAGTACGAGTAGTGGTAGCGTGTCCGTGTCGGATGATGATGACGATGACCCCCCTGCCTCTGGTGCTGGCACTTCTGGTGTTGCTCAACGCCCTATTCAGCCGTCTACAGATCGCGATGCCGATGAACATCGACGAGGTGGTACACGAGGTCGAACCTACGAGTGTACCGAGTCACGATACAGCCAGCAGGAGGGTACATCTAGTGGTGCACCGCGTCCGGGAGGTCCGGAACATCAGCAGGCTCATGGTCTTGGTTATTATGATGGATATTCTTATGGTCAATTGGATTATAATTATGATAGTTATACTGAGCCCGTTCCATCACATTCATGTTGGAGTAGCCCTCCCGATCAATATTCATATGATTATAGATATCCAGATCCAAATCCAAGTTACTCATCACAGCAGACGCACTCTCAATCTCAAGATTCTCAACAGCCTGAGTATGGTTACCAGTATGGCTATTCGACGGGCACTGGTGGATATCCTTACTCAGGGTCAGAGTCGTTACCTAGTCAGGATCAGTCATCCTCTGGTTTCGTTGATCTAGTATTTCCTTCTGGCACTGGATATTATGAATATGCAGAACCTACACCTATTGGACAGCCTCAGCCTGATGGTGACGATGACGATGATGTGGAGGTCGAGCAACCACAAAAAAGCAGATTTTCATTTTGGTGGTGACTTGTGATTGTGAGTATATATTTGTATTAAGGTAAGTATTTGCATTTTGCAGTAGACAGCTCACAAGTATTATTGTAAGAAGCCATGCAATTATGCACACACTTGACACTGCCGAACTTGTATTTAAAATAGCTCCCCTGACAACCAATCAAGTAATCCTTAATCAAGTTGCAGGGGAGTATATCAGACACTACTAATTTTATTTTTTTTAATATTCTTGACTTGAGGATGACAGGTCATAGACATGAATCACAGTCACCTGCACATTGCACAGGTATGTTCGAGAAATTCCTCAAAAATAATTGCAAACACACACCTAATGTAAGATATTTACATATTACATTCATTCTAATATATCTATCATTGGTAGTAGATAGTTAGAAAATTAAATATATGAATTTTGTAGTCAAATTCAGGTTATATGGTTCATAAATTCATCAGACAGTCCGATACAACTTCTCACCAAAGAGTGGACCGTTACGCCCCCATAAACATGTTCCATTTTATAAATGAATGCATATTTGGAATGCTTAGAATATTCCGGATTTAATCCATATTTTTTCATATTTTTTTGGCAAAAAAATTTTTTTGCGCCGTTACGGGCCGTTACGCCCCCGTATCGCCGTTACGCCCCCGTATCCGTATCGGTTTTGGAGGTCACCGATACGCCAACCGATACCGATACGGGACACCTTTATTGGTTAATCATGGAACGTGTTTGAGAGATCTGGGCCATGGACTGTATGGGAATCAATGTGAATGTACCTATCCTAAAAATCTAGGCTGACGCACTAATCAGGTGGGTTATGCATGTATGTTGAATATAGTTGATTGATGTTTTTCTTTGTAATAGTCCATTTTCATTGTACGAGTATGGCCCACCTGATGGTTGGATCTGATTTATGAGACAAGACTTGTTCATTATTGGGCCTGCCTAATGAGTGGCTCAAATCGCATATAGGTGTTCCATGTTGGCATGCAAACTGTGATGCACCTCTTTGATCTTTTCTCTCCCCATATCATTATAGCATTGCACTTCACAAGTTGGTAATGATATTCCCAATGAGGAATGCTAAGTGCGGATCAGGCTGATATGGAGATTAGGTGAGCCATGTCTGGATTTTATGCATGGAGTGCAGGTCACTTTCTGTCTACCTTCCATTTCTTTTGTAATTGTCTGTCTGCATGATGATCAAATCAAGCTAATTTTTGTGAGAAGGGTCAATTTCTCTTAGCCTTCCATTTCTTTTATAGATGTGTGGTCCACATAATGATCAGATCAACCTTTTCCAGACATGGCATCTACATAGTAGAGCACCAGACTAGCTGCTTGGATGATGAGCCACTTTGCAATGTGTGATTAGAGGAATGCTGGGTGAACTGGCTCAGGTGCACCTTTTTGGCACTCACCTGTCACATGTCAATCTAGCACATTAGGTGAAATCAAGGCTGCTCATCGAGGTGGGTCCTGCTTCGTAGATTTCTTGTGGATCTGCTCATCCTTTGGGTCATGACGCATGTGTGTAGAAAATAAATGGACTGCCAAAACAAATTCACCAATTGTTCATATCCAATGTGTGGTTGGGCCAGGGCATGTTCGCTGTTGGCCACACCTGATGAATGCCCTTGATTTTGCTCGTGTGCGACACTGGGCATGTGGCATGAAGCCCTTTGTCCATCTCATGCAAGCTAGTACACTTAGCATTGCTTCCTTCTCCTAATGCAAAACGGCAACTTGTATCATAGTAATCCTTGTGTTTAATGCGACTGCATCCATTCTCTGTATATGCTATAGCTACTATACACAGCATTTCCCATTTATAATTTGATTGATTTTGACCTGCTTACGCTATTATTATTATTATTAATTTTACTTTTGCCAGTTATGCTAGAATTACATTATTGTTTTTAACTTGTTGTGTTATTTATTCAAAGGTAAGAAATCTCGGCAAGCCAGTGGACCTTGCTGGACAATATTATAAAGATGGGGCTGATGAGGTATAGCTTGTACTTATCTATGATTTTTGCATCATTAAAATGTCTGCTTGTGTTATAGATTAATGATATGCTGCAATAACTGAATACTGTTGCAGGTTAGTTTTTTGAACATAACAGGCTTCCGGGACTTCCCTTTGGGTGATTTGCCAATGCTGAAGGTCTGTGGTTTGGCTGTGAAATTGTAATCCACTAACCAATTTTGAGAACAGTTGATTCTTTTGCATAACTTCTGTTGCCCATGTTACTTATTCTCAGTATCTAGTCTATTTTTAATTATTTTGAACATATGGTTTCAACTTTGAATATGTCATTGTCCAACTGTTGTTGTTGGTATGCTCTGTAGGTCTTGCGCTATGCATCAGAAAACGTTTTCGTACCACTAACTGTTGGTGGTGGTATAAGAGACTTCACGGATGGAAATGGGAGGTAATGTTTTGAATCTTGATTCTTCTTTGGATGACATGAAAGACAAATATTTGCTTTGTGTATATTTATCTTGCTAGGCTAACGGTTTGATGAAAAATACTAGAAATTTTGTGAATTTTAATAACACAATAGCAAATGAATTCTAGATGGCTAGATGCTTTGAAAATTATTTTTGGGCTCTATTGTGCTAATGCAAGCCAAGCTTTTGAAGTCAATATGAAAACAGGTCAAAGGTTCTAGAATCTGATGTTTGGCAGCCCCACATGCACCCCCTTCTACATGCAAGACATGCCAACCTACCAAGCATGTGCAACGTCTTAGTGACAAATAAGATGGTCCCCACCATTAAGGTGATCATACACAAATCAGGTAGGTCCACTCATTGTGCGGGCTATACATGTACATTGAATGTGGATAAACAATCCCTATTGTTGTGTATGGGTGGCTGACCTGATGAGCAGACCAACCTGATTTTTACGTACGGTCATTTTCACTTCGAGGCCACCTTTTTTCCATTCTCAGATGTCACATGCTTGTTAGGTTGGCACACCTGCTGCATCTAAAGGTGCATATGGAGGATTAGCTCATGTAATATCCACATCTATGTTGAATTGTATACATGCAAGCACCTTTCTCTCACCAAGTAAACTTCCTTATGCTTGACTTCCCTCTCAGGCACTATTCTAGCTTGGAAGTTGCTTCAGAATATTTCAGGTCAGGGGCTGATAAGATTTCCATCGGAAGTGATGCAGTTTATGCTGCAGAAGCATATTTAAGAACTGGAGTATGCATAACTTTCACAAGATTTTGCTTCAAATAGTTTTTCTATGCTTCTACTGTCCTTCCAATGATCTTTGAACTGCTTTGTTTTAAAGGTAAAGACTGGAAAGAGCAGCTTAGAGCAAATTTCCCGAGTTTATGGGAACCAGGTAATTTTACTTCTTGGCTTTCCAATCGTTGTGTTTTTAAGTTCTCAAATTTTTTGTTATCGAGATTTTTGGCATGCACATATCCATTTTTCTTTTTATATATATATATATATATATATATATATATATATATATATATATATATATCCATTTTTCTGGTTTTTACACCAGTGAATCTAATTTGTTGAAACAAAATTTGTGCACTATGACTCTAAAGTGATTTTACATCTTTTCTCCATTATCTCTTGACATGTACAAAATTTCGAAATTAAGAGGACCCGAAAGTAATGCTGCTTTGACTACCTTGTCCTGGGATTGGTTTGACTGGATGCTTCATTTTTACTTTCCTCATCTAACTGGTCCTTAGCTGCAGGAATTTTCTATTCAAAATGCTGATGCTGCTTCTGCTTATGAGCCTCTTCTTAATTCTTACTTCTACCACCAATTCCCACTAGATTTTCTAAAGATTTTGGAGATGCTTTTCTAGGTTTACGTCTACTATTTTGTGGTCATTACAAATTGGCCAAATCTTTGTAAGTAGAGCTGTTCCTATATTAGATTTAGATTGATTTGTAATCAATCTGATTGTTGGAAAAGTTGTTCCTAATCCTATCTAGGGTCTATAAAAGTTGGTCTATGAAGCATTTTCTGAGTTTATGAGGTTTATTTAGGTATTTGTAAGAAGCGAAAATGTTTCAATTTTAATGTAAGTTGTTTATCATTCTCTACTCCAATATCCTCGTGGGTGTGTTCTTTGTCCATTCTTGTGATTTGGGTGTCGAGATTTCACTGATTCAATAACTGAATTGCACAACTCGCTTGTGAAAAACCCAGGAGTGAAAAAGGTGTGGAAGAGTGTTAAGTGGTGAATGGTAAAAGGATTCAAGAACTTTCGAATCTTCCCACAAGCATCATAGGCTAAGGAGAATGCATCAACCCTTCCAGGTTTTGAGAAATTGCTCCTCCCGCTGCTAGGGGAGGATTCAATTGATCTCCTTCCTTCACAAGTCTGCGAATCCATCTGTGTTAGAAAAGCATCACAACTCAAGACCATTTGCCGAATCAAGCAAGAACTACTTTGAAGGTGGAGTTCTTGGTGCAGGATTCACCATATTCTCTTCTCAGCAATTTCTAAACTATCTCTTTTTACTTAAATTTTACATCACCAAAATCTGATTTCAAGGATTTTGTTTCCCAGAAAGTAAAGATCGTGTGTAGGAACAAATGGAGAAGTGTCTCACACTTTCTCTGTCATTGAAATCCTTACCAGATTGTGGGTGTGGAGACTATATCGGAGTCAAAGCTTTCAATCTTCTAACATTCCCACACAAAAGTTGGTTCGGTCACAAAATCTGGCTAGTGGCGATTGCATCTGAATTCTATTTATTTATGCCAATGATTTTCAGGTGGGTGGGCGATCTGTTTCACAAAAGCGAAGTCAATTTTCTGCACATTTTCCTTGATTAATGCCCATTTGTATCTCAATGTGCATCCTGTTGATTTTCCCTTTCCATGTTTTTATTTGGTCCATTTAAGATGTTATATGCATACCTTTGAGATCTTTATTTTTTTTGGTTAGCTTGTTAGTACACCGACTGTCAGTTCACACTTCACTGTTAGCCACCCCCACTAGGGAATCGATACCAAGACCTCGGATACCTTTGAGATTTGTTTGTGTGTAACACCTGAATTTTGATAGGACACTATTGATCATTTGCATACAATTAATTATTGGGTTTGTAATACTTAAAAAAATGGGTTTGTAAGATATTTGAGTTTTTTAGAGTCATCTATACCTAACTTCATGCCATTTGATCCTGTGAAGCATGGATCGGATGGTGTTGTCATTCTCTCACTTATGGTGTAATTGAAAGAATTACCTGCTAAAAGTATTGATCAATCTCTACCTTCTTAGGCAGTGGTTGTAAGTATTGATCCCCGCCGAGTGTACCTAAAGAATCCTGCTGATGTCAATTTCAAGGCTGTAAAAGTTACAAAGCCAGGTACTTTTTTGTTGTTGTTGTTGTGAACTTCATCTTCTCTTCTGAATCTTGATTGGTGGTCACTGCAGAAACTTTAATTTGCAAATCTGGCCTTTCGTTATGATGTCCATCTAGTTTCCAGTCGTTATTTACATTTTAGAGGGGTGACATTTTGTTACTTTCTTGATGTACCAATTTCAGGCCCAAGTGGAGAAGAATATGCCTGGTACCAGTGCACGGTGCGCCTTTTGTCCCATTTTAATGCTTATTTAGACACTTATTTCAGTGGGAATGAAGTTCTCGAGTAGCATTGTCATCTCATTGTGTTACCATCAACTTTCTTTGCTGTTCATTGTAGTTTTTGTATGTTGTGGAAAAACACGCAGCATATCACCTTTGGGCTTTGGGACAAAGGACATGAGTCTCTACTTCATGTTTTTGATGTGTTTTGTGAATTTTTTTTTTTTTTTTTTTTTCCAGTTATCTTTTGTATTTTTCCTCTTATGCATAACCTCAAAGATTCAGAACTTTACCTTCCTTGTTTGTGATGAACATGGAACTTCTCTTTTGTGCCCTGAATTTGTACATCTGGAGCCCATGGTTTGTTTAACCAAGCCATTGATCTGATGCTCCCCCATTGTGGATTAATCATACCCCAAAATTAACCTCAATTGGTCAACTATATCCTTTCCATTGTTGATACGCAAATTCATAGTTAAGAAGAAATGCACCAATAATCCACATTCAATGGAGAAAAGACCAAAGATTTGACAATTAGGATCTTTCAATTTGGGAGTGTGTGTGTGTTTTTTTTTTTTTTGCATGGTCCATCCATGATGGGGGCCATCAGATCAATGGCCTAGATAAAACAACCATGGCCTCACATTTACAAATTCGATGATGTGTGTATGTGCGACTGTGTGGAGGGAGGGATAAGTGTGTGAAAGCCTTAAAGGGATGGATAAATGTATGGAAACCTTCCTATGCACCTAGTTGCATTTAGACTTGTTAGCATCTGTGTCCCACATATGGATTGCCCATTAGATCCAGTCCACTCTTCATTGTCTGCTTTTAACAGTTGTACTGATCCAAACTGTTTAGTCAGAGGAGAAAAATTGATGAACAAGATTAGGTCCAGTTTCAAATGTTTGGCTTCAACTGATTATTGTATTTTACACTATAGCAGAAGAAAAGTGGACTAGACCTAATGGACGGTCCACATAGGTGGTTTGGATGCCACCAAGTCCAAATGCAGCTAGGTGCATGGGAAGCGATAAAATGTAGAACACTTTTTGCAAGCCATAAACTGCTTTATTGATTTAATGGGCTGCTCTTTACTTTCATGATTACAACTTGTCATTGCTTCTACTACAATTCATTGCAAATCCACTTCTTTATATGAAGGATGCACTTATACAAGTCCCATTGCATCATGAACACCTTTCTGTTTATATCTGTGCAAGCAGGTCAATGGTGGACGAGAGGGTCGACCTATTGGAGCTTACGAGCTTGCAAAAGCCGTTGAAGAGCTGGGAGCAGGAGAAATACTGCTCAACTGCATAGATTGTGATGGTAATAATTCCTTTTTTTGTTCCCTTGTTTGTTTTGTTTTCATTCTGTATTTCCTTGGCTTTGGCCTTTCGGCAATAAAATCATCATTGTTTCAAAAAAAAGGAAAAAAATCATCTTAGATTTGCTCAACTTGGACAATCTGAGCCCCAGATGATATCTATATGATTGCTATTTACCATATATCCCAAATACTTTTGCAATGCCAGTTGTTCAAAAGTGTCACAGTAAATATCTGATAATTAATGAAATGTTTCAAATGTACCTTTTGCTTTGCACAAAATGGTCAGTCCTTCCTCGCCTTTCCATCGCCAACGAAGCTGACACAGTGAGCAGAAGACATTGTCAATTAATGGTACTAGCAGGCATGCATGTGATTTAAGTTGTACTAAGTACTAACCTCACCGGCGCCTGTATTATCCACACACCTACTGAGTCAGCACATTCCCATGTTTGCCATGCTAACCACCCCTCACACACAAACTCATACACAAAAGATTCGTGTAGTTCCTTCTACCTATGTCCTTTTCATCCTTCTTTAGAGCCTTCAACTTGAACCGACTCACTCCTAATCTGTGCAGTTGGTCTCCACTGCGCATGGCCAAATCATCCAAGTCTACTTTCCTCATCCTCTTACCCTATTGAGCTGCTCATAAGCTCCCTTGAATGCATCCATTTCGAATTCTATCCTTCCTCATCTTGGCTTTGCAATATTTGATTGATTGAAATTCTGTAATATGCCATTTACTATAGAAGTTCCCAGGGAATTCATTAGAGGAATGTTTCCAGTCATTGTGTTTTTTTTTTGTGTTTTTTTGTTTTTTTTTTTGTTTTTTTTTTTTTTAAAAAAATAAATTCTTGCATATCTCTACCGGTTTTCCAAATTAATCCCACTCATCCATGTCAACATCCTCATTTCAGCCACACTCAATCCTACGAACATGTTGTTTCTTGACCGCCCAACATTATGTCCCATAAGGCATGGCTGGTCTATAGTTTGCAGAAGTGTGAACTGAAGCAGCAACAAGTTCAGGCATGGGAGTGGGGAAGCGTCAATTAAAAAATGTTAGCAAGTATAAATGGCTAGGAAGCAGAAGCATGATTCCGAACTGTGATTTGAAGCAGGAGCGACACCTAGTTAGAAAGATCCTGCAACTAAAGGCTGGTCTTATAGCTACCCTATAAACTCTCCCTTCAGTTTTGATTGGTATGTGGCGATCACCAAAAAACTCCTGAGGCACATCTCCACTTCATCAACCCATTTCTAATTCTATGAGCAACATCTTTTTCATTATCTCCGTTCTCATGAATTATTGACCTGAGATATCGATAATGGTCGTTCTAGGGTACTTCTTGGCCATCAATCTTAAATAATTCCTTGTTTCCACTCCTATTGCTTACTAAAATGGTCATCCTTTTGATCGAAGAGAGCTGAGATGTTTTTTGCACCGACCCTATCTTCTAGATGTCCTGGTCAAAGAATTAGATGTTTAACTCATGTGGTGGGCCACACATGTTTGTTAAAAGTGAACTGTTAGCTGCACTTTCTTTAACCATCTATTTTTCCACACGTTCCCAGACTGGCTTATTTTTGGGGCAGTGTGTATCCATGCTGTGCTCTCCTGACAAACAGCTAGAGTTTTGCGGATGGCACGTGTTGAGACACGTGCCTCCAGGTATGTGCATGGTACCTAGTAAGGATGAGCCGACTTCCTTTCATCAATAATAATAATAATAATAATAATAATAATAATAATAATAATAATAATAAAACCCAAGAGAATCAACAGTGCTGTGAAATCAGTTTTCTTAACCAAAAAACTTAGCCCTGTTCCAGAGCACAGGCATGTAACTTATCCTCGGTGGGATTTTTTGGCCACTAATGCTAGAGCTGTTCGATCATGTTCCAGGAGACGTCATGTTTTTTTTTAAAAAAAATTAATGGCAAGAAGTCATTATTATTATCATTAATTTTAAACCACGAGTTCTTTGTCTTTTTAGCTTTCTTTTTTCTTCACAGAACTAGCTGAGTTTCTGTAGCACTGAAATGCTTGCTGCTGCAGGTCAGGGACAGGGTTTTGATATCGATCTTATCAAGCTGATTTCAGATGCAGTGACCATCCCTGTAATTGCAAGCAGTGGTGCTGGTGCAGTTGAACACTTCTCTGAGGTTTTTAACAAAACAAGCACTTCTGCTGCCCTTGCTGCAGGCATCTTCCATCGGAAGGAGGTAATTCTCAATGGAAATGTACATCCCACTCCATCCATAATCTTTAAACGAATGATCAAGATGTACTTAAATGTTTATATTGTTAGAATAATGATACTCAACATCTTGTTTCTTTTCTGAAAGACCAAAGTTCATTTCATTTTATTATGCATTTAGCAGTAAATTAATGCATTTTCTGTAGGCTTCATGATATTGGTTCATCCTTGGGAGTTCTTCATATATGCAATTTGTTAGCTATGACTGATGTCAACAGCCCTCACTGCCCTTTTCAAAAATGATTATGGATGATTGCTAAGGTGATGCGGGGATATGTGATGACCTAACCTAAGATGCATGTATAATCAGGTTAAAAAATATTCAAATAAATATAACTATTAACTAACCGTTTCCAATTAAAGGGATTACGTAAATCTCAACGTAAAGATGAGGTTATTCTGTCAGGATTATGTCCCTTAGCATAAGATCATATAAACAGTAAAAAGGGAGGACCTAGGGATATGAGGATATCCTAGATCTAGCATAAGTCAGTCCACGGTCAAGTAAGGATCTGATCTTACTAACTAACCATCCCTCTTTTCCGTTCAAATTAGAAAGGAGGTATCCAGAGAGGAACGAAAGGGGTGAAGAATGAAGGGTTCGAGATGAAGAAAGTATGGATCTTTTTGTCGTCAAAAGAAAAGAAGGAAGATGATTCTTACCTTTTCCTATACCTCGAAATTCTAGAAAGAAAGAAATCTGAAATCGGGATGGAATCTTCAACACCCAAGGGCCAATCCTGAAACCCTAATCTCTTGAATAAAAAGGAAGAAATGATATGAATTTCTATTCATTCAATAATAATGAGAATAGGGTTTCTTACAACATATATATAAGCTATGAAAAAAGTAAAAGTGCACTAAAGCCCTTGGAAACAAGAAAAATAATAAAAAGACGAAAAATAAAAAAAGTTGCAATAAAGCCTCTGAAACAAGAAAAAGAACAAAAAAGTCAAACTAAAATACCCATGTGGTAGGGTATAAAATCCAACCCATGGATCTATGGTCGGGGTGCGGTCATGCCGCTCCTGTACTCGTAGCGCGTCAGAAAGTGGGTCCGATGGATCCATCATCCATCCACATCAACTCCTCCGCTCTGGTACTCTGTCGTCAACAGCTCTTCCTCTGATACACTCTAAAAGGTGCACCACTAATGTTCACATCATAAGGCTACACAGGTGTGGAGCTCTACCCATCCGGCATCAATGTGAAGGCACACATTCCAATAGAACATATGTATACAAGGTCCAAGTGTTCCATCAGGTTGGCTTCGCTGTTTTCATATTCTGGCCTAAAAATAAGGATGTTTCATTCAGGTGGGACACTCTGTACAAAACAAATGGATGGCTAGAAAAAAAAAAGAGTTTTAGCAATCTGTTTTTGTTCATGTTGTCCTCCTGAGGAGTGAAGCGGCCTGATTTTTACGCAAGAAATCTAAACAGGGTGGTCCACCTGATAGAAATTCAGGATCTTTGACATGTGTGCCAATCATCATGTCTGCTTGGGCCTGGATGGGTGGGCCCCTGAACACGTGGGCTTAGCAATCTCTTACTGCCATATATACTAGCTGCACATAACCATATTCTAGCAATCCAATTTATGCCGTTTATTCACAAAGCACCTGGCCGATAGGTTGGAAATTGGCCAGTATATACACCAGTTCTGTCATGTTCATAACACGAATCTTTTCTAAGTTTATAAAATGTGAAAATCTTAGATGATGGGAGTATCGATTTCTCTTCTACCAAAAACTACATATATTTGTTTGAATTTGCCTCATTTTGATCTTAAAATGACATGCCCACTTTCCAGAACCAATAAGAATGTAATGAATTTGCCAAAATGACAAAAATGCCCTTGAAAATGATCGAAAGCTTTAGATGCAGCATGTTTTACTCAATAACAGGGGAAAAACTACTCGAGTATTCCCCAAAATTTGAAAGGTTCCTTCCACCTCTTTGGTAATTAGAATGGTTTGGCTATATCCAGCTGAAACTGATTATTCTTCCTTGATGGGTGTCAGTGATCTCATCTGACATGGCAGTAGCAAGGTTTCATTTGAACAAAGTTTCTTGGGATAAAAAAGAATTTCATGAGGGGCCCAATCTGCCAGCTCAACCTGTCAGCTGAGCTTGCATTGCTGTCCCCACATTCTGTCAATCTCTTTTCCTAGACACTTTGGTTTCTTCATCTGAACAGGCTCCGAGAGTTTTCTTTTTTCGTATGATTAGTAAGGTTGAGCAACTACCATTGTTGCGAAAACTAATTCCTTGTGTGGTTGAGGCAGGTTCCCATTTCATCTGTGAAAGAGCATCTATTGAAAGAAGGGATAGAAGTCAGAATGTGATGGTTTCATCGTCACCAAGAGAACTCGTTTGAGATGTAGGCATTTGAAGTTTTGTGACAGTGAGGCAGGACTTTTCAGTTCATATATGGTTTCTCCTCATTTTTGGACCCTGTAACAGTTAATAGTTTAGATATTTATGTTTGTGGAGGTCGCTTTTGAGGCAGGACTTTTCAGTTCATATGCATTTTCTTCTCATTTTTGGATCCTGTAACGGTTCTAGTTTAGATATTTATGTTTGTTGAGGTTGCTTGAGGTATTTGAAGGAAATTGATATCTACACATGCCTCATTGATCATAACACCCTTTTCTTTTGGAAAATATAGGAGTATGACTTTGTGCTGTTGTAGCACCAAAATACAGCTCCATGGCTTCATGATACACGTGTATGAGATCTGGGCTGTTCATTGGAGCACCTCGTGAGGTTGCTCTCCACTGACAATTGTCCTGGTCCACTCATTTGGTGGTCCACACTAATGTGAGCAAAATGGGTGGCTGGAGAAATTTGAGTAACAGTCCAAAATTTCTGTACCTGGTGAGTGGACCAAGCTGATTCTCGGTCCCTCCCACGTAATGAATGGTATGGATCTTGTACATATGCTATATTGGTACATGTGCCATGCAGCCCTGTCCACGGTTGGTGATTACTCCACTTGGTGAAAATAACACCCGTTTACCACCTTGAATCTGGTGGTAAATTGATGTATTTCAAATCCAAGTAGCTGATTTTTGTGTTTGGTAGCATTGGATTTGGAGGTAAATGAATTGGAAGTATTTTAAATCATTCTTTTTGGTGTGTTTTAAAATCTGCATAATCCAGAGGAAACTCCTTTTTTGCCTTCTTTTAAAGGGCAATGTGTCTCTCGGCTACTAATCCATGGCATGTTAATAATATGCATAATAAAACAATGTACTCATAGACTGCAACACTAAACACATCAATAGAATGATCTGAACCATCCAAATGTTAGACATCTAAATGGATAGTTAAAAAGCGTAAAAGAGTTGCCTATTGGTGATCCTTGCATTTGTGGCTCACCCAAGACTTGAAATTTTCTCTTTTTTTTTTTGGGCGAAGTATATATTTTAACAGGGGCTCATTACAATAATTCTATCAAATATAACACATACAAATTTGGATTATGAAAGCCGATGTAGTTAATCAAATGTAAGCTTATACTAAAGAACTACAATGACCTCCAAATACAAGCTGTCAAAGAAAAGATTTGGATTCCAGTGCATTTCAACCAAACACAAATAAAGATTCGGAATCACCTTGATTCCAATGTAACTGTAATTTCAATTCAAATGCATTCCAAATCCAAGCTTCCAAGAAGGTGAAATGGGAGCCAAATCCAAGCTCCCAAGCAGCCCTAAAGGGAAAGGTGAAATGGGAAACCGTACGAGCTCACGGGTGCTACCCTTGCCGTGTAGGCCCAGGTTGATGAACTTCTTTCATATCCACGCTGCCCATCTGCTTTTTCGGCTTATTTAAAGACGCTGTGCCAAAACTTAAGAAGATTCAAATCTGGGGTGGACCACACTACTGGAAAAAAAAGTAAATGGGGTGAGAGAGGCTCGAACTCTCGACCTCAGGATTACTCTTAAGCTATGAGACCTACGCGCTAGCCAACTGCGCCACCACCCCTTGATGTTGCTATAAGAGGAAAAAGAAATAAATAGCTTTAAACTGTCAGGTTCCCAAAAGCTATTTCCCCAACGTGTATGGATGATCTGTTTGGATGCCGAGTGCATCCTATGCCCTGGCAGAGGTTGTCCATTTTAAGGCTTGAACTAAAAAAGGAAGCAAATCCGACGCCCAAGTGAGCTACACCACAGGAAGCAATAGTGATTGTTATGGAAAATCCGAGCTCACGGTACAACACTGCCCCAAGCGCCTGTCCGAACCGAGGCATGATCCATCTGACCTGCTTTAGGACATGATCTATCTGAGAAGACGACACGGTTGGTACACAACTCGGAATCATACTCCGATCAAATGACCTCCGACGCCTTAACCACACCGCTTATTGAAGTCAGCCCTACCAGCCATGGTGGAACCAACTGAACCGATCAGGCGGATCGGACTGGTGGTATCCTTAGATAATCCGAGTCGAGCAGACTCTCCGACGTGTATATCCCACTCGTTCAATATGAAAACTGCCATATCGAGGCGTGGCCGGTAACTTCGCTAACAGGTGCGCACGATCCACTAGATACGCTGCGCGATCAGTAGATTGCGGGTAATATCTTCATGATCCTATAATCCCTCTGATCGTGCCGAGATTATCGGACTCAGACCGCCTCATAGGAAAGTATAAATAGTACGCATCGCCATATCTACAGGTACGCAAAATATAGCTTTTCTTTACTCTCTACTCAGACCCTGTCCTGACTTAGGCATCGGAGGGTCTCCCGGCTTAGCCAGGGTCACATTTGCCTGCTTTCCTGGTGCAGGTTACAGAGATAATACGTGGTGGACGATGTGGAGGGAGGGCCGATCGGATTTTGACATCAACAGTGATAATGCGTTATGATCGGAAAAGCGAAAGGACAACATGGATAAAGAATAAATATATCAAGGTGGGCCCCACGGTAAGGGATGTAGTCTTAGGTGAGGCAGGGGTCTCACCTAATCCACTCCCAGCGGGATAGGATGCACCAGCTGGCTGGTGTCAAAGCTCCATACCCTACCATGATGTATGTGTTTTAACCAGTTGTACATTCATTTTTGCCATCTTATTTTAAGGCATGAACCGGAAAATGAGGCAGATCCAAATCACAAGTAAACCACATCATAGAAAAACAATATTAATAGAACATCCACTATTAAAAACTAAGGCCTACCGTAAGGTTTATTTGCCATCGAACTTGTTGTAAAGTTACACAAACTTGGATGAAGAGAAAACACAATTACCACCTTAATCCAAAACTTCTAAACCCTACAGATGGACAGTCATTTCAGGAGTTCAGTGGGGCCCACAGTCATCTATATGTTTTATCTACGTATCCATATATTTTGATAAATAACTTTAGAGCATTAACTCAAAAAAACGAGGCAGATAAGAGGAAACAATTAGAATTGAACTCTGACTACACCGCCACGATTATTTGCCGCCAACCTATTCATTGGTTCACTTTATAGAACTGTGCCCAAAAAAAATTATGTTTCCAACAGTAAGCTGGAAATTCCCACTACTTCATGTGATGCGGCCCTCTCGAGTCTTCAATTTGCGGGTGCCGCCCTTGAGGATCCTCGGATCCTCCTCGTGGGACTCCTTACTGAGATCCCTAACTGTTGGGCCGACTGTGATGTATGTGACCACATTCATGCCTTCCATCCTTACTGAAAGCTCATTCTAGGATATGATAAAGAAATCAAAGCAAATTCAAATCATCACAAATGGACCATTGCATAGGAAATAGTGGTAATTGCCATTAAAAACTTTTTGTGGGCCACAAAAGCTCGAGTCAAGATGTTTTTTATGTGGTCTTTTCGTCTAAGTTTTTGTAATCTTATCAACGGGTTGGATGGCCAATAAACAATCCGGTGGAATTCAACAAGTTTTTAACGGTGAGGATTCAATCATGACCGTTTCTTATAGTGTGGTCCACTTAAGATTTGAGTCAGCTTCATATTTAGGATTACTCGGGGGTACCAACCACCTGCGCCCTCATTTGCCTCATTTCTGGCTAATGCCCTGACATGATCTGTCAAATTAGATGAAAGGTGAGCCCCACAGAGCTCCTGACATGACCGTCCGTCTCTAGCCAGGTCCTGATCGCCCAATCCGCGCCCTACACAATCGGCGTACATTTTTCTTACCATTCACTTGAATATGGACCGTGCAATATCTGATACGTGGTGCGTACTTGATGAATGGCCCGGATCGTACACGCGCGTGTGACACGTTAAGAGGATGAGGCTCCTCCGATAAATCTACATCAACCTCGCTTCGCCTCTGTCGCGACTCAGGAAGGCCCAGTGGGGCCCACCTGCTGAGACCGTCAGATGGGTCGGCACCGTCCATGTCGTCTACACTACGGTAAAGCGGTACTCGCACGTAATAGACGCGGATTTCCTGTCAAAGCCTTTTCGCTGAAGTTCATGCGCAAGGATGTTAGGTGGGGCCCACTGCGATGTTTGTGACAAATCCACCCCGTCCATCCGTTTTTTGAAATCATTTTACAGCATGAGACCAAAAACAAAGTAGATCCACAGCTCAAGTGTGCCACACGAGAGGAAACAGTGGTGATTCAACGAGCTCCATTGAAACAATCTTTTGGCCACATTTTTTTTTTTTTTTTTCACTTCATCCCTGTATTATTAACCTTATAAAGGGTTTGGATGGCTTTATTTATTTTTTTTTTTTTTTTTTAACGCACTGCACGCACACGTCACGCACTCACGCTAGTGGCCCATAGGTACTCGAACCCTTTACTAGGTGTTGAAACTCCGAGAGTCTACCACCGGAGCAGGATGACATATAAACATCGAATTGCAGCCTCAGAAGCTTTAAACTGTAGAAATTTCTTTCCCGTGACCGACTTGTGTTTTGGATACACTTCTTTTCTGTTTTGTTAACAAAGCTCGGAAAGATTTCTCACAAACATCAATGGCCCCACCCTGCATCCTTGCGCGGGAACTCTCTGCGAAAGCCTTTATCCGGAAATCCGCTTCGGCATGAAATTTACGCCGAACGGCCGTAAAGTGGCCGGACCCTCTCTGTAAAAGCTTTTTGCACGCGCGCGTCTATTCAACACTTAATAAACGTTATTCAACTGTATCCGTGGTCCACTTGCTGTATGTTTGCCACTCATCCCGTGAATCAAGTGTCCCATCATCATAATGGCATGCCCCCAAAACTCAGGTCCATTCATTCATTAGGTGGGCCACACCGTAGAAAGCAACGGACATCCACTCAACAACGTTGAAATCCATATGGTAACCCATGTGATCCTTGTGGACGGATTGGATTCCGTCCACAAACCATAGTGGGCCCCACACTTGCAGTAAATGCTTTTTCAAAATCTTTTGCAGAGGATCCAATGTCACCCGAGCATCCATATGTCATGTTCTGCACACGTGGCATCAATAGATTATCCTGAAACCGTTCTGTTCGGGAGGTCAAGTAGTAGGTGGTAAATGTTCTAATAAAAAATCAGGCTGTTTGGACAATCCTAACCGTTCATTCGGTGGCATGAAAATGTACATAGGAAAGCTCAAGTCGGCAATGGCTCACATTCAGTTAGGAAAGGTCCATTTATTAGACGGATAGGATAGTCCAATCAATGGTAGTTCGGATGGGAATAATATGGTAACGGATTAGGTGCGGCCTTTACCGCTGGGCAGTGTATATAATCTATATCCACATCGCTCATCCTTTTTTCTAGATAATTTTATGGTATGATCCCAAAAATGAAGCAGATCCCAAATCTCAGGTGGATCATACTATAGGAAACAGTACCTATTGAAAGCCCCACCATTAAAACCTTCTTATGGCCATCCAACCCTTTGGATATTCTTCATTTTTGGTCTCGAGCCCTAAAATTATCTGATAATATGGATGGACGGAGTGGATAAAATATATAAATGACAGTGGACCCGACAGAGTATACTCCATGGCGTACTCAGTTACTAAGTACGCAGTCCACTTCCGAACTCGAAATTGGTTGCGTTCGACTGTCCGGCCGGTTCGATATTTCACGCGTGTGGCTCTTCTCCACGTGTGAAATGGAGAGCAACTTGCATTTGGGAAATGAAAATAACATGTGATGATTTTAAGCACACGTCGACGTAAAAAAAACGAAAAAGAAAAAGAAAAAGAGGAGTCAATGGTAAACGCCACCGTCGCACTATTTGTTTAAGGAAGTTTCGCTGCTCAGGCAGAGTGTTACAGATGATGCTCCCGCATCTAAAAATCACTTTTAGAAAATCTACACATGGCATGCATGCAATTATTTAAACAGTAGAAGGGCCTGTTTGATTTTGAAGGGAAATGAAAAATATCCGATAAATAAGTAATAATTACGTACAGGGATGACCCAATCCTTTCTTGCGCCCACGTTGACTGCTCAACCTTTGGGTGTTAAAATCAAGGGTGGCTGCCAAGTGAATATACGACCCATTGTAATGTACATGATATATCAACACTTTTCATACTATATGTCAGTCTCATTTAAGCTATGAACTCAAAAATGATCCAGATCCAAAACTCCAATGGACCACACCACAGGAAACAGTGAAAATTAAATGCTTACCATATAAAAATTTATGTGGACCTTAGAAGTTTTGGCTGAAGCTGATATTTATGTTTACTCCCTTATCAATGTTTTTATTACCTCATGAGCGAGTTAGATGACAAATAAACATTAACGTGGGCTTAAAAAATAAAATAACTTTTAACGACAGATGTTTAATGCCATTATTTCCTCCAATATGGGCTACTTGAGCATCGCATTTGTCTCAATTTTAAGCTTAGGCCCTTAAATCTTATGATAAAACATATGTACGGTATAAATATGTCATGCACATCACAGTAGGATCCACAAATACAAATAACCTTTTTCGGACCAATTTAAAAAAAAATAATAGTGACCTTTTTTCAAAAGATTTCACTACTCCTTCAAAATCAAACAGGCCCGAAAATAAAGTTACACTTGTTTGACCGGGGAGTTATTTGATACTCCAGTTGTGCATAGGGCTGAAAGTCCAATGGGTTTGGTCAGGTCAGCTTACTGTTGAAAATCAGGTCCATTCATTCATTAGGTGGGCCACACCGTAGAAAGCAACGGACATCCACTCAACAACGTTGAAATCCATATGGTAACCCATGTGACGGTTGGATCAGCTTTATTTTTTGAGGCATCCCAGCGTGTAATCCTTGTGGACGGATTGGATTCCGTCCACAAACCATAGTGGGCCCCACACTTGCAGTAAATGCTTTTTCAAATCCAATGTCACCCGAGCATCCATATGTCATGTTCTGCACACGTGGCATCAATAGATTATCCTGAAACCGTTCTGTTCGGGAGGTCAAGTAGCAAGTGATAAATGTTCTAAAAATCAGTCTGTTTGGACAATCCTAACCGTTCATTCGGTGGCTTGAAAATGTACATAGGAAAGCTCAAGTCGGCAATGGTTCACGTTCAGTTAGGAAAGGCCCATTTATTAGATGGATAGGATAGTCCAGTAAAAGCTATTTTTTAAGTACTGGCCCAATCAATGGCGGTTCGAATGGGAATAACATGGTAACGGATTAGGAGCGGCCTTTACCGTGGGGCAGTGTATATAATCTATATCCACACCGTTCATCCTTTTTTCCAGATAATTTTAGTATATAACCTCAAAAAATGAAGCAGATTCAAAACTCAGGTGGACCATACTATAGGAAACAGTACCCATTGAAAGCCCTACCATTAAAACCTTTTTACGGTCATCCAACCCGTTGATAAGGTCACACAAACCTGGATGAAGGGAAAAAAATAAATATCAGCTTCATCCATAACCAACGTGGCTCATAAAAAATTTTTAATGCTCAATCGCCACAGTTTCTTATGAGGTGGTCCACATTAGATTTGGATCTACTTCATTTTTTGAGGTGATGCCACAAAATGATACGGAAAAACGAATGGACTGCGTGAACGTAAAACACATACATAACAGTGGGCCCCACTGCTGGGATCCACCGAAGCCGCCTCCACGCAGGGGCATTTTATGGTTTCTGTTTTCTCTGTCGGCATGCATTAGGCCATGTTCTTCGGAAGTGGATTAGGGTGGGCCCTGCACCTGGGATCCACCGAAACCGCCTCTCTCTACACGGGGGCATTTTATCGTATCTGTTTTCTCTGTCTGCACGCTTTTACCATCTCCTTCGTGAGTGGATCTGGCGCGATCCTCAACTTGGGGACTACATTGATGTATTTATTCTGTATACACGCCCTCCATTCATTTAATTCTTTTTCAGATATTATTTTAGTGCATGTGACTAAAAATGAATCCAAATCTATGTGGACCACGCCACATGAAACATTGGTGAGTGACCGTTAAAAACTTCTCGTGGGTTACAAAAGTTTTGGATTAAGCTGATATTTGTAGGGTCACCTTCATTCAGGTCTGTGTGGCCTTCTCAACAGGTTCGATGGCAAATAAACATTTCGGTGGCTAATGGACAGTGATCCATGGGCTCCACCATAATATATGTATTTTATTCACACTTTCTATTAATTTTTTAAAATCATTTTAATATATGTTCTCAAAAACAAGAAAGATTCAAATCTCAAGTGGACCACATTACCTGAAAACGATGGTGATTGGATGCTCACCATTAAAAAATTTCTAATGCCTATTGTAATGCTCATTTCCCATTCAACCTGTTAATTATGTCACACCCACCTGGATGAAGGGAAACCACAAATATCAGTTTCAAACAAACCTTTAGTGACCCTTAAAAATTTGTTAACGGTGAGCACTCAATCACCACTATTTCCTATGATGTGTCTCACATGAAAATTTGACCCACTTTATTTTTGATCTCATGCCTCAAAATGACCTGAAAAAAGTGGATGGATGGAGTGGATAAAAGACATATGTCATCGTGGGGCCCACATAGCACCGTCCAGTAGCCTGTAGCCACGCCCTTCATCCGTTTTCCCAAATTATTTTAGAAGTTGAGTCCAAAATTACAGCATATTCAAAGTTTAGGTAGACCATAACACAAGAAACAGTGGGAATGATGATTTCCACTGTTGAAACATTCCAAGGACCCACTGTAATGTTTATTCTTTATTCAACTTATTCGTAAGTTTGCCAATACATAGATTAAGGGAAAACAAAAATAAGATCACCTAAAACTTTTGTGGCATCCAAGTAATTTTCTATGCTAGAAGTTCAATTCACACTTTTTCATGTGGTGTGGTGTAATTAACCTTTGGATATTCTTCATTTTTGGTCTCAAGCCCTAAAATTATCTGATAATATCGATGGACGGAGTGGATAAAATATATAAAATGATAGTAGACCACACAGATTATACTCCATGCCGTACTCAGTTACTAAGTACGCAATCCACTTCCGAACTCGAAATTGGTTACGTTCGACTGTCGGCCCGGTTCGATCTTTCACGCGTGTGGCTCTTCTCCACGTGTGAAATAGAGAGCAACTTGCATTTGGGATGGAAATAACATGTGATGATGTTAAGCACACGTCGACTTAAAAAAAAAGAAAAAAAAAAGAGGAGTCAATGGTAAACGGCACCGTCGCACTATTTGTTTAAAGAAGTTTCGCTACTCTGGCGGAGTGTTACAGAGGGTGCTCACGCATCTAGAAATCACTTTTAGAAAATCCACACATGGCATGCATGCAATTATTTAAACAGTCACGAAGAGAAAGTTACGCTTATTTGACCGGGGCGTTATTTGATACTCCGGTTGTGCACCAGGCTGAAAGTCCTGCATGTTGGGTCGGGTTAGTGCTCAACCCTGGCCCAATCCAAGATTCTTGTACCTCAACCCAACCCAACTCAACTCAACTCAATTCAACCCAACATCAGGTTAGAAATTCTCAACCCAAGTCCAACCCAAGCGGGTTCGGTGAGGTTGGTCGGGTGAATACATGCTAATATTTTAATGATTTCATTAATTTTTATATTTTAATATATATCTTATTTTTTATATTTATAATTTTATTAATTATATATGTGGTTATTTATCATTAAAAATTTTTATTTATTTTAAACAAACAAGCTAAAATATAGGACTACTACTCATTTAAAAGCCATGTTGTGTAGCACACAATCTACTTGGGAGAGAGTAATCTAACATTTCTTGTTAGTCATCAAAAATGATGTGGACCAATGAGACCCGACAACACCAGAATTTTCTATGTCTTCAACACATACGATCTATACTCAATTATAATTTATAAGTAACTCATATATTGATCGTGTTTGAGTTGGGTTGGGTTGGGTTGGGTTGGGTTGGGCTAGGTCGGGTCGAGCAACTTAAGACCTCAATTTGAGCCCGACCTAAGATTTATCGGGTTAGTGTTTCTATGACTCAAGCCTGAGATCGGACTCAATACATCTTGACCAAGCCCAACCCAATGTCGGGTCGGTCACGGGTCGGTTGGGTTCAACCCACCAAACTTTCAACCCTAGTTGTGCATGATGCTTGACATGCATGGATTTCAAAGTAAGCAAGCATAGTATATAGTCATTCAAATTAAACCAGTTAAATTGCATAACAAACGGTCTCCAAAGTTACTTGCAACAAACTATATGGTTTTTGCAATCCTAACCTCATAATTGGGATACTATTAAAATAAAAATCATTATAATATTTTTTAAATTCCAATTGTCTAATAAATGACTATTACTAATTTGGTTATTCTTATTCAATCAAACATGGGCCACATAATGGCGTGCATATGATTGAGATAGAGTTTGATATGTTAATGTTAAATTTGAGTTGAGTTTGCTTGGACGCTTGTGACTTTAGGCGTTAAATCAGTTGTATGATTGGATCTATGAAAGTTGACATGATTATCCAGTTACCAATGTTACAGTGATTGTACGTCTGATTTAGCGCAATTATTATTATTATTATTATTATTATTTTTTGGAAGGGATCAACTTTTCGAACCGCGAAAGTGTTGATTGTCTTTGCGAAGTTTTTGTATTTTAGCAAGATGATATGAGATGGCCTTTATAAACACCCTGATCCATGGCTCAATTGGTAGACTGGGTGAAAGATGCCTGGTTTCAACATTGAGGTCTTGGTATCGATCCCTAGTAGGGGTAGCTAATAGTGAAATGTCAATTGACAGTGGAGGGGTCTACCAGGCTAACACACACACACACACACACACACACACAATATTATTATTTGAGTGGGTCTTTGTAAGCTTTTCAAGTGTGCAACTTTGTATTTTACCTCGTGACGTTGTATTTGCATATGTACATACGGTTCTAAAGCTATTATAGTTTTGGCAAGTGACATGTTGCTTAAGAATATAGGGTGGGAGATATTCTCAAGATGTAAGTTGGATTTCGTACATCATTCATATATAGTATCAATATAAGATGGAATTTCATTGATCTGTGTGGATGCACCAGGATATCTGTAAATATTGGTAGTAAGATAATCAAATAAAAATTAATATAAATAATTTGAATGGTTTTAAATTTGAATTAAATGTAAGTGACGCATGCAATTTTTAAGTGATTTATAAGTGCTTGCTTACCATTCAACATGCTCTATACAGTGCTAATGGCTTTCTCATTTGTTTATTTCACAAATTGATAGGTGGAAATTAATCGAACGGTTAGGAATGAACAATATCTAATAGTTCTTCAACAAACACAGGTTCATGTATTGGAGTTTAGTTATTTAACCAACAGAATTTTGAGAGTTTACCTTCTTCTTTTTTTCACGCACACACACCCGCCACACACCCACACCGTAGTGGGCTTTCACCACCTATGGACACCCGAACCCTTGACTGGGTGTTGAAACTCCCGAGAGTCTACCAACAAAGCAAGAGCAAAGATCCAATTTAACTTAGCACTTAGTTGTTTTATTTTAAGTTTAACTTAGCAACAATTATACATGCCAGATGCAAAATTTACGCATGCCTGTGTATCAAATGCCATGCTTTGCAGAGTATTATTTAATTTAATATCGTCATGCGTCACGTTCACTTTAATGTTTGAAGAATGGAGAGAGAAGTCATACAGTTAAAGATTTTAAGAAGGCGTGCACTTGCGGGCGGCTACGTTTCAAAGGCTAAACATGACTATTGTGTCCAACAAAATAAAAATAAAATGATAATAATAATAAATTCATCCAACATTTTCTTTCCTACCAGCGAAAGTGGACTGCGTCCTTCCCTCACCTGGACCATAATCCATTTAGGCACTAATATGTGGGGCCCATTATGATGCATGGATTTTATCCAAGCTGTTCTTTTATTTTATCAAATGATCATTTTAGCATACAAGCAGAAAAATGAGAAAAACCAAAGGCTCAAGTAAACCACACGGCAAGTAGCCCATTAAATGCCCGCTGCCTTTGAAAATTTCGTGGGAGCTGCATAAGTTTTGGATCAAGTTGATATTTGTATTTTTCTTTCATTTAGGTCCATATGACCTTATAAATAGATTGGGTGGCAAATAAAATAAGCATCACAGCGGCCATAGAAAGGTATTAGTGGTGGATGTCATGATCATTGCTATACTTCCAATGGTGTGGTATATTTAAGCTTTAGATTTACCTAAATTTTAAGCTCATTTCTTATAATGATATGAAAAATTGATGGACAGTATGAATAACACATATATATCAAAGTGGGTCCCACGGAGCCTTTATCTAGGCCGATTATTCTAGAGGCGGCTTCCTCTAACCATGCTGCCATCTTAATTGCAACCCAAATAACACGTCTGTAGGTGTTTCCTGTCCGTGGGCCCTACCATGATGTATGTGTTATATATCCATGTCATTTATCAATCTTTTTGGCTCAATTTAAAACTTTGTCAAAAAATAAAGTTGATCTAAATCTCAAGTGAACCACACAAAAGAGATGGGGTGATCATTTAATATTTGGGTTAGCTTTAGTTTTTTGGGACCATGGCCTAAAATGAGCAGGAAAAATTGACAGACGGCGCAGACATACAACATATACATTAAGGTGTAGGCACTAAATCGGTTGTACGATTAGATCTAAGTTTGATATGTTAATGTTAGATATGAGTTGAGTTTAATTGGACGCTTGTGACTCTAGGCACTAAATCAGTTATACGATTAGATCTATGAAAGTTGATCTAACTATCTAGCCACCAATGTTATAGCAATTGTACAACTAATTTAGTGCAATTATTATTATTATTATTATTTTGGAAGGGATCAGCTTTTCAAACTACGAAAGTATTGATTGTCTCTGCAAAGTTTTTGTATTTTAGTAGGATGATATGAGATGGCCTTTATAAACACCCTGATCCATGGCTTGAGTGGTAGGCTAGGTGAAAGATACCTCATTTCGACATTAAGGTCTTGGTATCAATCCCTAGTGGGATAACTAACAGTGAAGTGTCAATTGACAGTATTGTGTACTAACAAGTATATATATATATATATATATATATATATATATATATATATATATATATATATAACAATATTTTTATCTGAGTTGGTCTTTGTAAGCTTTTCAAGTGTGCAACTTTGTGTTTTTCCTCGGACGTCGTATTTGCACATGTACATATGGTTCTAAAGCTATTATAGTTTTGGCAAGTAACGTGCTGCTTAAGAATATAGGGTGGGAGATATTCTCCAGGTGTAAGGTCATTTCATACATCATTCATATATAGTATCAATATATGGCGGAATTTCATTGATCCGCATGGATATCTGTAAATATTGGTAGCAAGATAATCAAATAACCTTAGCTTTTGTTTGCAATACATGTAAATTAATATAAATAATTTGGATGGTTTCAAATTTGAATTAAATGTATGTGACACATGCAATTTTAAAGTGATTTATAAGTGCTTGCTTACCATTCAACATGTTCTATACAGTGCTAATGGCTTTCTCAATTGTTTATTTCACCAATTGATAGGTGGAAATTAATCAGAGGGCTAGGAATGAAGGACATCTAATAGTTCTTCAACAAACATACGTTCATGTGTTAGAGGTTAGTTATTCAACCAACAGAATTTTGCGAGTCTTTTTTTTTTTTTTTAATTTTATTTTTTTCTACACACCCTCACACACTCATGCCTAAGTTAAGCCTTCACCACCTATGCATACTCGAACCCTTAACGAGGTGTTGAAACTCCTGACAGTCTACCAGCCGGGCAAAAGCAAGGATCCAGTTTAACTTAGCACTAACTTAGTTACTTTATTTAAAGTTTAATTAAGCAACAATTATACATGCCAGATGCAAAATTTACGCATGCTTGTGTATCAAACGGTATGCTTTGCAGAGTATTGTTTTATTTAATTTAATATAGTCATTCGTCACGTTCACTTTAATGTTTGAAGAATGGAGAGAGAAGCCATGCGGTTAAAGATGTTAAGAAAGCATGCAGTTGTGGGTGGCTACGTTTCAAAGGCTAAGCATGACTATTGTGCCCAACAAAATAAAAATAAAATAATAATAATAATAAATTCCATCCAACATTTTCTTTCCTACCAGCGAAAGTGGACTGCGTCCTTCCCCTCGCCTGGACCATGGTTCATGTAGGCACGGATCTGTGGGGCCCACCATGATGTATGGGTTTTATCCCAGCTATTCTTTTATTTTATCAAATGGTCATTTTAGCATACGAGCTGAAAAAAGAGAAAAATTAAAGGCCCAAGCAGACCACACGGCACGTGGCCTATTGAATGCCCACTGCCTTTGGAAACTTTTTAGGCGCGACCAAAGTTTTGAATCAAGTTGATATTTGTATTTTTCTTTCGCCCATATTCATCTGACCTTATGAATAGGTTGGGTGGCAAATAAATTAGGCATCACGGTGGCCTTAGGAAGGTATCAGTGGTGGATGTCATTATCATTGCTATACTTCCAGTGGTGTGGCCTACTTGAGATTTAGATTTGCCTAATTTTTAAGCTCATTTTTTTAAAGTGATATGAAAAATTGTTGGGCAATATGAGTAAAATGTACATATCACAGTGGGTCCCACATAGCCTTTATCTAGGCTATTCTCAAGGCGGCTTCCTCCCACCATGCTGCCGTCAAGGGTGGATTAATTGCAACCCAAATAACACGTTAGTAAGTGTTTCTTGACCGTGCGCCCCACTGTAATGTATGTATTATATATCCAAGTCAATTTTCAGTCTTCGCAGCTCATTTTAAGAGTTAGTTAAAAAAACAAAGCTGATGTAAATCTCAAGTGCACCACACAATAGGGATGGGGTGATCTATTTAATATTTGCGTCAGCTTTATTTTTTGGGACCTTGGCATAAAATGAGCAGGAGAAATTGACGGACGGCGCGGATATACAACATATACATCAAGGTGGGCCAATGGTCAGAAAAAACACCCACTAACTTGTTACTCGGGCAACACCTAATCTAGTCTCACAGCTCCGGTGGAACATGATGGGCCCCACCACAAGCTACCTATGGCTAAAATACGACCAATCTACCCATCAGGTGGACCACACCATTGCATTAATGGCCATCAGTTGTCCACTAATTCAAACTTGTAACCTAAGTTATGAGTGGATCATCCTGCTATCTGATTCAAGTGATCTCTATGAAGTGGCCCATTCTTTTCATGGCCTGGATGTTCCACAGATGAACCGGACTGAAAACTTTGTATGTGAAAGTACACCTACAACGGTGCATGTGATTATATATCATTGAAATAAAACTTCATGTTTTAATTTCCACCGATTTGTCTGAGTGTTTTTTTGACCATTTGACAAAAGAGCCAATGGTAGAGCTTTGGCCTTTTCTTTTCTCCAAACAGAAATATTGACCAGTGATTACACCGGGGCCTTTGAAATCTGAGACAAACAGCAAGCCAGCCAGCCAGCTATATTAATAAATACTCGCTTGACAAAAACATCATACTCTGGATTGTTTTGACGTTTCGTACACAGGAACATTAAATTTTTATATACGGCATATCTGTATTTTAATAAACTGTCTAAATGGTGGGCCTCGTTTCATATGTATCATTAACGGACGCGGATTTCGTACTCGGACCCGCCCGTCTCCAGCTGAGAACGGCCAGGAGCTTTGAGTGGCCACTGTGATGTATGGGTCTTATCCACACCGTCCATCCATTTTTTTCATATCATTTTAGCAAACAAACCCGAAATTGAGGCAGATCCAAGGGTCAAGTGGACCAAAGCACAGGAAGCAGCTGTGATAATGATTCTCACCGTTGAAACTTTTCTACGGCCCACTGTGATATTTATTCTCCATCCAACCTATTCATAAAGTTACATAGACCTGGATGAAGAGAAAACACAAATATCAGCGCCATTCAAAATTTCTGTGGCCCAAGAAGTTTTCAATGGCAAAAGTTTAATCTCCATTGTTGAGCGTTGGATCTCCCTCATATTTTAGCTTATGCCCTAGAATGATACGAAAAAAATGAATGGATGGTGTGGATAGGACCCATACATCACGATGGCCACTCAAAGATCCTGCCCGTTCCCAGTTGGAGACGGCAGGGGTTGGACGCAATCCGCGTCCATCATAAACGGACGATCAGTGACAAGATGTCCCACTCGCATGCGTTCTGCAAGGTGGGCCCAGTACCCTTTTCATGGCACAATTAATGTCCTGCACAGGTGGCACTTTGCCAGGAACATGGTACGGCAACACAAGTTGTGGTGGGACACGGATTGTAAAAGCGATAGCGTACCAGAGTAAACTATGTGGGGCCCATCATCTACGAAGGTTTCAACGGTGGATGTCATTATCTCCGTAGATTCATGTGGTGTGGTCCAGTTAAGTTTTGGATATGCTTCAATTTTGGGTTCAGATACTAAAATAAGCTGAGAAAATAGATGGACGGCATGGATAAGACACATACATCATGGTTACTCAGTACGCAATCTGCATGGTTATGGTGCAATGCCATCGAGGGATGAGTTATCCTTTTTTTAAATTTTATGTGCGCGGAGGAATCCAAAAATCAAATGCTCTCTGTGGTACATGAGTACTGCACGTGTATAGCATTTGCACCACTCATCAGATGGGCTTCTTCACACCTGATTATTGTGACCGTTTGATCATTCACGTGAGAGAATACGGCACTGTAAAAATGTCAACCAGCGGCTCACGTTGAAGCTTGGATCACCTGACGGTTGTGACTTTTGGGCCATCGTCAATCTATGATGGACTTTACCCAAATGAGTGGTTTGGATGTCGGACATGTATGCAATTGTTACCGTGGAGCGCATGCGCTATTAACATTTTGGAGTTAGGGAATGAAAGGAGGGAGTGGCTGTTTTTTTTAAGTTATTTTCCAAGAAAGTATTCGAAGAGAAAATTAAAGACTTAGAAAGGGATGGGAAGTTTTTCTAACTTTTATATATATTTTTGGAAAATGTTTTTCACTAAAAGGTGAACTCCCAATTTTTTTTAAAAAAATAATAATAATAATAATAATAATAAGGCTGAATCTACTTAAGGCACTTGTAGGCTAAGCTTAACCTACAAGGTAATGTATGAGACTCATCTTGGTGCGTGCATGAAATCTACTCCGTCTATGGCATGTGTATTTTGAGGTTCTCTTTAGTGGCTAAAAATCGATCCAATCTAAATTTCAAGTGGGCCACATGATAGGAAAAAAAAAACTGCCATCACCCAATACTTATAAAACGGACATTTTTATCAATTTGAACAAAAATAACAAATAGAAAAAAAAAGCTACTCTCAAATTTTGGTTAAAAGAACATTTACACGCCTGCAACTCTCTCCCCTCATATAGGTGCCTTTTGGATCTTAAGTTGCTTAAGATAAGTTAATTATGCAATGAGAAACTCACCTTAGTTTATGAAGATAAGTTTATTTAGTAAATAAAATACTCGTTGGTTTTTACCCTCTTTTGTCTCTCTTGTACCTTTCTTTAGCGTCTTGTAAAAAGTGAAAAAGTTAAAAAATAATATTAACTAAAGTGATTAAGTATTTTTTAAGTAAAAATTGTTATTTATAATTAATTATAAATTAAATTTATTTAAAATAAGTTACTTATCTACTACAGTAAGTAGAAAATAATAATTTATTTGGTGCTATCGAAATGAGTCTTTATTGTCCCAAATTACTGGGTTAGGAAACTAATTGTTATAGATTATACATGCAACTCTCATTCACTAGCAAAATTCTGTTTAAACCATGGAATTGTAATCAATGGACTAAATTTATAACGAATATCGTTCACTTGTACACATATATAATCAGAATGTCATGTGTAAACGATTAATATAGATGAATGGCATGGATAAACATATGCATTAATATAGAGTCATATGTAGTGAATTTCAAAATTCATGAAAATCCCTCATGTGATGTGACCACATGCAATTCCATTCCATGATACTAAATGTAATTCTATCTCACCTAATCTCAACCTTTTTTATCCTCCACGAATAGTGGATGGAATTATAATGGATGGAATTTGCAGTGACCAAATGCAATTCTATCCACCTAATACCATCCAGTAATTTGCGCCAAACGCCACCCAAGTATTTCTACTAAGAGTTTCGGAGTGGCATGATTTCTTCCGAGGGTCCCTTTATCCCATCAGATGAATATATGGATCGGATGATATATACACATCACGGTGGGTCCCACACTACCCACCTTAGATCCAACTGTTTCCTGTGGTGTGCCCACTTAAGTTCTAGGTCGCCCTAATAGTGGGCTGATAGCCAAGGACAAGCGGCACGCCTGATGGATGGTGAAGATATATTACATACACATGTCGACCGTTCTCATTTAGATCCAGTTCGCACCATTGGATGACACGTGTTGGAGATCTGGCCATTCATCGGCAGGGTATTACCGTGAGCATATGCCACAGACAAAAAAAAAAATTAATGTAGATCCATTGGCCAGGATGGCAACTTGGACGAGAAAAGATTGACAGTTGAAAAACGTCCAATAGCCGAAATGCAATTAATAAGCAAAATATCTGAATTTTGGTACTGGGCATGACCACGGCGTCCATGTACAACCCAACGAGTGTCCCCAATCCCTGGCACGTGTGCAATCTGACGAGGCCCGTATACATGGACCATAAGGTTGGTAGCTTTCACATGAATAGTGCCCACGTGCATCATGTTCTCATATAAACGTAGTGGCCCACCTTTCGATCACCGCCTAATATATGAGTTCGTAACATTTTTAGTTAATTATAATTGGGTATTACATATTATTTTTTAGGCATTAAAAATAAAACGTCCCTTCCAATACAAATCTAAAAGTACTGCCTGTGGGTCCTACCAAGTATGTCCAATGGCATATCAGAAGGCATATCTCGTAACGGAAATTGGATGCCGAAATATAAGATTGATCCAACCATCATACAGGATCACTACACCATCAGTATAAATTTAGATATTTTTGAATGGTTGTCCAATATTTTTTGTGGTGGCCCACTTAATAAATATACGGGCTTGATTTTTAGGGGATTTGGACCCTCCAATATTGAGCTAGGTATTAGGTACTGGCGGAAACTCCGTGAGCTGTGTTATGATATTTATGTTTTATTGATGCTGCTCATCCAATTTCCAGCTCATTTTAATGCATTGTCGAAAAAATAGGCACATCCAACATTCAAGTGGACCACATCATGTGAAACAATGGGGATTGAATGTCAACGGTTGAAAACTCCTTGTGGGCCGTAAAAGTTTTGGATTGGGCTGATTTTTATTTTTCTTTCTTCACCTAAGTTTATAAGAGTTTATGAACAGGTTGGATGGAAAAAAAACATTACATTGATAACTAGAAGTGGGCAGGATCCGACCCGACTCATTGGATTCGACTCGATCAAAACGGTCGGATCCAATCTGACTGAATCGAAACTAGGGTCGGGTCAGATCGAGTAGACCCACTCGGATCCGATCCCAAACCGAGTCGAGTTCGGGTTATATAGCAACTCGATCTCATTCGATCCGGAATCCAATTCGATCCGGAACGAAATCGAGTAGTATAAAGTTAGATTTTACTCTCTTTTTTACAATTACCTTTCTTCTATCCGAACACTAACTCTAGTTGTAGCTCAAGTCGACTTCATCTCATTCCCTCCTTTCTCTCCTCCTTTCTCTCCATCTCTCTCCGCTCCTTCTTTCTCTCCTCCTTTCTTCCTCATATTTCCTTCCTAGCATCGACTTGGCTTGACTTAGCCTAGTTCGAATTGACTTGACAAACTCAACTCGATCTGACTTGGTTTCCCTGACTGAGTCGGACTCAGTTCGAGTCAGACCAGTAAGGAATCGGTTCAGCTTGAGTTAGCCCGGCTGGACTCAGTCCCGAATCGAATAGAGCTCGGATCAGGTACTTGCAAAAATCGGATCAAGTCAAGTTAGACCTAATCTGATCCGACTCGACTCAATGCCCACTTCTAATCGTAGGCATTATAAAGGTTTCAACCGTGGTCGTCACTATTCACATTGCTTCTTGTGGTGTGGTCCACTTGAGCTTCAATCTTTCTCATATTTGGGCTCATACCTTAAAATGTGCTAACAAAATGAATGAATGAAGTTGATAAAACACATAAATCATTATGGTGGGGTCCACAACTTTTCCAGATAGTGACTAATACCAAGCTCATCACCTGAGGGGTCACTACTGTATTGAAGTCCTATTTGATGCATCCCATCCTGGTGTTGGGGCCCACAGGATGCATTATTACTTTTTAGAACGTTTTAGTGGGACAACCTTGATGGACAGGTTGGATGTCATAAACACTGTAGTGGCACGTGCACCGTATGGAGAATAAGCTAATTCTACAGTGATCGGTTGATGAAAGGTCTCCAATGCACCTTTAGTATTAATAAAATGAAATGAGCTAAATTTTTTAAGTGGCAGCCAAACGTGGAGAATAAACACTGTAGTGTCACGTGCACCGTATGGAGAATAAGCTAATTCTACAATGATCGGTTGATGAAGGGTCTCCAATGCACCTTTAGTATTAATAAAATGAAATGAACTAAAATTTTTAAGTGGCAGGCAAACGTGGCCTAAAAGAATAGGGAGATGGAGGGTTGCTCACGTAAGCATCTCCACCGAACAAGTGTCACATGTTTAGGGCACTTGAACCGTTGATTTGGGCGGGCTATCATGTGGATAGAAAACAACCTAAGAATCACAGTGATTTAATAATCCTAGCCATCCAAAAGATGAAATTTTGCTAAGGTGAACGTCGACCATTGCATTTTTTTTTCCCGAACCCCTTCAGTACTTTCCAGTTGCGAAAATTTATGATCCGTATTCCCTTCATGAGGTGGGCCGCCAGATCAACGATTCCAATTTCCCTACAAGTGTGCAACGTGTTAGTGCAGATGTGATGTAGAGTGGCTCGCCACCAGTTTCATGGCCAAGATGGATTGAAAAAGGCCCAGTCGACGACAGGAGTGATCCGGACAGTTGGACCTTAGATCGGGTGTATCTCACAATTTGGAACGAGTCATCGGGCGTAAAGTATATGATTTTGGGGTAGAACAAACTACTTTAGCCACCCAACCCTACTATGCCGGGTTGCGCAAGCCAAATTTTCAAAATACCCCTGGATCGACGACTGCTTCCCTATTTTAATTTCATTTTTACTATAAATAGTAAGTTTTAGTTTGATTATAACTCTTCATCCGTTGAGACCTAAAACCTTGCGCACTAGTAGACATCACGACCGTCTATAAATAGTCTGTTTACTATTTATAGTAAGTTACGAATTATAACACCCCGAACTTTTCAATACCTAAGTATTGAATGTCCTCGAGTGTTACCATAAATTTAACTTATTATGTACACGTGTACGGTACCAATCTAGCTAACCTAACTACTACAAACTCTAAGATGAAAGAAATTCAAGGAAGGTCATCCAGATCCGATCAGGGCCGTCCAAGCTTAGGTGAAGTGAATTTCGACTCCCACCGGGAATTTTGGAAAGACTAGAAGAATGATAATGTGTTGTAAACACCAAGAATATTGGTGCGTTTGTAACGGATTGCGAAACATCACCCCAACTCAATCTTACACAAACCATCACCCAAAGGACCTGGGATCTCTAATTTATGGGACCCACAAGTTCCCAGTGGGCCATCTGAACACTTCAACAGTGAGGCTTGGATGAAACAGCCCATCAAAACCAATTGGCCATTAGAGATCGAACCATATTCCCCATTCAAAATAAAAGCCTCAGTTGAGAAAGCCTACCCCATTATAGGATCCAAGACATCCAAATGATAACCCATCCAAAACAGACCTGACCTCCGGAAAGAGAAAAGAAAGGGATAGGAGAAAGACCGATGGAAAGAAACCATAAACGGTCGTTGTGCTATTTCGCTTTTGCACTTACACCGTTCACAAAATTGCAAGCAACACTTACGCAACTTGTCCACGCATGAGATGCCCCGGCGTACAACTTACGCATGAACCTTCTAGAAGGCCTGAAGCATTATAAAACCTCCCCTCAGCCACTGGAGGATACACACATCCAAGAAAATGAAAGAGAGAGAGAGAGAGAGAGAGAGAGAGAGAGAGAGAGAGAGAGAGAGAGAGACATCCGTAGAAGATAGGAGATCACCAAGCTAGACCAGACTTAAGATAGTCCCACATCCAGATCTTCCTCCTTTCTAGATTTCCTTTTCTCTCTTAGACATCTTTTCTTCTTCCTCTTCTAATGCTTGATCCATCCACACTTATTAAATACTAGAATAAGGATCTAATCCTTCAACGCATAACTACCTTCAAGGAAGGAACAACACTAGAGGTGAGGGTTTATCCTTTGAGCTTACATTAATTTAAGCTGTTAAATTCATCCTGTTTTATACATGCCTTTATGAATTTGATTTTAGCTTTACATATATTTTATCAAGTCTTTTACATATTCCTTTGAATCTTTCTTGCTATTATATTTTTTGCCATCAATTATTGGCCTATTTCGTACTTTTTACGATATGAATTATCCTACCTTTTTCATGTCTTTAATAATGTGAATTATTTCGCCTTTCATGTTTATATTGTCTACGAATTATCCTATCAATTGATTTGGTAATATCCTTACAACTATTGACCCTTTCGGAATATGGCATGATGCCAAATACAAGTGATTTTTCTGAATTTATGTGAGGCCATGGATATAAGCCTTGCCCTGCCTTATCAAATTTATTGAGATGGCCTGCCACTCATTTCTTTATTTGAGTTGACCCTTGCCACTCTTCTATCTATTGAATTAGCCATTGTTACTCTTGTTTTGTTGAGTTGACTATTATCACTCTTCTTTTTATTATGTTGGCCTCATGTCGTCTATCTTTAACGTTTACGCATGTGTCTTGCTATTTTAGAACCTTCATGATTCATATTATATTTTTCATGATTCAATTTATATTCTCTATGATTCAGTTTATATTTTCTTGATGTGAGTACTATGATGGGCATCCCTCTTTTGACAATTGATTAAATATCGTGGATGTAATGTGTTTCTTATGGTGACCCTGAGGCGTCATGTCACGCCCCAAACTCAGAAACATGGCTCACAAAATTCGCGATCACCAAATCCGATGCCGACGGCCTCTATAGAACCCCATTCTCGGCTCCCAGCGGCTATATACCAGATTTTGATCCTTTGATCCTATAAGGAGAATTTTTCAACGTACATTTGTCTCATTAGAAGCATAACCACAACTTTACCTAAATCACAAAGGTAACATTATCATCACATATTCACTAACATAAACAGTTGAATACAATGCTGGAAGGGAAATACATATATCAAAATCAAAGCTCCAGGAGTCCGTTGCACCCTCCAATCTCGATACTGCTGCAACCTAACGTCACCTGCACGTATCTATCGTGCATAAGCTTATAAAAAGCTTAGAGGGTGGTGAAAGTGTGTGCACAAGATAAGTGTCAAGTATATAAATATCAAAGTAATGCGGAAACATGCTGGCAAGTCCATAAATACCATCAGCCTTATCCAGACTATACGATGCAAAAATATAATAGACCAATATCATATACTGAGGAAGCAATATAGATCAGCTATGCAATACGGAGATATAGTAAACCAAATATTAGATACTGAGTCCACGAATACTGACAACCTTAATTAGGTTATGCAATATAGAAGCACAGTAAACCAAATACTATGTGTTAAGGATGCAATGCAATATGCTATGCGAATGAAATGACTAAGCTGGAGTGTAAAGTCGAGATGATAGTACGTAGTATCGCTGGCTACGGGGTCCATCACAAGAGACTTAGTAAACTCCTGATCTCAGGTTAGTCGTGTGCCCTAATCGAAATCCTGGCCATTACGAAGGTACACATAACAATTAGTTACGCACCACCAGCCCGAGTGAATAGTGAATGAATGAATAGTAAGATGGTGAGTATACAACGCCTGCTCAATAAGTCCACATCAATACCGTACATCTTTAAGATAATCAATGGGGTCTATTACACTCCACGCCAGCTGTCGCCCCTATCCGAGCATACAACTGGGTAAGTGAAAGAGACCTCACTATCCCCCTGCCAATATCTGGCCTGTCTCGTCGATAGCAGACCCATTCCTCAAGTTGGTCAGACTCAGCCTAACATTGCCTACTCCCTTAGGTGGGTAAGGCCACACCCCCTCACCACTGACCACGACACAGTGAAAATATGGCCTACTGGTATTCAGCACTTGGACACTCATGTATTCACTCGATCTAGACGTTAAGGCGTTCTCTAGTACCAAAAAGGTTTAGAGATTTTTACCCATGGTCATCTATGGAGGCCCGATGCTAGTAACAGATTTTCAGTGTCTCATCTGACAATCTATGACATGCTTATGGAGGCTACGACCCTAATGTCGCAAGGGTGTATAGTAATCACAACACACAATGCAAGATGCCTGAGTCATACAATCCAGTCATGCATCAATTATGCGCATACCGTGCGCTCATGTGAGACAATCTCTGCCTATCAGGGAGTATCATAACAACCTACCTAATGACATATGCAATAGTCAACCACAACTCATAAAAAACATGCAGATGATGCGTATGGGCATGTATCATGATGCTATGTTGTCACATACTATCTCATAATCTATATTGACAATCGGCACCGATAATCGGCCTCGATAATTGGAATCGGCCTCTATAATCAGAATCGGAATAGGCCTAATGAGGGCCTAAGGGAAGGTCACAATGTGGACATTTAACCATCATTGCCCATTAATGTAGATATTCAACCGACATCGCTCCCAAATAGTGGCCCATATAGAGCTAAACATAAAGTGGGCCAATGACCTCACACAAAGGCCTAATATACATCGCAATGGACCTCATACAAGGGCTACATATACATCACTATAGGCCGCATCACATGGTCCTAATACATGTCACGGTGGGCCGCATCACATGGGCCTAATACGCATCATGATGTGCCACATCACGTGGATCGCGTAAGCTTACGGAACAGTATGGGCTAGGATACGGGTCTCACACGCCAAGTAATTTCAGGGTTCTCGGGTGATGTTGTACTAGTTGGTGTACGTGAGTCATTCTGTATACGCAATACATCAATTCCTATCTTGAAGGGGGGTTAGTTGTCACAAATAGTCACTCCAATCTCTGGGTGCGTATTCACCTGGATACGTGTTGTGGCTGTCTTAGGATAACAGTGTAAAACCATGTTAAACATGTGACATGCCAGTGAATATCCGTAGTATGCGATGCATGTCGAGTTGAATAACTACAACTATATTCCACATTGTAGCGATCGCTAGGTGTGATACACCGCATATGCTTTGTTAGACGTGCATCTTATATAGATTGTTTGTGCATTGATACCTCTTGTAGTGCGGAGTACTTGAAGTATCAGAACATTTACATTGTTTCATGAATCTATTGAATTACTATTAATCTTAAAGGATAACCATCACTATGAGTAGGGAGTTGACCCTCTCCTAATGGTATGATGTTATAGGTGACGTACTGTAGACACTGAAAATCGGTGTCCACGATGATTTTGTATTTGTAAGGGTTGATTAGGGGGTGATAGGCTGATTATGGATGTTGGAGTCGCCACTAGCCGAAAAATCTCAAAATCCCGTGGTCGGCTAGAACCACGGAATACGTAAGGTGGAGAAAATTCAAAAATTTCTCCTCCTTAAATTGACTCTTGGTCTGCGATCCGGGATTCCAGGTATGGGATCTCTGTTATAGAGAGGGAAGGTGTTAGGCACCCTCTCTACCCGTACAAACGTACGGTCTCTACTTTGTATAGAAAAACAATCTCAAAGGATGGATGATGTGGTCAGGATAGGAATAGGCACACATATGTATTTCTGATGTGACAAGATCCGAGATTTTGATAAGTCACAGAGCATACGTCCAACGGTGTGTCTAGAAGGCGGATGTGATGATGCTTATGCAAAGACTAAAAAAAGACTAGATCACTAGAAATTTCTGATGTGACAGGATCTGATGTACGACAAGGCACAGAGCATACGTTCACTAGAAATCTAAAGAAGCAAGGGGGTTAAGAAGGGAGTAAATGTCATGATGGATGCTTGTAGAATAAATGGGTCTTTAGCTTGATCTTAAGTAGGCTAGGATAAGGTTTGAACCATGATCAATTGGGCTAGGTTGAGAGGTTAGAATGATTAGGAAGGCAACGTTTGGGCTAAGAAGGTGGCTGAAAAATCTGGACTTTGAGGCTTGGGAGCACCTCCTCACCCTCACTCTCTTCCTCTCTCTCTCCCTCTCACTCTCCTTCTTACTTAAGCTTGGAAGTGAGGAGTTGTTTATTTTCTTGGGTGTGTGGAAATGAGAAGAGGATAGGGCTATTTATAGCCTTCTCCAATGGCATTACTGTAATTGTTGGGTTTAAGAGGGGTAAAAGGTGAGGTGGAAAGTTATGGTTGGTGGTGGAGAGAGGAATGCCACATGACACTCTCTCATTGGCCATGAGGGGTGGTAAAAAGGTAAATAGTGAAGGTTGGGGGGTAATTTCAGAGGAAAGTTAACTTTTGGGCACTGGAACAGCTGTCCACACGTGGGCCTCGAGGGGCGGCACTCGAAGTATCGCAGGCAACAGTCAGACTACCGCCCGCGGCGGCAGACTGCTGCTTAGGCTTCATTCGGGCCGGCCTCGCACGTGTGGGCTTTGTACCTTATGCGGGTTCGCCTGGAAGTCTTCTTTTGGGGTTTTCGGTTCAGAAAGTGGGTTTCGGCTTAGGTAAAGGGGATCCTGGTCAGGGTATAGGGTGTAGGCAGGTCTGCATGTGTGTTGAATGGTTTGGATTGTGGTTTTGGGTTGCGGATTGGGAACTTTTTTGTTAGGGTTCGGTTGGGCTGCGATTCTTGTTCAAGATATGATCATGGTTCCCGAATGGTCTTAGCCTTCTCAAGTTGTAGCCTGGGTGGAGTGTATTCAGATGCTCCTATTTGACCGAGGTGACGAGCAACCGAAGGTCAAAGCGAGTAGACACCCCACCCTTCTGGTCAGAAAAAAGGGTAGTGACTTGAATCTGTTGTCTGTCATTGTATCATTGTCAGTCGACTGATTGGGAAAGAAATGACTTGCACATATCACGAGGGTTGAGGAAAATGTTGTGATTGCTTCCTGCGCATTCGTCGCAGCTTTACGAATCACCAATCACAACCCATTTATGTCTGATTATTAATAGCATTGGAGGGTAAGTCTGAAAAGTAAGGGCCCCTGCGCATTCATCGCGGCTTTACAAGGATTCTCATACTGTTCGGTCTGTCGTTCCTTTGCTACATAATCACCTTAAGAGTATTCGATTTGTTTGATTATCAAAGTGGTTAGCTGCCCCGTGCATTAGTGTGGCCTTACGGGGAACTCACTACGCCGACTTGGACTCAATCAAATTTTTTGAATATCCTGGACTATGTATGTGCGAGTAATCTTTTGTCATGCAGTCTACTGATTCTAATACTTTAATTATAATGGATTGTTGCCACTTCAAGTTTGATGGTTCTTTCCAGAGATGGATCCACTCATTTTACTAGCATTCATATGACTGTCCAGATATAGAGATTGGGCCAATCGTACATGTATCATGTACAGATTTGATCGTCCTTCGGAGAAACCGGAAGAGATCAAATCTTATTTAGCTATGTGCACTGGCCGCAACCAGAGAATATAGAAGATTCCTCAGTGTACTGCGCGCCATGTGCGTAGTTGAAAACTTTGTTTGAAAGCTATTTCCTTTGAAACTAGACTCCTTGGAGATTTTATTTAAAAATATATTTTTTGAATTTTTTAAAAGATCCGTCCGATTTCGCTGGAGGGCGTCGTTGTCCGATTTTTATTGTAACAAAGTCAAATGGCCTTCACTAATAAATTAATGGGGCTTGATGAGTTGGAAGAAGTGTTCTTTTTGAGGCTATACTATCTGGGAGTTTGTTATATTTTTGGCAATTTGGTAACTTTGGGATTTTGAAATTTTCTGAAAATTTGTGGAGATTTTTTTTTTTGAAAACTTTCTGCGATTTTTTCAGATTTTTTTTTTTGTTTGGGAATTTTTTAGAATTTTTAGAGATTTTTTAAAAATTTTGGGGATTTTTCAGATTTTGTTTTTGGGCTTTGGTTTTTTTTTTTGGGGCAATTTTGGTAAACTTTGAAAACCTAGGGGTTGTTTTCCTAATGAAAACTTGGGGCGATTTTGGTAGTTTTGGAAACTTGGGGGCTATTTTGGTAAATTTTAAAAAATACATTTTTTTTAGATATTATATAACGGTTCAAAGGGAGGACCGGTCCTTCACACCATCCCATGGGGGACAGCCCGCTGCCCCATGCTAACTTTCGATCGGGCGGCGGTCAGACTGCTGCGGGCGACAGTCCAGCTACCGTCGGTTCGTTGTTTGGATCGCTGGTCCATCAGGTGCGTCGGTCCGTCTGATGTGGTCTTCTCCCATATTTGAATCCAGCTCTTGGGACGTCCAGGGACACCATTTGTGGTCCCTGGAGCTATCTTGGAGGGGTTTTGTTGAATTTATGAGCCTTTATTTGCATTTCCTCCCTTTCTCCAACTTCAGGTAATCTTGGCCCCTAAGTTCTTGCTGAGTCTTGTGGGACCACTCATTTGATGGGTTGGATCTTCTCTTGGGTGTGAAGAGGGCCATGATCGAGACCGTCGGGCCATCCTGATTGGATTTGATCCATTGGATCTTGTTGAACTAATTTATTTTGGGCTAAGTGGTGGGCTGGACTATTATCATGCTGTATATTTTTTTATTTTTTTTTAATTGTTGGAGTGGGGTGTGATAAGAAAAGGGGCCCCACCCTTTATTCATTTTGATTTTGCATTTTTTTTTTGTGACGATCTGGACCGTTGGATGGATGATCTAGGGCTCACTTGGATGTGTTAGTTTTTTGGTGAATGATGGACAGGTGAGATTTTCGAAGTGGACCCCTCATCATGCTCCTGAATGGTCCAGATACATGGATTTGTGGTGGATGGTGTTTTTTTAAAATGGTCCGTGGAAAGAAGTTTTTAGAAAATGGACCTTGAGATGGGCCTTTTGAAATGGGCCTTGGATCTTTTGGATGGGCTTTTTAAAATGGGCCTCCAAATGGGCTTTTGAAATGATCCTTGGTCCTTTTGAAATGGGCCTCCAGATGGGCTTTTAAAAATGGGCATATAAAATGGGCTTTTGAAATGGGCCTCCAAATGGGCTTTTGAAATGGGCCTTCGGATGGGATACTTACTTGTGTGCTTCGCATGTGTAGCATGCCTTAACGTGGTAAAAATGAGGCTAGTTCCTCACGTAAGTCAGCCAATCCATGTTATGTAGCAAGAGAGGGCCAGCATTTGTCTGACATAGCCCGGGAAGGTGGTGCGCTCGCGGTTTTGAGAGGTCGTGGGGTCAGGACGCACTGGCTTGACTAGTTACATGATCCACAGCTATTGTTCTTCGAGGTCTTGGAGCTTACCCCATTTGCTCACCTATTCCGGGTTCGTCTGAGCTAGACAAATTATCTCTCTTGTCTGCTTTGGCTGAGCGATGGCACCCTGAGACCCATTGTAAGACCTGTATCTTAGTCCGTACCGTTTCGTAAACTTCCGCGGTCTTACCGGTCGAATCCCGGCAATCTTCGACCCTTAACCGATATCGACGCGCGACTCTGATTCATATGACGTCAACCTGTTTCGACTCGACTTGAGTTCTGTACCATAGCGACCACCCGTCGCTGCGGTTCCAATGCCGCGACTCACGCGCCGAGGCAATACCATGGTCAAGAGATGTGGGCCAACGTTCGGTGCGAGGAAAACGCCGCGCGTTGCGAAACCCAAGAGAATCTTTACGATGTATCACATCAATCACATTAATCCCATCAATCAATCATCTATCAATCCATCACATGTCAAGTACACATCACTTTCACCCCTTTTCCCAAGCAACCACAAAAGTCTTCCAAACCTATACCTCTCTTACACAAAAAGGCCTCAAAAGTCAAGAATTTCTTACACCTCCCATACCTCTCTTACACAAAAGGCCACAAAAGTCAAGACTTTCTTACACAACCATCATTCATCCATCCATCCATCTCTCTCTACAACACTCTCTCTCTTTCTCATTTTCTCATCTCATTCTCTCAAGCAAAAACCCCTCCATACGTATGGAATTCTCCAAGCATTCCTAAGCTCCAAGTGGCCCACTTTCCTACCCCACCATCTCTCATCTCAACCCTCCATTCCTCATCTCATCCATTGAAGTTGAAGCTAAGATGCCAAGGAACCCCTAGGAGCAAGAAGATTGGACGGTGGGTGCCTCTATAGGGTTGTTTTCTTATTTTTATGATGGGCCAAGTGAGACCCACCGATCAATGGTGTGGATCTCATTTTGGATCCTAGGATGTGGCCGATGGCCCACTAGGATCATCATGATCATTCCATGATGGGGCCATTCTTCCTGGACCCCATCATGATGTTTATTTTCTTTTGAAAGGTCATCTAGACCGTCCATATTGGTGGAAAAAGGATCCCCACCGTTGATTCTAAATTTTGATGGTCCCATATGTTAAAGGACCCACTTGATTGTATGATTCATTGCAAGGGAGGGCCCATAGTATCGGGGTCCCTCCATCATAAGCGTGTCCCACCCTCCATCTCTCTCTCTCTCTCCATCTCTCTCTCTCTTTTTATTTTATTTTATTTTATTTTATGTAATGGGGTAGTGTGGCCCACTTGAATGGACCCCATCATGAGGCACGTATTCTATCCTAACCATTTACAAGTGGCGCCCACTTCGTATGCGTTGTATCCGTACAGTCAACCATGAGGTGGCCCACTTAATCAGGGCCCACCTCAATGCTCAATACCTAAATCGTCCAGCGTCTGGGACGCTAGACGTCTCTGTTGAAAAAAAAAACAAACAAAAATCTACTTGTTATTCAAGCCTGATGGGTGTCTTACTCATAGGCCCCATTTTGATGTATGTATCCAATCCACGCCGTCCATCTCGATTCCCAGATCATTTCAGACGTTGAGCCCAAGATTGAAGGTGATTCGAGTTTTTGGTGGGCCATAACATAGCAAACTTTGGTGGTTACCGTTGAAAGGTCGTCTAGTGTTTTCATACGCCCAAAATTTTTGAACTTCGGACTCATTTGGTTTGTTACGAGCTAAAGAATCCAATAGAGGGACTGGATTAATTTGATATGACCCCCACCTGTGGAAAACCACAGAAATACTAAGACAGAGGAGAGAGAAAAGGGAAGGGAGCAGCCCTTGGTGCTCGTGTCGGACCAGCGCAGGCGCTGCCTGCGCTGTTGCCAGCGGCGGGCGGACGTCAGGGACCCACGGCCTCCAGCCGTGGGCCCCACCTTGGTTTTTATATGCCATCTAAGCCGTTCATGAGGTGGGCCCCCTCCTCAGGTGGGCCCTCTCCAAAATTGGGCTTCATCAAATACTCAGGTGGCCCACACCATAGGAAACAGTGGGGTTGAACCTCTACCATTGAAACAGTTTTTTTTGGGCCCACATAAGTTTTGAAAAAATCTGAAATTTTTTTTTTCCCTTCATCCAGGTATGAGTGACCTTATGAAAGGATTGAATGGTGTATAAACATCATGGTGGGCCCCACATGGGACCCACAGTGATGTAGTGTTTTATATCCAGGACAGTGGAAGCCCACCTTATATTTGTGTTTTACCTCCACCGTCCAGTGGACGGTGGAGCCCACCTTGCGCGTGTGTTGTTCACGCCACCCCCCTCCCCTGGCTGAACAGTTTGGATGGAAATAAACACTACAGTGGGCCTCCTCCTGGCCCATACCCACGCTGGGTAACAAATAAATATTGCAGTGGGCCTAGGCCCATGCAACCTCATGAACAGTTTGGATGGAAATAAACATAGCAGTGGGCCCTTTGCCATTTTGGATGAAAATTAAACATTTCAATGGGCCTCTAGGCCTGCGGGATTAGGCCCAATTGATTGGTAAAAGGCCTATGGATTTAGGCCCACTTGATATATAACGGCCTATGGATTTAGGCCCATCTGATATACAAGGCCTATGGGTTAGGCCCATCTGATTTACAAAAGGCCTATGGGTTAGGCCCATTTGACTTATAAGAAGGCCTATGGGTTAGGCCCATTTGATTTGAATATGGCTTATGGGTTAGGCCCATTTGATTTGAATAAGGCCCATGGGTTTTGACCCATTGCAATGCATTTAAGGCCCATTGGTGTGGCCCATTGATGTGACCCATTGATGAATAAAAGGCCCATATGATAGAGCCCATTTGATGTATTTAAGGCCCAATGGGATATACCTAAGGTCCATTGCAATATGTGAGCCCAACACAGATTATGTAACGATGTTTACAACGATCATGCCTTGGAAGCAATGTTGGTTTGACGTCCACATTGCGAGTGTAATGTTGGTTGGATGTCCACATTACGACTCTCCTTAGGGCCCATTGCTAGGCCCGTACTTATTATGTATAGGCCGTCCAGGCCCATCTCCATTGTAAGGATAGTTCATCTCATTATAATATGTTTAGTATAGTTCCATGACTCATGATCATATGCATCATATGTATGCTTGACATGAGAATTGTCTGATCATAGCATATGCCTTCGGGCAGGTTGTTTATGGGCTCCCGGTTAGGCGGTGCTGCCCGACATGAGCGTACGATACGTGCAGGATTTGTTACATGATTGGATAGCATGATTCATGCATTTCGCATTGTGTGACATGATTATTACGCCCTAGCGACATCGGGGCCGTAGCCTCCACAGGTAGATCTTGGTTGGCAGGATTGGATACCGAAAATCTCATTCTACATGGGGTACTATAGATATCCCTGGGTGAAAGTTCCTAAACCCTTATGGTACCAAGAGGTTGCTTCAACGTCTAGACCGAGCGGGTAGATGAGCGTTGAGTGTCGATTATCAGACGGTTGCGCTCTTCACTGTGTCGTGGTCTGTTGGAAGGGGGTGCGACCTTACCCGCCCGAGTGTAGGGGACAATGCTAGGCTGAGTTTGATCAGCTCGAGGAATGGGTCCGCTATCGACAAGTCGCGTCCGATATTGGCAGACGGATAGTGAGGTCTCTACCACTTACCTTATTGCGCGCGATGTGGTGACAATCTGGTTTAGAGTGTACTAGACCCCGGTGATATCCCATATTTGAGATGTATTGATGTGTGGACATAGATGAGGATCTGCATGCTTGAGTTGCATTGCACATCGCATGGCCTTGGGATGGCCGATACCATTCATGTCTTGCATCGCATAGCCTTGGTACAGCTCATGATATTATGGATCCATCTGCATATTTCGCACTATTCTGACATTGCATGTTCATATTACTACCTTGCGCACACACTTTCACCACCCTCTAAGCTTTCTATAAGCTTATGCACGACTGTTGCGTGTAGGTGACGTTGGTTCGCAGCAGCGCTGAGGCAGGAGCACGTTGCAGATCGTTTTGGAGCTTTTGTTCTTTACCATTGTATTTCCCTTTATGCTCATTGTACTTGTAAAGTTTTTTATCATAGTGGAAATGTAATGGAGTTTTTAGTTGTTGTTTGTAGGTTATGCCTTTGGTTATGCTTATTACGAATCAAACTGACGTTGAAAATCCTACTTGTAGCATCCCAAGATCGGAACCTGGCGAATGGGCGCTAGGAGCCGAGAATGGGGTTCTACGGAGGCTGTCGGCGCCGGATTCGGCGATCAAAAATTTTGTGAGCCCGGTTTTCGAGTTTGGGGCGTGACAGAAGTTGGTATCAGAGCATAACTTGGGAATATTGAGAACAACATTACATGTCTGCTATGAGTGTAGAATGACTAAGTTCCGAAGTTCGGATAACTTAGCGACCTTCCGTTATAGACCCTTAACGTGCGTGCCTTCAAGAGTTTTGAAGTTGATAGGCGCCTTCGCTCTTTCCGGTAGGACATGGCGCGTGGGAGAGTTACTCGATCGACTCCCGCACCACCACTTGAGGATCCCGCTCCACCACCTGAGGCTCCACCTTTACCACCTGCGCCTCCCGTTCCACCCCCAGAGATCCCTTCTCCCTTCCCTGAGGATGACATTCCTCCACCTAAGGCCGATGCGGAGCCGACTGTGCCTGTGAGTGCCTCTCAATTACACCAGATGTTACATGCTGTGACAGCCGCACTTCAGGGACAGGGCAGGCGCCCAGTTGTTTCACCAGCTCAGGCATAGCAGGAGCCCGCGAGCACCTTACTTCGTGAGTTCAGACGGCTTGATCCCCCACGTTTTCAGGGCGAGCCAGATCCAACTGCAGCAGAGAGATGACGCTCCGATGTGGAGAAGATTTTCGATACCATGTCATGTAAGACCGAGCAGCGAGTCCGGTTAGCAGTATTTCTCTTCCAAGGTGAGGCCGAGCATTGGTGGACCTTTGTTACCCGTGTTGCCGGACCTGAGTATGTCTGGACATGGGAGGACTTTATTGATCGATTCGAGGAGCAGTACTTCCCCGACCATATCCGTCGTCAGCGAGCTTTAGAGTTCGAGACTCTGGTGCAGGGAGACATGACTGTGGCGTAGTACGCGGCCCATTTTGTGGTACTATCGAGATTTATACCGTATATGGTTGATGACGAGGGGCGGAAGGCCCACCATTTCGAGAACGGCTTACGTTACGGCCTTCGAGGTCGTGTCATTGGGCATGAGCTCCTGACTTTCCCGGCAGTGGTGCAGAGAGCTTAAATTTATAAGACTGAGTGGGCCGGTTCTCAGTCTGATCATGGTCAGAGGAGAGACCGGAAGAGGCAGGCTTCTTCCAGTGATTCCCATCAGCGTCGACCATAGCAGCAGAGGCGTACAGGTTGTCCAGCCTTCCGATCTTCCCATCAGCTTGACCGAGTTTAAGGTCTTTGAGCTGAATTCTTTGGGCTTCCGGAAGGTTCTCCACTTTCACCGAGTTCGCCTAGATTGGCGACTCTTGAGTGCAGCATTGTATGACTGGGTTCCGTCCCTGAACCTATTTTCCTTCAACGATCTGGAGCTGGGCCCTTTACTGGAGGAGTTCTTATGCTTGTCCGGTCTTTCTCTCACCCGGGAGCCCTATATTCACTCATCTGAGTTGGTTCACTCTTCTGATCTAATTTTCTGGTTTGAATTTCACACTGCTCTACCTACTGCAGAGGGCCAGACTGATGAGCTTTCTCTTATGGTACTGTATGATCATTTTTCTACTTCCCGAGGTGCCCCTAGATTAGATCATCAGCTTCAGTGTTTGAATACGTTGATAATTTGTGTCCTGGTTGAGCTGCTCTTCTCAGGTTAGCGGCAATTTTCATTGGTGGCCTTGCTAGATGTCTTCCGCTGCAAGAGCGTTACCTCCGTGGTGCTGGTGGACCTCTTTTTAGGGTTGATCGAGTGCTCCCTTGGACGTACTCGTATCCTCCGGGTCTGCTACTCATTTTTTCAGGTATTTCTCAATTTTTTCCTTTCCTTTGCCTGACGTGATTATTCTGCTTGTGATCTGAGCTTGACTTGCATCTTCTTACAAGTTTAGATGTGGGAGCATTTGTTCATGACTCCTCAGCTTCTGTGGTCGGATTCCTGTCGTGAAGATGTGTTGTATTTGCTGCTTGACGGCCTTCCGCTCGGTGCCGAGGCTACAGAGTCGCTTTATCGCTGTATGTTCACTCAGCTTCGAGGGTGGGAGATTAGCTGGGAGGCTACTTAGCTTTGCCATTCACCGCTGATCTGTAGCTTTGCCCGCACTCCTCTTTTATTGTTCGGCTTGTGAGGGTACTATTCCTACCATCCCGTGCGATTCCTTCCACAGTTCGGCTTTTGGTAAGACATTGCGGAGTTCGCCTTCTCTGGGTTTGGGCACGCCTCTCTTCCTTCTGATTTGACTGCTCTGTATAGGCGAGTCTGGATTTCGTGGCAGGGGTCCTTGGATGCGATGATGTTGGATCTCGAGTCTTGGGCTCCTCCCTTGACAATAGTTCCGTATCAGCGATGGGTGGCAGAGCAGTCACTTCATCGTCAGGTCCCAGGCTGGCATCTGGCAGATGAAGTTGCTGATCAGGACACGGTGGGCGATGCCGTTTCCTCCTCCTCTTGCATTGTTAATTCGTTCGAGGCATTTGAGGAGCGCCCCTTCATTGATCCATCTTTCTTGTTGGGCACACATGGTCACCTGATCTCTGAGATCATTGTCCTCCACCATACATGTGAGGACATGGGTCGCCGGCTGGCAGTGGGGCGGCGGTATGATGAGAGTATGCTTGCAACGTACCGCTTGAAGAGGGATGAGGTCTTCTACCGTCGCATGAAGATAGAGAGTCTCAGGCAGAGGTTATCGATGTCTGAGAGATAGGAGCTTACCTTTGGTTCCTGATGCCGATCATCTGCTTCGTTATGTATGAAACCTTTGTTTTTTTATGTTTTTGGCTTTTTGTGAAAAAAGAAGACAATGTACTTGTAAGAAAATTTTAAAAGAATGAAAGAAAATTTTGTTCGTGCCAAATGTTAGTGTTCGCTTGTGTTTGGATTTGTGCTTTGGATGATTCGGATCAGAATCTTGGGCTCAGCCCACGTTGTATGCACTATTTTAGATTGTGTCTTTAGGGTCTTGGTTCCCTGAGAGGGTGTCCGGGATCGCATGCCGTGGATTTGAGCAGGGTTTGCTAGAGTATTGATCCGAAGTTGATCCTTCCTTATATCTCGTTGTGGTGCTTTCTACTTCGGCTTCTTCGGTACCTGTACTTTTATTTTATTTTTTATTTCTTTATTTCTTACTATTTTTACCCGTAGTGCCTTTTCAGGCTTTCACTATGTTCAGCTCTCCCCGTCATTTTTGCCCGTAGCGTCCTTTCGAATTTTCACTACGTCTCAGGTTTTTGATCTTGCCTGTCCCCTTGGCAGCTATGCTGTTTTTACCCTTTACGCCTTTTCAGGTTTTCACCAAGTCCGCTACATGCCTGTTGTTTTTACTCGAGCCGCCCCTTTAGGTTTTCAACTCGCCCCTTTTTTCTTAGGCATACCCCTTATTTTTTTTCTTTGAAGCTCCAAGAGTGATAGAAGAGGCGGTGGGACTTCCTTCATAGCCGACCAACTGGTGTCTTATCAATCCTTTGTCTTTGGGTACAATCGTAAGCTGCATTGAGGTTTTGGGGATGGATTTTTTTTTTCGGGGTCTTCTTTTGAGACTTCCTTATCTTTTCCTTTGTTTTTTCCTTTTCCTTCTTTTTTTTTTTTGCTTTTTACTTTTCTTTCTTTTTCGTTTTCTTTCTTCTTCTTTTTTTGATTTCTTTCTACTTTCTCTTTCCTTTGTGGGAGGGACAATTGGTGTATCTGATGGGAGAGGTGGTGGATATATTTCTTGATTTTGGTTTTTATTTTTTTGTGAGGGAGTGATGGATGCAGCTTCTCGATTGTAATCATCCGCAAAGTTAGGTAGGGTTACCCGTAATAGATTTTCACGTTGTCGGCGTTGATGGGCTCAGGAAGGTCCACTCCCTTTAGATTAGTGAGCCGAAGAGCACCTCGTGGGAGTATTTCTCGAATGATTAGTGGTCCTTCCCATGAGGGTTTGAACTTTCCTCTGGGGTCTGGTAAGTGCATTGGTAGAATGTGCTTCATAATCATGTCGCCGACTTTGAAACTTCGCTTGCGGACCCTTTTGTTGTAGGTTCGGACGATCCTTCTCTAATAACTTTGGGAGTGGCTTAGCGCTCACATGCGCTTTTCATCTGCCAGATGCAGTTGATCGTATCTTGCGTGTAGCCACTCGCCTTCCTCGACTTCACTTTCTAGCAGTATCCGGAGTGATGGGATTTCGATCTCGATTGGTAATACTGCTTCCATTCCGTATGCGAGCTCATACGGAGTTGCACCTGTAGCAGACCATACAGACATTCGATAGGCCAAAAGTGCGTAAGGCAGCATCTCCGACTAGTCTCGGTATGTTTTCACCATCTTTTCCAGTATGCAGATGACCTAAAGAACTCCATAACGGCTGATGATGTTATTCTTCATAAACTTGACCACATGAGATGCTGCTATGGTGGTGTAGGATACTGCCTCTATCTATTTGGTTAAGTAGTCTACCACAACCAGGATGTATTCATGCCCATTTGAAGCTTTGGGGTTGACCTTTCCGATGATGTTTAGCCCCCATACAGAGAAGGGTCATGGTGATGTCAGGTTGTAGAGTTCAGATGCGGGCCCATGGATCTAGTTTGCATGCTCTTGACACTTACAGCATTTCCTGACGTGTTTGCAGCAATTTGTCTCCATTGTGAGCCAATAATAGCCAAGTTGTAAGATCTTTTTTGCCATCATGTGCCCATTCATGTGTGGGCCGCATAGTCCTTTGTGAATTTCTGACATGACGTGCGTCGCTTCAGTTTCATCCACACAATGGAGAAGGACTTGATTGAAGGATCGCTTGTAAAGGATGACACCGGTAATCACGAATTGTGCAGCCAGCCGTTGTATGGTGCGATGATCTGTCAGTGCTGCTCCTTCCAGGTATTTTTGATGCTCAAGGTATTCCTTGATGTCTATGTACCATGGCCGATCGTTCGAGGGTGGCTCAGATTTGTCGATCTGTAGGCAGAATGCGGGCTCCTCCTAAAGTTTAACGGTGAGTTTCCATTCAACAGCTCCTTTTGGGATCTCCAGCATCGAGGCGAGGGTAGCTAAAGCGTCTACGAACTGATTCTTGACTCGGGGCATGTAAGAGAATGAGATCTCTTCAAACTCTTTGATTAAATTCTCCAGATAGACGTAGTATGGGATAAGCTTTTCATCTTTGGTCTTCTAGTCGCTGTTTGTCTGATTGATGATGAGTTGTGAGTCCTCAAAGACACGTAGCTTCTTTACATTAAGGATTATGACTTCTCTTAGACTGGCGATACATTCTTCATATTCAGCTACGTTATTAGTGCACTGAAATGCTAGCCTCCTGAATATGGGAACTGGGACATTTTTGGGAGAGTAGAGTATGGAGCCTACTCCACTCCCCTTTGAGTTTGCGGCTCCGTCAAAGAAGAGTATCCACTCTCCTGCCTTTGTTTCTTCTTTTTCCTCGATCAGGAGGATGTCCTCGTCAGAGAAGAAGGTCTTCAATGGCTGGTAATCAGGCAGAGAATGTTCTGTTAGATGATCGGCTAGTGCTTGCCCCTTGATTATCTTCTGAGTGACATAAGTGATATCGAACTCGGAGAGTAATAATTACCATTTTGTGATCCTGCCCGTCAGTGCTCGCTTTTCGAACAAGTACTTCAACAGATCCATGCGAGCGAGCAGGAGGACTAGGTGGGCGATCATATACTGTCATAGCCGTTGGGTTGCCCAGACTAGGGGAGGCATGTCTTTTCTAAGCTGCAGTATTTAGCTTCATAGCTCGTGAATCGCCTGCTTAGATAGTAGATTGCTTGCTCCTTTCTTCCTGTATCATCGTGTTGACTAAGGACACATCCGATTGCTTCTGCTGCGACGAAGATGTATAAGAGTAATGGCCTACCCGGAGTAAGTGGCACAAGCACCAGAGGATTTAGCAGGTATCTTTTGATCTTTTCGAAGGCCGCTTGATAGTTGTCATTCAATTCCTTTAGCGAAGTCTTCCACAAGAGCTTGAATATGGGCTCACAGACTGGAGGGAGGTGGGCGATGAATCGGCTGATATACTGGATCCGCCCGAGGAAGCTTCAAATTTCTTTTTCAGTCTTGGGCGGCGGCATTTCAATGATTGCCCTAGTCTTGGCTTCATCTACCCGGATGTCATCTTCACTGACAATGAAGCCTAACAACTTGCTTCCGGTTGCACTGAAGAAACATTTTTACGGATTGAGTCGGATCATGAACTTCTCTAGCCTGTCGAAGAGCTTCTTAAGGTCCTTGAAGTATCCTTTGATCATGTGAGACTTCACAATCATGTCTTCCACATGGTGTAAGACCCGTATCTTAGTCCGTACCGTTTCGTAGACTTCCACGGTCTTACCGGTCGAATTCCGACAACCTTCGACCCTTAACCAATATTTACGTGCGACTCTGATTCGAATGCCGTCAACCTGTATCGACTCAACCCGAGACCATTACCACAGCGACCGCGCCGTCGCTGGGGTTCCGATGCCGCGACTTGCCCGCCGAGGCGATACCCTGGTCAGGAGATGTAGGCCAACGTTTGGTGCGAGGAAAACGCCGCGCGTTGCGAAACTCAAGAGAATCTCTACGATGTGTCACATCAATCCCATCAATCAATCAATCCATCAATCCATCACATGTCAAGTACACATCACTTTCACCTATTCCCAAGCAACCACAAAAGTCAAGATTTCCTTACAAAGCCCATACTTTTCTTACACAAATGCCTCAAAAGTCAAAAATTCTCTTACAAACCCACGCCTTTCTTACACAAAAGGCCACAAAAGTCAAGGATTTCTTACACACCCATCACTCACCACATCCATCACCCATCACTCTCTCTCTCTCTCTCTCTCTCTCTCTCTCTCTCTCTCTCTCTCTCTCTCCCCCTTTACAACTCTCTCTTTCTCATTTCTCAAGAAAAAACCCCATACGTATGAGAAATCCTCCAAGATCTCCAAAACTCCAAGGTGGCCCACTTTTCTACCCCATCATCTCCCATCCTAGCCATCCATTCCTCATCTCACCCATTGAAATCAAAGCTAAGGAGCCAAGGAATCCATAGGAGCAAGAAGATCGGAAGGTGAGTGCTAGTTAATACTAGTTTTTCATATTTTTGAGATGGGCCAAGTGAGGCCAACCGATCAATGGCTTGGATCTCACTTGGGACCCTAAGATGTGGCCGATGGCCCACTAGGATCATCATGATCATTCCATGATGGGGCCATTCTCCATGGACCCCATCATGATGTTTATTTCATTACATTTAAAGGTCATTTAGACTGTCCATATTGGTGGAGAAAGGATCTCCACCGTTGAATCCAATTTTTGTTAGTCCCATGTGTAGAATGACCCATTCTATTGTATGATCTCTTACAAGGGAGGGCTCATAGTGGCGGAGCCCTCCATCACAAGCGTGTCCCACCTCTATCTTTCTCTCTCTACTTCATTTTCTTTTTTTTGATCATATTGTGTTTGTGTGGCCCACTTGAATGGACCCCATCACGAGGCATGAATGCTAACCAACCATCTTCTAGTGGGGCCCATTTTTTTATGTGGTATCCACACCATACTCCATGAGGTGGCCCACTAAGCGGGGCCCACCTCTAATGAATGAGTTGCTGGACGTGGGTTGGGGAAGCACAAATATAAGCTTGTTTCCAAGCTTTTGGATGACCCACTCACCTAGGCCCCACCTTGATTTATATATTCAATCCAAGCCATCCATCCCCTTTCCCATATCATTTTAGGCATTGAACCAAGGAATGAAGCTAATCCGCTCATTGGGCGGGCCATACTTCTCAAGACAGCGATTCTCATCATTTAAATTCATTTTTAATCTTGCTATAGGCCGAAATGTATCCAATATTGGACTCATTGCGCTTGTATCGAGCCATAAAAGGTAATGAACGGATTGGATTTGCTTGATGAGGGTCCCACCTGTGAAAAACCACAAGATTGTGATTTTTTTTTTAAAAAAATATATTTAAACTGCATCAGAGGCAGCGCCTGCTGCCTCTGACACAGCAGCACGCTGCAGTGTGCGTGAAGCGGGCGGACGCTAGGGGCCTACGGCCCCACATGTGGGCCTCACCTTGATGTGTATCTTCCATCTAATCCATTCATTGGGTGGACCCCATCCTTAGGTGGGCCCTCTCCAAATTGCAGCCCCATCCATGGCTCGAGTGGCCCACACTGTAGGAAACAGTGGGATTGAACCTCTATCATTGAAACCCATTGTTGGGCCCACCTAAGTTTAGAATCAATCTGAAATTTATGTTTTCACTTCATCCAGGTCTGAGTGACCTTATGAACAGGTTGGATTTCGTTTAAACATTACAGTGGGCCCCACATGGGACCCACAGCGATGTATACGTTTGCATCCACCGTCCAGGCGGACGGTGGTGCCCTCCATGATGTATGTGTTTGCACCCACCGTTCAGCGGACGGTGGGGCTCGCTATGGTGCCTATGCGTGTGTGCATGCGTGTGGGTGGGTGTGTATGTGTGGGGTTGTGCATGTGTGCGTGTGTGTGCGTGTATATATATATATATATATATATATATATATATATTATTGCATATACTATATACATATATATATTATGTAATATACCTGATGGTGGGCCTTGTGGGCCCCACCATGATGCATGGGTTGCATCTAATCCGTCTAACCATCTTAGAAGCTCATGGGTAAAAAAAAAGAATGAGCCAGATCCATAGTCCAAGTGGACCCCACCTTGACATGTTTTAAGGCCCATCTTAATCCAGTGGTAGTAGTCCATTGGGGGCCCACTTTGATGTGGATCTTAGGCCCATGGAATGGAGTCATTTGGTGTATTATAAGGCCCATGGGAATGGACCCATTTGATTTATATTAGGCCTATGAGTTAGGCCCATTTAAATTGTAAAAGGCCTATGGGGTTTAGGCCCATTTGATTTATTTAAGGTCCATGGGATTGGACCCATTTGATGTATGATAAAGCCCATGGGAGTAGGCCCATTTGATATGTATAAGGCCCTTGGGTCGAGAATCATTTGATGCCATCTAAGGCCCACGGGTTATGACCCATTGCAATACACATAAGGCCCATTGGTGTGGTCCATTTATGTGGCCTATTTGATGAATAAAAGGCCCATATGACATGGCCCATTTGATGTAGTTAAGGCCCAATGGGAGGTACCTAAGGTCCATTTCAATGTGTGATCCCAACACAGAGTATGTAAAGATGTTCACGACGATCGTGCCTTAGGAGCAATGTTGGTTTGACGTCCACATTGCGAGTGTAATGCTGGTTGGATGTGCACATTACGACTCTCCTTAGGGCTCATTATTAGGCCCGTACTTATTGTGTGTAGGCCGTCCAGGCCCATTTGCATTGTAAGGATAGTTCATCTCATTATAACATGTTAGTATAGTTCCATGACTCATGATCATATGCATCATATGTATGCTTGATATGAGAAGTGACTGATCATAGCATATGCCTTTGGACAGATTGTTTATGGGACTCCGATTAGGCGGTGTTGCCCTGCATGAGCATACGATACGCGCAGGATTTGCTGCATGATTGGATAGTGTGATTCATGCATTTCGCATGGTGTGACATGGTGATTGTAAGCCCCAGCGACATCGGGGTCGTAGCTTCCACAGACGTATCATGGTTGGAAGGATTGGATACTGAAAATTTTATTCTACATGGGGTGTTATAGATATCCCTGGGTGAAAGTCCCTAAACCCTTATAGTACCAAGAGGTTGCTCCAATGTCTAAACTGAGTGGGTAGATGAGCCTTGAGTGCCGATACCAGATGGTTACGCTCTCCATTGTGTCGTGGTCGGTTGGAAGGGGGTGCGGCCTTACCCACTTGAGCGTAGGGGGCAATGCTAGGCTAAGTCTGACCAGCTCGAGGAATGAGTCCGTTATCGACGAGTCGAGTCCGATATTGGCAGATGGATAGTGAGGTCTCTTCCACTTACCTTATTGCGCGCGATGTGGCGGCGATCTGATTTAGAGTGTACTAGACCCCGGTGATATCCCAGAATTGAGCTGTTTTGACATGTGGACTTAGATGAGGATTGTATGCTTGACTTGCATCTTGCATCGCATAGCCTTGGTATGACTCATGATATTATGGATCCATCTGCATATTCCGCATTACTCTGATACTGCATGATCATATTACTACCTTACACACACATTTTCACCACCGTCTAAGCTTTCTATAAGCTTATGCACGACCGTTGTGTGCAAGTGACGTTGGGACGCAGCAGCGCTGAGACAGGAGCACTTGCAAATCATTTTGAAGTTTTTATTCCTTACCATTGTATTTTCCTTTATGCTCATTATACTTGTAAAGTTTTTTTTATCATAGTGGAAATGTAATGAAGTTCTTGGTTGTTGTTTGTGGGTTATGCCTTTAGTTATGCTTATTACGAATCAAACTGACGTTGAAAATTCTCCTCGTAGCATCCCAAGATCGGAACTTGGCGAATGGGCGCTAGGATCCGAGAATGGGATTCTACGGAGGCTGTCGGTGCCGGATTCGATGATCAAAAATTTTGTGAGCCCGATTTCTGAGTTTGGGGCATGACACATAGACTTCTATTTCCTTGTTTATCATGTCATGGAACAAGGCAGTCATGGCTCGCTGATATGTAGCTCCAGCATTTTTCAATCCGAAGGGCATAATTCGATAGAATAAAGTTCCCCATGGTGTGATGAAGGAGGTCTTCTCACGATCTTCGATGGCCATCTTGATTTGATTGTAGCCTAAGAAGTTATCCATGAAGGAGAAGATCTTGTGTCCAGCGGTGTTATCTACCAGCGTGTCGATGTGAGGTAGAGGGAAGTCGTCTTTAGGGCTCTCTTTGTTGAGGTCCCTGAAGTCGATGCACATTCTGACTTTTTCATTTTTCTATAGCAATGGGACGATGTTTGCAAGTCATTCCGAGTAGTTGGAGACTACATAGAATCCCACGTTGTATTGCTTAATGACTTCATCACGGACCTTCAGGGCCCATTTTGGCTTCGTTCTCCGCAGCTTTTGCTTGACAGGCTTCATATCTAGCTTTGTTGGTAGATGGTGCACTACCAAATCCTCATCGAGCCCTGACATGTCCTCATATGAGAAGGTAAAGTTGGACAACCTCGGTTTCAGAAATTCCATCATCCTCTGCTTGTATTCCGGGGAGAGTGATCGTCCAATACGCACCTCTCTAGGGAGTTCTATTGACTCTAAGTTCACAATTTCGAAGTTGTCTACTACAACATTGGCCTTTATTTCGAATTGTTCGAGAGAATCCTCAAATTCGAGAGTTATATCATCATTTCCCTCATCCAGGGCTTTGTCCAAACCCATGAGCTCGGAGTCCAACTCGAGATCGAAGTCATACGAGTCGACTTCAAACTCCTGCGATGTGTGTGGGATATTTGGTACAGTGGTTTTTAAAAGTTTTTCTATTGTTTTGGTATTTTAAAAATTTTCTGATGTTTTGTAGTTTTGAGGAATATTTGATTTTTTTGTGCTTTTAGGAATATGTGGTGTTTTTGTGTTTCGAAAATTTTTAAATTTTTTTGTATCGCCTGGGGGTCCCAAACAGGAGGGTATTACGAACCAAGATTAGTCCTGTCCTAGTCCAGGGTACCAACTGCTATTTACATTGGCAGTTTTTTTAGGTCGACATCCATGGAGGGTTCACCTATCGACTCGATTGTTAGGGGGACAACTGTCCATGGTGGTTCTTCCCCCTTCCAATCATGTCGTCCTGACTTGTGTGTTCCTGTGGGTCACCTGTCTTGATGACCATGATGTCCGCTGGGCTGGTCTCAGAGTCAGAATCTGATTCGATCTCCTCATCCAGGAGTTGGAGTTCTTCTGGTTCCTCTGTTTCGTTCTGCGATGGGACCTTGACGCTTGTCCAGTCAAGGGCGAGTCACTTTCCTTTGTCAATCTAGTGGATGGGCTGCTTCTGCCCCTTGTGTCGCTGAGCTGGTGGCGGGGACGTGTCCCCTTGACTGTGAGTGGAAATGGGTGTTTCCTTATTTTTGCTTGTACCCCCTTCCAGGGGTGCTCCTGATTCTGGGTCCTGTGTGGACAGATCATTTTCCAAGCCCCTTGCCTCTTGTGGTGAATTTGGGGGTCCTGCCCCTAGCGTCATGTGTGCTCTTGATACTTTGAAAATTTTATCCCACCTTATTGGTGGCCAGACGGACTCCGAATGAGAATGTTTAGAGAGTTGGAGTCGGTGGAAGTGGTCCTCAAGGGGAATTACCGTGTCTCCACAAACTGTTCCCACCTTGATGAACTTGACGGGTGTACACTTGAAATATTGACCATTCTTTGGCCTTTCAGCCTGATCCTCTGGCGTCGGTTGATACCTCAGTCCTTGTCTCTACACGTTAACACGTGCTGGCTTTACTATTATACCTTTCTCATGGAACTCGGTGCAGTAGTTCTAGATTACTCGTTCAGCGAGGGGAATGACATGTTCAGCAGTGAGAGGGCGGGGAAGGACGGGGATTAGCGATTGAGTTTACAACTTCGAACTCGAAGCTGTGATATGATACATCACCCTCCGCATGTTGGATGTCAATCATAGGGATGTCAGTTTTTGAGATATTAACCGTTACTGGCAGGACAATTTCTGGTTCGACCAACACTGAGATGATTCGATTTCCTGATGGGAATTTAACCCTTTGATGGAGGGTTGAAGGAATGACTCCAACAACATGGAGTCATGGCCGCCTCAACAGAAGGTTAAACGAGGCAGAGATGTCAATGACCTGAAATGTGACAAGGGTCACGTCTGGTCCGATTTGTAATTCAATGTCAATTTCTGCCTCAACCTGCCTTTGAAAATTGTTGAAAGCTCTGATGCTCATGGTGCTGGGCCTGAAAGAAGATGGTTCTATCCCTAACTGTTTGGCAGTCCTCAAATGGCAAATATTGGGACTAGATCCATTATCAATGAGTACGAGTGGGATCTTGAAATTCTTATGGTGGGCTACTATATTTAGTGAGCCCCCGTATTTGTGACCCTCAGGTGGTAATTCATCATCGGAGAAAGTGATGGCTCGTGGTGCTAGGAGTTGTCCAATCATACTTGCCACCATTTAAGGGGGTACGTCAGGGGAGATATGGGCATCATTCAAGGTCTTCACAAAGATTTCTTGATGCGATCTTAATGTGCATAGGAGCTCCCAGATGGATACCTGTGAGGGAATGATATTGAGTTAGGCTGTTATGTCATAAGCAGCATCGATTTTGCAAGTTCCCGGGATTTCTTTTAGGTTCTAGTTATCTCTCCTGAAGTAACTCCCATTGTTACCCACTTCGATGCATTCTGGGTAATTCCATGGGACTGTCTTTGGGTTGTAAGATGGAATCGTCCTTCTTTCCAAGTATATTAGTGGTTCCTGAGGCTGAGGGGTTGTGGCCGAAACATTTTGTGGTGGACTTGGTGATTTCTCTTGAGGTACCACCGAGTTTTGGCGAGATTTGACACTGGGATTTTCTTCCTCCACTTGTTGTGCGGGAGGGGTCCTCTTCCCATGTGCCAATTGGTGAGGCATTAGGAATTTCAAAACTTGAATCGAGGGTGCCCCTTACAAGGTTAGCGATGCTAGATCAGGGAGACCTATTGGGAGAATGACATGTTCGAAATTTGACCTTTTTGGATGTACTGGTGCAGAGTGTGCCCCCTATGGGACGAGATGCTGCAAGTGTGACCTGTTAGATGCGGCTTCGAGGGTTATGAGTTACTGAACTACTGGTGCTGCTTCCAGGAATATGAGGGGTTATGTTGTTGGCGCCGCTTCAAGGACTAGTTGTGGCTCCGGTGCTGGCGTGTGTTGGTAACCCTATGTCTGATTTGTTGTATCAGTCATGATTGCTTGTATGTAATGATGCGGAGAGGGGTACATGGATTGCCCTTCTTCAATGTGATTGACGGTAGAGGTGCTTGATATACTAGGCGCTGATTGGTGCGATGACAAGGGATTTTGGAGGATGTTGGCCTGAGCCACATTGTTAGCTTGTGAAGCGATTGCAATCTTAAGGCTTTCGATCAAATCTTGGACCGCATCTTTAAAAGCGCAGCAGCGGTCCGTCAAATGGTCAGGAGCCTGATGATATGCGCAGTATTGATTTTCATTGAATTCAGGCGGCAAGGGGTTAGGGGGAAGTCGCGGTTGAAGCCGTGTCAGGAGTTGCTTTTGCATTAACATTGTCAGAACCTGACTGTATGTTTGTGCTAAACGGGTGAACTTCCTCCCTAACATTGCCTGTTTGTACAGACCTAATGCATTCCCCCAAGGCTGTTAATATTGTTGTTGAGATGGCTGTCCCTGATATCCTTGTTGGGTCTGCTGTGATTGGTACTGCCTGATTGACTGTGGCTCCGGTTGTGGAGCGTATTGATTGCCTTGAGTGATATTGTTAACCTCTGTGGTTTGCTGTGCGGGAGAAGCGCCGTTTCCATTCACATATCCTATAGGTTTGCCCTTGACTTTGTTTCTTTTGATTGAGGGGGTCTGGTGTGGCCATGGAGAAATGGTTCCGGGTCTGATCTCGGCTTCCACTTGTTCTCCAGCTCGGATGAGTTGGGAGAAGTTTACGTAAGGATACAAGATTAGATATCCTGAAATGCTGAGATTTACGGAGTGTACGATTATGGATATCTGCTCCTCGTCGTCGATGGGGTTTCTCATTCGGGCTGCCATAGTCCGCCATCCTCCCACGTATGCTGACAATGATTCATCACTTTTTTGTCTCAGGGCAGCCAAGTTAAACCTTCTTGGAGCCATGTTCAGATTGTATGAGAATTTGTCAATGAACACCTGGGAGAGTTTTTCCCATGTTCTAATTTGATGGCTGTCCAACGAAGTGTACCAATCCAAAGCATCGCCCTTAAGGGACTTCTGGAAGAGCCGTATTAAGGCTCTATCATTCCATGCTATCGCATTGAGTTCCCCACGAAATGCTTTTAAATGTGCTGTGGGGCACCCATTACCATCATACCTTTTGAAATTTGGTACATCAAAGTTTGGAGGTACCCGGGCATCTGGGAAGGGACAAAGGTCCCTAAACTTGGTGGATGGATGATCCACTCCTTGCTGTCTCTGAAGCTAATTTTGCACCATTTGTAATTGCTCTCGTAGTTCCTCGATTTCTAACTTGTCTTGCTATGGGTATCTTACCCCTTGCTGCAGGGCCTGTGCTGTTTCTTCTTCATATGGATCAAGGGCGGGGTGTTGTTGGAAAGAAGATGGATTCCCTGTGGTAGGAGGTAGCTGGAATTGAACACCGCTCCCTTTCGGAGGAGGGTGTGATGTTCAAAAATGTCTCCCGCCTAAGGTATCTGCCAATTTCAAAATGTTATTCCCGTTAGGGGGAGTGAGTTGGACTCAAAACTGGCCCCCTTCGTGGGCATCCGCCAGTTCTTGTCGGAGGTTCTCGTTAGGAGGAACTTATGTTGTAACCTGATTGTTGTGATGTGTTGAGTAGAGATGTGGGGAGGGTTGCTCCCATTTGCTGGTTTCTATTGATCTTGTGTCGACTCTTCTGGGAGAGAGAGCACGGGATTTGCTGGAGGAATGAGGGAGAAGGCATATGGAGTCTGAGGGAGTGAACTGTTTTGTACACTAGGTTGGGTTTCCTGTGTGTTTGGTGTGGCATTTGACACTAGGCTGTGTAACAGCACTTGCACTGCTCGTAGACTCTAGGCCTTCTCTTACATGGTGGTGTTGGCTTGTGGGTCTACCGGAGCCGCGGGCGATGGTAGTGCAGGTGTTGGCGTAGGTGTGGGTACTGATGTTTCGGGAGCTAGCTGAGTTTTCGGCTCTTCTTCATGGTTAGCTTAAGAGGTCATGGCTGTGAGAGATCGGGTGGTCATGGTTCAGACTTATGCCTAAACATGTGCAAGCCGAGGACTTTTTTTTATGTTTTTGTATGAATGCAAATGATGATTTTCCTTGAGATTAAAACGCCACGCACTTTTGAGTCAGGTCTCAGCTAGTGAGAGATAGCATAGTCCCCAGTGGAGTTGTCATTCTGTAGACACTAAAAATCGACGCCCACGCTAATTTTATATTTGTAAGGGTTGATTAGGGGGTGATACGTTGATTATGGATGTTGGAGTCACCACTAGCCAAAAAATTTTGAAATTCCGTCGTCAGCTAGAACCACGAAATATGTAAGGTGAGAGAAATCTGAAGACTTTCCCTCCTTAAATTGACTCCTGGTCTGCGATCCGGGATTCCAGGTAAGGGACCTCGGTTACAGAGAGGGAAGGTGTTAGGCACCCTATCTGCCCGTACAAAAGTACGGTCCCTACTTTGTGTGGCAAAACAATCTCAAGGGATGGATGATGTGGTCGGGATAGGACTGGCACACACGTGAATTTCTGATATGACAATATTCGAGATTTTGACAAGTCACATAACATATGTAAAACGGCGTGTCTAGAAGGCAAATGTGATGATGCTTATGCAAAGACTAAAAAAGGACCAGATCACTAGGAATTTTTGATGTGACAGGATCCGATGTACGGCAAGCCACAGAGCATATGTTCACTAGAAATCTAGAGAAGCAAGGGGGTTGAGAAGGGAGTAAATGTCATGATGGATGCTTGCAGAATGAATGGGTCTTTGGCTTGATCTTGAGTAGTTTAGGATGAAGTTTAAACCATGATCAACTGGGTTAGGTTGGGAGGTTAGGATGGTTAGGAAGGCAAGGAGTGGGCTAAGAAGGTAGCTGAAAAATCTGGACTTTGAGGCTTAGGAGCACCTCCTCACCCTCACTCTCTTCCTCTCTCTCTCCCTCTCACTATCCTTCTCACTAAAGCTTGGAAGTAAGGAGTTGTTTATTTTCTTGGGTGTGTGGAAATGAGAAGAGGAGAGGGCTATTTATAGCCTTCTCCAATGACATTGTTGTAATTGCTGGGTTTGGGAGGGGTAAAGGGCGAGGTGGCAAGTTATGGTTGGTGGTGGAGAGAGGAATGCCACATGGCACTCTCTCATTATCCATGAGGGGTGGTAAAAAGGTAAATAGTGAAAGTTGGAGGGTAATTTCGGAGAAAAGTTGACTTTTGGACGCTGGAACAGCTGTCCACACGCGGGTTGCGAGGGGCGGCACTCGAAGTACCCCAGGCAGCAATCAGACTACCGCCCGGGCTTCGTTCGGGCCGGGCTTGCATGTGTGAGCTTTGTACGTTATGCGGGTTTGCCTGGAAGTTTTCTTTTGGAGTTTTTGGCTTAGAAAAGTGGGTTTCAGATAGGATAAAGGGGGTCCTAGTCAGGGTATAGGGTATAGGCGGGTCTACATCTGTGCTGAATGGTTCACATCGTGGTTTTGGGTTGTGGAATGAGAACTTTTTTGTTAGGGTTCGGTTTGGGTTGCGATTCTGGTTCAAGGTATGATCATGGTTCCCGGATCGTCTTAGCCTTCTCAAGATGTAGCTTGGGTGGGGTGTTTACACGTATAAATTGAAGACTTAGGGGACCAGCTTTCTATAGAAGACTACACCGAGAGAATATGAAGACAGATTACTTAGTTTTATACTTCTGCTGCGAACTCGATGAATGTAATAAGCTTCTATTGAGGGGGCCTGTGATTATTTTTTTTACTCTAATGAAATATAATCAATACAGTTGATTTTATTCTTGTGAATCTTTCCTTCATGAATGTATCTGGATGTTACCCCAATGAAAAAAAATAAGGTGTGATTGTCAAAGGGATCCAGATCTATACATTATTAACACCTGGTTTTCTTAAGCATGAGTATAAACTCTAGCCGTGAAATCTTGGGATGTTATACGAATTCTAGGAGTTTTAGTTGTAGTTTACTTCTGATTTCTCTCCCATTGCTTGGTATCCCTATTTAAAGGGTATTAAACTCATTTATTTCATTCATTAATTAATTTCAAATTTTGTAGAATTTATTTTCTATTTTGCTTACTTTCTTTCTTGTGGATTTAAGAAGCCTCTGTGAGGAGTTCAGAGAAGTTCCGTGGATTTGGAAAAGTTATCCTCTTGAGGAAGACGATGCTCAACCTCATCACGTTCATCCCTGCATCAATTGGTATCAAAGCGAGGAGTCTTCTCGGGCCGATGACATACAACAAAGGTATGAGTCAAAATCATATGGATGGTAATCCAGGGATTCGTGATCTTGTGGAAAGAATGGAAGTTTTCCACCGGGAGAATCAGTTGACCATGCAAGGGTTGTAGTAACTCTCGACCGTCTTGTGAATGTTCTACTTCTGCCCTGAGCCCTAGGCGGTTTACAAGCAAGTAATCATGCAACTTTCAAACCAGTGCAGTGCGATTTTCTTCCTTAGGTCGGACTACATCCAAGTACAAACTGACCTTTCCCAACTGAAATTTCATCCTTCATCTAATGGACGGCTTGGATTTATCAAAATAACAACGAAGTGGGTCCCACCATCAAAACAGCGTAAGAACCCCTTTTGCACGCCCTGTTTTCGTGTCCAGAAGCAGCTCGATTTTTGCAGCAGTTGTGTGATCAATGGGATGATTGGGTGGATGATCTGAACTGTCCATGTAGAGCCCAGGCCAAGCATGACCCTAACCTAGGTGTTGGACTGAAGGTCGGGACTATCAGCATCCCAAAAGCTCCATCAAACGCAAACTGACTTTCAGTTTTGTTACGCAAAGAAGTTGCGAAAGACCCCACCGCCTACTGCTACGAAAGGAGTGCGTTTACGCACTCCACTAACTCTTTCTATGCACACCAACACCTCTGTAGCGGGCACATGTGCCTGCATTGATGTATGATGTAAACATTAGTTCGACCTTTGCGAGCCCCTCTACAAGATGGATGGCTTGGATCATTCGTGTGGGCCATGATAATGGGCCACCAGCGTTCGTAAAATCCGTCCGTCGATTGGTTACATAGCAGCAACACGGCAGTTGCTGTTTTTGAAAAGGAGAGATGGGTTAAACGTCGGTTTGACCGTCTTTAAGATGCAGTGCACAGATAGTGCACAGGCGCATTATGTACACTCCACACAAGGTGGGGTCCACTGTGATGTTAATCTAAAATTCGCTCCACTCATTCATCTTTTCTCTCCATTTAAGGGGTTGAAACCAAATTGGAAACATATCCAGATCTCAGGTGGGCCCAGAATTAACGGTTTATGGGCTGATTTGTCGTTTGGAACACTTGCACAGGGATTCGATGACTGATTTTCGACATGTACGGTTAATTTATGCTCCTCAGGCCATGTATGAAGTTTCGAGCCGAATGGATGGTTGGAACCATGTGATTTTAAATCTTAGACAACTTTTGGGTCTTTTTAACATGAACGATTTAATTTTCTTGGATCTTTGTCATGTAAATCCATCAATCTTGGTCCTCTGGAGTCTGTCCCTTGCTTTGGTGACTTCAGAGCGTTAATTCTATGCTTGTAGTATCCTTTTTCAGTCCAAGCTCCTAATTACACCTTGCAACAAAAACACGATTAAAGTATGACATTAAGCATTATCATGTACGCAAAAGCATGAGATAATTGGGGGTCTAATATGCAATATTCGACCCTCATTAGGCTCCATCACCCGTGGTTGCTGTACGACACAACCCCGATTTCCGTAGAGCACTGCCAGTGGCAACCCGTAGGACTACTCCAGATGATTCAAGTTCTAGCAACCATGATCTTAATGGAGGTTTTGTCCGATGACCAATCCATGGAGGCAATCATCTAGATCACACTGAAAGAGACTATCGAGGCAAGGCTAAACTTCCTAGTTTTAATGGCTTATTACACATAAAAGATTTCCTCAATTGACTAACCGAAGTAGAAAGATATTTTGATTATATGTACGTGTCAGATCATAAAAATGTAAAATTGGTAGCGTGTAAATTAAAATTTGATGCTTCTGCATGCTGGGAGAAATTACAACTCTCACGAGCCTACTAGAACAAGGCGTCATCTCATCATAGTCACGGATGAGACTTCTTCTTCGAACACGATTTCTCCTCAGTGATTATGAGTAGATACTATTCCAACAATACTAGAATTGTCGACAAGGAAATAAAACCGCCGCAGATTACACTTAAGAATTTCATCAGTTGGCAACACAAAATGATTTGTCAGAATCTGAGTCACGGAAGCTGACACGATTTATAAGAGAGTTACGATCAACAATTAAGGATCAAGTTCAGATGCACCCAATTGGAACCGTGGATGAAGTGGATCAATTGGCAGGTAGGGTAGAAACGCAGCTTGCAAGAGTTTCGAATCAGCCTTATCCTTCAACTCGACCCCCCAAAATGGATCCTGCGCAGGATCCAATGATGGTACAAGGAAAAGAACCAGCGGGAGAACGTCCTCAACCTCCTCCAACCACAAACCGTGATACGAGCAGCGGCCCATCTAGTCCTCAACGTATAACACCCACAACAGTGGATCCGAGTGGAATTCAAAATCCTTACGTTCGGCTAAGGTCAAACAATTGTTACCATTGTGGCTAACTGGGCCATTTATCAAACACATATTCTCAACATCTTGCAGCACACTTGACCATAAACGAAAAGAGCACTGAATGTGAGGTAACAAAAGAAGACCCTGGTTTTGATGAACATGAACAAGCCACTGAGAAAATAACAAATGACAATGAATTGACGAGCGAGGATCATGGTGAATCTCTAGCTGTGAGGCGATTGTTGTATACCCCACAGAAAGAATTACATTCACAGCGACACAATATATTTCGTACGAAGTGTACTGTCAATAGAAAGGTGTATGATGTGATCATAGACAGTGGTAGTAGCGAGAACATCATCTCAATAGTGATGGTGGACAAGTTGCAGCTATCAACGATAAAACATTCTTCCCCATACTCAATTGGCTGGATAAAAAAGGTGAACGAGAACAAGTTAACTCAACAATGCACTATCTTATTTTCAATTGGTAAAAATTATAGGGATTAAATACTTTGTAACTTGGTCGACATGGAAGCATGCCATATATTACTCAGTCGACCCTAGTAGTTGGAACGTGATGCGACTCATAGAGGACGAGACAATGTCCACATATTTGTCAAGGATAATCGAAAAATAATCATTGCTCCTATGACACCAGACAACCACCCTAATGCCTCTAAAGTGGAGGGGAGTTCCTTCTTGACCATTCAAAATTTCATGGAGAAATTTAAGGAAACTGGCGAGGTATACGCCGTAGTGGTGAAAGGCGAAGAATCAGAACTCTTGAACATTTCTCTAAGTTTAAGACTATTGCTAAACAAATTCAAAGAAGTTTGGCTTGAAGATTTACCTAATGGATTGCCCCTCATGAGGGACATCCAATATCACATAGACCTTGTCCCTGGGGCTAGCCTACCCAACCGCTTTCATTATCGGATGAGTCCAAAGGAGTATGAGATACTTCAGGGATAAGTGGAAGAATTGATCCGTAAGGATCTCTTAAGAGAGAGCATAAGCCCATATGCTGTACCAACATTATTAGTGTAAAAAAAAAGATGGAAGCTAGCGTAGGTGTGTCGACAACCGGGCAATCAACAAAATTATCATCAAATATCAGTTTTTAATATCACGGTTAGATGACATGCTCAATATCTAGAAGGGGCTAAGGTGTTCTTTAAACTAGACCTAAAAAGCGAATACCATCAGATTCGTATCCGACCTGGTGATGATCAAAAACAACGTTTAAGACCAAGGAAGGGTTGTATAAGTGGTTGGTCATACCCTTCTGTCAATGAAACACATCAAGTACTTTTATGCGTTTGATAAATCAAGTTCTAAAGCCATTCACTGACCACTTTGTGGTAGTATATTTTGATGACATGCTTATATGTAGCCAAGATGAAATAGAGCACAGGAAACATCTCAGGCAGGTGTTACAGGTCCTACAAATTAATAAGTTGTACCTCAACTTGAAGAAGTGTAGTTTTTTAACGGACAGTCTGTTGTTCCTATGATTTGTTATAACGTCCATGACATCCGTGTGGATGATGAAAATGTGTGAACCATTAAGGAATGGTCGATCCCTACAAACATTCATGAGGTAAGGAGTTTTCACGGGTTGACGACTTTCTATCGTCGATTTGTACAAAATTTTAATACAATAATTGCACATATTACAGATTGCATGAAAAAAAGACTGTTTTAGTGGACCAATGAAGCTAACAAGAGCTTTCATGAGATCAAACATCGTTTGTTTACAACACTGGTCTTCGTACTTCTTAATTTCAACAAGCCGTTCAAGGTTGAGTGTGACACTTCATATGTCAAAATTGGAGGAGTATTATCACAAGAAGGCAGGCCGGTAACCTTTTGCAGCGATAAGCTCAATGAAACCCGAAAGAAGTGGTCGGTGTATGAGCTTGAGTTGTACGCAGTTATTTAGGCACTACGACATCAACGCCATTATCTGATTTAAAGAGAGTTTGTTCTGTACACTAATTATTAAAAATTAAAGTTTATTAATAGTTAGACTAACGTGAATTGTGTGCATGCTAGATGGGTTATATTTTTATAGAAATTTACGTTCGTTTTAAAGCACAAGTCAAGGCAGTAGGACAAGGTGGCTGATGCACTTAGCCATCGTGCATCGCTACTTGTTACGATGAGCGACGAGGTGGTTGGCTTCGACTGTTTCAAGGAGTTGTATGCAGAGGACGAAGACTTCGAAGATTCTTAGGTGAAGTGCCAAGAAGGTCACCCCAGTGACCTTCATATACATGATGGTTTTCTTTTTAAAGTGAATCAATTGTCCATCCCCCACAGTCCTCTAAGAGAGCAGATTATACAGGAGTTACATGGAGGTGACCTCTGTGGATACCTTAGGCGAGATAAGGCACGAGTTCTTGTAGAAGAGCAGTATTACTGGCCGCAATTGGTACATGATATGAGAAAAGTCGTACAACGTTGTCATGTTTATCTTAAGAAGAGTTTGCATTAAACAAATGGTGAATCGCTCAACAGTGAAATCATTGTTCTAGATTATTTACGGACGAGTGCTTCGCCACACACTTGACTTGGTCCCTTTGCCGAAGCTCCCACGCACGAGCATTGTAGCAAAACACATGGTAGACAGGATCTTGGACATCCATAGGGAAGTGCAGACCAACCTACATGCCTCAAACGAGAAGTATAAGGAATAAGCAGATAAGCATTGGCGATAAAAAGTGTTCGAGGTGGGCGACCGCGTTATAGTCCATCTGCGCAAAGAGAGATTTCCAACCGGGACGTACAACAAGTTGAAGAATAAGAAGATTGGACCCGTCCAAATCATCCGAAAGATCAATGACAATACTTATGTTGTTGATCTTCTAGATGACATGATGATCTTGCAGACTTTCAACGTCGTGGACCTGATTGAGTATCATGAACCAGAGCAGGACAATAACTCGAGGATGAGTTCTTTTGAAGTGGAGGAGATTGACGTAGAGCGGGTTGCGGATAGTTTCATAGCTAAGATGAATCAGAAAAAGGCCCGGTTGACGACAAAAGTGATTCAGATCATCGGACCTTAGATCAGGCATATCTCACAATTCAAAATGAGTCATCGGGTGTGAAATATATGATTTTAGCATAGAACGAGCTACTTTAGCCACCCAACCCTGCTATACCTATCCTTATAAATAACTGGAAGTACTCGGTCGCATAATGACACTATTCACCTGAATTTGTTCAAAAAGGACAAAATTACCCCTGAAAGCCCTATATGAAATAGATTATAACAACGGAAACACCACTTGGATAATGCGTCCAATAATGCAGGTTAGCGATGAACGACGACAATGAGTGGTCTATTTTTTGTTTGATGTGACCCACTTGATGGTCTAATGGCCTCTTATGATCTACAAAGTGGCCCCCACTTGATAGATGGCTGATAGAGCATGATTTGGCTGCCACCCGGAACTAGCGTTGTGGGTGGACTTTGTCCGTAGGGCCCACCTCAATGTATGCATTGTACATTTATATTGTTCACCTGTTTTTTAGTATTATTTTATGACCTTTTCAAAATGAAGCGGATAAAAATTTCTTATGAAACACACAGTAAGAAACAGTGGTCATTGAACGACAACCATTAAAAACTTCCTAAAGTCCACTATAACATTTTTTAGCCATTTAACATGTCCATGAGGTCACATGGACCTAGATGAAAAGAAAAAATCAGATATCAATTTGATCCAAAAAATTGTCCTCTAAAAGGTTTTTAATGGCCAATAACCACCGTTTCCTCTAACACAGTCCATGTGAAATTTGTCTCTGATTCATTTTTAAGATTATGCTCTAAGATAAGTTGGAAAAAATAAATAAACCAAGTGAATATACAATACATACGTTAGGGTCAGCCCTACCGTCAGGGTACCAACTCCTACGCACATGGCTGGTTCCGGGTCACAGTTGCACTGCGGCTCGTACTGTGCATGAATTCCATGTTGGCACATGCAGCGGCATGTATGAGCTCGTGTGGAAGGCTGCGTATGGTACCAGCAAACCTTGATCGTGAAAAGATTAAAAGAACTCTTTGATACTCTTATCCAAGTACTCAGTGTCAGAGTTTCGGTAAATCAACAATCACACTGCACGAACATCAAATAACTATTGGGAACAACTGCAAAAGGGGTATATATTCAAATTCATTTACATTCCTAACCTGCCGTAATTATTATAGATTCGAGGTTAGTGGGGCGCACGACCGTGATATGCATTTAGAATCTAAACCGTGCGTACGATGAGCCTTCGCAATTCTCACCTGCATTCCCGGAATCACCTTGGCCAAAAGGTCATGTGGTACACACCACAGGTGGTGGAAGCGGCCGGATTGCGTGGTGTGTTGACGTCACCAAGTTCTGTCCCACCATGATTTAAATGGTATATCCGCACCGGGAATGGATTGGCTACTCTCCCTGACACCAGCCCCGTGGCTCGTGTTCGGTGGTCTGTGGGCCCCACCATGATGTATGTGTTTCCATTCCGTTCATCCATTTTTAAAGATCAGTTTAGGGTTTCAACCTAAAAATAAGAGGATATAAATCTTAGGTGGACCACACCACAGGAAAACAAAATATCTATCATTTAAATCCTTGTAAGGCCCACTGTACTGTTTATATGACATCCAATCTGTTGATTAGGTCATAAAGACCCAGATGAAGGGAAAAAACAAAAATCAGCTTGATCCAATTCTTTTATTGTCCCCAACAAAATTTTAATGGTTGACGTTCATTCAACACTGTTTCCTGTAATGTGGTCCACTTGAGATTGGGATATATCTCATTTTTTGTGTAATTTCATAAAATGATCTATAACAATAGATGGACGGCATGGATGGAACACATACATCACGGCGGGGTCTATAGACCACGGAACACCAGCCATTGGCTGGGGGCAGGGGAGTAGCCAATCCGTTTCCGTCCACACCGACCATCCATCTTGCAAGATCATTATATGGCATATATCTAAAAATGATACATATCCTGAGATCAAATGGACAATAATGTCCACTGTTGAAATCCACTTAGGTCCAAATATCAGCTTGATATCAAACTTATGTGGCCCTAAAAAAGTTTTAATGGCGGTCATTTAATCCCCACTGTTTTATGTGCGGTCTACTTAAGCTTTGGATCTATCTTATTTTTGGGTTCATGTCTAAAATAATCTTGCAAAATGAATAAACGGCGTGGATATATCACATACATCAGGCTGGCATACACATAAGTTAGTAACGTCAACACACTACCGCGGTGTTTACAAGCCATTTAACTTAGTGACGTCAGCACACCACCGAGTTCAGAGGTGTATTCGATCTACTGGTTTTTGCCTTTTTGGTTTTCCTTCCAGATTCCGTGTCACCCGTACTAATGTACCCATTCTTTTCCTTTTTGGTGTGGCCCACCTGAAATACGGATGAGTTTTGAATTCGAAATCTAGGCCTAACATTGTGGGGGAATCTAATGGATGGATTGATTGTACGAAATATGTTGGAAATATAGAAAAAAATTTTAAAACTGAAAGTAATTTTTTTTTTTTTTTTTTTACCATGCTGAATCACGTGACCCGTACGTAACTTGGGCATCTTAAACTCTAAATAATAATACACCACATAGCTTTACGTATAAATCATAATATTTCTTTTCTCGTACTCGAAGTGGGCCAAAAGCAAAAACTACAATTTTTCATTAAAAGATTCATAAAATCGGTAAAATGAAAATTCTGAAAATTTTTATTTTTCAAAAACTAAACTTCACCCGTATGCTACCTACGGCACAAATGAACGACGAATCTCAAACTCTGTAAACATAAGTATCTTGCATTTGTACTTTCACACAAAAGCAATTTCTTTCGAGCCACTCGTGTAGCACATTTGGGCCGTGCAAAAGCTGGCCGCATCGTAAGGATCATATCAGGCGACGTCCATTCATTGAGTGGGCCATGCCTTTACGTTTAGTGAAACGATCAGCTGTTCACAGATTTTGACGGTGTAGCTACGTATCAGGGAGCATGCATGTTGGTTATTTATAAGGTGTACACAAGTCAATCCGAGTGAGCTTTGCTCAACTCAGTTCGACTCAGCCAACAAGATACCCTAGCTCGAACTCGGCTCAACCAGCAAGATACTTCAGCTCCAAGTTAGCTCGGCTTGGTCCTCGAGCTTGACTGGCTAGTTTGGCTCGATTCGATCAGTAGCCCAGGCCAGTTTAAGCCGAGTTTGCCTGTGCAATATTTTCACAAACACATAAACTACACCTTCAAAATATCATTGTATGTAAAACAACAACAATTGTTTTATAAGTATTTCATCAAACAACTTGTAAGCAAAATAAAAATTAAGAAAACATGGATATTTGTTTTATATACATACCTTCCTTGCCACCAGCCATACTTCATTAAGTCATTTCATCAAACACTTGGTGAGCAACATCAATATCAAAGTAACTATAACATACCGGATTTTTCACTGTTTTGGATTTTCAAAAATCCTTAGTTTTTTTTTATTAATTAACTTATGACATCACCTAATGACCATTAGCACTCAATATTAGTTATACAGGGGTGGTACCAGTAAAGAACCGCATAAGTCCGATTAATCAACCTTAGGAAGTCAACGAATTCGCCTGATCGCTTGAACATCAGGTGTAACCCCATAATTTACTCACATAGGACCCAAATCTAACTGACCCGTCGTTAACTAATCAAGACAAGCATAACTAAATTAAAGATCTAACCAAAGCCGAGTCAGATGAGGCCCGGATCTTAACAATAGACCAAATCAACCCTTATAACGTCCCGTCCAACCAGCACAGTGTCTTGGGGCGTCCACGTAGGATTTGCCGCAGGACCATTCGTTTAGGCCACTCAAGGTAGGGTATTACAAGTTAATTAACTTAAGATTAGCCCATTAGAGTAGACCAGACAGGTCATGATAGGTCCTATTGCGGGCCGCCAAGCCAGATGACCCTTTACACTTAGCATCAGCCCGTACAGGCTATACCGCAACGCAGAAAGGTCAGAAAATTATAAAAATTTAAGAAAACATATATCTTACTGGGCTTGTAGACCATTGCTGACCACGGACCTAGTGGACACCCAGAATTAGGATCTGGCACTGGCCAAATGCACCCCACCAATGCCAGAATTTGAATCTAGCACTTGCAAATGAAATCGAGACTTTGTGCTTTTTAGCCGTCAGATTTCTTCAAAATTTATGGTGAAGGTCTAATGTAATGTCCTACACCCGTCCACAAAATCTGAAACTCGATCATGGCACGGTAACCGTTGATCGTAAATCGGACCCATACGATCAAACCAAATATCCGATCGTCTCCAAATTTTGCATGGCCCTTCATCGGGTCATGGTTCACCTATCCTATAAGTTTCATGGCCAGGGGACCACCAGAACCTCTCCAATCACTGGAATAGGCCACATAGGGTCACTTAAGAATTGGGACCATATGATCAAACCCCATATCCGATCGTTTTCAAATTTTACATGGCTCTTCATCGGGCTATGAAGCACTTATCCTGTGGTGTAAATCAATATGTACATGTTCACTCCCCAAGTGCAGGGTTGTGATGTAGTAATAACTCGGTAAGACCGAGGTCGAATCCCAAGGGACTGAAACTTGTACGTTATCTAAAATTAACTGGAAATAAAACTAGAATGAGATGAAATCTGAATTAAATTATAAATTGAGAAATAATTGTAAACTATTAATGTAAAACTTATAGGAGAAATCAGAGGTAAGGAAACTAGGGATTCAGAGGATCCACTTGTAGAGATCAGGGAGATCTTATGCCTGTTTCATGAATCATGGAAATTACTGAACTGCCGTTGATCTAATTTTCAAGGAGATGAAAGGTGTATGAATTAGAATGGATTCCATCACCAAACCATGCCCAAAAGACTATGGCAAACAACAGAATTAAACTAATTACCACCCAATCACATGTATGAAAGTTAGGAAGGGTACCGTCATCCAACCATGCCCAGGAGACTATGGTGAACAACAGGACGTCCTGACGTCATAAACATGAAAAGGAAATAGAAATATTCAAAGCATCGCAAACCCATTGTAATTTCAGTCACAACAGACCATTAAGAACTAAAAATATTCCCATAATAATCAACTAAAATCAACGTCGATTCATGAATTAAAATTAAAATAAAATAAAATCTCCCATCTCACTACAAGCTTCACCTTTTAGCCCTAGCTAAGAGGTTCAGCCCGCCATGAACGGGTTAAATCTCATAATAAAAGAAAAGAAAAGAAAATACTCTCTCCCTCACGTCTGCTTCAAGTCTCTGCCCGAGCCTCCACGTCTCTCTTTTTCTTCCTTCCTAGACCTGAATGAATGCTCCCCACGTCCAAAAACCTCCTTTTATAGCTGCTGGAAGGCTGGAGTCAGTGACAAAGTTGTAGCAGGACACGGAGTGCAATTTTCGCAGCCAAGTTCGGTGCCTCGAAACACGCCACTTTACTCACTCAAATTTCAAAGAAACACCGTCCCTTAGTACTTTCTTGGATTCTCTACATGATAGACCGTTCAGATCTGCCATATGATCAAAGATGGTGGGCCAAAACCTTTTATGGAAGAGAAAGAGAGAGAAAGAGAAAGAGAGGAAGAAAGAGTGAAAAAGAGAGTGAATGAGAGCTAAGATGGGGCCAAGGAAAATCAACCCTTTCAACTCCTTACCCCCTTTATTCGAAGGAAACTCTCCACCGCCACCCCAAAATTATCCGTGGGCCATTTAGGTAAGATCTCTCACTCTTTTTCTCTTGAAACCCTTGTATTGAAGAAGAAATGACATGGATTTCTCTCATGCTTGAGTTGTTTTAGGGATTTCGGCCAGCCAACCTCCAAAACCCTCATCTCTAAGTCGTTTCTAAGCCTCCAACGAATCCTAAGTTGCGGACTATTGCTCTTAGGTGGCCTAGTACCAATTTTAGTAGGAAATTAATGATTTTAATTGTTTGGATGCCATATTTGGAGAATCTAGAGAATCTTTAAGAATTGCATGTTTGTTGAAATTACATGGAATTGTGTGTTTGAATCTCATGAGGTTGTTCTTAGCTCTTGCATGATGTTGTGTATGAATAATTCTATGCTCATGCCTTATTGATTCTTTTTCATATATTCTTGCTTCATAATATGTATGATTTCAATACTCTTATGCATATGATTTCTTATGATGGAGGAAGTGCTTAACTTCCTCACACCCACACACGCCCACACATTCACATGCATTTGTTTCTTGATATGGTTAATTAGTCTTACGTGCTATTAGAATCTGAATTGTGTGTTGTGATGTGTGAGAACATGATGTTATTTATTCTAGTGATACATTGGTAGTCGACATGCTATGAATCACTATTTGTGCATTTGGGTTGGCCAGAATCATGAGGAGAGCGAAGGCGGTCCGTTGGAAGAACTGCCTCGAGACTAAACCTATGGATTTGGGCGGATGTGTTCGGGCGGCTGTAATTCGACTACATGGGTCTCTTGTGCCTGATGTCACTCGTCTCACGCTCGGCTGACTCTTACGGTTTAGTTTACTGTCTGACCAACCTTGATTGTTAACCCTAATTGCTCACATATGTTTGGAATCTAAACCACCCTACAACCGTTGTAGCCCATCAATAACTCACTTGAAACTGGTCCATAGCCTCGTGAGCCGGGCATGGTGGAATGAGACACTGTATCTAAACTGTCGGCCTATGTTGGGGTGTCGCGCCTCCTCATAGTGACCGCGAGCGATCTCTTTTTCTTGGCACTCCTCATGTGCTTGAAGTCAGAGATGAGGAACCCGATGGGATCACGGACCGCGAGGTCTCGGCCTCACGTATTGGGGGGTTTTGGCCTCGCAACCGGCTTAGAGCATTGATATATGGGGTGCATCAGATTCTTCAATCTGCTGGATGAATGGACTTAACTAATAACTCGGCTAACACGATCGCATTGCATCATATTAGTTAGGGTGCCGACTCGGAAGTCGAGGTCGCAATGAGGGAGTGCTGACATACGCGATCGTTAGATGGAGTAGCTCGAGGGAGTGTTGTGGCGAGGGCATGCATCATATCATTCCGCATACATGCATTTTAATAAGAGTTGTTAAGTGTTGATGATTGGCTGCGTTTCATTAAATTCATATTATAATTGATGCATATTGTAACTTAAGATTAATAACACCCACTGAGTTGATCACTTACTCCCACTTTGGGACGGTGTTTTAAAATACCACCCAGACTCTTCAGTAGTTGCAGGTTATGCTGAGTTCGACGAGCCTAGCGGCGCGAGCTTAAGCGAGGAGGACGATTTCTCTTACTTCCAGTTGATGGGCGGTTCTCCATCGGCTAAGAAGACTGAATTCTGGAGTGTTGAGTCGTGGGCTCAACGCACCATTCTTTTGGACATATGATTCTCTTGTGATTTTGTTGGGCAACGCCTTGGGCGACCCCTTTATATTCTTTTGGATTTGTACATATATATATATATATATATATATATATATATATATATATATATATATATATATATATATATATATATATATATCTCTTTCACTTCAGTAGACTAGTTGTGCTTGCATTTCATGCTCTGAGTAATTTCAGGCTGCGCGTTTAAACTTGATTAATCTTAAAACCATAAAATTGATGATAAGTGACACTCGGGAACTCAGGAGTCGAGCGTATGCACGACCCCCGATTTTTTGGGGCGTTATAGTAACTGAGTCACCGAACTGGTTTGATTTGAGTCAGGGTTGATCCAATTCGAGTCAAGCTTGAGCAAGCACAAACTCGATTCAAAATTTTTTCGAGCTAAAAGATTCAGCTTGACTTGGCTCAAACTCAGTTTCTAACTGCGCCAAATCGAGCTTTTTCCAGTTGAGTTGAGTGAGTTAACCGAGCTACCTAGGTTCATGTACAGCCCTAGTTATTTAGCTAGACCTGATTGCCGAGCATACATGCAAGGTGTACCATATTTATGATTTATTACAATTTTTAAGGCGTGTTTGGTGGGTGAATTTGAATGGTATTGAATTGTATTAAATGACATTAACATCATTATTGCACAATGATTGCATGCTTGGAAATACCATAATATTGTAGCCATCAAATCCTATGTTCGGGATAAAATTTTTGCTACAAAAAACACAGGGTTAAACAAAATCATGTTTGATGAACCATAGAATTGTAATCAACAGATCAAATTCACAACGAATGTTGTTCACTTGTACACATATATAACCAGAATGTCACGTGTAAACGGTATATATAGATGGACGACATAGATAAATGCGTGCATCAATGCGGGCCCAACATATGTAGTGGATTTTAAAATCCATGAAAAAAATCCTACATGTGACTAAATGCAATTCCATAGGACTAAATGCAATTCCAATATCCCGCCAAATTCCAGCATTTCCCATCCTCTCCAAATACTAAATGGAATTGCACAAGACCAAATGCAATTCTATCCCACCTAATCCCATCTAATACCTTGCGCCAAATGCCGCCTTAAGGAATTCGGCAAACCCACGACATCTATAATGGATCATATGATTTGGATCGTCCAGATTAAGGAATAAAGGGTTTTTTTTTTAATTCTTTCTTTTACACACTAACACCCGCCCACATCATAATTGACACTGGAACCCACGACTTGAGTGGTGAAACTCATAGAGTCTACCATTGAGCCATGACAAGGGACCCCTAATACCCAATGTTATTTAATGTATAATTGTAAAACTTAGGGCTTGTTTGGCCGAATGGATTGGAAGGGATTGGATGATATCAGAAGGGATTGAAAGTTAAATCCCGAGATTGGTTGAGCGTGCCAAACAGACAGGGTGATCTGATCCCGAGATATAGCAATCCCATGGATCTTAAGACAATTCACTGACAACACCATCATTACCTTTAAATCTCATCCAATCCACTCTAATCCGTTCAAATTTTCCTGGGATGTGTTTGGTTCGAGGGATTGGAAGGGATGAGAAGGTTTAATCCCGGGATTGGCCGGGCATGCCAAACAGACTCGATATAGCAATCTCATGGATCTTAAGACAATCTACTTACAACACCATCATTACCTTGAAATCTATGCCATCCACCCTAATACCATTCAATCCCTTCCAATCAACCTGGCCAAACACGCCCTTAGTAATCTGCTATATAAGATTTTTGTGTTAAAAAATATAGCGGAATGAAAAAGGTTTTTCAAAAATTCAATTTAATATGTCAAGCCAAAGATCCAAGTTGCAATAATCTCATATTTCATGTTTAATCTAAATCACATATAAGAATGAAAAGTTATGCTTAATGTCAATAAACAATGGTAAAACTTGATCTTTTGTATATTATATCCTCGTAGAAAATTTAAATGAAGGAATTAGTTATTTTATTTTATTTTATATGAGGCCGTCTAGAAATTAATACTCATATAAATAAGAGTAGGAATAATTCAATTAATCACAACTCATTTTTTAATTATTTCTATACTGCAAGAGTTCATTTTTAATGTGCATATATGGTATAGTAGAAGTACACCATTCCTTGTATATCTAACCTCATCACAATTATTATAAGGTCAACTAATATGCTCAATTCAAATGATCAAACTACCGATAAGCTTAATTCATCTAAGATTGGGCCCACCTAATAAAAGTCCCGCATGCTGGCCTAATGTATGGCTATGCATGTAGCGAGCACATCTGCCAACCTACCAACCCAGAAGTGTGCCCGTCTCACTTTAACAATGGCAAAAGGTGGCCGGAGTTCACTCACCAGATGGGCCATTCCAGTAGGAAAAAGCAATGATCTGGTTTCTCCTGTCAACCTTCAAGTGGGCCAGGTACATTGATTCGATGGATTGAACTTTTTCGTTCTAAGCTGGGCAGTGGCTTGTATGTATATGGAAACGGATTGGCCACTCCCCTTGCCACCCGGCAATGGCTGATGGTCGGTGCTCCGTGGGCCCCACTATGATGTATGTGTTTCATCCATTCCGTCCATCTAATTTTTTAGATGATTTTAAGGCATGAAACCAAAAAGGAGTTAATTACAATCTCAAGAGGACCACATTACCGGAAACAGTGTTGAATGAATGTAGAACATTAAAAAAAATTTGGGGTCCATAAAAGTTTTGGATCAAGATGATCTTTGTTTTTTCACTTCATCTAGGTCTGTATGACCTAATCAAAATATTGGATGTCAAATAAACAGTACAGTGGGCCTTAAGAGGATTTTAACTGTGGATATCCAATCACTATTATTTTCTTGTGGTGTGGTCCATAAGAGATTTGTATCTTACTTATTTTTGGAATCAAACCCTAAAATGATCTTTAAAATTGGATGAACGGCATGGATGAAACAAATGCATTATGGTGGGGCCCACGGAGCACCAACTACCAGCCACTTGGCTAGTGTCAGGGGAGTAGCCAATCCGTTTCCGTATATATGGGTGCACGTGGGGGTTCTGATCCTCTATACTCTCTCTCTCATGCACGCATGTTACATGTAACATAATATAAGTAGTTCCTCCTTTGTTCACACACGTGCCACTTAATGTGCTCTCTCTTCTTAATATGCCAATGTTGGAGACCCTTGCTATAGAGAGCTTAGGTTGATGTTAATGTCCGTGAGAGATCCACTCCATTCATCATTTTTACCAGCTCATGTTAAGACATGAATCCAAAAATGAGACAAATTTAATACTCAAGTGGGCCACACCACAGAAAAAAAAGTGATGATGGAAAGGTTCACCATTGAAACCTTCGTAGCCCCGTGATGTTTATATGACACCTAACCCACTCAATGCTACTTGTATTTGTACAGGGAGTAGCCATCCCATCAACATGCCCAAACAGGTGAGATTATGAGAGATGTGTACCTCGTTTCAACACTCAGATGCATAGCTTAATTGGCGGACTGAGTGGAGATACCTTGCTTCAACACCTGAAGTCTTGTCATCGATCCACAACGGGGGTAGGTAACATGGAGTAGTTATACTGACAGGAATGTGTACAAACAAGCTAATCCTGAAAAAAAAAAAAAAGAAAGATAAGATTGCCCTTTTTTAACTTTATTAGACATACGTGGGCGGCCATATTTAAAAGGTTTCTTTATTTTACTGCGATCCAATTCTCCCCCGTTTCGGTTGCAATAAATACATTATATTTTCAGAAAAAAAAATAAATTTAGGACGTTTACATGGATTGCAAATAATATACTGAATTGGACGAAAAAGGAATCCAACACATTTACTAGATAAAGGATCTAACCATTTTGAAGGGTAGCCCACCTGATTAACGGATCAGATTTTTAAAAATGTCAATGGGCCATATTCGATAGGATTTGATCCGCATTAATCAGGCGAGTTAATTATTGCGAGGCAACCTTTAAAAAAGATGACCCTTTATAAGGGACCCTTAATCATCATTTAGGAAAAACTAATGGCCAAGATATAAATACGACGGAAAATGATAAAATAAAGAGACAATGTGAGTGCTAACATGTAAATGAAGGTACAAACTCAAAAATGAGTAGAATCGCGTCGTTTTCCATCCTTAGATGGATGAAAGGCTGGAAAGTTCATTATCTAAAATAAGATAATAACCAAAATATCCAAACTTTATAAAAAGCAGCAGCCTTTCCTATTTCCTCCGGACCAGTGGTTTTTGCGCATTGCTTTAGTCAATCGTCAATGCCCGAGGCGGAAATCCATCGCCCTCGTCACCTGCTAATGTAGAGAATTCCAAAACAACGGTCCACGCTAAAAAATAATCAGGATGATAAAAATGCTAAAATACGCTCCGTGGTTAAATACGCACACCCTTCCCTGTTCATCGTATGAAGCCCGACAAGTTGGACTAATGATTATGGCACGTACGGGGAAGCGGCACAGCTACCCACGTCGGAGTACTGCGCACCCTCGCGCATGGTGAAGCCAGCCAGTGAATCATTTATGTATAGGTGGCGGAAGGAGAGAGCGGTTCTAGATTTTCAGAACAGACGGCGAGTGCTCATTACACCACGAAGAGACTACGCTTTGAAGATGCTTTGAATAATCTCAGCCGATTTCCGAGGATTTTGGGATTTTTCTTGGATTGCGATCGAAAATCTAGTTTTTTTTGTCGTTGATCTGCAGAGATACAGGAATTTTATTATTCTCTTGGCGGTTTTGGAGAAGCTGTGTGAATCGCATTGCAGGAGATTGATTTTCGCAGGTTTTGGAAGTCGGATCGATCTGGATTTGTGCGAATCGAGAAGTTTTTGAGGGATTTGTTGCTGTTGCGGCTTCCGTTGCTGTTGTTGTTGTGTTTGAGGTTTTAGCTTGATATACGAAGCCTAGGGTTTTAGATCTTTCATTCTTTTTGAGAATCTAGGAGAATTGCGATTTGGAGGATTCAGGGGTTTTGGAGAAGCGATTTGATGATTTTCAGTGTCTGCATTTGTTTTCTGTGAGTTTTTGGAACGTTTGCAATCTTTCGACATGGTTGCGGGAACGTTATTCCATTGCCGGAAGAATTCATGGCCGCCAGAGGAGTATATTAGCAAGGCGACGTTGCAGTTGGTGAGAATTCCCTTCTTGGAGTAATCTTAGATTCTGTTTTAAGACGTTTTATTGGTGATATCTTGTTTTTGTATTAGTTCTTGAAATGTTGATATGATTCAATCTCGTTTTGATGATTTTCAGTCTGGCTTGGATTATGAAATGAGTTGAGTCTTTTAGTTGTTAGTTTGGTTCTGTACTTGAAACTGTTGACGCGAGTTCCTTCTTGCAGGCAACGTAGTTTTCTTCACTATCATTCGTCCTTTGTGGTGTCTGTCATCTGCAGTTTCTTTGGATTTCAAGTCGGCCTCCATGAGTCTCCGAGTCCAAGCCTGAGATTTAAGTTTGAGAAATTCTATGGCGTCTGCAGCCCAATGATTGGAAAAAATATTTGTAGAACTTGCCTGCTCGGCACACTAGGAAATCTGGACCATTCAAATCGTGGGGCCCACTGCTAACATGCACTTGCCATGAGTTAGGCTGGCCCCATCATCAAGTGGGTCAGGGTGTATGAGGAAAGTGGATGGCTAGAAAAACGTCCGATGGTCAATACTCAACATGAACATAAACCCTCCACATGTGGTCCACCTGATGAGAGGGGAACAGTTTTATTTGGGTCAGGGCGGGCTGCCCAATCAGTGTGGCTTGGTTCTTGCATGAGTGCCATGTTGGCATGCTTGCCACGAATCGCCTCTTCTATCCTTTCTGACCTGAATTGCCATAGTATTTCTCTTTACAAAATTTCAACCCAGCCCCCAACCCAAAATCACTAAGAAGAAAAACAACAAATGAAGAAAACACAGTCCAATCGATCCTTAAGAAGTAATCACATTGTAGCTCAAATATCAAATCTTTAAAAATTCACCGAGGTTTTTCAAGTTCATGTCTTTTGATCGATTGGCTTATTCAAGTTTCTTGCATGGTCAATTGTGTTTCAGGGTTGGAACATACGAAAACATACCAAACTAGCCCTCTGATTGGATGCAAGTCCACATTGATTCTACTGAGGAAGCTTTTCAAGCGTCTGATTGAGTTTATAACCAATGGTTCTAACCAGTTGAGGTGGATAAAGTAATTCTTTAGAATCTACTGTTTCCAAATAGTTGTTGACTAATTTAAGCCTCTCTCCCCAACAACCCCACCCCCCTTTTGTTCTCATCCTCACATTTCTATCCTAAAATGGTGGATTTTGTTACTGCAAGGCTGGATTAATATGATATGACAGAAGTTTTACTTCATTTTTCTTTGTGATCATTGATGTTGGGAGATGTAGAAAACCATCAATTATGTTTGAACCGATGCAGTTTTCCCTTTTAGAAACTGCTAAACTGAAACTGGAGCAGTGTAGAAGAGAAGGCCTAATTAGAAATGAGGAAAAAAAAATAAAAAAAGTTCCAATTTCAAGTTGTATTACATTCTTCAGCTATAGTATAGACTTACGAGTTGATATTCAATCTGTGATTTTCACATGCATTGATTTAATGTGTGTTGCTGGTCCTTAATGTTATAAATCAGTAGATATATTGTCTGCATTTCTCGAATAATGCTTGTTTTCTAATATTGGATTTATCTCTGGTTTCTGTTGGCCATGATGAAATGAATATTATGCATTCCCATACTTGTTTTGGGCCAAAAGTATTTCCATCAGTAAACGGGTGGTGTATGATTTTCATTGTGTGAACTTTGAAATTACAAGTATGGTTTTGAAGGGTTTAACAGTATTTCTTGCACGTCACATCTACTGATATCTTTTGGGCTACGTGCTTGTAGCTGGAGTTTGATAGTGCTGCTCCACCAGAACAGGCATGGAGGAGGAGACTGAACAGCCATGCTAATAGGCTAAAAGAATTTAGTGTAACATTTATGGAGGCATTGCAGATGGTAGAGGACCTCTCTTCTTTGTAACTTCATTTAAGAGATGCAGATAGCATTGCAAAGTGCACATTGTTACACATATTATGTACTTCTCCCAGTTACTGAGTGGCATATAATCTGTAATCAGGTTCGTCTTGGTGTTCGTTTGTGGTCATATGTTAGGGAAGAAGCTTCTCACGGAAGGGTAATTGTCTCACTTCTTGCTTATTTTCCTAATCATCCTGCAGACTTGTAAAATTTTTTTTAGGGGTTTTGTAGATGCAGTATTGTTGGATAAAATATCAGTGATATGACATTTGAGCCTTGTTTATCTTTTAAAATAACGCTGCAATTTACTGCTCGCAGAAAGCACCAATTGATCCATTTACTCGTGAAAGTTGTAAGCCCTCGGCTTCCCAAGGCGTCCCACTTGGAGGGATGGGGTATGTAGCGGGTGAATTGTTGCCCTCTAATGCTTTTGGATTACAATTTGATTTTCCATTTGATACAAATTGTTGTACCCATGTTGCAGAAGTGGTAGCATATCGAGAGGTTTCAGAGGAGAATTCAGGCACTGGCAAATTATTCCTGGTTTATGTGAACCATCTCCTGTTATGGCCAATCAGTTCTCTGTAAGTCTCTGCTCTTCATTTGACTCACTTTCACTGTTTAGGCTATGCTCCCTGTTCTAACAGGGTCATCGATGTTATGCCTTCTGTGTATTTATATATGTATTTAATTATGTGTGCGTGAACGCATGCCCATTCTGGTTGAACACATGAACTTATTGGACTTGAAACTCACATGATGCATAACATTTAGGAGTTTGACACCATAGAAAAAATGCAAAACATAAAATATATATTACAACCATCATCTCAAGTTATCTCTCTCGAAAAAAGGAAAAAAAAAAACCATCCTCTCAAGTTCAGCAATCATCTGAGATCCGGAGGTCTCCATTGCTGTTGATATAGGTCATGGATTTTATTTATATAATTAAGCTGTATTGGATGGTTGTATAGCTCCTTGTGTATTCATCAAGGTATCTGTACCGCTCTTAGTTGTGATAATATGAAAATGTTTGTCCCCTCATAAATGTCTGATCTGATTCTTATCCCACAATACTGCAGATTTTCATATCTCGAGATGGCGGAAACAAAAAGTACTCATCAGTTTTAGCCCCTGGACAACATGAAGGATTAGGGTAAGAGGGATTCTTAGTGCAAAAACTTTGCATTATTTGAAAATATTGTTGCATGGTTTTTATTTTTTAGTAAGAGTTTAAACAAGAACTACAACAGTGCTTAAAGTTATGTCTTATCCATTACCATGCCATATGGGTGAGAATTAGGGATTTTCAGAACAGTGAGGCAGAAGAGCTTCGCCAATTGAAATGGTTGTCTGCCTAGAAGAAAGCTTGCATAGCCTGAAAATTTGCTTGCAAAGCCTAAAAATTTGATTGAGTCAATGGGGGGCCGAGTCCACAAAAATTAGTGGTGATTCATTTTTTGACATCACATCAATTCATCTTTTTTTTTTCTTTTCTTTTTTTTTTTCCCTTTTTTTTTTTTTCTTTTTTTTAATACCACATCTATTTAGTCCTGACATCACATTCAAGTACTTAACTAATGTCTTCATTCATGTAGGGATCAGTTGTACTCAGTTTTTGCTTTGTAAACATTATGACAGTTTTGATTCCCATTTCTAAAAGATAACTAGATGACCTAAAAAAATAAATTTTTTCTTTCACCATCAACGAGAGTGCCAGTACTTATTGGGTTCTAGTCTTCTAGATTCTGTAAGGTTCATTGAATGATCCAACTGCCTTTATCACTTGACGGCCAATTGCCACTTACCCATTGCAAGCAAACAGTTTCCATTGTCATGGTGTGCTATTTTTTTCTTATTTATTTATTTTCATTTGAGAGTTCACTTTAATTGTGCTCTTTGTTATGCCTGTTGCCTGTTGTTATGCTTGTTGCCTGCATCACATTCCTTTGCCTCATGAAACATATAAATCTAGAATCGTCCAAATGGATGTTGCTTTTTTTTTTTTCCTTCGCATCAGTTGAGGTTTTTCTCTTTAATTTTACACTATGAAATTACAAAGTCCCGCCCAAGATCGCAGCTTTTGGATGGCTGGTAGGCAAGAAGAAGGCTCTAACGGTGGACAACTTGTGCAAAATGGGAATGATCATCCCAAATGTCTGCCTCTGTTGTATGGGAAGTGAGGAATCAGTGGATCACCTCTTTATCCACTGCAATTTCATTAAGCTGATTTGGACAGATATCTTATCGAGATTCAAAGTTGCATGATCCTTTCCTTCATCAGCGGGCAATCTTCTGAAGGCTTGGCATGGATTTAAACTGGGCAATCAGAGGACTGATTTATGGAGAATGTCCCTGCTGGCTGTTTGGTGGTCAGTGTGGGAAGAAAGGAACAGTAGATGCTTTCGTGGAGAAAGTAAATCGGCGGAGGCTACATCTCAAAGGGCGAGGTTACTAATTATTGAGTGGCCCTCCAATGTTGAATATTTTAAGGGACATAATTTTCTTTTTCTTGGTGTTTAGTTGGATCGCTATCTTAGCGGTTCAGTTTGTCCCTTTGCAGCTTTTCTGTTTTAGTTAATAATATTCCGCTATCTTTTTTTAAAAAAAAAATAATTTGAAACTGTTGACATGCCTTTTCTTGTAAGTGGAAGCTAAAACCAATATGAGATGGGTTATGGTCAAGTTCATCATGTTTTATGCTATGTTTGAAGGGATGCAGGATTCCTCATCTCACTATCGCATTTGGAGTTCATTTGTTCTGGTAAATGTATGCATGCTCAATACGCTAGTGGGTTCTCTGTGTCTCAGATTTTCCTTGTTTTCTCTTTCAGAAAATCAGGCGATCAGGGTATATCATCGTGGGACTGGAATTTGAGTGGTCAACATTCCACATATCATGCCTTATTTCCAAGGGCTTGGACAATATATGATGGTATTTGTACTAAATATGATTCCTCCACATTATTTTCTTATCACCTTTTTTGTTGACTGAATATTTTTACTCCCTCAAATTATATATATATCTAAAATAATTGGTACCTTATCTCCAGGTGAACCAGACCCAGAGCTGAAGATTTCATGTCGTCAAATATCACCGTTCATACCACATAATTATCGAGAGAGCAGTCTTCCTACTTCTGTCTTTGTTTACACAGTATGTATATTCAACCTGCTTCCAATACGGGATTCAAATGAACTTAATGATCCACTAAGTGACGATTGTCTTGCGACACATTTATATGCTTTTTATTTCAAAGATAATGTCTGAAAAACAAAAGTTAAAAATCCTATCAATAGGACAATGAGTTGCATCAGCATGCTAATATAATAGTCATCATCATCATAAGCCTTATCCCGACTAATTGGGGTTGGCTAATTAACATACTGAATTCTTCTGAATAGCATACTAAAAATGGATAGTCTATTTTAATAAGTAAGACATTGTTATCATGTGGTTATGTATAGTAGTCGCAATTTTGTTAAAAAGCTTCAGAAAGATCAGATTCGAAGTAAGGAAATGTGCTTGTCCTAATAAATTCGATTTGGTTTTCCAAAAGATTGAAGCACTAGAATTGTAGGGAAAATGTGTAACAAATGTCTGGGAAGTGAAGGGAGTTAGATGAGTTGGTAGAGACACTGTAGTGTGTCAGTTATCCAGGGTTCAAGCCCTGGTAGTGTTTTTTTTTTTTTTTTTTTGAAAGTAACTAAGAAAATATATTAAGAAAAAAGAGAGGAAATACAGAGGACTGCTGAGATAGCAGCCAGACAGCAAGCTAAGCACCTAAAAAAGCTAGATCAAAGTCTTTAAGACCCAAAACATTGTACACCCATTCAAAGATCAACTTTTTGGCAAAGGTTCCCACTTCTTTCGGAGTATTCTGAACGTCATTGAAGCATCTCTCATTTCTTTCCTTCCACACGGCCCACCAAATAGCAACGATAGTCATTCTCCATATTTTTGTTTGCACTTTGCCAAACTTATGACCCTGCCACGCGGCCAGAAAGGAGGCAGCCGAGTACGGACTACACCCAGCTATATTCAAACGAGACCAGAAATCACACTGTTACCTTTCAAAAAAACAGATTCATTTTTCTTCATCACTTTCCCCAGTTTCAACCATTGATGAGTTTCAATTTCTTTGGTACCCTGCAAGCTGATTAGCCTAATTTGTGGAAAATGGAGTAACATATTTAAAATTTTCATTGCATGCTAATTGGCACCTTACTCATTTCTATTGTAGTTAGTGAACACTGGAAGAGAGAGGGCAAAAGTCAGCCTGCTCTTCACCTGGGCGGTAAGCAATCTTCACACCATGAAATCTTGTGTCATTCTGGTATCTGTTGTATATGAATACGTCACAAGCCAATACATCGTTATGATATCCTTCACTTTTCTTGGTATGCACAGAATTCAATTGGAGGAACCTCACACCTATCAGGAGGTCATGTGAACGAGCCATTCTTGTAAGTACATATGTTATGTGTTCTTTAGTCACTAATAAAATGTACAATCTTTTCGTTTGACATGGGTTTTGTTCCTTTATTTGTGCAGAGCGGACGATGGAGTTTCCGGTGTCCTCCTACATCACAAGCAAGTTGTTAACCCTTGATTGCTCTAGTATTATGGTTGGTTAGCAGATTTCCCTTAGGTTATTTCTTGTGATCCTGGAAAGTCTCATGCCCAGCCCCCTACATGTCTTCTCTACCATATTTTCTCCTTCTAACCAGAGAGATTTGTTCGTAATTCATGGACTTCCCTTTGTTTTCAACATGTAAGCTAGATCTTAAAGTATCCTACGGGTTTCTGCGAAGTCCCTTGCATACCATTTTATCCCCTCGTTCTGCATTATCATTTCCATCAGTTCTGGTACTGTTATCAATAATCTGCAATGTCTTTGTTTATATGTTATGGAGAAGGAAAAATTCTGATTACCGTAACAATATTGCAGAACTGCGAAAGGCAACCCTCCTGTTACTTTTGCTATTGCTGCATGCGAAACTCAAAACGTCAATGTGACTGTTTTGCCATGCTTTGGGCTGTCTGATGAAACTCACATCACAGCTAAGGATATATGGGGGAAAATGGTGCAGGTAATGGTTTGTTAGTTGTTGGCCAATTCTGTGTTTGATTGCTGTATCTTCTCTAAACTATAGCACAGAACCCATCTAGCTTATCAGAGGGAGGGAGGGAGGAAGTTCACATGAACCTGCTTCAACATGATAGGAATCCATATGAACCTGTTTTCAGTGCCTTGGGCATTACAGCTAACTGATACCCTGTTTATATCCCTAGGATGGGCATTTTGATAGAGAACATCTCAGTGCTGGACCCAGTATTCCATCATCACCTGGAGATACACTTTGTGCAGCGGTGTCGGCTTCTGCCTGGGTAGAGCCTCATGGAAAGTGCACTGTTGCTTTTGCTTTAGCATGGTCATCTCCAAAAATAAAATTTCTGAAGGGAAATGCATACCACAGGTGAGATGATTTACTGCATGTCTACATATTTATATCTGCAATAGCACATCCACCATCTTCTGGCCTTGTTCTACTTTTATCTTCGTATGCCTTTCATTCTGTTAATATTAAGACAATTCATACCTCCAACAAAATAAAAGATGGACATATGTTACAGATAGGTGCTTTGAAACATTTGAGCTACATAGAGATGCTTTTTTTGTTCTGATTGGCAAACCATATCACTTTGTAATCTCTCAAAAAACCATATTACTTTGTAAATGAAGACTGGACCACTACCATTTGTTCTTGGAAGTCTTTGTCACATTCTTTCTTTCTTTCTTTTTTATTTCATGCAGGAGATACACAAAGTTCTACGGCACTTCTGAAAGATCAGCGGCTGACTTGGTACATGATGCTTTGATGAGTATGTATCTTTCTGGGCCGTATTCGAACCTTTCTTGCAATTTCTGGTCATCCTGGAAATTTTGAGCCATTTGAATGCTGATCAGCTGAAGTTTAATACAATAGTAGCATTATTTTCCCATGCTTGTTGCTAGCTTTCCAAATATTTATGGCATTAATGGGTTCAGATTTTGTTTAAATTTGAATAAAGCAAGATCTGATGTCATTTCAAAATCCTTATCAGATTATAAGTGGTGGGAGGAAGAGATTGAGAAATGGCAAGCCCCTATCCTCAGAGATGAAAGGCTTCCAGAATGGTAATTGTTGCACATCTGAGCCCAAGTTTTATTCTTTTGTAGGCCTGAACATGGCACTTATTTCTTTATTTAAACCTATGTACGTCTTCTCTACTTATCAAGATAGAGAGGGAGGGAAGGAGCACGATGAGGGACAGAGGGACATAGAGGAGGAGAAGGCGAAGGATTTAGTTTATTTAGTTTAGAAAATTAGTAGCTTTTTTCTTTTTACCCCTCCAAAAAAAAATCGTAGCTTTTTTCACTTAGATTGATCTGTCAAAAGACTGCGGTTGCTATGTAAGTTCAGAAGCCTCTCATATGGTGCATTTGAAAGCTAAAAATGTTTATTTGATGATTGCAGGTACAAATTTACTTTGTTCAATGAGCTCTACTTTTTGGTTGCTGGAGGAACAGTTTGGACAGGTATGCACCTGTGCTTGTTTGGTAATCTTAGAAGATTGCGCATGCATTTTTGAAGATTGCATCTCAGACTTCATCAGCTTGTTTGATCTATTAGCAATGCTATTGGGTACCAAAAATTACAAGATTACCATTCGTTTGCGTTTGGTTGCACTTGCACCAAATATCATGAAAATTTTGCACCAAATTAGACTGATCAATTGTGAAATATCATTTAAAAAATCGTGATATGCTGCAACCAAATGCACCCTTGTGTAAATACCAGAACAAGTCATTCAAAATCAGAGACATCATAATCTTCCATTTCTGTTTCTTACTTTCCATGCTAAGGCACTATCTGCAGTTGAACTTTATGGTTGCTTGGTAGTTGTATTTTTGTGGATCTTCACCACCTTGGTTCTGTGAAAGTATCTTTTGTGGTCTGTAGTTAGAATTTTAAAGATGATTTCATGATCATTTCAACTTTCCTGATGCAGATGGCGGATCTCCCACCATAGATGAGAATTCAAGCTTCGGCAGCAGTCACCACAAATCTATAAAATCTGCTAATGGCAATGTGAGAACGACTGTAGCCACAGTAAATGACAAGCTGTGTTCAGTTGTAGAGCATACCAGTTCCAATGGTGAATTAAATGATGATGATGAAAAATTGGTTCCGAGTTTATCTCGGGGGAAGAGAAATAGTTTCACAAATTCACACGATGATGATGAGAATGTTGGGAAGTTTCTGTATTTGGAGGGAGTAGAGTACATCATGTGGAATACGTATGATGTACATTTCTATGCATCTTTTGCTCTTCTGGCATTATTCCCCAAAATAGAGCTTAGCATCCAACGTGACTTTGCAAAGGCTGTCTTATTTGAGGATACAAGAAAAGTCAAGTTTCTGGCTGATGGGAACTCGGGAATTCGTAAAGTTAAAGGAGCTGTCCCTCATGATCTGGGGACACATGATCCTTGGCTTGAAATGAATGCGTACAACATACATGACACGAGTAAATGGAAGGATCTCAACCCAAAGTTCGTGCTTCAGGTGTATAGGGATTTTGCAGCGACAGGGGATATGTCCTTCGGAATGGATGTGTGGCCAGCAGTTTGTGCTGCTATTGAGTATATGGAACAGTTCGACCGAGACGGTGATGGTCTTACTGAGAATGATGGATTCCCAGATCAGACGTATGATGCTTGGACCGTGCATGGCATCAGCGCCTACTGTGGATGCCTGTGGCTTTCTGCTCTGCAAGCTGCAGCTACCATGGCAAGTCGTCTTGGGGACAAAGCTTTTGAGGAGAAGTGCAGGAACAAATTTCAGAAGGCCAAACCAGTTTTTGAAGCAAAACTGTGGAATGGCTCATATTTTAACTATGACAGTGGGGCAAGTAGCACCAGTAGGTCTATACAAGCAGATCAATTGGCTGGACAATGGTATGCAGCTTCCTCTGGCTTGCCTCCCCTATTTGATGAGAGCAAAATCAGGAGTGCCCTCCAGAAAGTATTTGAGTTCAATGTAATGAAAGTGAGAGGAGGGCGTATGGGTGCTGTCAATGGTATGAACCCCAATGGTAAGGTGGATGATTCGTGCATGCAGTCGCGGGAAGTATGGACTGGTGTAACCTACAGCGTGGCAGCCACCATGCTTCTTTTTGGGATGGAGCACCAGGGGTTTACTACCGCTGAAGGTATTTTCATCTCCGGATGGTCAGAAGAGGGATTCGGGTAAGTTCCTTGTCCTGTAAGAGTATGTCTCTGCCCTCACATTACCGATGTTCAAATAACTTGTTGGTAGGCTCAGAAGTTGATCTGGTTGACTCATTTTGGTAGGCCTCCATTAATGAGTCCAAACTCCAATTTTACAAGTATAAGCAGAGCCAATCATTGCATTCACCAGTTTTGTCAGAAATCCACTAGGCCTCTCATTGACCCAGCTGGGTCAAGTGTGTAGAGGTTTTAAGACTGATTTCTGAGTTGAGACCTGGTTTTTGAACAACAAATCGGTGCATGCCCGCAAGGAGCGGGGACTTCAAGTTTCTATATGCTGTGACTCACCCTCTCCTACATCGCTATGGCAATGTGAAAAGATGTCTACTGATATTGTTTTGGGACTTCCATGCATAGTCTACATGTGGTGTTTGTGCGGCTTATTGGTGTTATCAAAATTTTAAGCTCCACTATGGATGTGCCGAAGCCCAAAATTTTGGATCAGTATGACAATCATAACCCTCGATGATTGTTAATTCCTCTTTTTTTCTTTTCTTTTCTTTTCTTTTTTCCTTTTTTTATAACCATCCATTTGAAGGCCACTAAGAGAATGAATAGGCCCACTGATTGGTGCAATTTTTGGGGAATCATCCATGATTTGCCCCCTTCAACCATTGGGTCTGGGTTGATGAGAGTAGGTCCCAGACGTACAGACAACAATGAAATTTATAGTAAGAGGAAAATCCGTCGACTTCAGAAATCGTGAGGGTTCGAGTCCCTCTATCCCCAATTAAAAACCAAAAAGAAAAAAGAAAAAGGGAAGCCTCCCACATGTATCAGGATGGTAAGATCCACCATCTGGATAGTCTTGGGGTAGTCTGTTGAGTCACATGTAGTTAATGGTAGTACTTCCCTACAACCCAATGTATTGGTGCACATGGGTTTGGGCCCAGACTGAGAGATAAGCTGCCCCTTGGATCAACCCCAATTCAAAACTTTTTTCTTCTTCTTCAGTTCGGACTGCCCCTTAGCTTAGCCCTAATTCAGTTTGATGCATTCATGAGGTGCTCCATCACTTGGTCTGCTACAAGTATGGCGTACTTGTCATTCTTACAAGCGTATAGGGTCTGGCCACTTATTTTGCTGCTTCTTGGCTCATGTAGATATAAAATAGAAAATATATCTACATATAAGTAGTAATGGATTAAATATCATTGGGATTGGGGAGTGATGGAAATGAAGCTTGTCCTTACAAAGAAGAGAGACCAGTCTGCAATGTGTCTTTCAGTGGGCCAACCTATAAAAAGCATGTTCCTCTTGTGGGTCCAGCTTGGATTAGACATGGCTGGAAATTGTTCTTGTTCAGTAGCTTTTTGCTACCTGGATTCTTGTAATTGAATGATCCTCTTGTTTTGTAGGTACTGGTTCCAGACACCCGAAGGATGGACGATGGATGGCCACTACCGATCCCTGCTTTATATGAGGCCTCTTGCGATCTGGGCCATGCAGTGGGCCTTGTCTCCACCCAAGGCGATTCTAGAAGCCCCAAAAACAAATGTCATGGATAGAACCAGCTACAACTCGCCCTTCAACTTGAAAACAAATGAGTCTAGTCTGAGGAAGAACAGGACCAAGAGCAGGTGTTTTGGAAACTCTGTCTTTCATTGTGACTGCTGATTCACAAAAAAAGGAGAGTTGAGCCGTTAGCTCTTTGTAGATTTTAGTGAAATGAAATCTTTTGTTCCCAGAACCATCCTGCAAGAGGAAGAAAATGCTGGAGGTTCTGATTTTATTTTATTTTTTAAAATCCCTTTTCCCACTAGAAGAGGCTAAATGTGGGAACAGCTAATCTTTCATGGGCTAGTGGTAAAAAAAAGGCTGCCACAGTCTTTGATTTCTTAACATATGAGAGGGAGAAATACTCGGATGTGTGGGTCCCACTGCCTATGTAAATCAATCAAAGTGCGTGCGGCCAGCCTCCCACGCATGTGGATTTAGCATTCCTCGGCGGCAATAAAGATAGTGTAACTTGGAAGATTACAACTGTAACATGTATGAGCTTTGTATATTCATATTTAGTTATTACACCGTGAAAATCTTGCTTGCATGTAAAACCATCTGGTGAGCGGAGGATGAGATGAAAGAGTCCGATGTGGCTATTGTTTTCAGGTGCAGCCATAAAGGCATTGAGAGAGTCTTCTTTTTATACAAATAGACGAGAACCTTTTCCACTGAAGAGGAATCATATGGTCACTGCCTATGATTCTTCCTTGGGCCAAGCATCCCCTGTTAAATTGAAATTTTAGTAATTTCAGCCACCCTCGTGGATGAATGTCCAGTTGGTCCTGGAATGCCTTGTGGATGATTGTAGGGTTTCAGCATTTATTCAATACGCAAGGGTCAGAAATAACAGAAATGAGGAAATGTTACATAACATCTTCCACAGTTTTACCAGAACTTCCCCAACTGCTTTATATGGTTTTGACCAGATTCCAAGTTAGAGATTTGAGGTTAGGTTGAGACCTGCCTTGGAAGATTCCAAGCTTATCTATGAATATTTTAATTTCCGTTGATGGTTTTTAGTATGTACTCAATGTCTACTTCCTGAATTTAAAAATAAATAAATAAATAAACTCTACCTAAATGCATCATGTCAACCAGTCAGAAAATGAGAGCTTGCTACTGAATACTGGCTAATAGGATTAGTATAGCCGACCTAGCTGCCTGGACAAGACGATGTTTATGATGTGAAGATAGCTGCAGAACCGTTCATTCTCATTGTGATGAAATGCCTATTTGGGAACAAGGAAAGTGATTTCCCTGGAAAGGTTTTAATGGTGTGAGCTCAAACCCCATTTTCATGTGGTGGGGTCTACTTGACCTTTGGATCTGCTTCATTTTTGGGATCATGAGTCATGGCCTGAAATGATCTAGTGAAATAGATGGAAGAACGGGGTGGATAAAACACACACATCAGAGTGGGCCCCAAAGATCTTGGGCCATATCATGTTATAGGGATATCCTGGAGACAGGCACTGCAGGCAATCCACATCATTATTAAGATTCCGAACCGACTCGGCTTATTATTAGAATTATAAATTTTGGGAGGACAGTCGACTCCCTAGTAAGAGGTTCGAATCATTAGTGGAGTTTATACATGTGGGGCCCCTAGTCGAGCTTTCCAAACAATTGATCCAGACTACAATGTGGGCCCCATTGTCCCGAAAACATCCCATGTTAGAAGATCCTAGCCATCCAAAATTTAGCCTTTTCTATTTGATGACAACAATTGAATGGCATGTGTTATCTCATTATAGATTTTTAATGCGTGGTCTATCAATGGGGACATAAGATGAATGGTGTGGATCATTGACTATGGGCACATGCTTACAAAATTCCACTAGTGATGAAGGGTACTGAGGGCCCATCTGGGAGATTGTGTTTGGAACGCATTGGGATCCAGATCAATTGTGGTTTTTGGTAGTTTATAATTGGAATGCATTGAAATCCAAACTTTCCGCTGAGGAGCTTTGTTTGTGGAAGGCATTGAAACTTTTTAATATATTGAAAGGATCTGAATTGTATTTACTAAATCAGCTTTAATACGCTAAATTAATGTACATATGTGATATTTAACAAAATGATCGTGATTAGAGTCATACTTGGCACAGCTTCTATGAACAGTCTGAGGTCAATTAGTTCGAGTTCCTGTTTCAAGAAGTCAAGGGAGCTTGGTATTGGTTCGGTGAATCCTTCGGCCAGCTGGCTACCCCAGCTCAAGTTCAGCTTGGCTCGGTTCGACTTGGTCCTTGAGCTTGGCTAGTTGGCTTGGCTTAATTCAATTAGTAGCTCAGGTCAACTCAAGCCAAGTTCAAGTGATTTCTTTTTGATTTTTATACCAGCCGGCACTTTATATATATATATATAAAACTTGAGCTGAATCGAGCCAAGCCGAACTGAGTTAAGAGTTTAGGCCAAGCTTCGGGTTGAGTCAAGTTGAACTTGGGTCAACTCAAGCTCGGTTGGAAATTCTTTTGAACTCGAAAAATCAGTTTGGCTCAGCTTGAATCTAGCTTTTGAGTCAAGCAAGTTAATTAACCTAGTTTAGTTCATGTCCAGCTCAAATTACAATAAACACGTCGAAATATAGACTTTGGCCAAAACCGAGGAGAGCATTGGGTGGGCCGCGACCATAAGGATCATAAATGACTAATTCACTATTTTTTTATTTACTTTCTATTTAGATGACCAACATTCAAATAGTTCATATCATTCTATTGATGTGATTTAGCATTGTAGTTGATAATTGGATTGTTGTGGAGTATTGTGAGTATGGCATGTGTATAACAAATTAGTAGCTAGTGCACACCTCTTTTATAAGTGTGGATCCCTTTAAAAATGGAGCAAAAAAGGACACTTTGCTTTAACTACACTCTAAATATAACAAAAATGTGAGATTTAAAAACATAAAAAATTGTGCATTTCAAATACCTTTAATTTCGTTTACCTCCAGGTACACAATGCCAAAGGATGGATTTTTCGGTACCCTAGATCCCCTCATATGCACTCAAACACGAGGTGTCAAACCAGGCTGATTGGGTGATTGGGTTTTAGTAGGGCGTTGCATGCGTGCGTGTATGCTTAGCTTTAAGGCTATAGATAAATTAAAATAGAATATATAAATGGCCCACATTCAAGGCACACCCACCGGGTGATCAAACAGACCTTATTTCTGCCAAAATGCTGTGTGGCTCGTGTGGGTACATGGGGGCGTGCCCACTACTAACGTGGGGGTGCCTATCAGCTCTGCACCCTTTTTCTAAACTTGATTAAAAAATCAGGTTGATCTAACACACGTTGGGCCACAACAGAGGGAGCAATAAAAAATCATTCTTAAAACCAAAGTCGTCCCCTACAGAGAGAGAGAGAGAGAGAGAGAGAGAGAGAGAGAGAGAGAGAGAGAGAGAGAGAGAGAGAGAGAGAGAGAGAGAGAGAGAGAAAAGTTACTTTTGAAAGTTGAAAAGTAATAAAAAATAACTTTAAAAAATAAGTCATTTTTCTTAAAAAGCTACTAATTAGGCAGTATCCAAACGGCCCACTGCGATTGAGGGCCCCACTCTCCTCTCTTTTTATTTATTTATTTATTTATTTTTATAAACGAGTAGTATCATCCTGTGGTGCATCACACAGTTTTTTGATGCACTGACAGTCCAACCATTGATCTGTTCCATCCATTACGTTTGATCCCAGTCATTACTAAGAAGTTTACACATCTGATGATGTTTTCCATCTCATCAATGGCTTACAAAAATAGATGAAAAGGGCCCAAGAATCTTCTATAACATATGTCGACTGTAGACTCCTATAAAATGGTGGTGACTCTTCTTTCTCCTATGTGGCACCAATAAACGGCTATCCAGACCGTCCAGATCATGGGTCCTATTTTGGATTGGATCGTATGTCTAAAATCACGCTGATCCAGTAATCCTAACCATCCAATTAATGGCTGTCAAGTGGATGGTTAAAAGTAAAATAACCACCGTTCCAAATTCAAACCAAAAAAACAAATGGTTAATTTTATAAATCTCAGTACAATCGTTTTTGTTATGCTCCAACGACATCTGAGTCAGCAATTTGGACGGTGTGAAGTGCTAGAGAAGTATGCCATCAGCGTACGTTGGAAGAATCACCACCGTTTTTGAAACGGTGCAGAACCAACACAAGTGTCTACCTCCACATGTAAACCATTTAGACCAGTGATTGCATCCACACCATCTGCAACTTGATGCTTTCTGGGTGGGACCATGAAAAGTGGGATGAATCCGATGGACGGTCCAGATGAATGAATGCAACGTTCACATGTTAAAAGCACAGGTGCACCACGAGTGTCATTGTCCCGTGGCCCACACGAGCATTTCCTTTATGAAAAAGCAGGTAACCAGACCAGACTTCAAATAACGACTTTCCAACATAAAATGCAGAAAGACGAGCTGATGTGATCTCCGAAATAAAAGCGATTCTTTTTCGGCTGATGTTTCACCTTTCATGGGAAATCTTCAAAATCAGCAAATGTGCCAACATATCACACGTGTGTGGAACCCTAGACGCTCATAATATGGATTCGGATTCGGATTCGGTAGTGACCCGTTGGTACTTGTCGATGCAGGAAAAGCTCTGTGAACCTCACCATGGTGTATGTGTTTTATCCATGCCGTCTGTTCATTTCATCGGCTATTTTGAATGCATGACTCAAAAATGCATATCCTCTGCCATAGGAAACAGTGGTTATTGAACGCCCACCATTAAAAACTTCTCGAGGCTACGAAAGTATTGGATAAACTGATATTTGTGTTTTCACTTTATCTAAGTTTGTGTGATGTAATCAACAGGTTTGATAGCAATTAAACATTACAGTTGTTCCCATGAAGTTTTTAATGTTGGGCATTCAATGATCACTATTTCTTGTGGTGTGGTCCACCTGAGATTTAGATCCACCTAAATTATTATTTTTTTACTCATCCCCTAAAATGAGCAAGTAATGGATGGATGAATGGAGTAGATGGGCGAAAAATCAGTTGGTCCACTCATCAGGTAAGCAATAATGGTTTAAGACTCTTTTGTCGCAACCTGAATGGTTTGAAACCATGATGGCTCTCACATGGACGGTTCACCCAAACTTGGGCGAGACCCAACTCAAGTCCAAGACATGGATGTTGAATGCAGATTGTTTGTTACTTTTGTAATTGGTGAGCGCGTGCACTAGCCTGATGTTTTGATGAGGGAACATATGGGCCCACAGCATGAAGGTATCTGGACCCCACACAAGAGTGACATGTTGGCACGTGGTAGCTTGCTTTGGTGATTGAAGATGCAACGGCTTAGATTGATATCTCTGTCTTTCGGGATGCCAATGTATATCATGAGACGGTGTTTGCTACTTACCTTTTTGTTTTGGGCAGTGGAGTGACAGATTCTTTGGAGAATTTGTCCTTTGACAATTGCCCTTGATGGGCTGGTTCTCTAATGATTTGTTTGGATGTAATCTCATAAGCAACTCTTTTTTCGTTTTCTTTTTTTACATAATAAATACTACTGTAGATAAAAGCAGCTTATGTGATGAAGACGGCTCATCCTTGTTGTTGTTGTTATTATTTTACTTTTCAACTTTTTTACTTTTCTAGTTTTATCTCTCTCTTTATGTAATGGATGGTTCTTATCAAAGGAGGCCTCACGTGATGGATGGTTCACATCAAAAGTAGAATTCAACAGTTGGTAGTACACATTAAAGGTGAGCTCCATATGATGGATGACCTATATTAATGTGGGCCCAAATAATAGAGGGTCCACATCAAAGTTTGACCCCTGATGATGAATGATCCACATCTAAGGCAAGTCATACATAATGGGTTATTGATATTGAAGATAGGGCCCAAATGACATATGGTCCACATCAAAAGTGGCCTCCATGTGATGGGTGGTAGATATTGAAGGTGCCGCACATGATAGATGACCCATCTAAAGTTGGGCCTTATATATATAATGGACAATCATCAAAAGTTGGCCCCTAATGATGAATGGCCTATATCCAAGGTGGGTCGTGTACGATGGATGACTCACATCATAGGTGGGGCCTGCACGATAGACAATCTAGATCAAAGGTGGGCTTCATGTGATGGGCAATGGATATTGGAGGTGGCCCCACATGATGGATGATTCATATTAAGGTGGGCCCCACATGAGTACAATTCACATTGAAGGTTACGCCCTTTTGATAAATGACCTACATCTAAGGCATGCCCCACATGAAGGACAATCCAATTTGAAGTTGAGCCTGGCATGATGGATAATCCATACTAAACGTATGTGGTTGGTTGCCTCCAAGTGCAGAGGTTCGTAAGTAGTATCCCGTGAATACGGAGTTGATCCCACAGGAAAATGAATTGCGAGAAGGGAAAAAAAATTAAATGCAAAACAAACTAAGTAATAAAAACTAAACTGATAATTTGATTTTGAAATTTTTGAATGGATGTAATTCAACTGAATAAAATAACACCCAAGCTTCAAAGTTCCACACATAGGTTAATGTTCTAAAATCATGATGACTTAGATAACACAACTAAGATCTGAGCACTATTGTCAGCCTAGTCAGAAAATAAGATAGTTTAAATAATTTAAAAAGTGATATAAAATATTAGAAAATCATGGATTTGCATCATTGACATATATTCTCAAGCGTCAGTGATTTTAAGTATTCAATATATATAGGATAATGAATAACAAAGAAATATAACAGATTGAGAACCTCTCCTGTCTAAGAAATCTGATTGATCTAGGCTAAGCCTATCCATCAATGTAGATCTCATATGATGGAAACATATGGATCTCACAAGAGGATAAAAAATAAAACCTAAATAATAGACAACATGCATACACCATTCTTCTCATCATTAAAACAATCAATCATCATAATCTTAAAGAACTATTAAACCCATGTGCTTCCCTTCTAGCTTGGACTATAAAGAACTTAGAAAAACATAATTAAATTACAGAAATAAAAGCAACAAGAAAGAAAAAGTGAAAATAGAAAATATCTAAAATAAAAAGAACAACTTAAAAGCTTTAATAAAACTAAAATACTCTTTAAAAATTCTAAATTTTACCTTGGGATACCTTGAACGATGTTTTTGAAATGCCCTAAAAAGCCCTATTTATAAGTAGGGAATTCCAATTTTCGTAAAAAGTTGAAAACCATATAAATCGCATCAAATATACGTATTTTTTCAAAATAGACTCCTCGCTGCTTAGTTCATTTAAAACAGACTTTCTTCTGTGTAGTTTTCAAGAATTAACTTCACAGCTTCAAAATACACTTTTTACGAACGATTTCAGGATTCTTCACTTCAAATCGTCGATTCTCTTCATTCGTCAGTTGATTTTCTTGGATATTTGGCATGTGAATGCTTCAATCTTGGTCTCCTAAGATTCAACCCTTTCTTTAGTAAATCTTAAGCATCAAATCCATGCTTTTTAGCACCATTTTTCAATCAAAGCACTTAAATTCACCTTACAACACATGCATGAGTAAAATAGAATATTAAGATGATTTATGTTCATAAAACTAAGAGATAATAGGAAAAATTATACAATATTTGAGTCTCAACACACCCCCCAACCAGCATTTTGCTAGTCCCGAGCAAAATAAGTGAAGAAGAATAAAAATAAAAATAAAAATTAATTCTAGAAACAAAATTAAAATGAAAACAAGATTCTAACTACACAACTTTCGCAAGTAATTTCGATTGCATTTAGCATATGCAACAAGCCTTTAAACCCTTAGGTTTCCCCTAGTGGACGAATTATAGTCTCGTGAGGGTTTCCAAAAATGTTACCCACAAACATTGACAACATGAAAAATAGTTCAACACTTCAAAAATTATACAATTGTGCTTCTATTCATCATATGAATTTCAAAACAAATCAATACTTACCCTAAGTCTGAAGTTAGTTAGAATCTCAATTTCCTAGTCCATTACATTATTGAGTTCAGAGACCTAATCAAAATTTAGAATACTTATGATCCAATATCCTTAAGTGCTCCGTAACACAAGTCTAACTTTGAGAAATATGCATGTTCTCTATCCTAACTCCTTTCAATCATTTCAAGAATATGAAATCTCTAGTTATCTCATTTTTTTTCATGTCATTTCTTCTTTTATTATCAATCCTCATTTTTATAGATCACCCTTAAATAAAGATTCCCACTGAGTTTGCTTCATAACCTAAGGTATCGTACTTGTAATGGTAACAGTAATGGATACTTATGTATCCTTACTCCAGATTACTGACACGATTGTTATGGTCATTACATCCATGCTCTATAATAATAATAATAAATTTCATTATTTTTTTTTCCTTCAATATTCTCTCTTTTAAGCATATATTAATGATACTGGTTCATTCAACCTTGTATGAATCAAAAGTTGTTATTCTAATTCACTTATCATATTCCTCACTTAGTTAGCTAAGGTGTATTGTGAATTCAGTATATTAAATTACAACTTATTTTAAACTAATGATTAGATAATTGAACTCAAGTCTATAATTTTTCGTTATCAGATTTCTAGCTACTATCAACCTAAAGTATATGTTAACTTTGCCTTTGGAATTCGCATAATATCATGTTTACATTTTTGTATATAAAAATATTATTTTGAAAATGTTGAAGAAAAAAAATAAATAAATAAAATCTCTATAAACTTAAAAATAAATGTAAACCTAACTGAAACCTAAAAAAAAAATAAAAAATATTCAGTTGGATAACTATCCACACCCCCCGACCTAAAATCTACATTGTCCCCAATGTAATGATAATGTAATGAAGACAATAATAAAAATAAAAGAAAGGGTGGATAGTATCTACCATGAAAAACTCCCTGCTATGTGACACTAAAAAGAATTGAATATGATACAGATTTAGAAATGTTCCGTCAGACTAGGAGTATCATTATGAATATTTTGGCTCATGAAGAGGGACGGACTCTTCTCCCAAATGAAAATTTTTCACATAAGGCTTCAATCTCTGACCATTAACCTTGTATACATTTCCATTACGTGGATTCTCAATTTCAACAGCCCCATGAGTATAAACATTCTTCACAATGAAGGGGCCTGTCCATCTTGATCTTAATTTTTCCGGAAAGAACTGGAGATGGGAATTGTACAATAAGACCTTTTACTGAGGTTCTTCCTCAGGATGTTTTTGTCATGAAAAGCTTTGGTCTTCTCTTTGTAGATTTTAAAATTTTCATAGGAGTCTCTCCTCAACTCCTCTAATTCATTCAACTCTAATTTTCTTTGTCCACTTGCTTGGTTCATATCAAAGTTTAATTTCTTTATTGCCCAGTAGGCTCTATGTTCTAATTCCACGGGCAAGTGGCAAGCCTTCCTATATACCAATCTGTATGGAGACATTCCAATCGGGGTCTTATAAGCAGTCCTGTAAGCCCATAAAGCGTCAGATAGTCTAAGGGATCAATCCTTCCTATCTGGCCTTATAGTTTTCTCCAAAATGTGTTTGATTTTCTGATTAGTAATCTCAGCTTGCCCACTCATTTGTGGGTGGTATGGGGTGCTCATTTTATGCTTGATTGCATATTTCTTCATTAAAGCCTCAAATGTCATATTGAAAAAGTGAGACCCACTATCACTAATGATGGCCTTTGGAGTTCTAAATCTAGAAAAAATATTTTCCTTTAAGAATCGTATGACCACTTTGTTGTCATTGGTCCTACTTGGAACTGCCTCAATCCACTTTGAAACATAGTCCACACCAACCAATATATTAAAAAATCCAAAAGAAGATGGAAATAGGCCCATAAAATCAATACCCCAACAATCAAAAATCTCCAATGGTAAAATTGGAGATAAAGGCATCATGTTGCGTCAGGACACTCTTCCCAACCTTTGACATCTATCACAAGCAACACAGAAAGCATGGGTGTCTTTAAACATGGTGGGCCAGTAAAAACCACACTGTAGGATTTTTGAAGTGGTTTTCTTAGCAGAAAAATAGCCACCATATGCTTCCATGTGACAAAATTAAATAACACTCTGAACTTCATCCTCTGGGACACAACGTTTAAAAATTTGATCAGTCTCAAATTTATATAAATACGGGTCATCCCAGAAGAAGTTCTTAACCTCGGTTTCAAAACGCTTCCTATCTTGCGACTTCCAATGATATGACATTTTTCCCATTACAAGATAGTTCACTATATCCGCATACCAAGGCAATTCGGAGATCGCAAATAATTGTTCATCAGAAAAAGTGTCTTGGATATGCATCTCTTCAGTGGAATCATCTAACACCAATCTGGAAAGGTGATCGGCCACTACGTTTTCTACTCCCTTCTTATCTTTTATCTCTAAGTTAAATTCTTGAAGTAGGAGGATCCATCTCAAAATTCTCGGCTTTGCATCCTTCTTAGATAACAAATATTTCAAAGCCGAATAGTCCGTGAAAATGACCACTTTAGATCCCAGTAAGTAGGACCTAAACTTATCCAAAGTAAAAACTACTGCAAGTAACTCTTTTTCAGTTGTTGAGTAGTTCACTTAGGCCGAGTTTAGAGTTCTACTCGCATAGTGAATAACTTAGGATCTTTCCTTTGACTCAAAACAGCCCCTATGGCATAATCACTTGCATCGCACATTAATTCAAAAGGAAGTGTCCAATCTGGTGGACGCATGATAGGTGCAGTGGTAAGAGATGATTTAATTTTATTAAAAGTACTTGCACACTCATCTGTCCACTTAAATGGAACATCCTTTTGAAGAAGATTAGTCAAGGGTCTAGTAATGACACTAAAGTCCTTGATGAATCTTCTATAAAAGTCAGCATGCCCTAGAAGTGATCTAATATCTCTAACAGTTCGGGGGATAGATAGATTAACTATAATGTCGAGTTTTGAGCGATCTATCTCGATTCCATTTTTGGAGATAACATGGCCTAAAACAATTTCCTTTTTAACCATGAAATGACATTTCTCCCAATTTAAGACAAGGTGTTTCTCTTCACACCTAGACAAGACAAGAGATAAACTGTTGAGGCATTCCTCAAAACTACTCCCAAATGCAGACAAGTCGTCCATGAAAACCTCAAGAAACTTCCCAATAATATTTGAAAAAATACTTAACATACACCGTTGGAAAGTTGCTGGAGCATTACACAATCCAAATGGCATCCATTTGAAAGCAAACGTGCTAAATGGACAAGTGAACGTGGTTTTCTCTTAGTCTTCTAGGGATATTTCTATTTGGTTATATCCGAAATATCCATCAAGAAAACTATAGAATGAGTGACCTGCTACCCTCTCTAAAACTTGATCAATGAATGGTAGAGGGAAATGGTCATTCTTTGTGACCTGGTTTAATTTTCTATAATCAATGCAAACACGCCAACCTGTGGTGACACGTGTTGGTATGAGTTCATTATTAAAATTCTGCACAATAGTTATTCTGGATTTCTTTGGGACTACTTGAGTTGGACTCATCCAAACACTATCAGATATTGGGTAAATGATTCTCTCATCCAACAATTTGATCACCTCATTTTTTACAACTTCCATCATGTTTGGATTGAGACGCCTTTGAGGTTGTCTAATTGGTTTGGTGTCCTCATCGAGGTGGATCCGATGAGTGCATATAGAAGGACTTAAACCCTTGATGTCAGAAATGGCCCAGCCCAAGGCTCCTTTGTGGTCCCTTAGAACATTCAACAATTTAATCTCTTGATCCTTGTCTAAAAATGAAGAGATCACCACAGGATAAGTTTTATTTTTACCTAAGTATACATACTTAAGCTCATTTGGTAGTGGTTTTAAATCAAGCTTTAGAAAATTTGTTGGTGATGGCAGAGATCACGAGTCTTCGATAGATAGGATTTGAGGACGCGGTCTCCATTGGTACATACCAATGTCCTGGGTGGTAGTGCTCTCATTATCTTTAGAAATTTCGGTAAGCACTTTTTCTAAATCAGAATTTTTCAAGTCCCCAATAACTTGAATCAATTCCTCAGTCAAACTAGGTTCCGATTCCTCTTCTTCTATCAAGCAGTCCATGAAATTTAGCTCATGGATTTCATTATTATCAATGGGCTGCTTACATAGATTGAAAATATTTAGCTCTAGAGTCATGTTACCAAAAGACAAGTTTATCATTACATTCCTGTAATTTATGATTGTATTTGAAGTTGCTAGGAATGGGTGGCCTAAAATGATGGGAACTTGAGCGCTAGCATTTACACATGGTTTAGTGTCTAGTATAATAAAATTCACAGGAAAGTAGAATTTCTCCACTTGGACTAGTACGTCCTCTAAAATTCTCATTGGTACCTTAATGGAGCGGAGTATAATCGTGGTTGGTTTAAGCTCGCCTAACCCCATTTGTTTGTAAACCGAATAAGGTACTAAGTTGACACTTGCACCCAAATCTAGTAAAGCATGATCAATTTAGAAATTTCCAATAATACAAGGAATAGTGGAACTTCCTGAATTTTTGTATTTGGGTACAACCCTTTGTTGAATGATAGCGCTCACTTTCTCGGTAAGGAAAGCCTTTTTGTACACATTTAATTTCCTCTTTACTGTGCACAAGTCCTTGAGATACTTAGCATATGATGGAATTTTTCTAATGGCATCAAGCAGAGGAATATTGACAGTAACCTTTTAGAGCACATCCAACACTTCTTGATATTTCATGGGGACAGTCGGATTCCGAAGTCTAGATGGGAATGAAACTGGAGGCTCATATGACTTAGTCTCTTTATCCTTTTGCTGTTACGGCTCTTGAACCATAGCCGGTTCATCATTTTCTTGAGACAGTGGCTCATCCTCCAGTATTTCTACCGGTTGTATTATCTTGTTATCAACCTCTTTTCCACTTTTCAAGGTAATGATGGCCTGAGCTTGTTCATGATGTAGCTCATTTGGATTTGAGTCTCCAATGAAATATGTATTTCTATGGTTTGACACAGGTTGAGAAGGAAGAGTTCCTTTTTCCCTAGCATTTAATTGAGTCTCAATCCTAGCCACAGTTGTCTTTAATTCATGATTTGATTGGATTAGAGACTGATTCATTTGAGATTGAGAGTTCATGAATGTGGTCAATGCATCCTCCACAGATGATCGCTTTGGCGGGGGCACATATGGTGCATTGTTAGGTGCCTTAAAAAAGTTATTTTGTGGAGGCATTTGAGGTGCATTGGGCGCATTAATTTGTAGTCCATTCCTCTAACTAAGATTATGATGGTTATGCCAATTTGAATTATACGTGTTTCCCATTGGTTACATAACTGACCTTTGGTAGTTATTTATAGCATTTTCTTGATCATGCTCTTGCGTGATATTTTGTACAACTGAAATTATTGGACAATCCTTTGTGTCATGGTCTGTACCACCACAAATGCTACAAAAATTACCTAAAGAAGTATTTGCTTTAACCATATCAACCTTCCTAATTTCCAAGGCTTCGACCTTCCTAGCCAATGCAGCGAATTTTGCATTAAGGTCGTCTTCCTCTCTTAGGACATACATCCCCGCTTTCTCTCTAGGACTGGGTCTAGTTTGGTCTGATTTAGTAGAGACATCCCATGTCTGCGTATTCTCTACTAACATATCTAGAAAATCGTAAGCCTTATTATGATCTTTGTCAAGAAAAGTTCCACCACACATCATCTCTATGAACTGACGGGTATCCATGGTGGGCCCCTTTTGGAAAGCATCAATCACATGCCATGGTTCTTAACCATGATGTGGACAAGTAATTACAAGGTCTTTGAAGCGCTTCCAAGCTTGAAAAAACAGTTCATTCCACTTTTAGGAGAATGACATGATTTCTTGTTTTAATGCATTTATTTTGTGCTCGGGAAAGAACTTTTTCAAAAACTCTCTACTTAAAGCTTGCCATGAAGTGATGATATTAGGTCTTAGAGAGTTGAGCCATGCTTTGACCCGATCCTTTAGAAAAAATGAGAATAACCTAAGCTTAAGTACATCTCTATTGTCATTATTTACTTGTAACGTTACAATTACTTCCTCAAAATTCTTGAGGTGCAAGTAGGGGCTTTCAGAATCCAAGCCATGAAATTTAGGAATTAATTGAATCACACCTGGTTTAAAATCAATGTTCCCTGTGTGAGCAGGGAACACTATGCAATATGGTAAAATTGATCTCTCAGGGTGTAAATGTTCACGTAAAGTCCGTGGTTGGTTTAACACATTCATATGAACTTCATTTTCATCCTCAAGAGGAGGATTAGGTTGATTTTCTCTATTTTGATTTATAGTTGGATCTAACAGATTTGGATTTGGATTATCAACTAGGTCTGTCATGGAATCCAAGCGATGTTGAGTGCCTCTTCTAAGTGAATGATCAAGGCCTGGAACTAGTCCTCCTTTGGAGGAGAGTCGATTGTTTTGATCCCTACTCCAACAGGACATAAACTATCCACACCACACAATAAATACCACTAAATTAAATAGCAAGTATGATACTTAAAATAAAAATAAAAACTTAACCAACAACCCAGGCGGCAAGGCCGACTATGAGGGTTCAGTCCACAAAACAAAAATAAATCAACAACCCAGACGGCAGGGCCTACCATGAGGGTTCAGTCCACAAAGTAAAAATAAATCAACAACCCATGCAGCAGGACCTACCATGATAGTTCAGTCTACAAAATAAAAATAAAAATAAATCAACAAAAGTAAAACTAATGCAGAAATTAAACTATGTTAATCTGGAAAATAGATTCAGCGGATGATCTTTGTGATCAAACAGCAACTGTAGGACAACCGTAGCACTTGGATGATAAAATCTCAAGCAGGGCAACCTTATGTCATAGTTAGTGCTTGAAAGACCCAACTGAATTTATTTTCAAAGAAAAAGAAGAAAAAAAAAATCTACAAAAAATTTAAAGGGTTTAGAAGAGAACTTACCTTAGAAAAAACTTACCTTAGGTATCTTGCATAGATCTGATCTATCTCAGTCTCTCCCCGGCAACGGCGCCAAGTGCAGAGGTTCGTAAGTAGTATCCTGTGAATACGGGGTCGATCCCACAGGGAGATGAATTGTGAGAAGGAAAAAAAAATTAAATACAAAACAAACTAAGTAATAAAAACTAAACTGATAATTTGATTTTGAAATTTTTGAATGGATGTAATTCAACTGAATAAAATAACACCCAAGCTTAAAAGTTTCACACATAAGTTAATGTTCCAAAATCATGATGACTTGGATAACACAACTAAGATCTGAGCACTATGGTCAGCCTAGTTAGAAAATAAGACAGTTTAAATATTTTAAAGAGTGATATAAAATATTAAAAAATCATGGATTTGCATCATTGACATATATTCTCAAGCGTCAGTGATTTTAAGTATTCAATATCTATAGGATAATGAATAATAAAGAAATATAACAGATTGAGAACCTCTCCTATCTAAGAAATCTGATTGATCTAGGCTAAGCCTATCCATCAATGTAGATCTCAGATGATGGAAACATATGGATCTCACAAGAGGATAAAAAATAAAATCTAAATAATAGACAACATGCATACACCATTCTTCTCATCATTAAAACAATCAATCATTATAATCTTAAAGAACTATTAAACCCATGTGCTTCCCTTCTAACTTGGGCTAGAAGGAACTTAGAAAAACATAATTAAATTGCAGAAATAAAAGCAACAAGAAAAAAAAATGAAAATAGAAAAGATCTAAAATAAAAAGAACAACTTAAAAGCTTTAATAAAACTAAAAAACTCTTTAAAAACCCTAAATTTTGCCTTGGAATGCCTTGAACGATGTTTTTGGAATGCCCTAGGAAGCCCTATTTATAAGTAGGGAACTCCAATTTTCGTAAAAAGTTAAAAACCCTAGAAATCGCATCAAATATACGTATTTTCTTAAAATAGACTCCTCGCTGCTTAGGTTGTTTAAAATAGACTTTCTGCTATGCAGTTTTCTAGAATAAACTTCACAGCTTCAAAATACACTTTTTCAGGACAATTTCAGGATTCTTCACTTCAAATCGTCGATTCTCTTCATTCGTTAGTTGATTTTCTTAGATATTTGGCATGTGAATGCTTCAATCTTGGTCTCCTAAGATTCAACCCTTTCTTTGGTAAATCTTAAGCATCAAATCCATGCTTTTTAGCACCATTTTTCAATCTAAGCACTTAAATTCACCTTACAACACATGCATGAGTAAAATAGAATATTAAGATGATTTATGTTCATAAAACCAAGAGATAAATAAGAAAAATTATACAATATTTGAGTCTCAACAGTATGCCTCACATGATGGATGGCTCGCATCCAATGCCTGAAATGATAGACAACCCACATCCAAAGTGGCTTCGCATGAGGGATAGTCCACATTGAAGGTGAGCCTCATAGGGTGAATGATTCGTATTGAAGGTTGACCCCACATGATGAATGGTTCACACCAAAAACATCGCCAAGGTGGGCCCAACATAATGAACGGTCCACATCAAAAGTTGGCCCACATGATGGACAATGGATGTTAAGAGTGGACCAAACAAAATTGAGGGATAAATACTTATGTGATATTAGAAATTAAACATACTTTTCTACTCTTTGGATGATAAGTATGTTGTTTACCGAAGACATATCGAGGGTGTTTGGGTCATGACATTACATGGGATTAGGTCGGATAGAATTGCATTTGATACCATGCAAATTTCATCCGGCATTTGGGGAGAATGAGAAAGGCTGAATTAGGTTAGATGGAATTATATTTAGTCAATTTTGGATTATGATCACTGTAGCACTGCTTCCCGCCCTACCATTTTAATTTTTTTTAGAAAAGTTTGTTGATGTCATTAAATTTTATAGGTCTCGCCATGGTGTATGAACTATATCCACACCGTCCACCTATTTTTTGAGATCATTTTAAGCCAAAAAAATAGGAAAATCCAAAGCTTAGGTGGACCTCAACACACAAAGAAATTGAGATTAAATGCCTACCATTTCAAACTTCTTGGGGGCTATTGAAGTTTTGGTTCAAGCTTATTTGTGTTTTCCGTTCATCTAAGTCTATTTGACCTTATGAACAGGTTGGATGGCAAATAAACATTATGGTGGACCCTAGGAAGATTTCAATGGTGGGCGTCATTATCCCCACTACTTTCTAAGTTTTGGTCCACATAAGCTTTCGATCTACTTCATTTTTTAACCCATGCCATAAAATAAGGTTGCAAAATGGATGGACGGTACGGATATAACATATACATGTTATTCGAAATGGTTCCGATTGCTAGTTGGTATATCTATTCAATGGTTAATAAACATACAACCGAATGCCATCATGACATTAACACGGCACGAAGTTATATTTATCCCATGGTATCCTAGCAATAAGGGACAATTCCTGTCACATATAATAATTATATTTTTTTAATCCCCATGCCACCTAATCCCCTCTACTATCATGTGTCAAACACCGTTTTATGTGCTGAATAAGTAGAAACCAGATTACAACTTAAATAATAAATGGCCAATGTAAAATAACTTGCGATCCAAACTTGTCCTAAGAATCCTTGTACAATTCAATCATGATGCCATGACATATGGTGATGTGTGTGTTTTCAGCGTGGGTAACTCCCCTATGTAAGTTAGATAGATAAACATAAAAATCAGGCTGATCAATTATATCTCTATGATTTGGCCCACTTAATAATTGGATGTGCTTTATTAAGGTATCATGACATTATGACAGTGCTCAATATGCAGGCACATACAAAACAAGTTGTAATCCAAAATAGTGCCTAAATAGGTGAATAGCATTTTACTGAAGTAACACTCAATTCTTCAGATTGCTGAGTACTTTTTTCGATCAAATGACATGAGAATGGTAGTATTAAATAAGACAAGAAATGCTCCAATGCTCTCGGATCACCATAAGTTATAAAGCTCCTGGTTGCATCCGTCCATTTGAAAATGCCAATCAATCAATCTACATCTTCTATCAAGTTGAAAGCACAGTTAAAAGATTATCATGCAAACATCACACTGATAAGATGATCTAATCCATGTTTTGATTTGGCTTTATTTTCTTTAGCTATCCTTTCTCAAGCCATGGATGTGATCATTGCGATTGTCTACAAGTGATTCTTTACTATTGTAAGAAACTCTGATGGTTTTTAATCAATAGATGAATTAACTTTTTTATTGATGATATTTTGTGTAAACAATCTTGATTGTCCATATTATTGACCATTGATCAATGGTTAATATTTGTTCAATTAGTGTGAACCCATGAAATGCATGCTGGACATGATGAACGGTTTAGATTATTGGACACGATTATCTGATTGTTCCAATGCAACTAGGAGAACTATATCGATTAATTAGAACTTATTTTTCCTGCACATGGAGAATCTAGTCGTAGGTGGATTATATAAATAGAGGTAACATGGTTTTAAAGCTGTTCATTAATCTTGAATGAAAGCTTTGTAGAATCCAATGCAGTTTGGGTCTGTAATTTGAATTGGCATCTGTAATTACCATAACACTTGGAGTACTGGTGCAACTCTTAAATAATTTAAAGCCTTGTCTAAAGGAGAATTAGATTATATAATGAGGTGAAGTTGTGTGCTAAGCTATTCTCACAAGTGATTTGCTACTGGCCTTGTTGTTGTTGATGTCCTAAATATATAAATCAACAGGTTTGCCGTTGACAACACAATGCCATCAAATGTTGTTTGATGCAATCAGAACAATCTGAAAAAATCATGTTTTTTTGCTGGAACGATTTGGTGTTATACTCAATAACATCGATGGTGTTTGTTGCCATCGATAGCCTGTCGATGCCATCAAAGGTGACATCAAATGTGCACGCAGAATTACACAAATTTGTGTAAATGCGAGATTTATTTCTTATTTCAATTGTGATTATCAAAGAGGTTATATATATGTGTAATCGGGATTATGGTACTTCTTAGAATTTTCTAATTCATTCCAAAGGATTTCAAGGGCTTATAAAGGTGATTGGAATCGAGTAATCTCTATTTTTTGTAATTTTTTGCTTTTATAGTGCATTGTTATCGCTTTATGCCATAGTTTTTTTTTCACAAAGGATTTTTTCACGTAAAGTGTGAAGTGTTTATGATGGATTTGATTGTGCAATTGGAATGCTTTGCTTGATTCATCTCTATATGCTTTCACGATTCCCCAACACCTACGACACGTTCTCGTACATTGGACTGTGGCGGTTGAGTATAGGCTTATGTTATAGGGATCCAAAATGTAGTATTTTCAATCTCAGATGGAATATTTCAACACTTGGACGGTATAATTTTTATTTTATTTTATTTATTATTATTATTTTATTTTATGGACCATTTTCTTTGACCATTATTTTGTGGGGCAACCATCTCATCTTCCAATCTAAAAGATTTTTTCCTTCTTCTTCTTTCTATATATCACCCATTTAAGATAATATATGGCTTGCCATGCAAATGACTAGAGCCAGGCATCGAGTCACGTCAGACAGAGTTAGAGTTGACCCGACTTGATCAACTTTTGAAATAGGCTTGACTCGAACTAGACTCGACTCAGTACTAAGTCTAGCATGCCTGATGTGATTCGAGTCCGAGTCTGGCCTAGACTAATCTGATTCGAGTCTGACCCGCAGGTCACTAGTACTGAGTCGGACAGTCAAGTCAACACCAAGTTGGGTTTTTTAAAAAAATATATATGTAAGAGTCAAGTTTCAAATGGAGTCAAGTCAGTACTTAGTTGGATTTTGGGTCGAGCCAAGTCGAGAGTTACTGGGTGACCCGAACTCGACTCTGTTTGATTTTGGATTGGACGAAATCAACTTGGTTCGGATTGACTCACCCACTCGGTTGAAATCGAGTCGGGTCTAAACGAGTTAGACGATTCTAGATTCCAAGTTGATTTCTCCCGTGCCTAGTGTTACGCAGCACGCCAACAACGTAGTGAGCCTAGATCCAATTTCAGGCCTCACCCACAAATGATAAACATGAAAAAATATAAACTAGAAACAGATCAAAGCAATCAAAATAAACCATAAGACAAGATATATGTGAAAAAACTCCAAACTAGGATAAAAATCACAGATGCAAACTTCCACTATGAAGAAGAACGAAGATTACAAGGCAAAATACTAACCTCTTCCTTGGAAGAATATAGAAAATCCTTAACCCATACCTTAGAATAGCCTTTTTCATACATAGAAAAGCCCTAGGAACCTCTATTTATAGTTTAGAAAACTTTCCTTCCGCACCCTTGCGAAAAGCGACACTAAAATCCGCAGTCCGCATCGGATTAGGAAACGAATCTGCGTATCTACGACCGGTCGAGCAGACTGCACGACCGGTTGAGAGGACCCCACAACCGGTCGTGAATGGGTCATACTGGTCGAGCACCTCGGGACCAAAAAATGATGCTCGCTGGACTTTGAATTGTACCGGTCCACGACCGGTCGAGCGGGCCCCCTACGACCGGTTGAAGACGACCCAGATGTGGCTCCACTTTAAAAATCTCCCACTTGGAGACACATCGCCAAAAACCTTCATCTTCTTCATCCGGAGTGCACCACCTCCCCGTCTTCAAGCTTGAAGACCAATTAAAGTTGAACAGAGCTTCAGCTTCTCTCGTATGACTGCCTTGGTCAGCATATCCGCAAGATTCTCACTTGTATGAATCTTCTCCAGAGCAATCGATCCATCTTCCAGTAACGAACGTATGAAGTGATATCTGATGGCAATATATTTGGTCCTTGAATGAAAGGCTGAATTCTTAACCAAGTGTATTACACTCTGACTGTCGCTGTATAGCTTGCAATCTACTTGCTTCTTACCCAACTCTTCCATAAAACCTTGCATCCACACCATCTCTTTGCATGTTTCTGTAGCCGCAATATATTTTGCTTCTGTCGTACTGATAGATACTATTTTCTGTAACTGAGAGACCCAACTGACTGCAGCACTACCCAGAGTAAAGGCGTAACCTGTAATGCTTCTTCTGCTGTCGATATCTCCTACCAAATCTGAATCCACATAGCCTTCTAGCTTAATTTTCGATCCATCATAACACAGCCTTACATCCTTAGTACCCACCAGGTATCTGAGGATCCACTTCACAGCTTCCTAATGTTCCTTTCCAGGATTGTTCATGAACCTGCTAACAACTCACACTACTTGAGCAATGTCTGGTCTCGTACTTACCATAACATACATGAGACTCCCAATAGCTAACGCGATTGGGACTTTAGCCATGTAGTTTTATTCCTCTTGCGTCTTTACACCTTGCTCCTTAGATAGCTTGAAGTGTTTGACTAATGGAGTGCTAATCGGCTTAACACTTCCCATATTGAATCGATCAAGTACCTTGGCTATGTACTCTGCCTGTGACAAAATCAATTTCTTATTTTTCCTGTCACGCTTTATCCTCATGCTTAGGATTTATTTTGCAGCTCCTAAATCCTTCATGCCAAATTCTCTAGACAGTTGTCTTTTGAGATCTGAGATGTCCTTCATACTTGAACCGGTCACAAGCATATCATCAATGTACAGAAGAAGGATGATGTATGACGTATCAAACTTCTTCAAATAACAACAGTGGTCTGTATGACATCTCCTAAAACCGTTTCCCGACATGAACTTGTCGTACTTCTTGTACCACTGCCTCGGGGCCTGCTTCAGGCCATATAGACTCTTCCTCAGTCTGCACACTTTGTTCTCCTTTCCTGGTGCCACATATCCTGTCGGCTGATGCATATATATTTCTTCTTCAAGGTCCCCATGAAGAAAGGTTGTCTTAACATCTAGCTGCTCTAAATGAAGTCCTCTGTAGCCACTATACTTAAGACCATACGAATCATAAACATTTTCACCACAGGTGAAAATATTTCAGTGAAATCGATACCTGCCTTCTGTTAAAACCCTTTTACAACCAGTCTTGCCTTGTACCATTTCGAACCATCATGCTCCTCCTTCAGTCTATAAACCCACTTGTTATGAAGAGCTTTTTTACCCTTAATTAGAGTGACTAGCTCCCATGTACGATTAGACTCAAGAGAGTCCATGTCATCATCTATGGCCTGCTCCCACTTAACCTGTGTATCTGACTGTAACGCCTCTTCAAAACACTTTGACTCGCCATTATCTATCAGCAGTAGATAATGTAAGGAGGGTGAGTATCGGATCGTAAGTCTCCTCTCCCGAGTAGACCTCCTCACAACCGGTGTCTGTGGCTCTGCCTCATAATGCTCCTGTGCATGATCATCCTATGGCGTTGTAACACTCATGTCCGGTAACTCTTCCAACTTTACGAATTCCTTTTTCTCAGCCTTATTTTCTTGCACATTGTCCTTATGCATCACTTTTTCGTTGAAGACTATGTCTTTGCTTCTGATGATTTTTTTATTTTTTGCATCTCAAAACCTGTAGCCAAAATCATGATACCTGTAGCCTATAAACGTGCACCTCCTGGACTTCTCATCCACCTTGTTTCTGTGCTCTGCATCAATATGAACATATGAAGTGCAACCAAACACTCTGAGATGTGCAAGGTGAACTTCTTTCCCAGTCCACATTTCTTCTGGTAGCCCATCATCCAATAGTGCTGAGGGACTTCTATTGATAAAATATACGTCAGTATTTACAACATCTGTCCAAAAGGTCTTGGACAACCCTACATGTAACCTCATGCTCATGCCGCGCACAAGGATGGTCTTGTTAATGCGCTCAGCCACACCATTCTGCTGCGATGCCCCTGGAATCATTTTCTGATATTTGATTCCATTTGTTGCACAATACTCTTCAAACCTCTTGTCACAATACTCTCCTCCATTATCAGATCTGAGACACTTTACTGTTTTACCTGTCTCGTTTTCTACCATAACTTTTCACTTCTTAAACGCATCAAATACATCAGATTTATGCTTTAAGAAATAAACCTATAGTTTTCTACTAGCATCATCAATAAAGGAAACAAAATAATGTGAGCCATCAAGAGATGATACCTGTGCTGGTCCCCACACGTCAGTGTGTATAAGCTCTAATAGATGCGTCTTTGGAGCGCGTCCTGTCTTCTTGAAGCTTACCCTCTTCTGCTTGCCATACACGCAGTCCTCACAGAATTCCAAGTTAATAGACTTTAGCCCTGGTAGCTTCCCTTTTGACAATAACACTTTTATCCCCTTCTCACTCATATGTCCCAACTTTTGATGTCATAATTGCCCATTCACTCCAGTTGATGTGACTGCGAGTGAACTATAAGATCCTGAAGTCACGTACAAAGTACCTTCCTTTTTGCCTTGAGATATAACCAAGGTACCTTTTGTGGTCTTTCAGGAATTACTGGTGAATCTCGTCACATAACCGGTATCGGCTAACTGCCCCACTGAGATCAAATTCCTTCTCAAACTCGGTATATGTTTGACATCCTTTAATTTCAAAACTGTTGTCTTTCTGATTGACCTGAACGTCTCCTTTTCCAATGATACTGCATGGCTTATCATCAGCTAGGTAAACTCTCCCAAAGTCACCTGACAAATAATCACGCAGAACTTCCTTACATGAAGTGGCATAAAACGAAGCACCCGAGTCTATAACGCAAGACTCATTCCTCACATCAAGAGACAAGATCAACGCCTCTGTGTCGCTCTCCTCAGACAGATTCATTGAATCCTTCCCACCTTGAGAGCTTCCTTCCTATTTCTTGAGCGCCCTGCAATCACGTTTCATGTGCCCCTTCTTACCGCAATGCCAACACCCGTCTTTGTCTTTCAGTCCCTTGGACTTCTTCCTTGACTTAGAACGTTCATGTTTATTGCCTCCTTTGTTCAGCGATCTTCCTCTTTCTTCAATGTTTAGAGCATTCCCTGAATCTCCTGAAACTCTTAATGCCTTCCTTCTAGATTATTTGCTGAGAATTAGACCAGCCACATCATCAAATTTCAGTTTTGTCGACCCTAAAGAATTGCTCACAGCAATTACCAAACCATCCCAACTGTTTGGAAGACTAGATAAGATCAATAGTGCCCTGACCTCATCCTCAAAAACGATGCCAACGGATTTCAACTGGCTCGTGACCGTATTGAACTTGTTTAGATGTTCAGCCACGCTCTCACCATCTGACATCTTCATGTTGAATAGCTGCTTCATAAGATGAACCTTGTTGCACGCTGAGGGTTTTTTATACATGGTGGCTAAGGCTTCCATTAATTCTTTTGTCGTTTTCACCTTGAATATATTGAAGGCGACGCTCTTAAATAAAGAGAGTCGGATCGTTCCTAAAGCCTTCCTATCCAGTAAAAATCATTCATCATCTGTCATCTTTTCTAGTTTCTTCTATTTTCCTCATAGAGGAATATAGAGGTCCTTCTGATACAGATAATCCTCCATCTGCATCTTCCAGAAGGTAAAATTTGAACCATCAAACTTCTCAATTCTAGTTTTCTCTTCTTTCGTCATCGCTCCCAATAGAACTAAACCAATAGTTCTGATACCAGTTGTTGCGCAGCACGCCAACAACGCAGTGAGCCTAGATCCAATCTCGGGCCTCACCCACAAACGATAAACAGGAAGAAATATAAACTAGAAACAAATCAAAACAATCAAAATAAACTATAAGACAAGATATACGTGGAAAAATCCCAAACTAGGGTAAAAAACCACGGATGTAAACTTCCACTAGGAAGAAGAACAAAGATTACAAGGTAAAATACTAACTTCTCCCTTAGAAGAATATAGAAAACCTTTAGCCCATACCTTAGAATAATCTTTTTCATATATAGAAAAGCCCTAGGAACCCCTATTTATAATTTAGGAAATTTTCCTTCCGCACCGTTGCGAAAGGTGACACCAAAATTCGCAGTTCGCATCGGATTTGGAAGCGAATCTGCTTATCTACGACCGGTCAAGCAGACTGCACGACCGGTTGAGAGGACCCCATGACCGGTCGTGAATGGGTCACGACCGGTCGAGCACCTCGGGACCAAAAAACGATGCTTGCTGAACTTTGAGTCGAACCGGTCCACGATCGGTCGAGCGGGCCCCTACGATCAATCGAGCATGTCCTACGACCGGTCAAAGACAGTCCAGATGTGACTCCACTTCAACACCTAGCTCTATAGATGACCTTAGATCAAACAGACACAATCCGACTTAAAAATTAGGTGACTTGATATGGCAAAGGCTCAATAGTAGGTGTTTCCCTGACGGCGGAGCCTACCTTGACTATATTTTTTGTATATCCATGTCGTTCATCAGTTTTTCCAAGTCATTTTAGGACATGATCCAAAAAAAGAAGTGCTGATCCAAATCTCAAGTTGACCACACCATAGGGACCAATGGTGATTGAACTCCCACCATTAAAAACTTCTCAGGTTCCACTTTAATGTTTATTTGCCATCCAACCTCTTGATAAGGTCACATGGACCTGGATGAAGGGAAAATACAAATATCAGCTCGATCCAAAACTTTGTGGCCCACAAGAAGTTTTTAATGGTCAATCATAACTGTTTCGTATGGTGTGGTCCACCTAAGACTTGGATCTCCTATATATTATGGATCATGCCCTAAAATGACCTAGGAAAATGGATGAATAATGTGTCCCAGATCTGTGCCTTGACGGTCCTGTGATCAATGACGAGCGTCCGCGTCTGGAACTCGACCCCGATCGTGGCCTTTGAATCCAAGCTGAACTCGTTTCTTGCAAACCGCGCCAGCAGCTGAGATTTTCCGACTGCTGAATCACCGATCAAGACAACCTTGAAGACGTAATCAATCTGATTGAAATCTCCATACAACTTCGTGATCATTTCTCCAACCAAAATCTCCCCCTCCACTCTCCTTCAAGGACTCGCTGTCCCAATTCAAGCAACGAGAGATCCAGACCCTATAAATACCATTGCAGATGGATTGAGCCATTGAACGGACCGGATGAAATTGAACATTGATCTGGAAGAGAGGAATTAGGAAAGGAAGACATACGAAAATATTTCATGATTTTTCTTTTCTTCTTCCTTCTCTCTCTGTTTTTTTTTTTTTTTTCGGTCGGGGACGAAAGCAGATGCGGAAGCGGTCTATGAAGAGAGCCACGTGAGCAGAAGACCAACGGCTTGTGCGGACCCACAACGGTTTTTCTACGTTTTTTTGGAGGTTTGCCACAATACGCCGAGACATACGGTCATATGATACGTCCAGGACTTTAGTTGTTGGATCTAGTGTCGAGTTTCGCTGATCCAAGCCGTTTATATGATGGACCTCACAGTGGATGGGGCATGACCAGAAAAATTCTCAGATTGAAATAAAATTCAGCATTCGATCATTAAATTATTTTTCTTTAAACATGGACGGTCTCCTTAAAGGTTGTTTTGTGGGACACTGATTTAATATCTCCCAATTAGATGATTTTTCAAGGCAGCCACCAACAGATGTGTGCATCTAAAGATCAACAGCTTGGATCATTGAAATGACCGAAGATCCAACGGCTATGGTCTTATTGCATCGGATGAAATGTTGGGGCGTACTGTAGCAAACCTTTTTCCTTACAATCACATTTTACTCATGTAACTGGCCTTCCGCAGCTTCGGTATAAGTTCTTGTCCCACTTGAGTACCGGATCCTATTCATTTTTTGGCCCATGTCCTTAAAGATCTCACGAATCGGATGTAACTGGCCTTCCGCAGCTTCGGTATAAGTTCTTGTCCCACTTGAGTACCAGATCCTATTCATTTTTAGCCCATGTCCTTAAATGATCTCACGAATGGATGTAACTGGCCTTCCACAGCTTCGGTATAAGTTCTTGTCCCACTTGAGTACTGGATCCTATTCATTTTTAGCCCATGTCCTTAAATGATCACATGAATCGGATGTAACTAGCCTTCCGTAGCTTTGGTATAAGTTCTTGTCCCACTTGAGTACCGGATCCTATTTATTTTTGGCTCATGTCCTTAAATGATCTCACGAATCGAATGGATAGATTGGATTTCTCAAAAACATCACGGTGGTCCTACTTAGGTTTCCAGCACAGGAACTTTATGCTAAAGGATTTAGCTGGAAATCTACAGTACACTTTTTCCAGAAGCAGCTTTCTTGCTTAATACTTTCATGTGCTGGAAACCTAAGTGGGGCCCAACATGATGTTTTTGAGAAATCTATCTCATTCATATGTTTTTTAGGGCCCGTTTGATTTTCCAATGGAATGGTAAATACTTGGAAAAAGAGTAATAATTATTTCCAGTGTATTTACAAGGTACTTGATTTAACTGCTTACTTTTTTGACACAGAAATTGAAAATATTACAAAATATATGTGGATCCCATTGTGATGCGTTTTGCTTATCCACACCGTTCATCCATTGTGTCTTTTGAATTTATAGTATGAGCCAAAAAATGAGGTACATCCAAAACTCAAGTGGACCACACCATACGAAAACAGGAATCGAATACTTATAGTTAAAAACTTTGTGAAGCTACTGTTTCTTTTGGTGTGGGCCACCTGAGTGTTGGATCATCCTCATTTTTTGGTTCATGTTTCAAAATATTGTGGTAAAACATATGGACGGAATTGATATATCATATACATTATCTTGTGGTTCAAAATTTTTAAATAGTTATTTGAACTGGTTTCCAATGCAAAAGTTTTCCTAAGTTTTCAAACGAAAGAAATGGTAATAATTACCAATTTCCTGGGTATTTACTCAATCTCTTGGAAATCAAACACGCCCTTAAGCTCATTTTAGGACATGAGACACAAAAATTAGCCAGATGAAAAACTCTAATAGGCCAAACTAAAGGAAAAGGTGGGTAGGGAATATTTTACTATTGAAACCTTGCTGAGGTCGACCGTGATGTTTACATGCCATCCACACCATTTGTAATATCATTACCACTAAGATGAACTAAAAACATAAATATTAGCTTTATTTAAATCTTCTGAATCTCAGTAATATTTCAACTGTGTGTGTTCATTCCTTATATTTTCAGCCCTATTGAGTATTATATTATATTCATTTTTAGCCTTATGTCCTAAAATGATCTCACAAAATAGATGAACGATTGAATTTTTCAAAAAGAGAACAATGGATCCCACTTAAGTTACAAGCGAAAGATCTTCACATGAAAGGCTTTCACTTAGTAAGATACTCATGTAATGCCTGCGTAGCCAAGTGTGTGTGTGTGTGTGTGTAGCCAAGTGTGTGTGTGTGTGTACACACACACACACACACTTCATGCTCACCGGTATACCTTTGTACATGTCTCATGGGCATCTAATCCAAATGATCCATATGATGAGGAATTCTATGAAACTCCAGGGGACAAATTTTTACCTGATCTAAAATTATGGTGAGTCATTAAAAAGAGAAATGCAAATCGAAATTAGGGGAGGAAGCTATTTTTATTTTTTATGGCCCACCAAAGTTTTGGATCAAAGTAAAAATTGGGACCGGGGTGTTTTATGACGTGCTACTTCACATAGATTGTTTAGATTTTGAAGTCAATTTTATAAGATGGTGCTTCACATGGATTATTCAGATTTTGAAGTCAATTGACGTATGATGGATTCTCAAGCACAAGTTCCATGCGACTAGTGCACAGGCGAGCAATCGTGCGTGTGTGTGCGTGCGTGCGTGTGTGTGTGTGTATATATATTTATAGGGAGAGAGAGAGGATATAAAAGCTGATTCGATTTTTCCTCTGCATTTTAACCAAACACAAATAAGAATTTGAGAATCCCTTTGATTCCAATGTAATTGGAGTTTGGATTTCAATGTATTCCAAATTCAATCCTCCAAATGGCCCCTTAGACTCAGTTGATTCACTCACAGGCCTATTGGTGGACATGTAATGGACGGTTTTAGCCAGCTGTTTTTATGGAGGAATACAAACTGAGAAATCCACACGTGCATGTCCTAAATCTGAGAAACTACCACACTTTTAGCCAGCTGTTTTTATGGAGGAATACAAACTTTATTTTGCAACTTAGACATGCACGTGTGGATTTCGAATTTCAGGATGAAAATACCCCTCCTTTTCACCGCTGCTTTTCTTTTTCCATTTCAATTGTTTCCTTTTTCCTTTCCCTTTCCACTGCAGCCAGCTGTTTTTATGGAGGAATACAAACTTTATTTTGCAACTTAGACATGCACGTGTGGATTTCGAATTTCAGGATGAAAATACCCCTCCTTTTCACCGCTGCTTTTCTTTTTCCATTTCAATTGTTTCCTTTTTCCTTTCCCTTTCCACTGCTACTTCCCTACCATTGCTTTCACCCCCTTTCTTCGCCAGGTTAGAAAGACCAAAAAACCCTTTTTGTGGGGCCCCCTTATCAACATTCGTCGCCTTCTAAAAATGGTCGGTCCAGCGAAGAAAGCACGCGGCAAAGGTATATTTTAAACTCAGTTGGGCCCACATTGAATGTATAGGTATAGGAAACGGATTGGCTACTCCTCCAGTGCTCTGTGGGCCCCACCATGATCTACGTGGCTGGTGGTCGTTGCTCTGTGAGCCCCACCATGGTGTACGTAGCTGGTGGTCGGTGCTCTTTGGCCCCACCATGTTGTACGTGACCTGTGGTCGTTGCTCTATAGGTCCCACCATGGTGTACGTGGCTGGTAGTTGGTGCTCTGTAGGCCCCACCATGGTGTATGTGTTTCATCAATTCCGTTCATCCATTTTGTCCGCTCAATTTCCATCTAATTTAAGGGGTTGAGACCCAAATTAGATGGAAATTTGGCCGGTGGCCCATTACAGGAAAACAATGGTGATTGGATATCTATCATTTAAATCCGCGTGAGGCCCACTGTACTGTTTATCTAAAATTCAATCTGTTTTTTAGGTGATAAAGACCCAGATGAAGGCTAAAAACAAAGATCATCCTGACGCAATACTTTTATGGCCCTCAAAAATTTTTGAATGGTCGATGTTCATTAAATATTGTTTCCTGTAATGTGGTCCAATTAAGATTAGGACATACCTCAATTTTTGTATAATATGAAAAAATGATCTATAAAAATAGATGGACGACATGGATGAAACACATACATCATGATGGAGCCCACGGAGCACCGAACACCAGCCATTGGCTGGTGGCAGGCAGAGTAGCCAATCTATTTCCTGTAGTATATCCACGTCGTCCATCCATTTTTCCATCTAATTTAAGGGGTTGAGCCCCAAATTGAAGCATATTAAAATATCAAGTGAATCATACCATGGGAAACGGTGGACATAATGATTTTCTAGTTTGCCCCGCTGATTTCATGTTTCCCCTGCTCAATTTCATGTTTACCCCACTGATTTTTCAATTTGTTCCGCTCAATTGCATACTTGCCCCGCTAATTTCCGTGTTTGCCCTACTCAATTTCATGCTAGCCCCACTCAATTCCTACTTTACCCTGCTCAATTTCATGTTTGCCCTGCTCAATTTCATGCCTGCCCCACTCATTTTCTTATTTGCCCCGCTCAATTTCATGCTTGCCCCACTCAATTTCTAGTTTGTCCCATTCAATTTCATGTTTCCCCCAATCAATTTCATGTTCAACCCGTTGATTTTCTAGTTTGCCCCCACTCAATTTCATGTTTGCCCCCGCTCAAAACCTAAACTTAAACCTAAAACCTAAACCTAAACCTAAAACCTAAATGTATTCTCAAATCCCTAAACCCAAACCTTAACTTATTCTCAATTCCTAAAACCTTAACCTATAATCTAACTTAAACCAAAACCTATATCGTACACTTGTAGCCTAAAACCTAAATGTATTCTCAAATCCCTAAACCTAAACCTTAACCCATTCTCAATTCCCTAAACATTAACCTATAACCTAACTTAAACCTAAATCTATAACCTACACGTATAACTTAAAATCTAACTGTATTCTCAAATCCCTAAACCTAAACCTACACCTAATCCTAATATCAACTCCTTAACCTAAACCTAAACTTGAAAACCCAAATCTAAATTTGGTCCCGAACCCGATTTTCTAAACCTAAACTTAAACCTTAACCTATTCTCAGTTCCCTAAACCTTAACCTATAACCTAACTTAAACCTAAACCTATAACCGACACTTATAACATTAACCTAAACTTAAAATCTAAATGTATTCTCAAATCCCTAAACCTAAACCTACACCTAATCTTAATCTCAACTCATTAACCTAAACCTAAACTTGAAAACGGTCCCGAACTCGATTTCCTAAACCTAAACCTTAACGTATTCTCAGTTCCCTAAACCTTAACCTATAACCTAACTTAAACCTAAACCTATAACCGACACTTATAACCTTAACCTAAACCTAAAACCTAAATGTATTCTCAAATCCATAAACCTAAACCTACACCTAATCATAATCTCAACTCCTTAACCTAAACTTAAACTTGAAAACTCAAACCTAGACCTAGTCCTGAACTCGATTTCCTAAACCTAAACCTTAACCTATTCTCAGTTCCTTAAACCTTAACCTATAACCTAACTTAAACCTAAACCTAAAACATAAATGTATTCTCAAATCCCTAAACCTAATCTTGAAAACCTAAACCTAAACCCGGTCCCGAACTCAATTTTCTAAACATAAACCTTAACCTATTCTCAGTTCCCTAAACCTTAACCTATAACCTAAACTTAAACCTATAACCTACACTTAAATGGGCCCACATTGAATGTATGTAATATATCCACACCATCCATCTAATTTTAACGGTTGAGCCCCAAATTGAAGCATATCAAAATATCAAGTGAAGCATATGTTGAGGGTCAAATATTACATATTAGATACTAATTATTGCCTGAATTTATGAACATGATACTGTTTAATGGTCAATTTAACCGTGTTTGTACTGCAAGGTGTATTTACGAGCTTGGACTGAAAAATGGAGCTTAAAGCATGGATTTAGCGCTCTGATGACAACAAAGGCAAGGGATAGACTCCAGAGACTAAGATCGACGGAATTACACGCCAGGGATCCACGAAAATCGAGGAATTGAAGCTCCAGTAGCCCGAAATTGGTCCAGAATGCAAGATCACAGGGTTCCAACCATCTGTTCGGCTCGAAACTCTATATGTGACCTGAAGACCATAAATTAACTGTACACGTCAAAAATCAGTCATTGGATCGCTATAGAAGTGACCCAACGGATAGATCATCCCCTTAAATCTTGATTTGGGGCCCGCTTGATATCTGGATATATTTAAATTTCATTTTTAACGCTTTAAATTGGATCTGAAAAGGGATGGACGGATCAGATTTCTCACAAACATCTCTGTGGGACTCAAGTATGCAGTGCATGTGCACGGTGCACTAGTGCACCAGGCGTGCACCAAAAATCCAGATCATCGATCTAGATTTTACTTGTGGGCCCCACCTATCATCCAGATCATCGATCCAGACCGTCCATCAGATCCCTATGAAGTTTCTTAACACTGCCTAGGTGGCAGAATTCCAAAATATCGCGAGGAGCTAAATCCAGCCGTCCAAACACAGGACAGACGATGGAGTGAAAGATATCATGGGCCACACCAAAATTACACCAAAAACACTCATTCCCAGATGGTTTTTCATCCTGAAATGAGTAGACGGAGTGGATTTCTGTAACATCATCGATCATGGGCCCCACCAACATCATAGCGCAAGATCCGCAGGCCCTATTTGCGAATGTGACCTGCGGACGAGTTTCGTGGGCCACCACCGTACACTTAGGATTCGATTAGGACCGTCCATTGGAATCCCAATGATCCTCTTATCCTCGCCTAGGTCTCAGTTTGACCCCATGCAAGGTATCGTAAGATCCTAGCCGTTGAATGCAAGATGGACGACAGAAGAAAGATCCTGTGGGCCACAACGTTTTGAAGCCAAAACCATCCCTTCCCGAACGATTTTTCGAGGAGATTTCAATGGACGGCGTGGATCTTTCACCTAACACCAAGAAGTGGGGCTCACCAACGTCCAGCGTATGCTCTGTTGTGCGTAACATTTGCGAAAGTTTCACCGACCTCTGCTGTGAAGGAAACCGACCGACTTCCACTGCTGCAACCGACTTCCAATTGCTAAAAAAAAAAGAGAGAGACGTGGAGAGAGAGAGATCATTCAAGCAGCTGTGGAGGCTTGGTTTGAAAGTGCAGGAGAGAGAGTTGAAAGTTTTTTTTTCTTTTCTTTTCTTTTTATTTTATTTTATTTGTTTAAGATGTCTAGCTCCATCATATTGAGCTAAACCTCTTAGCTAGGGCTAAGAGGTGAAGCTTGTAGCGTGATGGGAGAACTTTGCCTTCTGCTTTTTGTTTATACTGAATTAACATTGATTCTAATTTGATTAATGGGAATGTTTTTAGCCTTTAATGGTCTGTTGTGACTGAAATTACAATAGGTCTGCGATAGCTTTGAGCATGTTCCTACTCTTTTTATGTTTATGACATCAGGAAGCTCTGTTGTTCACCATAGTCTCCTGGGCATGATCAAATGTCGGTAACCTTCTTAACTTTCATACATTTGATTGGTTGGTAATTAGTTTAATTCTGTTGTTTGCTTTGTCTCCTAGGCATGGTTTGGTGATGGAATCCATTCTAATTCATATACCTTTCATCTCTTGAAAACTATATCAATTGCAGTTCAGTTAAATTCCATGATTCTTGAAGCTGGCATAAGATCTCTTTGATCTCTACAAGTGGATTCTTTGAATCCCTAGTTTCTTTTCCTCTGATTTCTATAAATTTGAGATAGATATTTCACAATTATTCCTCAAATTACAATTCAATTTAGATTTCATCTCATTCTAGTTCTAGTTCTAGTTAGTTTCAGATAACGTATGAGTTTTAGTCCCTTGGGATTCGACCTCGGTCTTACCGAGTTTATTACTACATCACAACCCTGCACTTGGGGAGTGAACAAGTTTTTGGCGCCGTTGTCGGGGACTGATGCTTGCGTTTCTGAAATTAATTAGTTTTAAAATTAGATTAAGATATGGGTTTAGGTTTTTCTGATTTATAGAAACTAACCTGTTTTCTTGTTTTGTAGGCTTCTGAGATAATTTCTAAATTGGTAACTTCTTTCTTAACTTCTTCCTTTCTATTTCTAGATTTGGGTTGTTTCATTTTTAGCAAGTTTCTAATTCTAATTCTTTTAAGAATCCTAACTTTCTTTCTTATTCTATTTTTAGAATTTTTCTATAGACTTTTTGTTTAGGAACTAACCTATTTATTTTGTAGGTTTTTAAGATAGAAACTTCTAATTTAGTAAGCTCTTTCTAATTTTTACTTTCTATTTTTCATATCCTTTTTATTAACTTACTTTCTAGTTTAAGACTTTCTTGATTTATTTTCTACTTTCTTTTTTGGGAATTTATTCTTTTTATTAGTTTACTTCTAATTAGAAATTTTCTAACCTTAGACTTTCTATTTTTAGAAACTAACTTATTTTGTTTTGTTTTGTAGGTTGTTAACCTAGGACTTCGAAACTGGTAACTTCTTTCCATATTTCCCTTTTATTTTCTAGACTTCTACTTCTTCCTTTCTCTTAGGTCTAGGTTTAGAATTCAAATCAAGGGCTGCGAGTGTTTGATGCCAAAGTGGGCCCATGACAACACTCGACGTCTCTTAACCGAAGGAGGATTAGTTGAGGGGTTAACTGTCCATCGCACGACTAGACACCGCTCGAATTTTCCTAAGTTAATTGAGGTTATGGCTGCGAATCAACCTCAAGCACTACTCCATCCTAGGGTTGAGGAAGTACAAGCTGAGAATGAACTGCATCAAGCACCCCCGCCTCGTACTTTATGAGACTATTTACAACCGGCGGGGGTGAGTACGCCCTCATACATAATTTTTTCTGAAAATAGAAGACTGATGGACATCAAGCCAAGGGTTATCCAACTATTTTCTAAGTTCCATGGGCTTGAGTCTGAAGAACCGTATCTACATCTGAAAGAGTTCGACGAGATTATACCTACCTTATACTTTCCTAATGTATCTGAGGATATAATTAGACTGAAACTCTTTCCATTTTCCTTGAAAGAGAAGCCAAGACGTGGTTGCATTCACTACGTCCTAGATCCATTGGCACATGGAATGATATGAAGAGGGAATTTATAAAGAAATTTTTCCCACATAATAAAATGATTACCCTCAGAAAAGTAATCATGAACTTTGCCCAAAAGGAAGATGAAATATTCTTCCAATATTGGGAAAGGTTCAAGGAATTGGTCAGTTCATGTCCACAACACGGCTTTGAAACGTGGCGCATTATAAATTTTTTCTAGATGGACTGACATCCTCCATGCGCCAAATGATCGAGACAATGTGTAATGGAAACTTCATTAATAAAAATGTTGATGAGGTGTGGGATTACCTCGATAGTCTTGCTGAAAAAACTTAATCATGAGACTATTACCCAAGTTCGAACATCACGTCTAAACCGACTCAATCTAAGGAGAAAGGTGGATTGTATCTCTTGAAAGAAGAGGATGATCTCAAGTATAAAGTGTCTACGCTCATAAGAAAATTTGAGGCCATGGAAGGAAAAAAAGATAAGGTTAATGAAAGTGTTTGCGGCATCTGTGATTATAACATTCATACAACTGAAAATTGTCCTACAATACCTACCTTTTGAGAAGTGTTGAATGAACAATCCAATACCGTAAATAACTATCAAAGACCTTTCAATGGACTGACCTCTAGCACGTATATGAAAGTGCACCTACTAGTACCCTGATTTGTCAATTACGGTGTAAGTTGAGTCAGTCGGACAACAACGCCTAACAAGAAGATCAACTCAAGTGTCTGCCTCAACTGGATGTGTGGAAGCTCGCCATAGGTAAATCATAACCTCACTTCCCATGTCCCAAAACACCAGATGATTAAAACCCTTAAAAATATGTAGAACATCTTAGGATTTTTGTGTAAGAAAACTTTTTATCAAACAGGAAAATCTTTAAGTTTTTTTCTTACACTGTCGCTTATATCGATTCACCTTTCGATATGATCGACCTGCTCTGTCATATCCTCGGCATATCAATCGATACAATCGAGTGAGGATAAAAAGCATTCAGCAATCAAACATTCTTCTAGACGATTTATCGATATATCGACGGGTCAATCGATATCATCAATATTCGAATATCGATCCTATCGAAAGTGGATCGATATAATCGACAGACAGTTTTTCAGCGCCCTATTTTTCTAAAGAAAACTACAATAAGCTTCGATATATCGAAGACTGTCTGATTCAATCCGAACTCAAATATCAATCATATCGGAAGTCAGTCGATCATATCGATAGAGAGAGTATATTTTCTCCAGCATGATTTTCAGGATATTTTTAAACATTGATTGGGGTGCCAGTCGAGAAATCAATATTCATATGTCGATCTTATAGAGACCTGGTCGATTGGGTCAAAATGGGACGCAAACCATCCAGCAAGATTATAGATAAATCTATACGATTTATCGATCCCATCGACAAGGTCTCCAATATCATCGATATACAAATTCCGATGACATCGACTGTCCCCCGATCATATCGTTAGAAACTGAAAATCTTCAAGGATTGTCTCTCTTGCTTTCACCTGTCGATAGATCGATTCATCTCTCGATGGAATCGGAGTTCGAAATCCAATAACATCGATGTGTGTCTCGATCCCATCGACCAGTTGACAAAAGGTTTCCAAAAGCGAAAATGACATTTGAGTTTATATCATCGAGAGGACTATCGATACAATCGAGAGTATACACTCGATCATATCAAAACCTTCTCGATGATATCGAACTCTGTCATAAATATGACTGTTTTATATTCATTGGAACCTTTTGCCTATTTATAAAGAAGCTTGCCTTTATTGCTAGTAGAGAAAGAAGAGAGTGTTTTTGAGAGTTTTAACCTTCCTATCATTTACCTTAAACCCTTTCTCTCAGGGAGTTCATCCTCTAATCCACCCTCATCATTGATATTCAATAGAGTGGATTGGGGAATGAACTTTTGCATTCAAGGATCCTCCAGCTACTACCTTAATGGAAAATCATTAAGCTGGGATGCCTTGAATGCATAGATGATTAGAACCACTCTATCTTCCTAATAGGAAAATCTTTAGAGAGTGGTATTCCATCATAACCTTGACCCAACCTAAAGCCTAGTATAGGTATATCTTTTGTGTTGCAGATCAAGAGAGCTGAAGACCCTTCAACATCAAGGAGGAGATCTTCAACATTGCGCTGAATGAGACTCATCAATTTATTTGTAAGTATCTAGAGTCCAGAGAAAACTTGTGATCATTCCTTTTTAGGATTGAGTCTTAAGTGTTGCTCATCCTTTGAAGTCCACGAAGGAAGCCTCCGACGGGAGTGTACGTGCAGGGTGCGCTGTGTGGACCCTTGCTCTGTGGAGAGCATAAACATCTGGTTAGAAGTACACCAGCAAAACTCCAGGATTAGAGGTGAACCGAGTAGAAACCTCTGGGTGCGTTATGTGGACCCTTGCTTTGTGTGGGCAAAAACTTTTGGTTAGGAGTACGCCAGCAAAACTCCAGGGTTTGAGGTGAACCAAGTAGAAACCTCTGTAAAGGTTGAAGGTGAACCTGATTTAAAACATTAGGTTTGAGGTGAACCATGGGAAACCTCCTTAGTGAAATTCGATCACTCAAGGGTTGAGTGTGGAAGCCGGGAGTGGAGTAGACAAGTAGTCGAACCACTATAAAAATGACTGTGTTTGTGTTTGATTCTTATGCTTGATCATTTGTGTGATTATGTTAATTACATTCATATCTGCTCACACTTCACACACAGTCACATCTATCATAGACTATAACTGCTTCATGCTTATCATCTAAATAGTTTTGTGATTGGATCCTCTACCAGGCATGGAAGCCAGTAGAGTTAATTTTGAGTAATCCTTATCTGTACCCTAAGATAAGATTAGTGTGATAGGATTTTAAATAATTCATAAAAATTTTAAAAAGTCCTATTCACCCCCCTCTAGGACATATTGGCATATTCCTACTTCAACTCAAGCGGTCTTCACCGCTATTTCAATTTGGTATCAGAGCGGGTCTCTCTTTAAGGGTTTCACCGCCTAGAGAGTGATCTTGACTGAAGTTGGAATCCTGATCAAGAAAGTCCCAGAGGATGTGACAGATCAAAATAATTGCTTTGTAATCCACACCGCTCTCAAAGCTGGCAATAGTTCGAAGTGGTATCTTGATAGTGGATGTTCTAGACACATGACTGGTGATCGTACTCATTTTTATACATATTCAAACTTTGATGGTGGATCGGTCACATTTAGAGATGGTAGCTCAGCCAAAATCATTGGACAAGGAACAATAGCAGTACCAGGTCTCCCAAAAATTAAAAATGTTCTGTGTAGAAGGTCTGAAACTCAATCTTCTCAGTATCTCCCAAATCTGTGACAAGGAACATCTAGTCACCTTCTCAAAAGATGTATGCAGAATTGTAGATCATACAGGAAAATCTCTCATAAAAGGTTTATGCACTATTGATAACTGTTATATCATTAAGAGTACCAACGAAAATGGGTTGCCTATAAAGTGTAATATGGCTGTAAAGGATGAATCTAAGTTATAGCATAAAAGGTTGGGACATGTTCATTACCGAAATTTAGCTAAACTTAGCTCAAAAAATTTGGTTAGAGATCTTCCTAAAATTAGAAAAGAAGAAAAAGTTGTATGTGTGGAATGTCTAAAAGAAAAACAGATAAAAGTAGGACACAAAAAGACAATCACCATAGCAACAACAAAACCCTTGGATCTGCTGCATATGAATCTGGTAGGTCCTACTAAAGTAGAAAGTCATGGCAAGAAAAGATACTTTCTGGTGGTAGTAGATGACTATACTAGATTTATTTGGGTCGTATTTCTTCAAGAAAAATCTGATGCTTTTAGAAAATTCGTAGTCTTGGCGAAACAAATTCAAAATGAGAAAGGATATGACATAAAACGCATCAGAAGTGATCATGATGGTGAATTCAAAAATGATGAATTTGAAAAAAATTACAATGATAAAGGAATTCATCATGAATATTCAGCCCCTAAAACCCCACAACAAAATGGAGTTGCTGAGAGGAAAAATCGAGTATTACAAGAAATGGGGTCAGTTATGCTAAATGGAAAAGATATGGCAAAGAGTTTTTGGGCAGAAGCTGTCAATACCGCCTACTACATTGTAAACAGAGTATATCTTAGAGCAGGTCTGAACAAAACTCCATATGAACTATAGTATGGGAAGCTGCCAAATGTGAAATACTTTCGGGTCTTTAGTAGTAAATGCTACATTTTAAGACAAAAATCACCTAGAAAAGTTTGAATCTAAAAGTGATGAAGGCATTTTCCTAGGGTACGCCATGAATAGTCGTGCTTATAGAGTATACAACTTAAGAACCCTTACTATTCAAGAATCTGTGAATGTGGTAATTGACGATCATCCTCAAGATGTAAATTTTCCTGTCAATGAGATAGAAGATGACATAGATTCATGCATACCTGAAAAATCAGATGATAAATCTTCATTAATGAATGAACCTCAGCAATCATCTGACATACCTGTTATCAAGAATCACCCTCGAGAGAAAATTATTGAAGATCCTAATGACGGTGTAAGAACTAGACGGCAGATAGGCAATGTTTATAGTCATTTCTGCTTTAACTCAAAGATTGAACCCAAGAATAATGTAGAAGCTCTTCAAGATGAATACTGGATAAACGCCATGCAAGAAGAACTTCAACAATTCCAGAGAAAATGAGGTATGGAAACTGGTTCCTAGACCAACGGATATAAATGTCATTGGAACAAAATAGTTCTTCAAAAATAAATCTGACGAATCAGGGAATATAATTAAAAATAAAGCAAGATTGGTTGCTCAGGGATACTCACAGATTAAAGGAATTTATTTTGATGAAACATTTGCCCCTGTCGCACGTTTAGAGTCCATTAGAATTCTTATGTCCATTGTATGTGCACTAAAATTCAAATTATTTCAAATGAATGTTAAGAGTGCCTTTCTTAATGAGGATCTTGCTGAGGAAGTATATGTGGAACGACCAAAAGAATTTTTAGATCCTAAGCATCCCCATCATGTTTATCGTTTGGACAAAGCTCTATATGGTCTCAAACAAGCACCATGTGCTTAGTATGAACGATTAATGAAGTTTCTTTTAGACCATGATTTCTGCAGAGGAAGGGTAGACAAGACACTATTCACCCACAAAACAAAGACCTCATTGCTTATTGCACAAATTTATGTGGATGACATAGTGTTTGGATCAACATGCAGAGACGAGACATCCAAATTTTCTAACCTCATGAAGTCAGAATTTGAAATGAGCATGGTTGGTGAATTGAATTTCTTCTTAAGATTACAAGTTAAGCAATTGGATGATGGAATTTTCATAAATCAAACCAAGTATGCTAAAGACTTAGTAAAAAGATTTGGATTTGAGTCTGGTCGCACTTATCACACACCTATGGGTACTACTCTAAAACTTTCAAAAGATACTAACGGCAAAAGTGTAGATCAACATCTCTATCGAAGCATGATCAGAAGTTTGCTATATCTCACTGTCAGTCGTCCAGATATATCCTTTAGCATTGGTGTGTGTGCTCATTATCAAGCGGATCTAAGAAATCCCACCTAACAGCAATTAAAAGGATTATCAAGTATGTTGCAGGGACTACCACCTTTGGACTATGGTATCCATATGAAACCTCCACCATTATTGCAGGATATTCAGATGTTGATTGGACTGAAAATTTGGATGATCAAAAATTAACAAGTGGTGGATGCTTCTATATTAGAAATTGTTTGGTTTCCTAGTAAAGCAAGAAACAAAACTCAATCTCGTTATCTACTGCGAAGGCTGAATATATAGCCGCAGGTAGCTGTTGTGCTCAACTTCTTTGGATGAAACAGATGTTATTTGACTACGGGATTGCACAATCCACAATGAGTCTCTTTTGTGACAATACCATTGCTATAAATATCTCGAAGAACCCAGTTCAGCACTCTCGGACCAAGCATATTGACATTCATCATCATTTTATCCGAGAACTAGTTGAAGAAAAGATTATTGTGTTGGATTATGTAACTACTGAGAAACAACTTGTTGATATTCTTACAAAGCCTCTTGACACAAACAGGTTCTGTGACCTCCAAAAGTCAATTGGTGTTTGTTCGCATTGATAATATCTGAGGATTTATGGTACACATAGAAAATCTTAAAAGTCTGAGACACTCATGGTTATGGTAATGCTGAACAAATGTCGAAATTCCTATAGCTTCGATAATATCTGTGCAGTATCGATTTTATAATCGATTCCATCGACATGGTACATCGATTCAATCGACGAACTGCCTTTATCGGATTGCTGTTTTCCAACAACTCAGCGTAACTTTTGGTGAAAGTCATGACGATGCTATTGATAACTGATTGATATGATCGATAAGTCTGTTATATAAAAAAAAAGGGAGGAGAGCCCATTTGAACTCATTTTTTTTGTATACCTCTTCTAGTTCTTATCAGCTTCTCTCACCCCTTCAAAACATGATCAAAGGAAAAGGCAAGACTTACTTTCAATCTTTAGAGGAGAAAAGCATGCAATCAAATTCCAGTAGGCATCAACATACTCCAAAGGCAGGTGGTCCATCTATCATCACTGAACGTTTAGTGCTCAATAGTGTCATTGAGCCTTTTGGAATTGACCTCCTTCTTTAAGTAATCGGTTAGCAAAATATTCTACATCTTGGAGGATCGTACCAACTGGGTATGATCCATAAATTCTTCAAACATAGCCATGTCACTTGTGAAGATCCCCCCAGCATTCGAATTACTCTTGCCCGTTACTCAAAGCTTATCACTCCAGTGACTTTGGCAAAACTTCTCAATCTGGAAGTCACTAGAATTTCGATAACCCACCGAAATCTCAATGGGTTTGGGGTATGGGGAGAAGTAACCCGTACATTGTGCCAGGGGACTACCGTTCCACGAAATGATGAAAATTTGCTGCATATTAACCATCTTGGACCCACTTTCAAATTTCTTCATAGCATTTTTTGATCAAATGTGTATCCCTGTGATGTCATTAGTGATCATCTTTCTCCATCTGTGATCAATGTCCTCTATGATGTATATCAAGAGAATCGTGTGTGCCTGCCAACTCTCCTCCTTAAGAAAATCATTCGTGTAATTCAAGGACATCATGGGGAGACACTGCCCTTTCCCGTGCTCATATGTAAACTCGCACACCATGTTGGGCTTCCTGCCACATCTGATGAAGTGCATCCTGAAGCCTGGTTTGATGGTGATGCATCACTGGCAGCACAACAGTTTTGTCTTTCTTTGTCTCCCTCCAAGCATAGTCCTTCTCTACCAAGGGCCGTCCAACATGTTCCACCCACAATGCGGCCTACACATGGTGGATTAAATCGCACACCCTTGGTCAGTCCGGAGTCGATTACAAATCGCCCAGCTCATCACCTCAAACATCACCTGCTCAATGGGATGGTTGGTATCGAGGATCGTCTGAACAATTATGAAAGGCGTCTCACTATCGTTGAAGAGAAACTCGATGTCCTCTAGGGAACTACTCAGCAAATGGTAGACTTACTCACAATTGATCTTCCTTGAAGACATTAAGCATCAATACGGTTGTCCCTTGACTATCCACCACGTCTGATGTTGTGTCATGTATTTTGCTTTGGACAACACTCCTGATACTGCTGTCTAGGGCAGTATAGTTTTTTTTTTGGGATAAAAGTTTTTGGATGATGATATTTTTTCGATATGGCTGCATATAATTCTTATTTTACTGCCATCTTGGTTTATCTAGTGAATTATTGCAATGCATGAGTTTTTAAATAACTATCTTATCTGCTATTGCTCTCATAATGTTCTATCATTGATGCATCTCAATATGGTTCTCTCATATGGTTCACATATTCAGTCAATATCACTTGCTATATCCCTGTCAATGACTGACAAAAGGGGGAGAAAAATTACAAACACCCCTGTGAAAAATTGGATATTTGTGCTCTATATGTTGCAGGAGTTAGGGGGAGCAGCCGCAACAAGAAAGGAGGAATTTTTGAAGGGGGAGAACTTACTGGATGTGTACATGGGTGATTAGAATTTGTAAAATTGTGTTAATACATGTACACACAATTTAGGATGTATCTGTCTAGATATTTTCCTTCTAGGGTGTTTTGGGTATTTTGTCACGTAATTGACAAAGGGGGAGATTGAAAGTGTACCCACTAGTGCCCTGATTTGTCAATTATGGTGTAAGTTGAGTCAGTCGGACAACAACGCCTAACAAGAAGATCAACTCAAGTGTCTACCTCAACTGAATGTGTGGAAGCTCGCCATAGGTAAATCATAGCCTCACATCCTATGTCCCAAAATACCAGGTGATTAAAACCCTTAAAAATATGTAGAACATCTTAGGATTTTTGTGTAAGAAAACTTTTTATCAAACAGAAAAATCTTCATGTTTTTTTCTTACACTATCGATTATATCGATTCACCTTTCGATATAATCGACCTGCTCTGTCGATGTCCTCAGCATATCAATCGATACAATCGAGTGAGGACAAAAAGCGTCCAGCAATCAAACATTCATCTGGACGATTTATTGATATATCGACGGGTCAGTCGATATCATCGATATTCAAATATTGATCATATCGAAAGTGGATCGATATAATCGACAGGCAGTTTTTCGGCGCCCATATTTTTCTAAAGAAAACTACAATGAGCTTCGATATATCGAAGACTGTCCAATTCAATCCGAACTCAAATATCGATCATATCGGAAGTCAGTCGATCATAGCGATAGAGGGCGTATATTTTCTCCAGCATGATTTTCAGGATGCTTTTAAACATTGATCGGGGTGCCAGTCGAGAAATCAATATTCATATGTCGATCTTATCGAGACCTGGTCGATTGGATCGAAATGGGACACAAACCGTCCAGCAAGCTTATAGGTAAATCTATGCGATTTATCGATCCCATCGACAAGGTCTCCGATATCATCGATATACAAATTCCGATGACATTGACTGTCCCCCGATCATATCGTTAGAACCTGAAAATCTTTAAGGCTTGTCTCTCTTGCTTTCACCTGTTGATAGATCGATTCATCTCTCGATGAAATTGGAGTTCAAAATCTGATAACATCGATGTGTGTCTTGATCCCATCGACCAGTTGACAAAAGGTTTCTAAAAGTAAAAATGACATTTGAGTTTGTATCATCGAGAGGACTATCGATACAATCGAGAGTATACGCTCGATCATATCGAAACCTTCTCGATGATATCGAACTCTGTCATAAATATGACCGTTTGATATCCGTTGAAACCTTTTGCCTATTTATAGAGAAGCTTGCCTTTATTGCTGGTAGAGAAAGAAGAGAGTACTTTTGAGAGTTTTAACCTTTTTATCATTTACCTTAAGCCCTTGCTCTCAGGGAGCTCATCCACCAATCCACCCTCATCATTGATATTCAATAGAGTGGATTGGGGAATGAACTTCCGCATTCAAGGATCCTCTAGCTATTACCTTAATGGAAAATCATTAAGTCGGGATGCCTTGAATGCATAGATGATTGAAACCACTATATCTTCCTAATAAAAAAATCTTTAGAGAGTGGTATTCCATCATAACCTTGACCCAATCTAAAGCCCAGTATTGGTATATCTTTTGTGTTGCGAATCAAGGAAGCTGAAGACCCTTCAACATCAAGGAGATCTTCAACATTTCGCTGAATGAGACTCATCAACTTATTTGTAAGTATCTAGAGTCCAGGGGATACTTGTGATCATTCCTTTATAGGATTAGGTCTTAAGTGTTGCTATCCTTTGAAGTCCTTGAAGGAGGCCTCCGACGGGAGTGTAAGTGTGGGGTGCGTTGTGTGGACCCTTGCTCTGTGGAGAGCATAAACATCTGGTTAGGAGTATGCCAGCAAAACTCCAGGGATAGAGGTGAACCGAGTAGAAATCTCTGGGTGCGTTATATGGACCCTTACTCTATGTGGGCATAAACATCTGGTTAGGAGTACGCCAACAAAACTCCAGGGTTTGATGTGAACCGAGTAAAAACCTCTGTAAAGGTTAAAGGTGAACCTGATTTAAAACCTTAGGTTTGAGGTGAACTATGGAAAATCTCCTTAGTGAAATTCGGTCACTCAAGGGTTGAGTGTTGAAGCCGGGAGTGGAGTAGACAAATAGTCGAACCACTATAAAAATGACTGTGTTTGTGTTTGATTCTTATGCTTGATCATTTGTGTGATTATGTTAATTACATTCATATCTGCTCACACTTCACACACAGTCACATCTATCATAGACTATAACTGCTTCATGCTTATCATCTAAATAGTTCTGTGTTTGGATCCTCTACCAGGCTTGGAAGCCAGTAGAGTTAATTTTGAGTAATCCTTATCTGTACCCTGAGATAGGATTAGTGTGATCGGATTTTAAATAATTCATAAAAACTTTAAAAAGTCCTATTCAACCCCCTCTAGGACATATTGGCATATTCCTACTTTACCTCAAGCGGTCTTCACCACTATTTCAGTATAATCCAGGTTAGAAAAATCATCCCAATTTTAGTTAGAGGAATGGACAAACTGCTACCCCGCAAGGTTTCTTCAATCAAAATTCAAATAAGGGGAGACCTCAAGAAGAACTGGTTCAAAATTCATGCAAGAGCTTACTTAGACAATGCAAGATTTTATGCAAAAGATGGATTCACGTATGACGGCTATAGAAAAGGGGATGCTTCCTGCACAACCATCACCACTCTTCAAATCAGACGAGATAAGTGATCCCAGCTCTTCAAATCAAATGGGGCACGCTAAATCCATCACTGCTATTAGGAGTGGGAAGGTTATTGATAAAACTCTTCCAATTAGGCTCGAAAAGCCTCAAGAAACAGAATATGACAACAACGATGGATCTATTGATTCCCCACAAAAATTAGAACTGGAACTTCTAAAGAAGTCAGTTGCTCCTTTCCCCCAACGGTTGGTTACACCAAAACGTCTCTCTAACTCTCAGGATATCCTAGAGGTGTTAAAATAAGTGAAAGTCAACATTCTTCTACTTGATGTCGTAAAACAGATACCTTCATATGCCAAATTCTTGAAAGACCTATGCACTACCAAAACACGGCAGAGTATTCAAAAGAAGATCTTCCTGACTGAGAAAGTGAGTGCTATCCTGAAGCAAGACGTGCCGCAGAAATTCAAAGATCCCGGTAGCCTAACCATATCATGTGTAATCGGGAACTATTGAATTGATCATGCACTTGTCGACTTAGGAGTGAGTGTCAATTTGATTCCCTACTCAATATACAAACAGTTAGGTTTGAGTGAATTAAAACCCACTTGAACCATACTACAACTTGCTGATCGCACTATTCGCGTACCAAGAGGGATAATCGAGGATGTGTTGGTCCAGGTCAATAGATTTTACTACCCTGTAGATTTTATCATCCTGGATACAGAACCCATCAATAGCATGAGCACTCAGATTTCCGTCATTATTGGTCGCCCATTCCTTGCTACTTCAAATCAATCATCAATTGCAGGAATGATGTCATGACCATGTCTTTTAGAAATTTGACATTGGAGTTAAATATCTTTTTTAATAACGGCAGCAACTCAGAGGATGATGACGATTTCCATGACATTAACATAATTGATTATTTCGTGGAAGATAGAACGCCTCTTACCTTATCCTCTGATCTTTTAGAGATGTGCCTGGCCCACTCCCATGACTTTAATGATGACATGATTAGGGAGAAGGTTGTCATGCTCGATATTGCACCGTTACTTGAAGTTAACCGGTGAAGGCCACAATTTGAAGAATTACCCCAAACTGATGTAGTGTCTCTACCGTCTAACCTCAAGCTGCCGAAGCTTGACCTAAAACCTTTGCCCTCTAATTTGAAATATGTCTATTTAGGTCAAGATGAGACATACCCGGTGGTGATCTCTGCTCACCTAAAGAAAGAATAGGAGAGTATGCTCATATCTACTCTCATTAAGCATACGGGAGCTCTTTGATGGACGATAGCAGACCTCAATGGAATTAACCCATCGATTTATACTCACCGCATATATCTTGAGGATAATACGAAGACTGTTCGATAATCACAACGTAGACTAAATCCAAACACGAAGGAAGTGATTAAGGCCGATGTTCTAAAACTATTGGATGTGGGTATCATATATCTCATATCCAATAGTCAATGGGTGAGTCCAACTCAGGTGGTTCCTAAGAAGTCCGGGATTACCATCATAGCCAATGCCAATAATGAACTTGTGCCGACCAGAGTTACTACTGGTTTGAGAATGTACATTGACTACAGGAAGTTGAATACCGTCACGAGAAAAGACCACTTTCCTTTACCCTTCATTGATCAAATCTTTGAAAGGCTAGCTGGTCATTCCTATTATTATTTCCTTGATGGATATTCGGGCTCTAATCAGATTGAAATCGCCCCTGAGGACCAGGAAAAGACCACATTTATATGTTCCTACGGCACCTTTACTTACAGAAGGATGTGGTTCGGGTTATGTAATGCTCCTGCCACCTTTCAGCAATGTATGATGAGTATCTTTTCTGACATGGTAAGAAAATATTTAGAGGTCATCATGGACAATTTCTCTATTTTCGGTTCATCTTTCAGCGAATGCTTAAAGAGGCTTAAATGTGTGTTGAAAAGATGTGAAGAAAAGAATTTGGTACTTAATTGGGAGAAGTGTCATTTCATGGTTCAAAAGGGAATTGTCCTTGGGCATATCATCTCATCTAAGGGAATTAAGGTAGATAAGGAAAAAATTGATCTTATCTCTAACCTACATCCACCCAAGAACATCAGAGACGTGCGATCCTTCTTAGGACACGTAGGGTTTTACAGACGATTCATAAAGGACTTTAGTCTCCTCTCTCGTCCTTTATGTAATCTCCAGCAAAAGGATGCACCATACAAGTGGACTGAGCAATGCCAGGAAGATTTCACCAAGCTTAAGGGCATGTTAACCACTGCACCTATCATGCAGCCACCTGATTGGAGCCTTCCTTTTGAGCTTATGTGTGACGCTTCTGATTATACTCTTAGAGCAGTTTTAGGTCAAAGAAAAGATAAGTGGCCTTACGTCATTCATTACGCAAGTAGGACTCTAAATCCTGCCCAAGTGAACTACTCGACTACGGAAAAGGAACTCTTAGCCGTGATGTTTGCTGTGGATAAATTTAGGTCCTACCTGATCGGATCTAAGATCATTATCTACACAGATCATACGACACTTAAGTATCTTCTTTTTAAGAATGATTCTAAGCCCCGTTTGATACGATGGATCCTTTTACTCTAAGAATTTGATTTGAAAATTAAAGATAAAAAGGGAGTAGAAAACGTAGTGGCCGATCATCTTTCTAGCCTTAATACCTCTGATTCCATTGAGGCAACCCATATCAATGACATGTTCCCTAATGAACAACTGTTCAGAGTCTCCCATTCACCTTGGTTCACTGATATTTTCAATTATCTTCCCACAGGTTCCATACCGACATATTAGACTGCACAAGATAAGAAGAAATTTTTACCAAGGTGTGCAACTTTTTCTAAGACGATCCATATTTTTTTAAATATTGCCCAGACCAAATCCTAAGAATATGTGTGTCAGACGATGAGCATCAGAGTGTCATCTCCTTTTGTCACTCACAGGCCTGTGCTGGTCACTTTTCTGTTAAAAAGACCGTGGCCAAGATTCTACAGTGTGGCTATTATTAGCCCACACTGTTCAGGGACACTCATGAGTTTTGCAAGGTTTGTGAGCATTGTCCCGTGAAATATGATGCCCTTGAATCTCATCCTTATCATAGAAGCATTTGATTGCTGGGGCATTGATTTCATGAGACCTTTCCCCCAATCCTTTGGAAATTTGTATATTTTGCTCGCCATAGATTATGTCACTAAATGGGTCAAAGTAATTTCATGCCGCAACAATGACCATCACACGGTCATTAAATTTTTAAAAGAAAATATCCTGTCGCGGTTCGGAACGCCTCGAGCCATCATTAGTGATGGGGCCTCACACTTTTGTAATAGACCATTCGAGAGCTTAATAGAGAAATACGGTATCTCTCATAAGGTGAGCACCCCATACCATCCACAGACAAGTGAACAAGCTAAGATTTCTAATAAAGAGATCAAATATATCCTAGAGAAAATGGTTAAACCTGATCGTAAGGATTGGTCAACCCGATTAACCAATGCCTTATGGGCATACCGTAGTACTTTTAAAGTCCCTATTGGAACATCTCCCTTTAGACTCGTCTATAAGAAGGCATGTCACTTTTCTGTGGAGTTGGAACATAAAGCGTACTGGGCAATCAAAAATCTGAATTTCAATCTGGACAACGCTAGCTCGCTACGCAAACTTCAATTAAATGAACTTAAAGAAATCCAGAACGATGCGTATGAGAACTCGAGAATTTACAAGGACAGGATGAAGGCGTTTCATGATCAACATATTCTCCAGAAATCATTCACGTCAGGTCAGAAAGTCCTTTTGTACAACTCTCGACTACATCTTTTTTCGGATAAGCTTCGATCTCGTTGGACCGGTCCTTACATTGTTGTTATTGCCTATCCTCATGGGGTCGTCAAGATAAGAGATCTCGACAATGGCAAGGAGTTTAAAGTAAATGGACATCGATTAAAACCATTTGTTGAGAAATTTGATTCACAGGACATGTCCATGCCTCTGACTGCTCCTATTTATCAGGATTGATCTCCTAGTCTGATGGAGGTATATGTAGGTTTATCGCTTTCATAGGAATAGGGTAGTTACTTTATTTGTCTGGCTAAAGATGGTAAACTTTGCCCTCCTGGGAGGCAACTCAACTTTTCATTCCATTTCATTTTCCTAGTTAGTTAATTTCATGTTTGTGGGTAACATTGCTGCAACCCTCACGAGACTACAACTCGTCCACTAGGGGCAACCTAGGGATTTAAAGACTTATTGCATATGTTAAATGCAATCGAGAGCACCTGCAAAAGTGGTATAGGTAAGATTTTATTTTTATTGGTTTCTCTCTTGTGCTGACCCACTCTTACATAGATATCTTTGGAAAGTATCTCTCTCGACTCATTATCTAGGTACTATCTTCCCATCACTTTTCCTTTACTTTCGTTGTCTCATGTGCATTACATGTTTATATCTTTTACATTGAGGACAATGTAATTTTAGGTTGGGGGTGAGAGATTAGGTAGCTTAATCAGTGTTTTCTTAGCCTTGAGCAAAAATTGTGAAAATTTTTAAAATTTTCTGTGATTTCTTGTGAATTCGAGGTGATTTTGACGGATATCCTTAATTTAGATTTTCAAGATACGTGACGTTGGTGATTTATGACTCTTGAATTCAGTTATCTAGTAGATTTCACAGTTAAGTCTGAATTATTAATTTAGAATTAGAAGTTGTAAACATTGATTAAACCATGATTTCACACGTCACATCTCGTTTACACATTAAGGTTTCAATTTGATATTGAAGGGTTAACTTGGTAATCATTAAGCATGAAAGGAACCAACCTAGAGAATTTATCCATCATGTTCAATAAGAAGAATGAAAGAAAAAGAAAATATCTATCTACAAGATACCTGCCTGCGGAAAGGGTGGGCGAACGAACTTCACCATAGGTTTGCTCCCTATAGGTGTGGATTCAATTCTCCATGGTTGATGAGAGAAAAAGGTTGGGTGAATGGTCTTCACCATAGGTTTGCTCCCTATAGATGAGGATTCAATTCCTTTCCTTAGAATTACCTATAAAATGGTGACATAGAGCGAAAGCCATTGATGGAAAAATTAAAAGCTGGAAGAATGAGGAAAGTTTGGTTTAGGTTTTAGTTATCCTGAATGGTCTTGTTGGGTACCAATGACATCATGAAATAGAGAAGTGAACCCTAATGATAAGCTAAAATTTCACTATACACTCATGAAACTCAGTGTTTAGAATTATTCTAATTAATGGATTAATATTTTGAACTTGATTATGAAGTTTACAGTGCGCTTGATTCCAGGAGACAGTATTGCCCAACATTCATGAATCTTAGATTTTCAGTATCCTAATTATTTTTAAAAATCACTCGGGTTTACAGAAATTTTCCTATAATTTTTAACATATTTTTCGCATACTTTGCTCGGGACTATCAAAATGCTGGTTGAGGGTTGTGTTAAGGGTCAAATATTATATATTAAACTCCAATTATTGCCTGAATTTATGAACATGATACTGTTTAATGGCCAATTTAATCGTATTTGTGCTGCAAGGTGTATTTACGAGCTTAGACTGAAAAAGGGAGCTTAAAGCATCGATTTATCACTCTGATGACACCAAAGGCAAGGGACGGACTCCAGGGACTAAGATCGACGGAATTACATGCCAGGGTCCACAAAAATTGAGGAATTGAAGCTCCAATAGCCCGAAATTGGTCCAGAATGCAAGATCACAGGGTTTCAACCATTTGTTCGGATCGAAACTTTATATGTGGCCTGAAGATCATAAATTAACCATACACGTCAAAAATCAGCTATTGGATTGTTATAGAAGTGGCCCAACAGACAGATTAGCCCCTTAAATCTTGATTTAGGGCCTACCTGATATCTGAATATATTTAAATTTCATTTTCAACGCTTTAAATTATATCTGGAAAGGGATGGACGGATCGAATTTCTCATAAACATCTCTGTGGGACTCAAGTATGCAGTGCATGTGCACGGTGCACTAGTGCACCAGGCGTGCACCAAAAATTCGAAAGTCGGTCAGCAAACGCTGACCGACTCTTCTTCTCAAACTGAAAAAATGCAACGACGTTTTCCCTGCTCGGTTGGGTTTTACTTGGCCTCACCTATCATCCAGATCATCGATCCAAACCGTCCATCAGATCCCTATGGAGTTTCTTAACACTGCCTAGATGGAAGAATTCTAAAATATTGCGAGGAGCTAAATCCAGCCGTCCAAACGCAGGATGGACAGTGGAGTGAAAGATATCGTGGGCCACACCGAAATTGCTCCAAAAACACTCATTCCCAGACAGTTTCTCGTCCTGAAATGAGTAGACTGAGTGAATTTCTGTAACATCATCGATCATGGGCCCCACCAACATCACAACGTAAGATCCGCAAGCCCTGTTTGCGAATGTGACCTGCGGACGAGTTTCGTGGGCCACCACCGTACACCAAGGATCCCATCAGGACCGTCCATTGGAATCTCAACAATCTTCTTATCGTCGCCTAGGTCTCAGTTTGACCCCATGCGAGGTATCGTAAGATTCTAGCCGTTGAATGCAAGATGGACGACAGAAGAAAGATCCTGTGGGCCGCCACGTTTTGAAGCCAAAACCGTCCCTTCCCGAATAGTTTTTCGAGGAGATTTCAATGGACGGCGTGGATCTTTCACCTAATACCAAGAAGCGGTGCTCACCAACGTCCAGTGTATGCACTGTTGTGCGTAACGTTTGCGGAAGTTTCACCTACCTCTGCTGTGAAGGAAACCGACCAACTTTCACTGCTGCAACTGACTTCCAATTGCTATAAAAAAAAAAGAGACGTGGAGAGAGAGATCATTCAAGCAGATGTGGAGGCTTGGTTTGAAAGTGCAGGAGAGAGAGTTAAAAGTTGTTTCTTTTCTTTTCTTTTCTTTTCTTTTATTTTATTTTATTTGTTTAAGATGTCTAGCTTCATCATGTTGAGCTAAGCCTCTTAGCTAGGGCTAAGAGGTGAAGCTTGTAGCGTGATGGGAGAACTTTTGCTTCTGCTTTTTGTTTATACTGAATTAACATTGATTCTAGTTTGATTAATGAGAATGTTTTTAGCCTTTAATGGTCTGTTGTGACTGAAATTACAATAGGTCTGCGATAACTTTGAGCATGTTCCTACTCTTTTTATGTTTATGACGTCAGGAAGCCTTGTTGTTCGTCATAGTCTCCTGGGCATAGTCGGATGTCGATAACCTTCCTAACCTTCATACATGTGGTTGGTTGGTAATTAGTTTAATTTTATCGTTTGCTTTGTCTCCTGGGCATGGTTTGGTGATGGAATCCATTCTAATTCATATACCTTTTATCTCTTGAAAACTATATCAATGACAGTTCAGTTAAATTTCATGATTCTTGAAGCTGGCATAAGATCTCCCTGATCTCTACAAGTGGATCCTCTAAATTCCTAATTTTTTTCCTCTGATTTCTATAAATTTGAGATAGATATTTCACAGTTATTTCTCAAATTACAATTCAATTTAGATTTCATCTCATTCTAGTTCTAGTTCTAGTTAGTTTCAAAAAACGTACGAGTTTCAGTCCCTTGGGATTCGACCTCAGTCTTACCGAGTTTATTACTACATCACGACCCTGCACTTGGAAAGTGAACATCATACCACGAAAAACAGTGGGCATAATGATTTTTCAGTTTGCCCCACTGATTTCATGTTTCCCCCGCTCAATTTCATGTTTGCCCCGCTGATTTTATAGTTTACCTCGCTGATTTCATGTTTTCCCCGCTCAATTTCATGTTTGTCCCGCTGATTTTTCAGTTTGTCCTGATCAATTTCATGCTTGCCCTGCTAATTTTCGTGTTTGCCCCACTCAATTTCATGCTTGCCCCACTCAATTCCTAGTTTTCCCCGCTCAATTTCATGTTTGCCCTGCTCAATTCCATGCCTGCCCCGCTCATTTCTTAGTTTGTCGCGCTCAATTTCTAGTTTGCCCCACTCAATTTCATGTTTCCCCCCCTCAATTTCATGTTCAACCCGCTGATTTTCTAGTTTGCCCCCACTCAATTTCATGTTTGCCTTCGCTCAAAACCTAAACCTAAACCTAAATCTAAAACCTAAATGTTTTCTCAAATCCCTAAACCTGAACCTTAACTTATTCTCAATTCCCTAAACCTTAACCTATAACCTAACTTAAACCTAAACCTATAACCTACACTTATAACCTAAAACCTAGATGTATTCTCAAATCCCTAAACCTAAACCTACACCTAATCATAATCTCAACTCCTTAACCTAAATCTAAACTTGAAAATGGTCATGAACCTGATTTCCTAAACCTAAACCCTAATCTATTCTCAGTTCCATAAACCTTAAACTATAACTGACACTTATAACCTTAACCTAAACCTAAAACCTAAATGTATTCTCAAATCCATAAACCTAAACCTACACCTAATCCTAATCTTAACTCCTTAACCTAAACCTAAACTTGAAAATGGTCCCGAACCCGATTTCCTAAACTTAAACCTTAACCTATTCTCAGTTCCCTAAACCTTAACATATGTAAGACCCGTATCTTGGTCCGTACATTTCCGTAGACTTCCACGGTCTTACTGGTCGAATCCGATAACCTTCGACCCTTAACCGATATCGACGTGCGACTCTGGTTCATATGCCGACAACCCGAGTCGACTCAACCCGAGGCCAATACCATAGCGACCGCGCCGTCGTTGCAGTTCCGATGCCGCGACTCGCGCGTCGAGGTGATACCCTGGTCAAGAGATGTGGGCCAACGTTTGGTGCCAGAAAACGCCGCGCGTTACGAAACCCAAGGGAATCTCTATGATGTGTCACATCAATCACATCAATCCCATCAATCAATCAATCCATCAAGCCATCACATGTCAAGTACACATCACTTTATTCCTTTTTTCCAAGAAACCACAAAAGTCTCCCAAACCCATACCTCTCTTACACAAAAAGCCACAAAGTCTTTACCACCCATACCCCTCTTACACAAAAGCCTCAAAAGTCAAGCTTTTCTTACATAACCATCACTCACCACATCCATCCATCACTCTCTCTCTCCCTTTACAACTCTCTCTCTTTCTCTCTTTCTCATTTCAAATCTCCAAGCAAAATTTCAAGCTCCATACGTATGGAGTTTTCCAAACTCTCCTAAGCTCCAAGTGGCCCACCTTCCTATCCCATCATCTCCCATCTCAACCCTCCATTCCTCATCTTAACCATTGAAATCCAAGCTAAGGTGCCAAGGAACCCCTAGGAGCAAGAAGATCGGACGGTGGGTGCCTCTATAGGATAGTTTTTCTCATTTTTATGATGGGCTAAGTGAGGCCCACCGATCCATGGTGTGGATCTCACTTGAGACCCTAATATGTGGCCGATGGACCACTTGGATCATCATGATCATTCCATGATGGGGTCATTCTCCATGGACCCCATCATGATATTTATTTCATTTAGAAAGGTCATCTAGACCGTCCATATCGGTGGGAAATGAATCTCCACCGTTGATTTACATTTTTGATGATCCCATGTTCAAAGGGATCCGTTTATTGTATGATTTCATTCAAGGGAGGGCTCATAGTGGCGGAGCCCTCCATCACAAGGCGTGTCCCACTCTCCATGTCTCTGTCTCTCTTTTATTTCTTTTATTTTATTTTATTTTATTTTATTTTATTTTTATGCAATAGGATTGTGTGGCCCACTTGAATGGATCCTACCTTGAGATTTATTTTGTTCAAATTTTTATTCAAGTGGGGCCCACCTTAGACGTTGTACCCATGTCACCCATCAGTGGTGGCCCACTTCATCAGGGCCCACTACTCTCTATAAAAAAAATAAAACCGTCCAGCGTCTGGGACACTGGACGTTTCAAAAGAATGAAGAAAGGGAAAGAAGAAAAGAAGGGGCTTTGGTGGTCCACTTTCTTAGGCCCCATCATGATGTATTTGAACAATCCAAGCCGTCCATCCTCTTACCTACAGCATTTTAGCCGTTGGGTAGAAGTCTGGGACTGATTGGAAGACCTGGTGGGCCATAACGTCAAAAATTGCATCTTCACCATTCAAATGTCATTTTTCTATTTTATTTCACTTCCTAAGCATTTTAAAATTTGAACTCTGGACTCATTTGGACGGCCTCGAGCCGCTGAACGCAATGGTCGGGATAGATTTTGGTGAAGCGGGCCCCACGTGCGAAAAACCCTAAAACATGGGTTTTCCTTTTTTTTTAAAAAACTCCATGTAGAGGCAGCCTCTGCCACTGTCAGCGGGCAGTGCTACACGCTGCTGCGTGCAGCCGTGAAGGCGGGCGGGCGACGTCCAGCGAGGGACCCACGGCTCCAGCCGTGGGCCCCACCATGATGTTTGTTTGTCATCCAACCTGTTCAAGAGGTGGGTCCCCTCCTCAGGTGGGCCCCCTCCAAATTTCGGCCAGATCCAAAACTCAAGTGGCCCACACCACATGAAATAGTAGAATGGACGTTTACCATTGAAATCTTTCTGGGGCCCACAGATGTATTGGATCAAGCTGAAATTTATGTTTTCCCTTCATCCAGGTCAGAGTGACCTTGTGAACAGTTTGGATGCCAAATAAATGTTACAGGGTGGGCCCCACATGGGACCCACAATGATGTATGCGTTAAGTCCACCGTCCAGTGGACGGTGGCACTCACCACGGTGGCACCCACCTTGCGATTGAACTGCCTCCACCGTCCAGTGGACGGTGGGGCCCTGTGTGCTGTATGTGCTCTATCCGCACTGTCCACGGGACAGTGGGACCCGTCATGATGCATGGGATGCATCCAGACCGTCCATCCTCTTGGTGAGATCATTTTTTTTTGGGCATGGGCTACTGATTGGGTGGGCCACTCACGTATGGGTTAGGCCCATTTGATTTGTAACAGGCCTATGGGCTAGACCCATTTGAATTATAAAAGGCCTATGGGCTAGGCCTATTTGATTTATGAAATACTTATGGGCTAGGCCCATTTGATTCATTTAAGGCCTAAGAGCTTGGGCCCACTTGATATGTAAAGCCTATGAGCTTAGGCTCATGTGATATATTGTAAGGCCCATGGGACTAAACCCATTTGATTATAAAAAGGTCAATGGGATTAGGCCCATTGGATTTATTTGAGACTCATGAGTTAGGCCCATTTTATTTGATTAAGGCCTAGGGGTTTAGGCCCATTTGACTCATGTTAGGTCTATGGGTTGAGGCCCACTTGATCCACATGTGGGACCCAATTGGTGTGACCCATTGGTCACATACTAGACTCATGAGACTAAGCTCATTTGATGCAATCCTAGGCCCACGGGTTTTGACCCATTGCAATGCAGATAAGACCCATTGGTGTGGCCCATTTATGTGGCCCATCTGATGAATAAAAGGCCCATAGGATATGGCCCATTTGATATATATATGAAAAGCCCAATGGGATGAAGCTAAAGTCCATTGCAATGTGTAATCCCAATACCGATTATGTAGCGATGTTTAAGAAGATCGTGCCTGGGAAGCAATGTTGGTTTGACGTCCACATTGCGAGTGTGATGCTGGTTGGATGTCTACATTACGACTCTCCTTAGGGCCCATTACTGGGCCGTACTTATTTTGTATAGGCCGTCCAGGTCCATCTGCATTGTAAGATAGTTCATTTTATTATAATATGTTTAGTACAATTCCATGACTCATAATCATACGCATCATATGTATGCTTGACGTGACAATTGTCTGATCATAGCATTTGCATTCGGATAGGTTGTTTATGGGCTCCCGGTTAGGCGGTGTTGCCCTACATGAACGCACGATATGCACAAGATTTGATGCATGACTGGATAGCTTGAATCATGCATATCGCATTTGTATGACATGGATATTGTACGCCCTAGCGACATCGGGGTCGTAACTTCCACAGATGTATCGTGGTTGGCAGGATTGGATACCGAAAATCTTGTTTTACATGGACTACTATAGATATCCCTGGATGAAAGTCCCTAAATCCTTATGGTACCAAGAGGTTGCTCCAACGTCTAGACCGAGTGGGTAGATGAGCGTTGAGTGCCGATTACCAGACGGTTACGCTCTCCACTATGTCGTGGTCGGTTGGAAGGGGATGCGGCCTTACCCGCCCGATAGTAGGGGGCAATGCTAGGCTGAGTTTGACCAGCTCGAGGAATGGGTTCGCTATCGACGAGTCACGGCCGATATTGGCAGACGGATAGTGAGGTCTCTTCCACTTACCTTATTGCACGCGATGTGACGGCAATCTGATTTAAAGTGTACTAGACCCCGGTGATATCCCATATTTGATCTGTATTGATGTGTGGACATAGATGAGGATCTGTATGCTTGAGTTGCATTGCACATCGCATGGCCTTGAGATGGCCGATACCATTCATGTCTTGCATCGCATAAGCCTTGGTACGGCTCATGATATTAGATCCATCTGCATATTCCGCTTTACACCGACATTGCATGTTCATATTACTACCTTACGCACACACTTTCACCACCCTCTAAGCTTTCTGTAAGCTTATGCACGACCGTTGCGTGCAGGTGACGTTGGATTGCAGCAGCGCTAAGGCAGGAGCACGTCGCAGATCGTTTTGGAGTTTTTATTCTTTACCATTGTATTTCCCTTTATGCTCATTGTACTTGTAAAGTTTTTGATCATAGTGGAAATGTAATGGAGTTCTTGGTTGTTGTTTGTGGGTTATGCCTTTGGTTATGCTTATTACGAATCAAACTAATATTTAAAATCCTCCTCGTAGCATCCCAAGATCGGAACCTGGTGAATGGGAGCTAGGAGCCGAGAATGGGATTCTACGGAGGCTGTCGGTGCCAGATTCGACGATCGAAAATTTTGTGAGCCCGATTTCCAAGTTTGGAGCGTGACAACATGTAACCTAACTTAAACCTAAACCTATAACTGACACTTATAACCTTAACATAAACCTAAAACCTAAAACTTAAATGTATTCTTAAATCCCTAAACCTAAACCTACACCTAATCATAATATCAACTCCTTAACTTAAACCTAAACTTGAAAACCCAAACCTAAACCTGGTCCCGAACCCGATTGCCTAAACCTAAACCTTAACCTATTTTCAGTTTTTTAAACCTAAACCTAAAACCGACACTTATAACCTAAACCTAAAACCTAAATGTATTCTCAAATCCCTAAACCTAATCTTGAAAACCCAAACCTAAACCCGGTCCCGAACCCGATTTCCTAAACTTAAACCTTAACCTATTCTCAGTTTCCTAAACCTTAACTTATAACCTAAACCTAAACCTATAACCTACACTTAGATGGGCCCACATTGAATATATGTAGTATATCCATGCCATCCATCTAATTTTAGCATTTGAGCCCCAAATTGATGCATATCAAAATATCAAGTGAATCATACCATGGGAAACAGTGGGCATAATGATTTTCCAGTTTGCCCCGCTGATTTCATGTTTACCCCGCTCAATTTCATGTTTGCCCCGCTAATTTTATAGTTTGCCTCGCTGATTTCATGTTTTCCCCGCTCAATTTCATGTTTGCCCCGCTGATTTTTCAGTTTGTCCCGCTCAATTTCATGCTTACCCCGCTAATTTCCGTGTTTGCCCCGCTTAATTTCATGCTTGCCCCACTCAATTCCTAGTTTTCCCTGCTCAATTTCATGTTTGCCCTGCTCAATTCCACACCTGCCCCGCTCATTTCCTAGTTTGCCCCGCTCAATTTCATGCTTGCTCCGCTCAATTTCATGCTTACCCTACTTAATTTCAATGCTTCTAAGTTACCCTCTTCAAAGATGAGAAGATTCATCAATGTCATCAACATAAAAAGCATCTCTTCTATAAGAGAATTTTTCAGCCTCTTAACAGTTGACATTGATGTTATATATGTTGTAGGATTCTCTAGTTCCACACAGTTTGATATATATTAACTTAGTGCTAAAAGTGGAGACATAATAAACCATAGCAGCACAGCCTTTCCTCGTGTCTTTTCCAATGAAGCATCGTTTGTTTCGAATGGCATGTTAGTGGTATTGGATGCCACCAGGTCAATGATAGTTTCTGGGATCTTGAGGCATTTATATAACTTGTAGTTAGTGGATTTCATTTGGTTTTTTGTATTATCGGATCTTTGAGTTTCCTGAATCTTGATTATTTATATATTTATTTATTTTTGCATCAGGTGTGAAGAAGAAAGTTGATAAAGTAATAATACTAGTGGGCAAAAAAGAGGGGAAAATGACCGCAGACCCATAGCTACAGATTATAACCGTAGCTATAGATTGTAGATAATATTGACATAGTTCGATAATATCGAAAATGAATGCCAAATTGTCCAGCAACAAAACTCAAAAAATGGAAGAATTTTGCGATATTATCGACATATGTTCGATAGTATCGAGCATAAGTCATCGATAATATCGAGATATGATCGATAGTATCAATAACTAATGTTGAGTAATGACCGTAGACCTAGTCTACAAATTATAACCGTAGCAATAGCTACCGTAACCGATATGTCGATATATCTACAACATGTCGATATATCGATAATATTTAGATATATCGATATTTTATGGAAATGCATGCAGCAGATCTTGCTGGACAATTGTCATCTAGATTCGATATTATTAATGACTTATGTAGATAATATCGATGATATGTCGATAATATCTACGTTTGCATATTTTGCAATTTTTTTTTATTTTTTTTATTTTTTTGGGGTTAGCTTGTTGTATACACCCATGTCAGTACACACCCTCCATGTTAGTCATCCCCACTAGGAATCGATACGAAGATGAATAAATTTCATCCTTATTGGGAGTATTTGAAATTTTATTAGGGTGAGAATTTGGAGTTATGTGTTCTTGAATTTGCTGTGTGAATAATAGCACGGTACCTTGTTTGCTTTTAGTGCTTGTATTTTTTAGCAATCAGCCAAGGAAAACGTACCTAAATAACACTTTAATTTCACTACTAAACTATGAAGGTGTCCCAAAGAAATAATTTATGGATCTGCTGAGGAATGCTTTTAATGATGCTCGAAATGTTCGTTCCAATAAGCACATTGTATTAAGAGGTATGTTTTGTTCTTAAGACCTATTAGATGTGTTGTTGAAAGCGAGTTTAAATGCACATGCAATTGCCATAAGTTTCTACCATCATAGATTTCTTAAAATTTAATAATTTCCGTAGAAATCTGATGTAGTTTTTCCATATTGCTTCAACATGTTGTCATCCAATTGTTCCAGGTGAATAACCTAAAAAGTGTACTTTGGGCAATATGTTCTTTAAAAACATATTTGTTCCATGCTTTATTTCTACGAATGATATTCTTATTATTCTACTAATGCTTCTCTGATTGTCCTCATTGTTCAAACATAGCACAAGAGAATTTCAACATTTTCTCAACGTACACCGGAAAAAGTATCCTGTGTAAACCAACATAAAAGTAATAAACAATGCTTCTACACTACACATATAAAACAACATGTTAACACTATACATATGGATAGAATTGTTAATGTTCTGTAGCAATTCTCTCACAAGAAGATCCAAGTACAACATGGAAGCTCAGTTTTTCCATCTAATGCATGTGGTCCAATGTAAGATTCTGATATTAGCAGCAATAGCAACAACAATAGTGAGAGATACTACAACTTTTTTCTTTCTTTCTATTTAGATAAGTTATACTATACATACAGATGAAAAAATGGGAACCATTTTTTTTCGAATGGTAAGAAAAAATCCTAATAAAGACGAGTTTTTCTGAATTGTATTATATATGAATGGATGACATGAGGTGCTAAAAAATACCTTTTTGGTAAAGTTTGGCCAGTAACTCTTGAACTCTAGGGTCTTCAAAAATAACATTAACAGTTAGGTGTATAGCTTCCTATCACCAAGAAACCAACAAAAGATACAACAGTGGGGCCTGCAACCTTGAAGATGGAAAAGTCATTCCATAACTTCTTTGAATGTTTCAATGTGACTTTCAAACTCATCATTTTAATTGGAAAAATAGAAACGACATTGGTGTGGTAGAGAAACATACATTGTGAAATCTAGGGCTGTTAACAGGCCAAGTTGGGCTATGTCAAGCAAATCAACACTAGTTTTTAAGTCCATGATGAATGACCCCAATCTATCTTACACATAGCCAGAACATTTCTCCTCTTCGATGAAAAAATTTACGAACTTAACAAGATAATGGAAGTGACCCAGCTGCCTTGAATCTTAGGTTTACGGATGGTACCCAGGACGGACTTGGTAGAGCGACTCAAGAGAACAGCTCCACCTTGACATCTTCAGTGCTTCAGAGACTGATCAAATACTATCTTAGTCAGATTGCTGACCTGTAAATGGATGATGATAGACACAGCAGTGAGCGGTGAAAGTCCCGCCATCATCAAATGGTAGCATTTCCCCGAGTCAATGTCGCTGCCTTTACGATTTGGGTAAGCACAATGGTGGGGAGAAATGCTTGTGCTCGATTATGAAACGGTTGTACTCAGTCCGGTTGCTAGTCCTTGGATTATAGCTGTAGCGATACCGTAACTATAGCTATAACCGTAGCTATAACATGAAATTGAGTGGGACAAATTGGAAATTCAGCGGGGCAAACATGAAATTCAGCAGGGCAAGCATGAAATTCAGCTAAGCAAACTGGAAATTGATCGGGGCAAACATGAAATTCAGCAGGGTAAACTAAAAATTCAGCGGGGCAAGCATGAAATTCAGCGGGAAAAAAATGGAAATTAAGTGGGGCAATCATGAAATTGAGTGGGGCGAACTGGAAATTGAGCGGGGCAAACATGAAATTGAGCGGGGCAAACTGAAAATTGAGCGGAGCAAACATGAAATTGAGAACCTTTCAAGTTGAAAGAAAAAAAGAGAATGCATTGGCTCCTTATCCCTAGCTCGAACATCAACCTCATTGGGATTGAGATGCTAGTACCTGCAAAGAGAAAACAACCACTGATCAAACATGGCCATGATTCACATTCACATAGCACAATTGAATCGATCAATTATTAAGATTATTTTTTCTTTTGATGCGGTTGAGTGGATTCTAGACAACCCGATCTGCATTACTCTCAGTGCATACATATTTCTTTGATGTATGATATCAGTCGATTGAGAGTACTGATTCCTAAAATCTCTTTTGTACCCAACACCTAAAAATCAAAGATTTTGAGCTTTATTTCTCACTAAGATACTTTATTTTTATAAGACCTGTATCTTAGTATGTACCGTTCCGTAGACTTCCGCGGTCTTACCGGTCGAATTCCGGCAACCTTCGACCCTTAACCGATACTTACGTACGACCCTGATTCGTATACCGTCAACCCATATCGACTCAACCAGAGACCATTACCATAACGACCGCGCCGTCGTTGCGGTTCCGATGCCGCGACTTGCGCGCCGAGGCGATACCCTGATCAAGAGATGTGGGCCAACGTTCGGTGCGAAGAAAATGCCACGCGTTGCGCAATCCAAGAGAATCTCTACGATGTGTCACATCAATCCCATCAATCCCATCAATTAATCAATCAATCAACCCATCACATGTTAAGTACACATCACCTTTCACCCATTCCCATGCAATCACAAAAGTCAAGAATTTCTTACAAGACCCATACCTCTCTTACATAAAAAGCTTCTAAAGTCAAAAAGTTCTTACACCTCCCATGCCTTTCATACACAAAAGGCCACAAAAGTCAAGGTTTTCTTACACAATCATCATTCATCACCCATCTCTCTCTACAACACTCTCTCTCTTTCTCATTTTCTCATCTCATTCTCCAAGCAAATTCCATACGTATGAGAGCTCTCCAAGCACTCCCAAAACTCTAAGCGTGGCCCACCTTTCCTGCCCCATGATCTCCTCATCCTAACCATCCATTCCCCATCTCCTCCATTGAAATTCAAGCTAAGGTGCTAAGGAGCCCATAGGAGCAAGAAGATCGGACGGTGGGTGCTAGATTATGGTAGTTTTTCATATTTTTGAGATGGGCCAAGTGAGGCCAACCGATCAATGGTTTGGATCTCACTTGGGACCCTAAGTTGTGGCCGATGGACCACTTTGATCATCATGATCATCCATGGTGGGACCATTCTCCATGGACCCCATCATGATATTTATTTCATTACATTTAAAGGTCATCTAGACCGTCCATATTAGTGGAGAAAGGATCTCCACCGTTGAATTCTATTTTGCTAGTTCCATGTGTAAAAAGGGGCCCATTTTATTGTATGATCTCTTCCAAAAGAGGGCTCATAGTGGCGGAGCCCTCCATCACAAGCGTGTCCTACTTTCCATCTCTCTCTCCCTTCTTATTTCATTTTATTTATTTATTTTATTACATTATATAGGCTTGTGTGGCCTATTTGAATGGACCCCACCTTGAAGTATTTATTTTGTTCAGGCGTTCTTCAAGTGGGGCCCACCTTATATGTTGTACCCACATCATCCATCAGTGGTGGCCCACTTCAATAGGGCCCACCACAATGTATTCTTTGGACCGAACCGTCCAGCGTCTGGGACGCTGGACGTCCCTGTATAAAGAAAGAAAAACAAAAAAAAAAGAAAGAAAGGGGAAAAGGGTGCTTTTGGGGGTGGGCCATTGGTATAGGCCTCACCTTGATGTATGTATTCAATCCATGCCTTCCACCTCATCCCCGGGAACATTTGAACTGTTGAGCCAAAGAATGAGGCTGACTTGATCATCTGGTGGGCCATAGTATAGGAATCTGCGGTGGTTACCGTTGAAAAGTCGTTTCATGTTTTCTATCCACCCAAAAATCGCAAACTCTGGACTCATTGGGTCGGTCTTGAGCCACTGAAGCCAATGGAAGGGGTGGATCTGCTAGATGTGGGCCCCAAATGTAAAAAAACCCCAAAAATAAGGGTTTTTAATATTTTTGTTAAAAATTGCAAAGAGGCAAAGCCTCTCTCTGACGCTGCAGCAGGCAGGCGGGCTGCCGTGCAGCCACCCACGACTGCTGCCGTGGGCCCACCATGATGTATATGTTTGATCCACGCCGTTCATGAGGTGGGTCCCCTCCTCAGGTGGGCCCCCTCTAAGTTTCAGTTCGATCTAAAACTCAGGTGGCCCACACCACAGGAAACAATGGGACTGTACCTCTACCATTGAAAACCATTTTTGGGCCCACATAAGCTTCGAACCAATCTGAAATTTGTGTTTTCCCCTTCCTCCAGGTCTGAGTAACCTTATGAACGGGCTGGATGACATGTTAACATTTCGGGTGGGCCCCACATGGGACCCACGGTGATGTGTTTTTGGCGTCCACCGTCCAGGCGGACGGTGGTACCCACCATGATGTATGTGTGCTGCCTCCACCGTCCAACAGACGGTGGAGCCCTGTAGGTAAGTGCGTGCGTGCGTGTGGGCGTGCGTGCGTGAGTGTGTGCAGCGTGCGTGGGTGTGTATATATATATATATATATATATATATATATATATATATATATATATATATATATATATATATATATATATATATATATGTATACATATATAATATTGTATATATATTATATATACTGTATATATATACTGTTTCTATATTACACAATATATATAACATTCATGATGGTGGGCCTTCTTATGGGCCCCCACCCGTGATGCAGGTGCTGCATTTAATCTGCCCATCCATTTTAAGCAGTTCATTTGTGAAATGAGTCAAAGAATGAGCCAGATCCACAGTCCAAGTGGACCCCATCTTGGCATGATTTGAGGTCCAACTTAATGTAATCATGACAACTTATTGGGGCCCACTTTGATGTGGATGTAAGGCCCATGGGATTTGACCATTTGATATATCCCAAGGCCCTTGGGACCAGGCCTATTTGATTCATATAAGGCCTTTGGATTTGGGCTCATTGGATATATGAGGCCTATGGATGTAGGCCCACTTCATATGTATGAAACCCATGGGATTAAGCCCATTTAAGACACACAAGGCCCATGTGATTTGACCCATTATGATGCACTCCGAGGCCCATGGGTTATGACCCATTGCAATATACCTAAGGCCCATTGGTGTGGTCCATTTATATGGCCCATTCGATGAATAAAAAGCCCATTTGACGTGTCCCATTTGATGTATTTAAGACCCAATGGGAAGTACCCAAGGTCCATTGCAATGTGTGACCCCAACACCAATTATGTAGCGATGTTTACGACAATCGTGCCTTGGGAGCAATGTCGGTTTGACGTCCACATTGCGAGTGAAATGCTGGTTGGATGTCCACATTACGACTCTCCTTAGGGCCCAATGTTAGGCCCGTACTTATTGTGTATAGGCCGTCCAGGCCCATCTGCATTGTAAGGATAGTCCATCTCATTATAACATGTTTAGTATAATTCCATGACTCATGATCATACGCATCATATGTATGCTTGACATGAGAATTGTCTGATCATAGCATATGCTTTCGGGCAGGTTGTTTATGGGCTCCCGGTTAGGCGGTGTTGCCTTACATGAGCGTACGATATGCGCAGGATTTGATGCATGACTGGATAGCGTGAATCATGCATATCGCATTTGTATGACATGGATATTGTACGCCCTAGCGACATCGGGGTCGTAACTTTCACAAACGTATCGTGGTTGGCAGAATTGGATACCAGAAATCTTGTTCTATATGGGGTGCTATAGATATCCCTGGGTAAAAGTCCCTAAACCCTTATGGTATCAAGAGGTTGCTCCAACGTGTAGACCGAGTGGGGTAGATGAGTGTTGAGTGCCGATTACCAGACGGTTGCGCTCTCCACTGTGTCGTGGTCGGTTGGAAGGGGGTGCGGCCTTACCCGCTCGAGTGTAGGGGGCAATGCTAGGCTGAGTCTGACCAGCTCGAGGAATGGGTCCGCTATCGACGAGTCAAGCCCGATATTGGCAGACGGATAGTGAGGTCTCTTCCACTTACCTTATTGCGCGCGATGTGACGGCAATCTGGTTTAGAGTGTACTAGACCCCGGTGATATTCCAGATTTGAGTTGTATTGATATGTGGACTTAGATGAGCATTGTATGCTTGACTTGCATCTTGCATCGCATAGCCTTGGTATAGCCGACATCCTTCATCTTTGCATCGCATAGCCTTGGTATGGCTTATGGTTTTCATGGATCCATCTGCATATTCCGCATTACTCTGATACTGCATGATCATACTACTACCTTGTGCACACACTTTCACCACCCTCTAAGCTTTCTATAAGCTTATGCACGACCGTTGCGTGCAGGTGACGTTGGATCGCAGCAGCGCTGAGGCTTGAGCACGTGACAGATTACTCCGGAGTTTTTGTTCATCATCATTGTATTTCCCTTTATGCTCATTGTACTTGTAAAGTTTTTTATCATAGTGGAAATGTAATGGAATTCTTGGTTGTTGTTTGTGGGTTATGCCTTTTGTTATACTTATTACGAATCAAACTGACGTTGAAAATCCTCCTCGTAGCATCCCAGGATCGGAACCTGGCGAATGGGAGCTGAGAGCCGAGAATGGGGTTCTACGGAGGCTGTCGGCGCCGAATTCGGCGATCAAGAATTTTGTGAGCCCGGTTTCCGAGTTTGGGGCGTGACAATTTCTCATTAAGATACAGAGACAATGGGCAAATCTCAGGAAATATATTAGTATACAAGGCTCTTGGACTACGCTTTGGAGATATCCATGTTGTCATTGCGACTTAAATCAGCGGGGTACACATGAAATTCATAGAGGCAAACTGAAGTATGCTAAAGACAGAGTGTAGCATTTCATGAATTTTAAAACAACGTGTATAAAATCAGAAGTAATTGAAAACAATGTAGCATTTCATGAATTTGAAAACAATGTGTGCAAAATCAGAAGTAATTGAAAATAATGTAGCATTTCATGAATTTGAACAAGGTTCATATGAAATGGAGATAGAAATCTAAACGTATCCAATGTTCAAATGGACCACACCACATGAAAATTTTGAATTGAACTTCTCATGTTGATCATTTCTTGGGGGCTACAGAAGTTTTAGATCACGCTTATAATTGTGTTTTCTATTAGTTCTTGTCTATATGATCTTATGAATAGGTTAACATCACTACTGGGCCCACTATGGTTTCACCGGTGGAAATCATTATGCCCAATGTTTCCAGTGGTATGATTCACTTAATCTTTTGATATGCTTCAATTTGGGGCTAAATCGTTAAAATTAGATGGAAGAACGGATGGACACTGTGGATATACTCCATACATTCAATGTGAGCTCATTTGATTTTACTTAGTACAATGGGAGTGTACTCACTAACTTAGTACGCAATCCGATTATGCTTGTTACGCCCCACAATGATGTTTTATTTGTAATACATCATGTTCATCGGATTATGTATACACCAAAACCCCATATGTGGGAGGGAACCTAGATATTGAGGGAGGGAATCAAGACATTAAACGAGGCAAACATGAAATTGAACGGGGCAAACATGAAATTCAGCGGGGGAAACATGAAATTCAACGGGGAAAACATGAAATTGATCAAGGTAAACTTGATTTTCAGGGGGGAAAACATGAAATTCAACAGGGCAAATCGTGAAATTTAACAGGGGAAACATGAAATTCAGTAAGAAAAACTGCAAATTGAGAGGGGCAAACATGAAAATTAGCGGGAAAAACTGAAAAATGAGCGGTGGAAACATGAAATTCAGCAGGGCAAACTAAAAAATCAGTGGGGCAACCTAAAAAATCAGCGGGGCAAACATGAAATTGAATGAACAAACTAGAAATTGAGTGGGGCAAATATGAAATTGAGCGGGGGAAACATGAAATCAGTGGGGCAAACTCGAAAATCAGCGGGGCAAACTAGAAAATCATTATGCCCATTGTTTCCAGTGGTATGATCTAGTTGATATTTTGATATGCTTCAATTTGGGGCTCAACCCCTTATATTAGATGGAAAAATCGATGGACGGAGTAGATATACTCGTTGGCCTCGCTCAATTTCATGTTTGCCCCGCTCAATTTTCAGTTTATCCCGCTGAATTTCGTGTTTACCCCGTTTAATTTCTAGTTTGCCCCGCTCAATTTCTAATTTGCCCAGCTCAATTTTCATGTTCGCCCTGCTCAAAGGAGATCAAAGTTACATGGGCCACACAATTTTGTATTTATTATATCCATATTTCGAGATCATTTGGGAGCATTATATAAAAAAAAGAATCATATCTAAAGATCAACTGGTCATACTAGAAAGAGCAGCGGGAAAATTGATTTCATCGTTAAAAATTTTGTAGGGCCCACCATAACAGAAATTGAGCGGGGCAAACATAAAATTGAGCAGGGCAAATTAGAAATTAAGTAGGCCAAACGGAAAATTTGAGCGGGGCAAACTAGAAATTGAGCGGGGCAAACTGAAAATTGGGCGGGGCAGACATTAAATTGAGCAGGGAAAATTGAAAATTGAGCGGGGCAAACTAGAAATTGAGCTGGGCAAAGTAGAAATTGAGCAGACAAACATGAAATTGAGTGGGGCAAATTGAAAATTGAGCGGGGCAAACATAAAATTGATCGCGAAGTAAATGAAATGAATGAAATTGACCATGAAGTGAATAAAATGAATTTTTGACTATCGGCCTGATGGAATCTTGAAAAATAACCAAGTTGGTTGGCTAAAGTAGCTTCTCCTACCCCAAAATTATATAGGGTACGTCGAGTAACTAATTTTTGTTTAGAAAATATTCTTGTTAAATGAATAAAGAAAAGAATGAAAAAAAAGAGAAATTTTTTTTTTATATGCTTATATATACATATTTATATAAATATGTATTCGAGAATATTGTAGGTAAAATAAAGTTCTCCATGTAAAAAAAGTAAAATAAAATAAAATAAAAAAATAAAATAAATTTGCATAGGCTAGCTATGGCTATGGCTACGGCTATAATATGCAGCTATAGGTCCTTCGATATATCAAGAAACTTTCGATATTATCAAAAAAGTCCAGAACTGTCCAGTGAGTTTGCCTAAAAAATATAATTTCCAATATACTATCGCTACGGATTATAACCATAACAATACTACACGACTGTGGTTTTTTTTTTAAAATACTGTGTTGCTTATGTGGGTCCCATTGTGAGGTCTGTGTTATATCCAAACCGTCCATCTATTTGGCATGCTAATATGAAGTCTTGAGATGAAAAATAAGATAGATCTAACTATCAAGTGGATCACACTCTAAAAGGCAGTGAGGAATTGAACGTCTACCATTGAAACCCTTTTAGGGGTTACAGAAGTTTCAGATCATTATGAAAGTTGTTTTTCCTCTTCATTCAGGTCTTTGTGACCCTATAAATGAACTTAGACGGAGAGGATTTCTCACAAACATCACAGTAGGCCCCCTAAAGGTTTCTAATGGTTGACGCTCATTCAACACTATTTCCTGTAATGTGGTACACTTGAGATTTGGATATACCTCATTTTTGGTCTCATACCATAAAATGATATGTAAAAATATATGGACAACATAGATGAAAAGCTTATATCATAGTGGGGCCCACAGATCACTGACTATTCGTCATTGGCTGGTGGCAGGCGGAGTACCCAAGCCATTTTCATGAAAGAAGAGGTATTTTCATCCTGAAATTCGGTCTCATCATGTGCAGGTATAAAAACAAAGTTTATCTTCTTCCATGAAAACAACTGGATAAAAGGTGAGGTGCACAGTCCTAAATTTCTGAATAAATCTCCGTTTGACCTTTCCCACGTGCATATCGTGGGTTTGAGAGGAAAGGATTATCTTAGGTAAGGCTCCTTTAACGAGGTACGGGTTCGCAAAGAGCATTTCATAGCCTACACGTGCATTTCGTTCTGACATGTGGAGCCAATGCAGTCGTTCACAGCCACGTGCAAGCTTGAGAGATTCGTTTGGTTACCGGAGCGGATTAGGTGTTACTGGATGCGGATTTATTGCCAAAGCCTTTCGCCGAGAGTTCCTCGAAACTTAGGTGGGGCCCACGGTGATGTTTGTAAGAAATTAACCTGGTCATCAGATTTTTGAAATCATTTTTGGATATTGTGCTAAAAATGAGCCGAATATAAGAATCCAGGGGGCTAAAACCGTGAGGATCGAATTTCCACGGTTGATAAAGTATTGGGCTACAAAAGTTTTGAACCAAGATAATATTCGTGTTTTTAATTCATTCCATTAAAATTGGCGTTATAAATAGTATAAATGGCAAGTAAATACCACTGTATCTTGAGAAAGTTTCAACCATATGAATTTTCCTACTCACCATTTCCTTTAGTGCAGTATAATCTAATCTTTGATCCCACTCAATTTTAGTCCAAAATAAGCTGATAAAACGAATGAACTTTGTAACAAACATCACGGTGGACCCACATATGTTAACAGCACTTGGAACTTCCCGCGAAAGGCCTATGCGTCTCGTGTTATCCGGATAGCACGGACACTTTTTGGCTACTCCCCTGCAACTATCCAATGGGCGGTAGTTGGTGTTATATGTGCCCCACTATAATGTATGTGTTTCATCCATTCTTTCCATGTGTTTTTATAGATCAATTTATAATAGGAGGCAAATAAGTTATATCTCAATCTCAAGTGGACCACGTTACAGGAAATATTTTTGAATGAAGTCTGACCATTAAAATTGTTTCAGGGAGTATAAAAGTTTTGGATTAAATTAATCTTTGTTTTTTCCCTTCATCAGGGTTTGTATGACCTAATCAACAGATTGGATGTCAAATAAATAGTATAATGGGCTTTAGGAGGATTTTAACGGTGGACATCCAATCACTAGTGTTTTCCTATGGTATGGTCCACCTTAGATTTATACCCCACTAATTTTTGGGTTCAAGCACTAAATTAATATTAAAAAATGGATGAACGAATTGGATGAAACACATACATCATGGTGGCCCACACAGCACCGACCATCAGCCACCGGGCTGGTGGCGGGGGGAGTAGCCAATCCGTTTCCGGATAACAACGACTACGGTGTATATGGCGACGTTTCATTGATGGGCAGGAGCTGTCGGAGTGGGCCATTAACTTTCACAGGTCGAGTATGTGCATGCACGCGGCTTCGGTGGATCCATGACAGTGGGGCCCGCCGTGATGTATCTGCCTTACATCGACGCTGTCCATCCGTTTTAAAAGTTCATTTTAGGGTACGCTTCCAAAAATGAAGCGGATTCAAATCTCAGGTGGACCACACCACACGGAACAGTGGTAATTAAACATCCATCATTAAAAACTTCTTAAGGGCCACCGGAATGTTTAGACGACATCTAAACTGTTGATGAGGTCACAGACTCACAAATACTTGGACGTAGGACCGCACAAATATCAGTTTGATCCAAAAGTTCTGTACTCCACCAAAAAAGTTTTTAATTATCGATCGCCACTGTTTCCTGTGGTGTGGTCCTTCTTAGATTTGGATCTGCTACATTTTTGGGCTCATACACTAAAATAATCTGGCCAAATGGATGAACGGCGTGGATGGGGATTCGCAGACGTTCGTGGATGGGGATCCAAGGAAGCCGCGCCAACGGAGCACATGCAGGTCCATTCGCTAGCGGGCCACCAGTGTATGTGGAGCAAACCGTTAGAAAGGGAAATGCAGCCGTCCTTATTAGCGCGTATGCAGGGTGAGTCCCACCTAATGAATGGACTGGATCTCGATCAAATGTGCCGCGTTGGCTTTTGTTACGCACGACATGTAATAGAGGTTTTAGCCGTGACCTTACATTGTTCCCTGAGCTGTGCCCCACCTAAGTTTTTCATTGGCCTTATCTTACATCCCTACGGCGAGCATGAGGGGAAGGACACGATGGACGGATCGGATGCAACGTGGGCCCCACAGTAGACCAGTATCCCCACAAGTTACGATGGTACAGGTACCATGTGAGCGCAGCGGACCTCTTTCCTAAAAATGGCTGAACTGATTTTTACGGTCTACCATATTGAGTGAAGTTTTAATCACGGTCCGTTAATCAATGGCAAGTACGCGTGTGGTCCCTGATCCGTCATCTAATAATAACATAATTTCTATCAACTTCCACATCCAGCCACGTCTTTTGGCCCCAAATGCGAAAATCATGCCGATCCACCCATTAGGTGGGTCACGCCTGTATTCTAAACCTGACGATTGGCTGGATTTCGTGGTGTGGTCCAAGCATGGATAGGGTGCTCTCCCTGTAAAAGACACGTTAGCATGAAAAACAGAACAGCATGTGAAAATGAGATCACGTGGCGTGCCCCTTTGTTATCCTTATCTTTATTAGAAATGGTCAGGTATGAAGTAGGAAGAATATCCAATCCGGTCAGGAGGGGAAGCGGATTGGCTGTTGGGTACGTGTCGAATGAATACGAGCTACGCTCCTTGATCTCCGAGCTGCACGAACGGTTCAAAGGAGATTAATTAAAGTTACATGGTCCCAAAATGATATATTTAATATATCCACACCGTTCATTAATTTTACGAGATTATTACATAGCATGAGCCAAGAAAATGAATCATATAGTACCACACCGCAAAAAGAAGCAGGGATATAATGATTTTTACCGTTAAAACATTTGTTGGGCCCACCATAAGGCCTATTTTCCATATCATCCATTCACAAGGTTACCGAAGACCAATAGGAGTAAAAGCAAATATCATGTGCCCATACAAAAGGCTTTTATGTTCAATCTCCGCTGCTTTTCGCAGTGTGATCCACATGATCTTTGAATTGTCTTCTTTTTAGGCTCAGTCTCACGATGTGCTCCCTAAATAAATGGACGGTTTAGATATAATACATATTTCATGATGGAACCTACATAGCTTGTAGACAATACGCCAACTATATCCCAGAAGTATATTACACCAGCCAATCGGCTTCGGTCAAAAGGAAAAGTCAGGTAGTTACCCCTCTCTCGTCGGAACTATGGGTCCACCGTGATGCATATGTATACGCATTGGTGATCGAAGGTTCACTGTTGAAAATTTTTACGAGCCACAAGAGTTTTGGTTCACGGTGATATTTGTATCTTTTCTTCATATATATAACCTAATTAAGAGGTTAGATGTAGATAAATATTATGGTGGGTCTGGACAATCCTAATGATGGGTCTCACTATTATTTGGTAAGCATATCTCACTTGAAATTTGAATCGATTTTATTTTTGGGCCGTTTATTTTTGAGCCGCCTTAAAATGAGCTAGAAAAATAAACTTGCAACATGTATGAAGCAGAAATGAACTAGAAAAATAGGTGCACTACATTGATAAACGGGAAAAGGCTCCTCACCCTGACACCGTCTGCGTGGTTGGTAGTCAATCCTATGTAGGCCCCACCATGATATATATATTTCATCCATTTTTACATATTATTGGTTGATTCAAAAAATGAGAGGGATATAAATCTCAAGTGGAATACACCACATGAAAATAATAGTGATTGGATATCCACCATTAAAATCCTCTCAAGGCCCACTTTATTGTTTGTTTGACATCCAATCTGTTGATTAGGTAATACAGGCTAAGATGAAGGGAAAAGACAAAAACCAGCTTGATCCAAAGCTTTTATGGTCCCCAAAATGTTTTTAATGTTTGATGCTCATTCAACACTATTTCTTGTAATGTGGTTCACTTGAGATTGGGATATACCTAATTTTTGGTCTCATATTGTAAAATGATCTATAAAAATAGATGGATGGCATGGATGAAACACATAGATCATGATGGGCCCCACAGAGCACCGACCGTCACCCATTGGCTGGTGTCAGGAGAGTAGCCAATCCATTTCCGGATAAAACACATATTTATAATGGTGGGCCCACAGCACCGAGTCCAGGGGGACTTTTGACGTATTTGACGTTATTCGATTCCCGATCACATTCATTGTTATAAAAATTCATCAATCACTGGTTCAATGCACCTAGACGCTTCCATCAGATCACTGAGCAGGTGGGCCCCATGGTGTACGCGGTCCAATCAAATCCCGCCGGGTCTCAACCCTACGGACTTTGGAGCTACGTGGTGCTTGGGGATACCAAGCAATACCCGTCCACTTGGATATAAAGCAAACTCTTGGATTCTTCCACAGTTGATCTTCTGATGTGGGAATCGCTCAGCCTGCCACGCCGACTGGCCACTGAACCCAGCAGTAGCGAGTCTTGCTACTGAAGTGACGTCACCGCATTCTTTTAGTCCCTCCCTGATGTATGTGTTGTATTCACACCGTACATCCATATGGAGAGATCATTTTATTGGATGAACCAAAGAATTAGGTTGATTCAAAGTTTAAGTGGACCCCACCAAAGAAAAGAGTGGGCACAGTGATACCCACGGTTGAAACTTTCCTTGGGCCCACTATTATGTCTATCTGAGATCCAACCTATTTATAAGTTAATCCATACATACATTAAATAAGGGCTAACATAAATGCTAGCTTGATCCAAAACTCCTATGGCTCAAAAAAGTTTTAATGATAGGTGTTCAATCTCCGATGTTTTTTGCGATGGGTTCATTTGAGCTTTCGATCTGCCTCATTACTCATTATTTTGTTAATTACATAAAATGATCTATCCAAATGGATGGACGGTGTGGATATAACACATATATCATGGTGGGGCCCACCTATTTGGTGGCGTCACTTCAGGGGCGAGAATGCTACTGTCAGCGTTCAGTAGCTAACAAGCGGGACCGCGTCCTGTATGTTCGTTTCTCGAATGCTCAAAACTACGAAATTTAAAATGACTCTTTTACCCATTGCAGCGTCCAACTACCGCCTTCGCTGCGGTTATTTCCCACCCAGTCAAGGGAAAAAAACCAAAGGCCGATCGAGTAATTATTTTCCCTCCTCTTCTCTTATCAAAAACTTAATATAAAATCCCTTGCACGCTTTCCTTTCTCCACGATTTCTGTTGTGGCGCGATCTCACCATCAGTAGCTTCTCCTTCTCCAAAACCCTAGAAAAATCAAGCGACCGATTTCTTTCATATCTACCATTCCCCAAGGTAAGAAACTCCGATTCACAGTCGTTTGATCTGTTCTTCTTCGAAACAAGCATTTCTTGCGGATCCTTCTGATGTTTTTCTCAGTCAAATCCGTTCCAATTCCAAAGATTCTGCAATTTTTGTTGTTTTTCCTTTCTTCAGTTTATCTTTTGTTACTGGAATGGAGACTTGAAGATTTCAACCTGAACTTCATTGCTTGAATTTTACTGGCTTTTTGGGCGTTTGGTTTTTTCTTTGTAATGATTTTGATTTCGATGCGTATTTAGTTATCTTTGTAGTATAATCATGTCGAGGAAGATGCTCATTGATGGTGAGCTGAGCAGTTCTACGTCAGAAGAAGCTCAGTACGACTTTGATCTGTTTGTTATTGGAGCTGGCAGTGGCGGTGTCCGGGCATCTAGGACTTCAGCTGGATTCGGAGCTAAGGTAAAAATGAGAACGAAGAAATTCTTAAAACTTCAGTTCGTGTTTTTGTTATAATATTTGTTGTATTTGTGTTTCTTTGAATCACTAAAATAGTTTCATTTGATTGCATTTGCCGACTCAATAGTGTTGGTGAAAGAAAGAGAAAAAAAGAGAGAGAGTAAGAAGCCATTAGGCAAAGAGGATCTGCAGGGCATCATACATCAGGAGGATCTATAGTGACCCCATGTATGAACTGATGCTAGTCTGTACAAGTGGGGTTCATGATTTCATTGATCTGATGTGTTTCATTGGATGGATCATGCTCGCAGAAATGGCTCAGGTTGGAAGATGTTAACCCTTTGATTGATGTATGGCTATCGGTAGATGGTTAAGAAAAATGCAGCTGGGGTCTGGAAGAAAGGCTGAGGTTTTGGTAGCTAGGATCTTTAAATCTGGAAGAATTTCAGGGCATCACCCATCCATGGTGGGCTCCATCAAATCAAGAGTCTGGATCACCAAACCATCACCCCACTTTGCACAACTTGGTGCATTAGGACATGTAATCTTCATGATGCCTCAGGAACTATAGTCACTCTTGAGACGTGCTATAGCAATTTGTGTAAATCCAAATTGAAGATGAGATTCGCAGGACATGTTCCCATGCAAAACATGTGCAAGATTTAGACTATTTGTCACTTGGCAGACCCACCTTGGGCATACCCCGGTCTAGAGATCAGGCCAGTCCACATGTGCATGTTGGTCATTTTCTTTCTCTCCATTTCATACACCTATTGGCTATTTGATGAGCAGCCATACTGACTCTTGGGCCATGGCATCTCTACGGTGGTCCTTACATGCTGATGGCCCAGATCCTGTATGCATGTGCAGAATCTCCTCCTTAATCTGTTTTTAATTTTTCATAAATCACTTCATCATTTCTCTGTTCCTCCAACGCAAGATGTTATTGTTTTGGTTGGTACAGAGTCCAGATCACACAAACAGCTTCTGCTTAAATGCATCAAGGTTAAACTTGATCAAAATAGCAGACTGCATAACTTCTCTATCATTCGAAAGTCATGAAGAGGTCCATTTTTCTGTTGTTCTAACTTGTTGATGAAATTATTGTCTGGAGAATACTAGGAAGGATCCCACTTTCAGCTACCAATTTTCTTTCTCCCTCATCATGTATCCATGGCAGTTGGCACATGTTGTTGGCGTTCAAGACTACTGTTCTCATGGGCCCATGTCTAGGGACCAAGCTTCATCCCTAGCTGTAATTAGACAGTACTAGCCATCTGATTGGTGCAAAAATTTCCTTTAATTCTGGCCATTTTTCATGCTTTCGCTCAAGATATTTTAACCACCCATTTGCAAACAGCTGATGCAACTACTGATGCAGGACATGAAAATTAAATATGATATGCGAGATTTCAGGCTTAAGATCACGTTAGTTCATATGCGAGATTTCAGGCTTAAGATCACGTTAGTTCAGAAACAATTACACAAATTCCATATCCCACATAAAAGTCCAAACATTCAATTAAGGGGAATCTATGTGGGTCCAGGCCTACACATGATAGGGCTGGATCAATAAAAATTATGAACCAAACGATACTCAAAGATAAGAAATAATCACCCACACATGCATAATAATCAGCTCATAATCCAAGAGATTCAGAAATTCCAATTCAAGGAATTCTAGGGTGAGAAAAGAAGCAAATAAATTAAGGATAATGCGATCTAGGGTTAGGGTTTATAAAAAACTGGTATGAGAGGGTAAAATAAGAAGAAAACCTGAACCGAAAGATACTTCCCGCGTGTGGACAACAACAATGGCCCAGACAGATGTACGTGTGATTCCGGCTGCACGTGTGTGGGGCCCACTATTCAGAAAAAGGCCACCTTAGCTCTGGTCGGCCAGGGACGGACTCCAAAACTCCTAAATCTCAACTTGATCCGATGTACGGTTTGTGCGTAGTGCTCTGCCGAAGTTTCAGCTCGCCTGCAGGCCGAAATCTGAAAATCTGCTGTAATGAAGAAATCTGGTGCAATAAAAGGGACGAATTCGAAGTATGGATGGTGGGGGAAGATGGAAAAAAAGATGATGGAGGATGGGGGGGAATCGGAATCGATGTGGCTTCGCATCACGGTAGTTAGCCTTTCGAAAAGGGAGGGCTTCGCACCTACTTTTGAATTCTTCTACAACTCACGAAGAGAGCAGAAAAATAAAGCAGGAATTTTTTTATTAACTTCAATGAATCAAAAGAACTACAAGGGGTGCCTATTTATAGAAAAAATTCTATACCCCAAAACTCGCACCATGTGCATAACCTATTACTTGGCGATGAAGTAAATTAAAATAAAAATCAAACAGAAATCTAAAGCGTTCACAATGTTCTAAATAATAACAATAAGCAAAATCTAAAATATGAAATCAATCCGACGAGTGAGCCACGATCATGAGATCCCATGATAGGCTTTTCTTGACTATCGAACTCACTTTTTTTGAACCAAAACTTGTCTTCAAATTAGGAGACTCTCACTGGACGTCGTCATCGAGCTTGATCGATGGTGGGGTCCTCCTTCTGCGTACGTACGTGCGTAGGGGGTGGTGTGCGTGCACGTGTGCACATGATGTCCCCATCAACTACCAAGATGGTCCAACCCTTACTCATAAAGTGTGATGTGAAGTGGGAGGGAATTCGGGTGCACCAACAGGCAAGCGTCTGTTTCTAAATAGATAACATAAATGCGTATGAGGCGGGAGCAGGAGCACAAGTATGAAGCAGGAGTGGGCCTGGGACCTTGTTAGAAGGTTCCTGTAACTAGCTGATCACCATGATTTTTGTCCCGATCTCCCTTGGTGCGTGCTATGCGTAAGTTAGAGATGGAAGTGAGGGAGAGAGTAAAATGCGTACTTGAGATGGAGAGCATTTCTGTTAAACTTCTTATCACCCTGAAAGTTGCACATTTTACTGCTAAAAAATTGAGTAGACAGCAATTCATTACCTTTGTTCAATTTACTTACCTGGGTCTGGTCAAGTTATCATCATATGCACCTATTTTCTAAAGTACCTTTTTACATGACTTTATTTTATTTTATTTTTAATTATAAATTTTTCCGTGAATTTGATGACACCAAAAAAAGAAAAAAAAATTCTGCTTTTTGTTATTTAGTAAGTTACATAAAATTTTTTATTTGGGTGTTGAGATTTATTTATTTATTTGTATTTTCACTTTTGTTTAATGAGCTGCAATGTATTTGATGCTTTTATTTTCTTATTTGTTGGCAACATGCTCTAGTGAATTTTGCACTAATTTATGAATTGTTATGCTTCAAGGTTGCAATTTGTGAGCTCCCGTTTCATCCAATTAGCTCAGAGGTCATTGGAGGAATAGGTGGAACGTAAGTTGATGAAAGCTAAAGGTTATATTGGTGTTTGGTTTTTCACAATGTTTTTCTATGAACATATGAACGGGCATTATGAATTCTAAGTTTATATTTTTCTTATGCTGTGACATGGTCTTGTGTAGGATGCCACCAACTTTTTTTATGTCACCAATGGTGTCAATTGTCTTTATGATTATGTGATTATTAACTCTACTATAATCATCATCATCGTCTAAGCTTTATCCCAATTAATTGGGGTAGGCTACATGAATTTTGTTCCACCATTCCACTCTATGAAGGGCCATACCTTCAATAAGAGAAAAGGTCATTAAGTATTTTCTTACTACCTATATCCAGGTCCTTTTGGGCCTTCCTCTTGCCCTTTAGAGCCTTTAAATTGTACCACTTCACTCCTAACCTGCACAGTTCTTTGTCTCCATTACACATGACTAAACCATCTAAGGTTCCCTCATCTTATTACCTATTGGTGCTACTGCTAAGTTCTCTCAAATGCAATTTCTAATAGAAGTTCCTCCTAACTTTGCTATTATCTACTCAGAAGTAGAAGTTGCTACATCTAAAGCCATAAAGGTGGTTGCTCAAGAAAACTTGGGGCCTTCATTTAATAATTGTCTAATGTTGTTTTTAAGGGGATCTTAATGCCTAGTTTTTTTAGTATAAATATTATCGATGTTTTTAGTATTGACGATATCGGCTGATATATCGATATATCCCACGATATATCCTGTATGCCACCTATGCGATGCGAAACGCACAAGAAGTGTATAAAATATTTTGTATCGTAGGATATATCACAATGTATTGAATGTTATCATAGATATCACGAAATATTACGAGAGATTGCGACCAATCCTCTACAAAAAATACTTTGTATTGACGATATTTGTTGATATCGGTTATGATTGTTATGTAACCGATTTTGAATACCTTGGTTGAGTTATGAAAATTGGAAAAAATAAAAAATTTCCCAATTTCTCTCAAATTGATTGCAATCTTAGTGTAACATAAAATCAAACATGCATGTAACTTGATCCAGTGATTCTTGGCAATTTGGAGATTTTTCGGGAAAAAATAAATTTTTAACTAAAAATAATTAAAAAAAGTTCTAAAAAATATTTGTTTAGAAATTCCACTTTGATTAGCAGTCAAGGGGCTCTTATTTTAGAGAATTCAGGAGCGTCTGATGAAATCATCATTACATACACACTAATTTTGGGATTGGGGGGAAGATGGCCAATTTATGAAAAATTTAAAAATTTTCTAAATTTTCTCAAATTGGAGAGGATGAGTACCAGTGTTATGCTAGAGAGCATCTTCACTGGTATCCTTCTACTATGACATGGGCATAGTATTGTTGATTTGTGAAGCAGTAGTACTATGCTCAGCCCCGTTGAGATCGAGATGATGATTTTGAGCCACTGTGCAATTTTATGTGGTTCTGAGCCACAAGGCCCACAACTATGCACATTATTCACAGGTATAATTTTAATTTTCTACTTCTTTTTCTTTTGAATGTATTGCTTGTGTTTCCATATATGTCTTTTTATATTTGTAAATTATGTGAATTGATTTTGAATATACTTGCATTAGTTTAGTTTGACAACACATGGATTAGGACCTTATACAAAGGAAACCTATTATGTGCACTTTTTTCTTGCGATGTTTTGATTTTGGATTTCAAATGCATTGCATTTACTTTCATCCAAACACAACTGAGTAAGCCATTTACTCTCAATTCATTTACCTCCAATTCCATTTCCCATTTACCTCCATTTACAAGCTCCCAAGCGAGCCCTAAGTGTGTATTGATGTCTTGTTTAGCAATCGCTGAAGTTTCTTTGAAAAATTCAACAAATTTCCCAATGTTTCCTCATGTTTCCCATAAACAATGATACATTACACGATAATCGATATATTACATGTGATAACTGATATGTATCTTTATCCCAAGGGTGCGATACATTACGCGATGACAATACGGGAAACATTGGATAGTATTGGTTGATACTATTGATATCGCATGTGGCTGATACGATACACATGGGGAGTTACCAGTGTTCGAAGTATCGGTATTGTTACAAGTTTCGCTGGCCAGGGATACAGAAATAATATCGATATCACGGATAATATCGCTGATAACTAGAAATGCGGGGCAACATGGGAAAAATGGTGAAAATTTCAGTGAAACTTCAAGAGATGTTAAAATGTGAGTATTTGCATATTTAGAAATAAAACAAAATTGCAAAAAGAATGCATACATAACAAGTTTTCATTTAATGAGGCCTTAAAAGCATGTGTTTTTGTAAGAAATCAGTCCAACCATCCCCTCCGGCCTATTTAACCATCCGACCTTCTATCCAAACATCCATCAATATTGCAAAATATCAACAACACATAATATTTCACCAAGAAATCATCAACATTTGGAACAAAAGATTGTGGTCTCAATATCTCGTATGTTGCGAAATCGATAATATCGAGATATTTATCAATATTATTAATGACAAATTGAACACCACATACAACCATGTGCCCATGAAAAAAACGAAATAATTTTTTTCTAATAAACATAATTTTGATGATATCAATAGGTATTGAAATATCGTTGATACACTTATGATACAAAAATTACCTAGAATTTACATAGTCAAAAATATTGGTGATATTGATGCATTGGCAATATAAGCAACACTTAGAATTTACATAGTTGAAAATATTGACGATTACATTAGCGATATTGATACGTTGGCAATATTTAGCGATACATTGCTAATAGCTGGAATTTCTGATACTACCAATATTATCGGTATCGCTACCAGTGTTATCGGTATCGTTGAGCTGGAGATAAAAGATAATATCGGAGATATTTCAATAATATTGGAGATAATTCGGACACTAGGAGTTACTAAATTCCTCCATATTACACAAAATATTGCAATGCATCACTGATGTATTGCAATATTTTGCTAAAAACCCTACATAAAATCCCCCCTTATTGTTGATACATGTGATACATTGCAATACATTTTCCCACTAGAAATTAAAAAAACCTTGCTTTTCATTATCTTTTGAGTTCTAAGTGTGTAATCATGCTTCTTTCAACATATCCTTAATTTTTATTGAAAAATTCCATCATTTCCCACTGTTTCCCTCAAACATCGATACATTCCCCGAAACATGCGATATTTCCTATGCGATACCGATATATTTCCGTATCCCGATGGTTGCTGCCCAAGGAAATTAGGAGCCTTAATTGATTATTTATTATTTATGAATAGGGGCCTTCATTTAATACTTGTCAGTTGTCACTAATGTCCCCAATGCATGTGATGTGTGCATTGGTACCAATATTTGAATCACTGCTGACGCCTTTGGTTCAGAAGCTCACTCTTGTATTAGTAAAAAAAAGTGAGCATTTCTGCTTGTAATAGGTACGTTTGAGAGGGTTCTCTGGTCATGGATATTGATGCTTGCCAGTATATTCTGCCTTGCTTTTTAATGATTTGTGCTAGTATATAATTGAAAAATAACGGAATGTACACTGTTATACTTACCAGTACAACACTATAAAACTGAGATCTGAATGTAGTTTTGTCTATCAAACGTGTCTACGCTCTTGCCTCTTGATGAATGGGGAGGGTTTTTTTTTTTTTTTTTTTTTTCCGTTCTTTTTTCCACGGGGTAATTCAATCCAAAGTAGTAGGATAGAAACCAATACTCGAGGGATTGAAGTGAGGCTATAGGTCATGTTGGAAGTCATAGATCAAGGAATGAATGAGCCTGCAATAATGGGCGGTGGGAATACTAAGATCCTTGGATCCTATGCGTCATGTATGGGCTCACAAAACTGCCTGGATAATCAAATGGGTTGGATTTGGAGCCTCTTGAAGTTAACTAAATCTGACTTGGCCTGCCCTTAACCCTAGATATAATTTCGTCAGGCTTCGACCACCCAACAATGGACCATCCGGAACCCAACCTGGACCTGTCTCGTACATGAATTTATCATCATTAATCACCTTTTATTGTTTTCATATGTTTGCATTCCAAAAATAGCAGATTTTCTTTACATGTAACTTGTGTAATCTTAAATAAAACCTAAACAATCCCTAAAGAAAACATGTGCTAGGGTGCTTAACAGGATACCTATTTGAATATGAAATTGGGACTTCTTGTTTAGTAGACATTTCAAAACAATCTTTAAGTAGTAAAGAGTTGTTTAATGAGTCCATTGTTAGTCAACAAATTAGGTTTTTATTTGGAGACTACTTAAGAGTCAAAAGGAGCAGAGTTTAGGTTGGTAATATATTTCTTTTGGTTGCCATCCAAAAAAAAAGTAATGGCTCTTGATACCATTCACGTCACTATTCGCTTTGTGAGATTTCAGTACTATAGATTGTCAATAGGGTTGGATGATCTATTTATCTTAGTTCATCTCTTTCTACAATTTCTTTGATTAATTTCTATTATTTATGCTGCAGTCCTTGGGATTGCTGTTATTTTCTAGCTGTTTGATGCTCTCAAATTGCATCACTAGTTTACAATATTATTTATGTTACTTATATCTTTAACTGTTTGAAAGTATAAAATATTATTCATATTATTATTATTATTATTTTCTGTGAAAGGGTAACTGATGATCATTGATTCACATGGTTATTCTTGATGAGTAGTGGTTCATATAAATTTATTTATCGTTATTATGTCAGATGGAGTTCTTTTAATCTTTTATATCAGTAATAACGTAGTTGTCTAACTTGAAGTTTCGCTTGGCTCTGTGAACTTTTCTAGCCATGGGCAGGGAGATGTAGATAAACATATCTGTTGCTGTCTAGCATCCATCAAATGTGCAAATATTCTGCTGAAGAATTACATTTAGTGAAAAAGTAAATAGTTGTTGTGACCTTCGACGGAGTTCTCTATTGTTTTATGGTTCTAGATTAGTAGTGTTTGTTCGTACTAATCTGTGATTCTGCCGACTGTAGTTTTAGCTTGCATACAATCATGATAGCCCTACAATCTACATTGTAGGTGTGTCATTCGTGGCTGTGTTCCAAAAAAGATTTTGGTGTATGGAGCATCATTTCAAGGTGAATTTGAGGTGAGATCCTGGTATTTGGAATTTTATGAAATTTTGTTGGAATTCAGCTTACATGTATTTGTGATGGATTCATGTGAATTAGTGATGAAGTCTTCTTCAGTAGTTTATTTTGGAACCGACTTATGGGCTGTAGGCATAAGATAATTCTGCATCCACTTGGATCCATTAATATCTCTTCCCTGCTGATTTGAACATGCATTTAGTCGCTTTTTTGGCTAGGTAATTTAATCTACTTAGATAACATACATTTGAGACTTATCAGCTTTTATGATTTCTTGTGTTGTCCATCTTTAGCACTTCATATTACTTTGATTTGTTCATCTTTACTGCCAAATGCTAAATGCATTTTGCCCGTGCTTGGTTCTAGAAGCTTTCTGATGTTTGGCATTTTAAAGTTTAAATGTTGTGGGAATTTGCTTCCATATTTTACTCTGAACAGTAGCGTGCATGAGCCACGAACAATTCTTGAGGAATGACATCTAAAGAAAAATTTCCATCCTTCACTAAGAGCTTTAATCAAGTAAATGATATTGCATTGTGCTTCCTTTGTTTCCTGTTTCTTTCTCACATATCTAAATTGATAGTTACTTGGAATTGATCTATTGGGGTCTTAATGCACACTTCGTGTTAGGATTGACTTCGGTTTGTTTGTTGCCCAGTACATCGTCAAATGCATATTCTATGGATGTTTTACATATTGCTATAACCTCATGTCACTTTCATCAATTTGCCTATGTTATTTTTTGAAAGAAGATACGGAAATGCGTCCATACTTCATGGCAATGAATCTAGTAGCTTTCCGGCCATTATTCAATGGGTCAACCGTCATTTCTGTGTTGGGAAAAAAAAGAAAGAAAGAAACTCCCAGTTTGCCATACGTTTCAAGTAAGGCATCATGCATGGAAAACTTTAAATTTTAAGATACAAAAGCATAAAGAAAGAAGAAGAGACGGAGCTTAACCTATTGTGAAGGGGGAGATAAGGCGAGAAGGACATAAGGAGAGGTGTCGACCCACAACTCTGATGAGAGTTTCTGCCTCCAATGCCCTAGCCATCCACTTGGGTGATGAGCCCTTTCACACTTAAAATCTAGGTGGAGAGCCGGAGAGGTGTAGGGCAGAAAGTGAGAAGGACCGAAGGAGATGCGTCGAACCACAACTTCGAATTGAGTTTTTTGCTTCCAAGTTCTAACATCCCTGATGCCCTAGCCATCCACACCCCTCTTGGGTGATGAGCCCTTTCACACTCTTAAAATCATTAGGGTTTTTGGGAATTTTTAAAGGGTTCTCATGGGCTAATTGTAAAAACCATTTCAATGAGAATCTTTTGGATCCAAAAGAGTGCATGAGCGTAGGACTAAATGGGCCTGTCAATTCATGTGGATCTTTGTTGGCAAACAGTAATCTATACAAGAGACTACCATTTGTTGATTCCTTATTAGGCTCACATGGGACTACATGTTTATTCTCAAGTGTCCCAATCACATGCGTATGTTACCTTGGGCCTTGAGAATAACATCGTTTGTCAAAGCCACTTTAATGTGCCAACTGCTAGTCTTCTTGACACCCATATACTAATGTGAGTCTGCACCTCAAACTGCACGAGACAAGGCCAACACTACTAATGCAGTCATCCAGTATCATGGCAACCTCACACATGTACTTGCCAAATACATGATTAGTTTCACAATTCTCATGGATAAGAAATCTCAAGCCCTATCTCTTCTGTGACATTGGCTTATCCACATGCATAAGGCTTGATAAAACATCCATGGACTACATGGGTCGAGCCATACCATGCATTCAAGCACCACCCCAATGCATTTAACCATGTTTTGCACCTAAGATGGTACCCATGTTTCATTGGTCACTTGTAGTGTAAAACCTGGCTTAACCAGGGGATATATTGTTTTCAAGGGCATAAAAGCCCACAAATTGGATGTATTGTAGCTGAAAGCTTCACAGCTTTCCTAATTCTTTCCTCTCTCTCTTTCTCTCTTTCTTTTTTCATTCTTCATTGAAAAAGAGTAATATTACCGCTAGGAAATAGCAATTATGGTGTACATAAAAAAATAAATCCCTTAATTTGGCAGAATTAATTTTAAAGATTTCTAAGCCTGTCAACTCGATATACCTGTCAGCTAACTCATCCGTGCTGGGTTGGCCCTAGGGCTATCAACTGGTTGGGCTATCTCTGTACATTTCTGTTATACTAATTTTTCTCTCAAAAAAGAAAAGAAAAACGGTCACCGTTATAATGGTTTATTGACACTTAGTAATTGTTCCCTATCGACTTACCTATGTAGGTTAAATATAATAATTGGATATGGGTCATGTTTCAATGATCCAAACTGTTTATTAGTGTTGTCAAAATCCTACGATTTAGTATTTATGATCTAAGTCGAATATTAAGCAAAACGATGTGAATCCCACCTTTGAATCCGTTTTTATATGAAACCTACAGTTCTATGATTTGAATCCTACGATTATGATTCAAATTATACTTATTCTCTTCTATTTTAAGCTTCAGTTGGCTTTTGTTCTATGTTTTTAAATTGGTGGGGGCTTTAAGAAGTGTTCTTCAACGTTAAATCAAAGAGTTTATATAATAATAATAATAATAATAATTTCTTACTTCCTAACTGGTCGAAACACTAAATTGATGTATGACTTATCTGAAATGTTTTTTTGGATGGTTATGATCATGTTAACTTTATATGTAATCTGGAATAATGGTTACGAATCAAAATATCTTTTTCAATCAGTCTACAGAATCAAATGCCGCTTTTCCAGTGTGATTTCTACACTTAAGAAAGGTAACAAGAACATAAATTATTAAGTACCCTTGTATGTTTTTAAGGAAAATTTCTTGAAAGACAAAAAAAAGAAAAAAAGAAAAGAAAAGAAAAGGAAAGATAAGAATTTTTTAACACTATCATGACATGAAGATAGGAATCTTTTAACGCTATTATGACACGAAAGATAAGAATCTTTTAACACTCATGACATGGTATTACTTGGTGCATATTGATGGCAAAAGGATGTTTGATGAGTTTTTAATTTTTCTGCTTTATTTATATTTTTCATATTTTTCCATCTTTTAAAGGAAATCATAAAAAATCTTATGATTGGCAATACATTTTGTGATTTGATATGAGTCAACCCCTATTATGATTTGCAATATGATTACTATTTTGACAACATTGTGATTTACAAATAGGGTTTATCGTGGATGGAGGATATCCTCGGAAATATTTCTGTAATTGGGCCTATTAAAAACCTTTGATCCCTTCAACTCTTTTCTTTATAGGGCCAGGGTTAGGGATGAGGCCTTTTCATCATGTTAGGGCTAGGGCCAATGCCTGCCTACCCTTAGGTCAATCCTTTTGCACTCCTCCCAACCTAGCCTATTTAGGGTCTCAAGGTCATTTTTGTCATATATCATGCATGATGAGGAATACCAAATGAAATGCCTAGAACTTGCACATGAAAGTGGGTGGTGGAGCTTGGACTCGGATCATGCATAAACATCTTGCGCCGAGGTCTGGTCTGTTGTTTTGGCCCATCATAGGCCTGGGCTTGGGCTATGTCTAAGATCTCGTTAGCCTAGTCCATGCCTGGCCTACCTCAGCCCGTTTAGGGTTTTAGTGTGATTTTTGTCATACATCATCCATGATGGTCAGATCAAACGCACATCCTAGATCTTGCACAAAAGTTGGTTGTTGGGCTTGGGCCGTATTTGTTAGGGGTTTGGGTAACGCCTTCTTGTTTTGGTCTATCATAGGGCTGGTTCCTCATTGGGCTAGGATTTACTATGCAGGTCGAGCTTGGGCAGACCTCGGCCTGGCCTTGAGCCTGGGCCGTTGACAGCCCTAGTTGGTCCCATGGATGTGGGAGACGAAATGTGCCCCCCATTAAGGATAATATCAAATATCTCACTCAGAACTCAAGCCATACTCCAAAAGAGAGTATCAATTTTAGTTCCCCAGCATATGACATTGAGGGTGACCTCATACCTTCTTTGATAAACCTTTGTCACTAAACCATTTCATATTATGTTCTTTACTAGATGAAGTCTTGTTTTATATGTCAAGTTTGTCCCAAATGCGACTACATTTTGCGACTACCCAAATGTAACTTCCTTAAGTGATTTCTTTCTTCAACTATATTATTTGGGACATGTTACATCAATATCGGTTTGTGTAGATTATGATGTCATTTGGCATATGCAGCGTGTTGACCTAATAGTGGTTTCCTTTTGCAGGATGCGAAGAATTATGGGTGGGAGCTGAATGAGCAAGTTGACTTCAATTGGAAAAAGCTTTTGCATAATAAGGTAGGGGTTTATAGGTGCATTGCTTCTTTATGTATGCCTACAGGAGCTACACTTGCAATAATATGTTATTCCTTTCCAAGGGGTATAATATCTATTATCATTCTTGTGAAATATACTTAATGAGGACGCGGATTGCGTCCTACCCCCGCCTGTCTCTAGCCCTGAATGGGCAGTTCCGTGGCCAATCCCACCGTGATGTATCTGTTTAACCAATCCGTCCATCCCTTTTCTTAGATCATTTTAAGGCATGATAAAAAAAATGAGGCAGATCCAACGATCAAGTGGACCACACCAAATAATAAGCTTGGTTGCATTAAATGCACAAAGCATGAAATGCCAGTTGCTTTAAATGCAAGAGTCATCTCTGATGTGGTTCATTTGAGCATTGGATCTTCCTCATTTTTTTTTTCATTATGCCTTAAAATGATATGAAAAAAAGGATGGATGGCTTGGATAAACAGATACATCACGGTGGAACCACCCACAGAACTGCCCGTTCGGGGCTAGAGACGGGCGGGGGTAGGACGCAGTCCGCGTGCACTTAATGAGGTCTTTTATCCTCGGTCTCACTTCATGAGAATCATTCACACTCTCATACTTTGATACTTTGATCCTTAAAAGGATTTAGCTACCCGACCTGGATACTCAAATAAACATAAGGGATATGCATGGAATGCTTTTCAGTCATACCCTATTACCTCTTTTAATAATAATTCCCCAATAACCACACACACAAAGCATATGCATGGGATATTTTTGAGTCATACCCTTCTATCTCTTTTAACTATCATTCCCCAATCTTCCATAGCCAATACATAGACACACAAGGGATATGTATGGAATACTTTTCAATTATCTCTCTCTCTCTCTCTCTCTCTCTCTCTCTCTCTCTCTTTTTTATAAATTATAAATTATATTTTTTATATATATTTTATGGATACCGATTACTTATTGTAGGAAGAGCAAAGCTAGACTACTAAAAGAAAAGGAGATGAGAAGTAGAGGAGATGGTGAGGAATCATCTGTCACCAACTACAATAGGTCCTCTTCCCCAGCCTTACAACACCTTAAAAGAGCTATTGTACAAACAGTCTACGGAAAAGTTCTGTTATTTCATTCTTTCCTAATGGTCCTAATCAAAACAGCCCATGACCTTTCTTTTTTACCCTAATTGAAACCTCTCCTAGAGGTTCTTGCCTTGTTGAAAGTTCTGTACCTTCATTCTTTCTTAGTGGCCCATATCCCTACTAACAAAGACAATCTCGATAACATCTTTCGTTTTACCTTGGCAGCCCCTATTCCATGCTTCTAAGGCTGCACCTATTTCATGCTTCTAAGGCTGCCCCTGTTTCATGCTTCTAAAGCTGCCCCTATTTCATGCTTCTCCCTTGACTCAGGCATCACCCAATCCATCGCATATTACTTAAAGAATCCCCTCACATTTCTGTCGAAAATATCAAATTACTGAATAATGATCCACTGTTTAGGTATCCTTGAGGCATAAGATGCAAGCATATGTGATTATTATCTTTCTGTTCCTTTTCGAATCAACTGCTAACATCTTGTCTCTGCCAACTAATTATCCAAATGCGATTACCTTTGGGGGTGCCTTGATTATATTGGATTTCTGCCATTGGCACTGCACTGTCTCCTTCATCCATTCCCGTCCCCATCCCATCCCCCCCTTCCAACACACACACACACACAAAGTCATAGGATGACTTCAGCAGTAAAAGCTTTGTATCATTATGACTCATCCTCCATCTATCTCCATCCCAGCAATAGGGATTCCTCTCTAGCTTTGCCAAGAGACCAATAAGCTCGATTGTCTCCTCATCTCTTAGGTCACTTGGTTGCCAGAAATTTCATAGTACTAAAGGACTATCTTTCACTGGAGCCATTGTATGCAACCTAGAAAATTCTAGAAAAGAAGAAGAAGGCTTTTTCACCATATGACAAGTCCTCCCAGAATTTAGTTTGTGCCCTATTCCCAATTTCAGTAGCACTGTTTTCAATCATATACTCCCCTCCCCCCCCAACATATTTCCAAATGCTCCCCTACTTTGGAACTCTAAACATACTAGTTAGAATTTGTAGTTAAAATTTCATTTCTTGATGTTGCAGACACAGGAAATAGTCAGATTAAATGGAATATACAAGCGGTTATTGTTGAATGCTGGGGTAACGTTGTTTGAAGGTGAGGGAAAAGTGGTTGATTCTCATGGAGTTGAGCTGACACAACCAGATGGTACAAAGCACCGGTATTCAGTAAAGCATATCTTGGTTGCAACAGGAAGTCGGGCTCAACGTCCTCAAATTCCAGGGCAGGTAAATTTTTTACTAGATTGCTTTGAAACTGACCTGTTATAACACATGATAAACCTATGTGTTCTCCACAGGACCACCATAAAAGTTGCAATTACTCTCTTAGGCTGTGTTTCTCTTTAATTTCTCCGGAGTATGAAATTTCTCTGAATTGTTCTTAAAGTTACATGGAAATGGCATTGGAATTTGATTGCTCTTCAGATCCCATTGACAAATGGTCCTGCTTTAGCTGCTTATTTATTTATTTTTAATTATGAATATTCTAGTATAGCTGCTTTTATAAATACTGACCTTGCTTTTGTTCTAGATGACATGAATTTACATTTATTTAACTATTTGTCAGAATTACTTAAGGCTTAACATGGCGAAAAATAGCATATTTTATATGTGGACGTACAAACAAATGTATATCAAATAGCATTTCCTTTTTCAAGAACGTATTCCAGTTTCACCATGGACTTCTTTTTGAGAGTTATCTTCTAATTCGATAAGCCTGTATCATGTCCATCAGATGGTTCAAGGATTTTCTTATGAAACTTCATTACATGTTGGTACTCCTAGTTTCTGTTCCAACTTCCAATACCCTTACCAGTGTCTGCACAATTCTCTTTTTCAATTGTTGTGTTTGTATTGAACCTTCATAAATGCCACTTTTCTGTCACTACCTTTGTGACTTTTATTTTCTGGCTGTCAGCTCTTAGCTCTTGAATCTTCATATTTTGAGAAGCTTCTCTTGTACATCACTCCTTTCTCTGAAAGGGCATTTAACTAATTTCTTATTTTCTTCACTTGTTGGACTGGAGATCCAACTTCTATGCACTTTCAAATATCTCTGGGGACAAAAAAAGAGGAAAGAATTCTTCACACTTAAAATCCTCTTCAAATGGAGAAGCTTGGTGCTTGTTGGATTGTTAATAACTTGAAACCATTGAGCACTTCATTCAACATATGAAAACCTTTTCTTTGGAGAATCTGTGGTTTTGTTTCTTTCTCTTTGCTTTTGTACCATCTTACTTCTACTATGATGTAGGAGTTGGCTATCACATCTGATGAAGCTTTGAGCTTGGATGAGTTACCTAAACGTGCTGTGATTCTTGGCGGAGGGTAGGGACATGATCCATTCTTTTTTCATGTTAAATTTAATTCCGTATTGGTGTATCGATTTTTATGATTTGATTCCTGATACAACCCTGTCTTATATAGGTATATTGCTGTTGAATTTGCTTCAATTTGGAGAGGGATGGGTGTTGATGTGGACCTGTTTTACAGAAAGGAACTTCCATTGAGGTTGTAGCTAGGTTTCAACATTATTTCTTTCTCTTTTGAGTTTTATAAATCAATTTCTTTGATGCCAATGGTGAATTATTCAGTATTATGCCATCCATCTTTTTGGTGTCGTTCTAATGCGGCACTGATTGGCCAATTAAGATTTATATGCCACCCCCAAATAGCTGGAACAAGGTTCTTACCATGATGATGGCATCCATCTTTTATTGTCATGCTAGTCTGGTACTGATTGCAAATGCTGATTGTAGTTGACCGCAATTCAAAGAAAAGCAAGGGTATTTTAGTAATGTCATTTGCAATGTCTTTCCTTAAACTTCCACCTGAAACCATTGGCAATATAAACAAACTGTTAGTTTGAAGATATCTCTTGAAGGATTCCCTTTGTACCCTTCTTCCTATTAGTTACTATGTTATTGAGGGAGGGACCTGGAAAACTTAGTCTAGAAGAATAACTGGTAACTGCAACCAATGTTTGCAGTGTCGGTATCGATGCATGTATCGCACCCTTTGGCATATAGAAACATATAGGTATTGCATGAGAAATATCTCATGCATCTGGGAATGCATTGCTATTTGAGGGAAACATTGGGCAAATGATGGAAAATTTCAATGAAACTTCAAAAGATGTTAAAAGAGACATGATTACACACTTAAAGCATCACGACGGTTGCATCGACATGTTTGAGAAGTGTTTGATATGGATTTCAGACATGGCAAATTTTCAGAGAAGTGCCCTTGTCAACATAATTCAGTAGCGTACTTATTTGGTCAGATGGAACGTATTTTTAGCAGGCTCTCCTTGTTTGGATACTTCCACATTATGAAGGCTCTTCCAACAGTCCAAACATTTCTCTACTCTACCGACACTCTCAATTACTTTGATCTCATTCACATTCATAAATTTTATGAACAATTCGACATGAAAATTTATGGTCATAATGTTGTTTTTTTTTTGTTCCTAACATTGTGTTCCATCTGCATTATTCCCACACTTCAATTATTTATTATTATTATTATTATTTTTTTCAAATGTTAAGCTCAGCATTCGCCCGTGGATATTCCATTAGGTGCTAATGTTCTGTTTACTCATACATGCCAACCTCCAATAAAAGAAATGCATGTGTAATTTTCCCTCTTTTTGTTTCTGGGATTCTTTTAGACAGGGTTGGATATTTGAAAATATGTGAAATAAATGATATCAAGTGTGAAAATTGAAATTCTTTCTTGTACCTTGTTGTGTTGAATATGTTTCGGACCCAAATAAACTAACCAACACATATTGGGCAGAAATACATTCAAGATTTAGTGTATCTTAGTAAATCTCGTCCATTTTAGCTGAAACATTTCCTTTTGTCCCTCTTGACTTTGGTTAATCCATTAATATATGGTATGTGACTTTAAGGTAGTGTTTTCTGTGTGACTTTATGTCATTCTACTATGTTTGTGTCACTCTCTTAGGATTTTGGAGCCAAACTTTGGTGAATGGTTGTCTTTTCTCTGTTATTATGTTATTTAGGTTCTATTATTGATTGCATTTTCTTAACTTTCGTACTTTTTCTTTTTTTTTTTTGGAAATTTTAGTGTGTTGTTTTACTTTTCATTACCTTTCACCAAAAAAAAAAAAAAAAAAAAAAAAAAAAAAAACAGAAAAGAAAAGAAAAGAAATGAAGAAAAAAAAGAACAGAAAAAAAGATTTGATCGAAGTGAAGCCCCAAGATGGGGATGTTCATTGGAAAGTGTACCTGATGGACGGGTTGGATGGCATACGCATATCACATTGGGCATACGTTTCCTCAACTCTTTCACAAGTTTTGATAGGATTGACCCATTGTGATCATACCTCTTGATGACTAGGAGTTTTAGTAAGATGGTAGAGAAACACTTTGATACTCTAGAAGAGTGCAACGGATGCTACCATCTCGAGTGTATTTGGCCCTCCCTTTTGTGGAAACCCAAGACTGGATGTGTTTTTGGACCCGGTTGTGGAGAGGATTGGTAAGAAGCTTGCTAGGTGGAAAGGAAAGTATCTCTTTTTGTGAAGGAAAGTACCCGTACTAAGGCAGCCTAAGCAAATTTCCCAATGTACATTTTTGTCTGTGTAAGATCCCTGCATCTGTGGCTTCAAAAATTGAGCACATCTAAAGGGACTTCCTTTGGAAGGGTTGCAAGGAAAATCGTATGTTTCATCTCCGTAATTGGAAAGATGTATAAAATCCTATGACTGAAGGAGAGCTTGGTATTGGGAATGTCAGGGCAAGAAACTGGTCTCTTCTATGTAAGTGGTGGTGGAGATTTGGCAAGGAGCCAAGGAACAGGCAATGGTGTGGAGGAAGGTGGTTAGGGGTAAATACAGTTAGTTAGAAGGTGGTTGGTTCCATGCAATGGGATTTAGAGGAATTGGTCGGTGATTTGGAAAGACATCAGTAAATGGGTGTCCACTCAAGGACCGGTGAGAAGGACTTGGGCAAGCAAAATAGGGTCAAGAGTGGAAAGTGGCACCTGTTACATGAAATCAGATTCTTGTTGGATGCATGGATCGACAGCATGCAATTATTCCTGCGGAGAGCAAAATTAGTCTCTTGTTGGATGCATGGATGGACAACATGTAATTTTGCGGAGGAGGACAAAATCAGATTCTTGTTGGATGCATGGATTGATAACATATGATTGGCAACCTCTTGCTGTTAACAAGGGGGGAAATGATTTGGGATTTTGTTTTGTGGGAAGCATAGAGGTGTGGAATACCAGAGATAGCGAAGAATCTTGATGACGACTGATGAGGAACTTTTTTTTTTTTTTTTTGACATGCTCAGAAAATTGGCAGAGGTGGAGATGGATATTTCTATCAAGGATATGGTGACCTTGAAATGGTCCATGAACGGGTTGTTCTTGGCGACTTTGATGTTCTCTAGGTTGGTGATGAAGGAAAATGTCTCTCCTCCACATGTTTTAGATTGGAACACCGCTGCTCCTCCATAAGTTAAAAAGTGTTACTCTGGATTGTGGCAAGTCAACCAACAAGATTCTAACAGTGGATAACCTTAATAACTGGAATTTTATGTTGTCGAAAAGATGTGTTGATGTGCAAGTCGGAAGAAGAAACAGTTAATCACCTTTTTATTCTTTGTGATACAGCTAATGAATTTGGGCATTCTTCCTTGCGAAATTCAACATCTATTGGGTATTTAATGCATTGAATGGATTGGGGCTGCTTGAATGCTTAAACAGCCCTTTTAAAGGTCAGGTTAACACTATCTAGACCCTTGCTTTCTTATGGGTTCTATGCAGGACGTGGAAGGAGAGCAACAACAGGGTCTTTGATGACATTAATTGGGCTATAACAAGGCCTGAACTCAGTGGCCTCTCTTCTCTAAAATTTTTGGGAGATTAGAGGGAGGTTTGTAGTGACCCTGACTAGTGTGGTCCTCTCTTCTTTTTGCTTTTGCTTCTATTTACTGCTTTTTGTAGTGGAGGTGTGTGGCTTCTTTGTTCCATTTTTATTTTCATGAAATTAGTCATCATTCAAAAAAAAAGAAAAGAAAAGAAAAGATACACAGGAACTTAGAAATTGCACAGTTGCATACAAGTAATTCAAATTAAAGTATCCAAATAATGGATCCCAGCTTAATGTATCATGAACCAAAAATCTTGCTTATATGATTATCTATCAGATTGGTGCACATTTATTGGACAGTTGAAAATGAAAAATATACATTTGGTCGTATTTTGACAAGCAAGGGTTCGTGAGATGTTGGGATTGTTCAACCAATTTGGCCTTCGGATTGTGACTTAATGACAGTGGGTTCCATAATTTGGTTGGTTTAATTTAACATATGGCATGTGTACAATTTCTGAGGGGGTGTTTGATTTTTGAAAAATACAACTAAATACTTGTAAAATCGTAATAATGACTTCTACATGTGTTTGGTAGAGAGGAAAAAGGGTGAGTAATTTGACTTCGATTTTCGTAACTGCATGCATGGAAATCGGCTTGTTCGAGTAGTGTGCAAAATTTGTGGGGCCCACCATGATGTATGCATCTTATCCATGCCGTCCATTTGTTCCGCCAGCTCATTTTAGGGCACGAACCTAAAAACAAGGGAGATCCAAAGCTCAAGTGGATCACACCATGAGAAATATTAGTGCTAATGACGTCCGCTGTTGAAAGTTGTTTCCTTCTTAGGGTCCATAATATATTGATGTTTATTTCTCATACAACCGGTTCATAGGGTCACACACTCATGAAAAAAGGGAAAACACAAATATCAGCTTGATTCAAAACTTCTGGGGCCCCAAGAAGTTTTCAACAACAAGCATTCAATTCCTATTGTTTCTTGTGGTGTGGTCCACTTGAGCTTTGGATCTGTCTCATTTTTTATCTAATGCCCTAAAATGAGCTGGCGGAATAGATGGATGGCGTGCATAAGACACGTACATCATGGTGGGCCCCACAATAGTAACGTTTTCCTCAAATTTAAAGATGGAACCTATCAAACAGGATAGCTGTTGGTTTCACATTGGGAGCGGTGCCATAAATACAAAAGTAAAAAATGATTATTTATTTACTGTGATTTACCATGGGAATTTAAAAAAATCAAACACCCCCTTAGTGCCTATGGCTGTGTTTCAATGGTTGTACTCTGCTAGGATATTAAAGAGCTCCCTTAGATTGTAACACCATTAAAATGTGCTAGCATGGGATTGTGGTCAACAGGTTCTAAGATCTGTCATGGATAACTATTTTGATAGTGTGCTCCGTGGTGCTTAATATTAGGGGCATGGAATAAAAATGGTTGTATGTTATTTTATTGCACAACTTTTTTTTCCTCCTTGTAACAAAAAATGTTTTGTTGCATAGTTAATTGATTCGAGGTACCCATTTCAACATAGCTCAAGGGGTGTGCATGTGCGATGATCTTAGACTTGAGGAAAGTGGCAGTGCCTCAGGAGGATATTCCATAAAACCCCAATGAAAAACATGGGGATTTCCAAGGACCCTCTACCTCCCTTAGAGTTTCTTGATATGAATTCTACTAGATGAGGATCTTTCTCCCTTTACCAAGGCACCATCTAGATTGGATGACAGAATTGAGCTGGCTCCAATATAGGGGGAGAATTCACTTGATGGTTTGGAGCCTATGGATGATAGTTGTAACTCTGGAAAATGGAATCCTATCGATCTTTTCTTACATAGAGACTTGTGTGGATAACACATGTATTTTTTTATGGGATCCATTTTCTTCCTTGATTCTTGCTTGAGCCGAATGATGAAAAATTCTCATGGTTGGTTCCTTCGGGGGATGGATCCATAAGAATTCACCTCTCCCAATAACAAAGGAACTTGATTTGAATGATCTTGTATTTACCACCTTAAGCTATGATGGTGTGGAGCAAAAGCGGGGCCCATGTGATGTATTCATGACATCTGACCCATCATTGGATGCTTCTCATGTTATCCTCGAGCCCTAAAAATAGTCCAAATGGAAACTCACAACAAAGGGGACAAGTTGAGAGGGAACACCCACCATTGAATGCTGGTGAGCCTCGGTGGGAATCAAGGGTGGGGTTTCCCTCCCACCTTATTCCTTGTGCAATTGTCTATTGGAGTTTTGGATCGAGCTAATTCTTCGACCCTATTGGGTAAGCTAGGGGAGGTATCTAACAGACAGGTTGGATGTGATATGTACACCACGTGAGACCACATTCGCTTGATAGTTGATTCCACCGCGTCTGCAAGCTTGTGGTGGTGTTGATACCATTGGAGTGCACTTCGCATATTTTCTACCAGGAATTGCTTATTCATGAGAACCTGTGAGAGCCCTTTGGGAACGCATCCCACATGGTGTGTGCACAACATCCAATCTGCAACTTGCCACCAGATGCATTACCTCACATGGTATTTTGTATCAGTAATGGTAGCCATAACGGTCACTACCGTTACCGATACGGGTGTTGGTTGTAACGGCTGATACGGGGCCGTAAAAACAATTACGATCTTATAATGGTTGATTTTTTTCTTGCCCAAAAAATTCTAGAAAAATATTTAAAAAATCCAAAATAATGTAAATATTCAAAATATGTATTCAAAATTTTTTTTTTTTTGGACATGTTTATGGTAACGTAATGGTCCACTTATTGGTGAGAGTGTTGTACATGGTTGTTTGGTGAACTATGAACATGGTTATACACACACATACACATCACAATCAAGCATTAGAACTAGGAATTGAAAAAAGAGAGGCATAAATACCAATTTTTTGAAAAAATGACCCTCGGAGCTTCTATTCATCCAAATCACTTCAATTTGCAGTTTTAATCCTAAAAACTATAGTAAGAGTGGTTGAAATCTGTTGTGGAATTATCTAGAAAAGTTTTTAGAATAAGAAAACTGGAAAAATGAGGAGAATGGATTTAAATAAAAAAAAAATAGCCGTTTTTCGATTGTTACGGGGGTAACAATCGTTATGCTCCGTAATGGCCGTTATGGTCCCAAAAAACCAACTGCCCCATTTCACCCCCGTATCGCGTAACAGTCATGACCGTTACCTGTATGTATAGGCCTTTATGGCTATGTATAGGCCTCTATGGCCGTTACCTATACGTATAGGACTTTATAGTTGTATCTTAATGGATAGGAAACGCCTTGTTACATCATGAAACCCCTAGGGCCCTAAAATCAATCCAATCCAAAAATCAGGTGGGATGGGTCGCCTAGGCTTGATTTTCACTAGGGCCCACCTGAGTTGGAGAGAGAGAGAGAGAGAGAGAGAGAGAGAGAGAGAGAGAGAGAGAGAGAGAGAGAGAGAGCCCATTATTCCTCTACCATCAATGTCTCCATATCATCAACGTCTCCATATCATCTATGCTTCCTCTAACATCAACATCTCCATATGCTCTATGCTTTATTGGAAAATACATGAATTGTAGCCACCTATCACAAGTTCACAACGAAGCTCCACCAAAAGAGTAACAAGGACACCCAATTATTCCTCTGCAATCAAGATCTCTTAGAAGCCATAGTTTTTTGTTCCCATCGATGGGATTTCTGTACTTACAGTGTTAAAATTAGTTGTACAACTTAGTGATGTCAGCAGTGGTCTCCCCTGTCCAACTTTGTCCAAGTGCTCTCCCTTATACCAAGTAGAAAGGGAAGGTTGAGAGAAGATAGACAAGAAGAGAGAAGAAAGGAGGGAGAGAGGGAGAAGGAAAAGAAAGAAGAAAAGGATCAGGGCATAATTTGTTGTTATTCAATGTGACTAACGTTTATTATTAATACAGAAAGGAGACCGATATGGTACTCTGCATCACTAAACATGAATACTCTTCTCTCTGCAATAGTTCATTCACATCTGTTTAGAGTGACTACTCTTACAGTTCTTCATTTGGTTGAAATTTCTGTGCCACTAATGAATTAATTTGCATATGTCTGGGTGTAGATTGTAATCTCTTCTCTATGCACTTCTTTTTACAGAGGTTTTGATGATGAAATGAGGGCATTTGTGGCAAGGAATCTGGAAGGAAGGGGGATTAAATTGCACCCAGGGACAAACTTGTCGGAGGTATCCCTAATCATATGGCAGAAATGTTTACTCATGAATAAGCCATTTCTTGTAATTTTACTATTTTCCGACATTGAGCCTGTTGCTAAGATTGCCTGTTTGTTTATATAGTTGATAAAGACAGAAGATGGCATACGAGTTCTCACAGACCATGGGGAAGAATTGGTTGCAGATGTTGTTTTATTTGCAACTGGTAATTTCAAGTCCATCTTTTAGTCACGAAGATTTTCAAGCTGCAATGATCAAATGACTTTCTTATTTACCTGATTGAACTGTAGAATCTTGCAATGTTATTTTGATCGAGTTGTTGTCATAATTCATAAGAAAGTCCTTTTGAGCAATGGTATTTCTGTTGGGCGCCTTGTGACAGAAGCTATGATATCTCGTCCAGTGTAATGTTCGTGGATAACTATAAAGAAAGCGTTTGCAGTACTTCAATTGGCATGGTTTATGCAAAATGGTAGTTCAGCCATATGCAGCATATGTTGGTGGCAATAAGAAGAGGAAACCCCCAACCAGCATTTTGCTAGTCCCGAGCAAAGTATGCGAAAAATAAGTTGAGAATTATAGGAGAACTTTCTATGAAATCGAGTGAGATTTTGAATAAAATACGAGAAATTTAATATTCATGAATGTTAGAAATTGTTTTCTCTTGAGCTCAAGCGCACGGTAGACTTCATAATCAAGTGTAAAGTATTAATCCATCAATTAGAAAAATTTTAAACATTGAGATCCATGGATGTATAGTCTAATCTCAGCTTATCATCATTAAGAGATCCAATCGTCATTTTCATGATATCATTGGTAACCAACAAGAAAATTCATGACAACCAAAACCTAATCCAAAACTTGCCTCATAGATTAGCCTATTAACTTGTGATTCTTCTATTCAAAGTAATGCCAAGGAAGGGGAATCAAATCCTCACCTATAGGGAGCAAACCTATGGTGAAGATCGTACACTTGACTCTTTTTCACATATCATTCATCGGGAATTAACTCTACACCTATAGGGAGCAAACCTATGGTGAAGATTAATTATCCAACCTTTCTAATTTTTATACCATGATGGCAAGATATTTCAGGCTGGTTCCTTTCGATGGCAAGATATTTCAGGCTGGTTCCTTTCGTGCTTAGTGATTACCAAGTTAATCCTTCGATATGGAACTGAAATCTTAATGTGTAAGCAAGACGTGTTCTGAAATCATGATTCAATCAATGTTTAAAATCTCTAATCATGGATTGATAATTCAAACTCAACTGTGGAATCTATCAAGTAGCTAAATCCAAGAGTCATAAATTACCAACATCACGTATCTCGTAATTCTAAATCAAAGATAGATGTCAAAATCACATTGAAATTACAAGAAATGTCAGAAAAATTTTAAAATTTTTTCACAATTTTCACAATTTTTGCTCAAGACCAAGAAAATCCTGATTAGGAAGCCTAATCTCCCACTCCCAACTAAAATCTACATTGTCCTCAATGTAAAAGATCTAAACATGGAACAACAAAAGTAAAGTGATGGGAAGATAATACCTGGATAACGAATCAAGAGAGAGACTTTCCAAGAGATCATAGCATGGAAGCTGGTTAGCACGAGAGAGAAAGAAAAACAAAAATGACGAAAATAAAATCCTACCTATACCACTTTCGCAGGTGCTCTCGATTGCATTTAGCGTATGCAACAAGCCTTTAAACCCCTAGGTTACCCCTAGTGGACGAGTTGTAGTCTCGTGAGGGTTTGCAGTAATGTTACCCACAAACATCGAATCATTTACTAAAGAATGAAAAGGAATAAAAAAGCTGGGTTGCCTCCCAGGAGCGCTAAATTTACCGTCTTTAGCCAGACAAATAAAACAACTATCCTAGACCTATGAAAGCGATAAACCTACCTATACCTCCATCAGACTAGGAGATCAGTCCTGGTAAACAGGAGCAATCAGAGGCATGGACATGTCCTCTGAATCAAATGTCTCGACAAATGGCTTTAATCGATGTCCATTTACTTTAAACTCCTTGCCATTGTCGGGATCTTTTATCTCGACGGCCCCATGAGGATAAGCAGTGACAACAATGTAAGGGCCGGTCCAACGAGATCGAAGCTTACCCGGAAAGAGATGTAGTCGAGAGTCATACAAGAGGACTTTCTGACCTAGCGTGAATGATTTCCGTAGAATATGTTGATCATGAAACGCCTTCATCCTGTCCTTGTAAATTCTCGAGTTTTCGTACGCATCGTTTCGGATTTCTTCAAGTTCATTTAATTGAAGTTTGCGTAGCGAGCCAGCGTTGTCTAGATTGAAATTCAGATTTTTGATCGCCCAGTATGCTTTATGTTTCAATTCCACAGGCAAATGACAAGCCTTTCCGTAGACAAGTCTAAAGGGAGATGTTCCAATAGGAGTTTTAAAAGTAGTACGGTACGCCCATAAGGCATCGGTCAATCGAATTGACCAGTCCTTACGATCAGGGTTAACTGTTTTTTCTAGGATATGTTTGATATCTCTATTGAAAATCTCAGCTTGTCCACTTGTTTGTGGATGGTATGGGGTGCTCACCTTATGCGAGATACCGTATTTCTTCATTAAACTCTCGAATGGTCTATTGCAGAAGTGTGAGCCCCCGTCACTAATGATGGCTCGAGGCGTTCTGAACCGCGACAGGATATTTTCTTTCAAAAATTTAATGACTGTGCGATGGTCATTTTTGCGGCACGGAATTGCTTCGACCCATTTAGTGACATAGTCTACGGCGAGCAAAATATATAGATTTCCAAATGATTGGAGGAATGGTCCCATGAAATCAATGCCCCAACAATCAAATGCTTCAATGATAAGGATGAGATTCAAAGGCATCATATTTCGACGAGACAATGCTCCCAAATTTTGACAACGCTCATAAGCTTTGCAAAACTCATGAGTGTCCTTGAACATAGTGGGCCAGTAAAAGCCACACTGTAGAATCTTGGCTGTGGTCTTTTTAGCAGAAAAGTGACCACCACAGGCCTGTGAGTGACAGAAGGAGATGACACTCTGATGCTCATCGTCTGACACACATCTCCTTAAGATTTGGTCTGGGCAATATTTAAACAAATATGGATCATCCCAGAAAAAGTTACGCACCTTGGTAAAGAATTTCTTCTTATCTTGTGACGTCCAGTGTGTCGGTATGGCACCTGTAGCAAGATAATTAACAATATCAGCGAACCAAAGTGAATGGGAGACTCTAAACAGTTGTTCATCAGGGAACATGTCATTGATATGGGTCGCCTCAAGGGAATCAGAGGTATTAAGGGGAGAAAGATGATCGACCACTACGTTCTCTACTCCCTTTTTGTCTTTAATTTTCAAATCGAATTCTTAGAGTAGAATGATCCATCGTATCAGGCGGGGCTTAGAATCATTCTTAGAAAGAAGATACTTAAGTGCCGCATGATCTGTATAAATAATGATCTTGGATCCGATTAGGTAGGACCGAAATTTGTCCAAAGCGAACACTACGGCTAAAAGTTCCTTTTCCGTAGTCGAGTAGTTCACTTGGGCAGGATTTAGAGTCCTACTTGCGTAGTGAATAACGTAAGGCCGCTTATCTTTTCTCTGGCCTAGAACCGCTACAAGAGCATAATCAGAGGCGTCGCACATAAGTTCAAAAGGAAGACTCCAGTCGGGTGGCTGCATGATTGGTGCAGTGGTTAACATACCCTTAAGCTTAGTGAAAGCTTCTTGGCACTGCTCAGTCCACTCGTATGGTGCATCCTTTTGAAGAAGATTACATAAAGGACGAGAGAGGAGACTAAAGTCCTTTATGAATCGTCGGTAAAATCCTGCGTGTCCCAAGAAGGATCGTACATCTCTGATGTTCTTGGGTGGAGGTAGGTTAGAGATAAGATCGATTTTTGCCTTATCTACCTCGATTCCGTTGGACTAGATGATATGCCCAAGGACAATTTCCTTTTTAACCATAAAATTGCACTTCTCCCAGTTAAGCACCAAATTTTTTTCTTCACATCTTTTCAGCACACATTTAAGACTTGCTAAGCACTCGCTGAAAGATGAACCGAAAACAGAGAAATCGTCCATGAAGACCTCTAAATATTTCCCCACCATGTCAGAAAAGATACTCATCATACATCGTTGAAAGGTGGCAGAGGCATTATATAACCCGAATGACATTCTTCTGTAAGCAAAGGTGCCATAGGGACATATAAATGTGGTCTTTTCCTGATCCTCAGGGGCGATTTCAATCTGATTATAACCTGAATACCTGTCAAGGAAACAATAATAGGAATGACCAGCTAGCCTTTCCAGGATTTGGTCAATGAAGGGCAAAGGAAAGTGGTCTTTCCTTGTGACGGTATTCAGCTTTCTGTAGTCAATGCACATTCTCCAACCAATGGTAACTCTGGTCTGCACGATTTCATTATTGGCATTGGCTACGATGGTGATCCCGGACTTCTTAGGAACCACCTGAGTTGGACTCACCCATTGACTATCGGATATGGGGTATATGATCCCCACATCCAATAGTTTGAGAACCTCGGCCTTAACCACTTCCTTTATGTTTGGATTTAATCTATGTTGTGATTGCCGAACAGCCTTTGCATTGTCCTCAAGATATATACGGTGAGTACAAATCGATGGGTTAATCCCCTTGAGGTCTGCTATCGTCCATCCATGAGCTCCCTTATGCTCAATGAGAGTAGATATCAGCATACTCTCCTGTTCTTTCTCCAGGTGGGCAGAGATCACCACCGGGTATGTCTCATCTTGACCTAAATAGACATATTTTAAATCAGAGGGCAAAGGTTTTAGGTCAAGCTTCGGTGGCTTGAGGTTAGACGGTAGAGGCACTACATCAGTTTGGGGCAATTCTTCAATTTGTGGCCTCCACCGGTTAACTTCAAGTACCGGTGCAGTATCAAGCATTGCACACGTATCCCTAATTATATCATCATCAAGATCATGGGAGTGGGCCAGACACGTCTCTAGAAGATCAGAGGATAAGGTGAGAGGCGTTCTATCTTCCACAAAAGAATCAATCATGTTAACATCGTGGAAATCGTCATCATCCTCTGAGTTGCTGCCGTTATTGAAAAAGATATTCGATTCTAATGTCAAATTTCCAAAGGACATAGTCATGACACCATTCCTGCAATTGATAATTGCATTTGAAGTGGACAGGAATGGGCGACCAAGAATGACGGGAATCCGAGTGCTCGTGTCATTGATGGGTTCGGTGTTTAAGATGATAAAATCAACAGGGTAGTAGAATCTATCCACCTGGACCAACACATCCTCGATGATACCTCTTGGTATACGAACAGAACGATCAGCAAGTTGTAGTGTGGTTCGAGTGGGTTTTAATTCACCCAAACCTAACTGTTGGTATACCGAATAGGGAATCAGATTGACGCTCGCTCCTAAGTCAAGAAGTGCGTGATCAATTCGATAGTTCTCGATTACGCATGATATGGTTGGGCAACCGGGATCTTTGAATTTTTGTGGCACATCTTGTTTTAGGATGACACTCACTTTCTCAGTCAAGGAGATCTTCTTTTGAACACTTTTCCGTCGTTTGGTAGTGCATAAATCCTTTAGAAATTTAGCATATAAAGGAATCTGTTTTACAACGTCAAGCAGAGGAATGTTGACTTTCACTTGTTTCAACACCTCTAGGATATCCTGAGAGTTAGATAGACGTTTTGGTTCAACCAACCGTTGGGAAAACGGAGCAATTGGCTTTTCTAAAGGTTCCGGTTCAAATTTTTGTGGGGCGCCACTAGATCCATCATTGTTGTCCTCTTCTGGTTCTTCAGGCTTTTCGGGCCTAACCGGAAGGGTTTTATCAATAACCTTCCCACTCCTAAGAGGTGATGGATTTAGCGTGCCCCATTCGATTTGAAGAGCTGGGATCACCTGTCTCGTATTGCGGTTTCGGATTAGGGAGTGATTGTGCAGGGAGCATCCCTTTTTCCATAGCCGTCATACGTGAATCTATTTTTTGCATAAAATCTGAAATTCCTTGCATTGTCCGAGCCAGCTCTTGTATGGAAATTTGAACCGATTCTTCTTAAGGTTTCCCCTGATTTGGATTTTGATTGAAGAAACCTTGAGGGGTAGCAGTTTGTCCGTTCCTCCAACTAAAATTCGGATGATTTTTCCAGTCAGGATTGTACGTATTAGAGGGTGGTCCATTGAAAGGTCTTTGATAGTTATTTACGGCATTAGATTGTTCATTCAATACTTCTCGAAAGGCAGGTATTGAAGGACAATTTTCAGTAATATGAATGTCGCAATCACAGATGCCGCAAACACTTTCATTAACCTTTTCCTTCCTTCCTTCCATGGCCTCAAATTTTCTGGTGAGATTGGCCACCTTAGCGTTAAGATCATTATCCTCTTTCAGGAGATATATTCCTCCTTTTTCCCTTGAATGAGTCGGCCTAGACGTAGTGTTTGTCCTTGGGTAATAGTCCCATGATTGTGTTTTTTCCGCGAGACTATCGAGGTAATCCCATATCTCGTTGACATTTTTATTAATAAAATCTCCGTTACACATTGTCTCGACCATTTGACGCATGGAAGATGTTAGCCCATCATAGAAAAAATTCGTAATGCGCCATATTTCAAAGCCATGTTGTGGGCATGCATTAACTAGATCCTTGAACCTTTCCCAACATTGGAAGAATGTTTCATCTTCCTTTTGGGCAAAGTTCATGATTGCTCTCCTGAGGGTAATTGTCTTATGATGTGGGAAAAATTTCTTTATAAATTCCCTCTGCAAATCATTCCATGTGCCAATGGACCTAGGACGCGGTGAATGTAGCCACGTCTTGGCTTTTTCTTTCAAGGAAAATGGAAAGAGTTTCAGCCTAATAGTATCCTCAGATACATTAGGAAAGTATAAGGTGCATATGATTTCATCGAACTCTTTCAGATGCAAGTATGGTTCTTCAGACTTAAGCCCATGGAACTTAGGAAGGAGTTGGATAACCCCTGGCTTGATGTCCATATGTCCTGTATTCGCAGGAAAAATCATGCATGAGGGCGTACTCACCCCCGCCGGTTGTAAGTAATCTCGTAAAGTACGAGGCGGGGGTGCCTGATGCACCTCATTCTCATCATGTACTTCCTCAACCCTTGGTTGGGGTAGTGCTTGAGGTTGATTTTCAGCCATAACGTCCTCTAACTTAGGAGAATTCAAGTGGTGTCTAGTCCGGCGATGGACAGTCAACCCCTCAACTAATCCTCCTTCAGTCACGAGACGTCGAGTGTTGTCGCGTGCCCACTGGGGCATAAAACACACTCAGCCCTCAAATTCTAACTTAAACCTAAAAAAAAGGAAGAAATCTGGAAAATAAAAGAGAAAGATGGAAAGAAGTTACTAAATTTGAAGTCCTAGGTTAAGAACCTGCAGAATAAACAAACAAGTTAGTTTTTAAACAAAAAGTCTATAAAATAGAGAAATTCTAAAAATAGAATAAGAACCAAAGTTAGGATTTTTAAAAAGGATTAGAATTAGCAACTACTAAAAAGAAGAAATAAATCCTAATCTAGAATAGAGAGGAAGAATTTAAGAAAGAATTTACCAATTTTGAAACTATCTTAGAAGCCTACAAAACAGGGAAGACAAGTTAGTTTCTAAAAATTGAGAAAATCTATACCTAATCTTAAACTAATCCTAAAACTAATTAATTTCAGAAAAACGTAACCGACAGTCCCCGGCAACGGCGCCAAAAAGTTGCTCACTCCTCAAGTGCAGGGTTGTGATGTAGTTAATAACTCGGTAAGACCGAGGTCGAATCCCAAGGGACTGAAACTTGTACGTTATCTAAAACTAACCAGAACTAGAACTAGATTAAGATGAAATCTAAATCCAATAGAATTTAAGGAATAATGGTAGAATAATTGTTCTAAAACTTAGGAGAAATTCAGAGAAAGAAACTTGGGATTCAGAGGATTCACTTGTAGAGATCAGGGAGATCTTATGCCTGTTTTATGGAAATTAACTGAACTGCCATTGATTTGGTTTTCACAGAGATGAAAGGTATATGAATTAGAATGGATTCCATCACCAAACCATGCCCAAAAGACTATGGCAAACAACAGAATTAAACTAATTACCACCCAATCACATGTATGAAAGTTAGGAAGGGTACCGTCATCCAACCATGCGCAGGAGACTATGGTGAACAACAGGACGTCCTGACGTCATAAACATAAAAGTATAAGGACATTATCAAAGCCATTGCAGACCCATTGTAATTTTAGTCACAACAGACCATTAAAGACTAAAACATGCCATTAATTAAACTAGCATCAACATTAATTCAATTCATAAATTAAATAAAAAATTCATAAATTAAACTCTCCCATCTCACTACAAGCTTCACCTCCTAGCCCTAGCTAGGAGGTTTAGCCCAACATGAATAGGCTAGATATCTCAAAACAAAATAAAAATAAAAGAAATAAACAAACTCAATTCTTTCTCTTGCAGACGTCCGACCTGAGCCTTCCTTCCCAGCTTTGAATCTTCCTCCCCAGACCTGAATGAATCCTCCCCACGTCCAAAACCTCCTTATATAACTGCTGGAGTGGTGAAAATCGGATTTGAATCGGATTTGGAAAGCTATGCATGCATAGTGAAAACTTTTTCGCAGCCAAGTTCGGTGCCTCGAAACACGCCACTTTTCTCGCTCAAATTTCAAAGAAACACTGTCTCTTAGGATTTTATTGGGTCCTCTACATGATAGACGGTTTAGATCTGCCATATGATCAAAGATGGTGGGCCAAAACCGCCTGAAAAAGTCAGTTTTCGCGGATGTGCGAAACCTTTCGCACCATTTCGCTGTTGTGATCGGTGGGCCCCACAGAAGCATTTTCTGAAAAATTCACCCCGTCCATTGGATTCAGGACGAAATTTTAGTCAAAAATGGGTAGTTTTGAACGTCCATTGACGAAGCCCAGAGAAGAAATCACTAAAAGATCAATTTTGAACGTCCTAGGGCAGCCCTTTTGTGGCCCCTGTATCGCACACGTGTGTACGCATGGATGCAAAAGGTCAGCATGGTTTTGTAGTATTCGAACCCCTCTACAAGATGGACGGCTTGGATCAGACGCACAGTCAATGGGTAGGGCCCATAACTGATCGCAAGACGGACAACGAACGTCCGTTCGCTGCCAGTGCGAAACGGCTGTTGCCGTTTGCGTGAGGAGTCGGTCACACCCGACTTTGACCGGGTCAGGCGCTCCGGTGCGGCGCCAGCGTGCATGTGCAATGTGTACACACCATACATGTGGGGTCCACCGAAATGATTTTGAGAGATCTGATCCATCTATCCTTTTCCTCATATTATTTTAACTGTCGAGAACAATTTTGAGGCAGTTCCAGATATCAGGTGGGCCCCAATTTGAATATTAATGGGCTGATCTGTCTGTTGGCCCACTTCCCGAGATCTTCAATGGCTGAAATTTTATATGTACGGTTAATTTATGGCCTTCATCACGTGTATAAATTTTTGAGTCAATCGGATAGCGGGAACCATGTGATCTTGCGTTCTACACCAATTTCAGGCCATTTTCAAGTGAACGGCTGGAATTTGTCGGGTCCCTGGCGTGCATATTTGTCGATTTTAGTCCCTGGAGTCCGTCCCTTGCCCTGGTGATTATCAGAACGTTAAATCTAAGCTTTTGGCATCCTTTTTCCGTCAACTCTCCTAATCACACCCTGTAACAAAACACGATTAAAACCGGGCGTTAAATGGTATTATGCTCATAAATCTAAGTAATAAATGAGGTCTAATATGCACTATTTGACCCTCAACAAAAGGACAGCACAAAAGTGTTTTATTTTTCCATGTAAAATTATGTACATATTGGTAATTGTAAGCTGTAGAAGCTTGGAATAGTTAATGCTTACATTTCATTTCTGTCCCTGAGATTAACCTTAGTTCTAGGTGATTTCATATTTAGAGAATAGAGAGGTACTATAGAAAATGATATTTCATCTTGTAAGCACTAGAGTATTTTTATTTTGTAGAAAGGGTAAGTTGTAACAGGTAGTGATGCCTAGAACTTATAGAGGTAGATACTTAAGCCTGTTGGTTGCACATCATGATACTTCTTAAATGTAGAGTTTCAACGGCTGTATCTTATAGAAAAATATCTTTGTTCACATTACCTATGTGCAGGAACGGACCTTACTGTGTTTAGGACATGCAGTTTAGGTTCTTAGTAGGTACCAGGTAGTTACTGGGGAATTATTCTAATAATCTATGCACGGTTTTGATCTTTAGTTTCTTTACTGTTTTGTTGCGTACTAGTTCATCAACTAGAAATGAGAAAACCTACTGTATCAAGAAAGAATGAACATCTGATGATGTATTTATCAACTACTTCAAATCTGTCATCTTAGAAACCTTACACTCATCTACAGAAAGCTTGTAGGTTGCACGTTGTGGTACTGCTTAAATGCCTGCTTTGACACCTATAAGTTATAAAAACTTTTTGTTCACTTTGTTTCCCCTAGCGAGCAGGAATGCACCTGGGTATGTGCAGGACAGACCAAGGCATTCTGTAATGGTAATGGTGGCCGTAACGGCCACCATTGTTACCTTCACGATATGGGCTGTAACGGCCGTTACGGCCCCCGTAACGGCTGTTACGGTCTCTCTCTCTCTCTCTCTCTCTCTCTCTATCTCTCTCTTCTATTGAAAAAAACCCGAAAAACTTGTATCGGCCCCATAACGGGCCATTACAGCCTTTACGAGGGATGTAATGGGCCGTTATGGGGGTTGTAACGGCCTTTACAGGTTATTTTATCCATAACGGCCGTTACGACCTTTACGACCCCATAACGTGTAATGGTTGCCATCGTTACCTTTACGTAATGGCCTTTACAGCACACCAAGCTCTACAGACCGAAGACTTCCACCCTCCCTCCCCCCCCCCCCCCCCCCCCCCCCCTCTCCACCCCCGCTTCCTGCGACCTCCCAAAACCTCGTTATCCCAGCTGCGGGCCCCTCCTTCAAGGATGCCCTCCTGCACCAAAACTTCCCTGCTTCCACTCCTACGTCTCCTCCTGCTCCGACAAATCCTCTGGGCCCTCAGGATCATCAACATACCCCTTCAACTTCTGCTCTAGGCATTCCGATCATAGTAGACTCATCGGAATTTCTTAAGACATGCGATGATCTAAAGAACACTGTTATCATCTCCTGCAAGGACGAGGCTTCCATCTCGCAGGTTCGGGACTGGATATCTGAGACCACGGGTTTTCGCCCAGGAACCTATAAAATTAAGCCCCTCGGATATAATGACTTGTGGGTTAAGGTGTGCCCAGGCGTTAATCATGAAATGCTGTTAATGGCCGACCATTTGCACTTTGGGGGGCCTGTGGCCAAAGTTATGAGGTGGGAAGAATTTTCCTCTTTTGGTTTCGAAAATGCTTGGTTTCAAATCTGGGGAATTCCTCTGGAGTTCTGGTTCGACAACTTCTTCTTCTCCGTCGCGGCCTACCTAGGTTCACTCCTGGAACTTGATCAGAAGACACAGCTGGGGGAAGAGCTCGGTATAATCAGGGTTCGAGTTAGGAGGAAGAAGGATGCGACACCTTCGACTACGGTTAAGGTGATTGTTGACGGTAGGTCTCTTGAGTTCCTGGTAGTTAAAGAAATACCTGATATTCAGTATCCTAGGTGGGGGGACATGTGGAGGTCTCGCGAGGATCCGACACCGCTACCGTCGGCACCCTCTCTCATGCCTGACAGACCACCGACACCATATTCCTGCGGACCACGATTGGCTGACAGACCACCGACACCATACTCCTGTGGAACACCGTTCGTCGCCGCTGACAGTTGTGAAGACGGGCGGAGTCATCGGAGACATGTGTTTTCGCCCTGTTGTCAAGCACGTCGCCTCCATCTGCAGAGCCATCTCGAGCTCTGCCGCCATTGAATGCTGTCTCGTCTTCGGAGACGCGTGGCCACTTGCCCGGAAATTGTGCTGGCCAAGGGAAGTGTGTCGTCGACTTCCTTGCGACACGTGGAATCGTCATTCGGGTTTCGACCTATAACCGGAAGGAACCTTTTTATCCAGGAGATATCCGGACTTCTCCCTTTGTCAAAGATTTTAAATTCTCGTCGCTGGCCTCATCTCCTCTTCGTACAGTGAAACACGTGGCTCTCCTCGAAACCTGCCAGCAGCAGGCAACGTGCCATGTGGGTTCATCTGCCTCGTCTCTGCCTTGCGTCGAGCCCTCTTCGGGTCCGGACCCGTTTCCTGCCCCTAACTCTTCCTTCACTTCTTCCAGACTCCCTGTCTCCGCGCCAGCCTCTTCTTCTCTATCGCCACTTTCCACCCCCTTTAACCCCACCTCCCCTGCCCCGATATGGCAAACCCTAAGCCTCACCCTATCGCCCCTCCTCTCTGACAACCCCTCTCCCTTTTCTGACTTGGACTGTGACTCGGGAGAGACCGATTCCAACGGCCCCCTCTCTGAGTTTCAGTCCCATCCCTCTTCCCTTATCTCCACCACGACCTCTAATTCCACACCTGACGATGCGCTGGAGATGGGTCCTCTGACGCTGATCGACGAAAGCTTCTCTTCCGAAGTCCTAATGGCGGAACCTCTTCAGATGATAGCGGATCCACAGTCTGAAGCCAACAAATCAGATAAGGATAGAGCAGACCTCATCTCTAAATGGCAAAAAAAATGCTGGATCAAAGCAGCTATGGGGAAGGTGGGAAGGTCTTTGGGCCTTTCCTTTGGGGACCGTCTGGATGATTATGTCACCCTTTTCCAGTGTATTGAAAATCGGGGTAGGCCTCTCCACAAATGTAACACGCCTGCCAAACAGCTGGTTAGAATATCTAATAGCTGTGAACTCCAACGCCTGGAAGCCAGTCCTGGATACATCTCCGCTGCAACAGCTTCTCCTAGGCATCAGGGTAGTTGGGGAAGGCTGGTCACCCAATGAAGCTCTTCTCTTGGAACGTCAGGGGTATAGGCTCCAAGCACAAAAGGAGCCTCATCAAAGCCTCCGTCTCTCGTCATAATCCGGACATTGTTTGCTTTCAGGAAACTAAGGTGGCCTGCTTCAACGACAGGCTTTTGTCCACTCTTTGGGGTGCTGCCGATGCTAAGTGGATCTCTTTGGACGCCGTTGGATCTTCGGGAGGAATCCTAATTGCCTGGAAAGCTTCCAAATGGGATGTTCTCTCCCCCTCCTTGGGGATCTACTCAATTTTTGTCATCCTGCAAGATAAGTGCTCAGATTTTCAGTGCTTACTATCTGTGGTTTATGGGCCTAACTTAGACTCTGCTCGTCCTTTATTTTGGGAGGAGTTAACACAGGCTAGGGCTTCCTTCTCAGGGCCGTCTTGTGTAGCAGGTGACTTCAACGCCACTTGCAACGCGGAAGACCATTCCAGGAAAAGAAGAACGACGTTGGCGATGAAGCAGTTCTCTGACTGGGTTCATCTCCAACAACTCATTGACTTAACCGTTGGCGGGAGCCAGGTTCACTTGGACCAATGCCCGGGCTTCTCCTATTCAATCGCGCTTGGATAGATTCCTCGTCTCTCCTGAATGGATTGAGGCATTCCCTTTAGTTCAGCAAGCGGCTCTTCCAAGAACTACTTCCGACCACTACCCAATCATCCTTCTCTCCGACGATGTTAATTGGGGACCGAAGCCCTTTAGGTTTAACCCCGCCTGGCTCCATTCGGCTGAGCTCCGCCAGAACATCATTGAGTGGTGGCCCGGCCTACAGGTGGAGGGTTTTGCTGGCCATAAGATCATCTGCAAGCTCAGATTACTTAAAAGTAAAATTAAGGAGTGGAGAAAACAGGAGCTAAAGACAAAGGAAGAGGAGATGGACGCTCTGCTGAAGGAGCTCCAACAAATTGATTCCGCTGCTGAGGTGAACATGCTTTTGTCTGCTCTGCTGACCAAACGCATTTCCATAATTCAAATCCTGTTGAACAGAGCAATCGAAGAAGAAGCGTCTTGGAGAGTCAAGTCAAGAGCGAGGTGGATCGCTGAGGGCGATAAGAATACGAGGTTTTTTCATAACATGGCCAATCTTCAGGCCCGCTCAAAGGCCATCCTCAACATTTTTGATAATGGGAGTAGAATCGACGACAAAAAAGAGATCGAGTCGCTGGCCGTTGCTCACTTCTCTGGCCGCCTCTCCGCCGAGAACTGGGTTAGACCTCGCTTGGACAATCTTCCCTTCCGTTCTCTGGAGCCCGCCGAGGCTGACATGCTGGAAGTCCCGATCTCTGAAGAGGAGATTAAAGCGGCTGTTGACGCTCTGGGCGGGGATAAGGCTCCAGGTCCAGACGGCTTCTCGATTTGTTTTTTCTAGACGTTCTGGGAGATGGTTCGTGGCGATCTTCTCCTCTTCATGCAGGAGTTTCAAGACCGCGACAGATTATCTAAGGGGCTTGGTGCTTCTTTTATCTCTCTCATTCCGAAGGTGGCGGGGGCTTCTTCCTTTTCCCAATTCAGACCAATCAGCTTGATTGGGAGCCCCTACAAAATCCTCGCTAAAGTGCTCGCTTCTCGTCTTGCAAAAATTATTGATAAGCTCATCTCGCCTTCACAAAATGCTTTCATTAAGGGGAGACAGATTACGGACGCTGCGCTAATAGCTAACGAAGTGCTTCATCATTGCCACAAGTCAAAATTAAAAGGTCTTTTCTGCAAACTGGACGTAGCCAAGGCCTACGACCATGTCGACTGGGACTTCCTACGATACATGCTTCGCCGTATGGGCTTTGGGGAGCGGTGGATCTCTTGGATTGCTGCCTGTATAGGGTTGGCTCATTTCTCGGTTCTTCTAAATGGATCTCCCAAGGGATTCTTCAGCAGCACGAGAGGCCTGCGAAAGGGTGATCCCCTTTCCCCCTTCCTTTTCTTAATAGTGGCAGAGGCGTTGTCTTCTATGTTAGGAAGAGGTCAGCAGCAGGGCCTCCTCTCTGGTATTATCTTGCCTGGGCTTCCCAATCCGATCACTCACATCCAATTTGCTGATGATACTCTGATATTTTTGGAACACTCGGAGAATTACATCGACAATCTTCTCATTTGCCTGCGCTGCTTTGAAGCCGTCTCCGGCCTCAGGGTCAACATGTCTAAATCCAAGATCATGGGCATCAACATCCCCACTTCCTCCCTCGAATTATATGCTGATACTCTCGGCTGCCAGGTCACTACTTTTCCAACGCGTTTCATTGGTCTTCCCCTGGCAGTTGGTCGTCCGCCGAAGTCAATGTGGGATAACATCACCAGTAGGTTTCACAAGTTTCTTGCCACCTGGAAATGCCGCTACTTATCAATGGGTGGTCGGCTAACTCTGATTAACGTGGCTTTATCTAGTCTTCCCCTATACTTCATGTCTCTATTCAGGTGTCCTGCTCCGGTGCTTAAGGCCATTGATAAAATCAGAAGGGACTTCCTTTGGTTTGACACAGACAAGCAAAGGAAATTTCATTTGCTGGACTGGAATAAGGTCTGTAGGGTGTTCAAGGAAGGTGGGGCCAATGTGAAAAACCTCAAATTGATGAATTCAGTGTTGCTTGGGAAATGGGTGTGGAGATTTGCCACGGAGAAGACGGCTCTGTGGAGGATGCTTATCAAAGGAAAGTACGGCTCTGATCCTGGAGACTGGTGGCCTAAAGAAGGGCCGCTCTACAACATTTCCCATATCTGGAAAGGCGTCATTATTCAGAAACTCTCCGTTATCCAGCATGCTTCTTTCGACCTGGGCGATGGCTCCTTCATTCGCGTATGGGAAGATAGATGGTTCAACGATCAGCCACTCAAACTGCAATTTCCTCAAATTTATCGGCTTTCTCCCACAAAAGATGCCCTCATCTTCAACTGCTACTCTACCTCCTTCTGCAACACTGTGTGGGACATAAGGACTTATCGAAATCTTACGGATAACGAGGCCTCTGACTTTGCTGCTCTCTTCGTCTATCTGAGTTACTCGGCTCCTCTCACTAACCAGAACGACAGGATCCTTTGGCAGCTGGAAAAGTCGGGCCATTTCTCTGTCAGATCGCTGTATGCTGCCTCTACAGGGCCAACCCAACAATCGCATGAAGCCTACCCCTTCATCTGGAAGTATTCGGCCCCTCCAAAATTTATCTGCTTTGTTTGGCTTGCAGGCCGGAACAGGATTCTCACCGTTGATAATCTCTTCAAGAGAGGAATGCAGATTGTAAACATCTGCCTTTGCTGTATGCGACATGCAGAATCGGTCGACCACTTGCTCCTTCACTGCACTTTTATCTATTCTATTCTGGCCGACTTCTGTCAGCATTTTGCGGTTTCTTGGTGCAGTCCTAATTCGGTGGGAGGCCCGCTTTCTTCCTGGAATGGGCAGAAAGTTGGGAAGATTAAAACCATCATATGGTGGTTGTCAATCATCGCGATTTGGTGGGCTGTTTGGGAAGAAAGAAACAACCGCTGCTTCAAGGATGTGACTTCTTCCCACTCGGTAGTAGGATCGAGGGGGAAAAAGATGGTGATCGAATGGGCTTGTAATGTAAAAGAGTTAAAGGATTTTGACATGTCGTTTTTGGGGTTGTAGGGGCGGCCTGCCTCCTCGGCAGCTGCCCCCGTTTGTTTCTTCCTTTGCTTGTTTTGCTTTGTGTTTCTTTTTTCTTGTTTCTTCTCCTCTTGTTGTTCCGTTCCCCGTTTTTTTAATGAATCTTGCTGTTGCCTTTTTAAAAAAAAACAGCACACCTGGGACAGACCTTTTTGGTTATATATCCTAGTTCGGCAACTAGAAATGGGAAAGCCTATATTGATCATGAAAGGAATGAAGATCCATGATGGATTTATCAATTATGACTTCAAAACTGTCATGTATAGAAATCTTAAACTCATGGAATGACTTAACAGCTACAACGATTGTGCAGATCACCTTGGATGATGTGGGGACTTTGTCTGGATGGATTGCAGTTTTTAAGGGATCCTAATAATTTCTCTAATATAAAATGAAAATTGGTGAGTTCTCATTTATGAAAGGATTTTAATTCCTTTCTGGATGATTTTAGTCAGATGGTGATTGGCATATATTGTCCAATATCCATCATAACGATAACATTTATACATTTATGTGGCATATTTGATCCAATATCCATCATACACACATGGGTGTGTGCGTGTGCTACGCACGTGTGTACATACACAAACACACGTAGACGAAACAGTGACATGCACACAGTACACACACACACACATACACACACATAGGATGAGGGAGGGTCACAATTTTGATAAAACAAAAGAAAGAAAACTGTCTCCATTTTTATAAAACAAAAGAAATAACAGTTGCAATTGTCATGCAATGAAGACTGGTGATTGTTTTGGAAAGGAAGGGAGCTTTGGTTAGGATTGAGGAGAAGACCTAAGGGCCTGTTTAGTGCATGGTATTAGGTGGTATGGAATTGCATTTGGTCCCGTGCAAATTCCATTCGGCATTCGGAAACATGATGAGAAGGACTGGATCAATCCTAGTATCATATCATCCAGTGCCACAAGTAGATACTGCAGGATTTTTGGTGGACTTCAAAATCCACTACATCTGTGGGTCCAACATTGATGCATGTGTTTTATCCACATGCACCCTTTATACATGACATTGGAGTTGCATATGCATACAGGTGGACGACATCAGTTGTAAAATCTGATCGGTTGATTTGCAATTCCATATTCCACCAAACGCAGGCTTCACTTAATACCGTGTTTTTCTCAAAGAAAGAATTTGATCCCAAACGTGGGATGGGATGATCAAAATAACATGGTATTTCTAGACATGCAATCATTGTGCAATAATAGTGCTAATTCCATATAATTTAATCCCACGTACCAAACAGGCCCTAAAGAACTTGGTAGGAGATGGTTAGAAGGGATATGTGGGCTTTTTAAATTGCTGAAGATAGGGTCTTAGAAACGAAATGGTTGGGGAAACGGATAGTTGACCCCAAATGACTACGGCGAGGCTATGATGATTTTGGTGATGATGATATGGAAATGGTCTATGATAATGTTAACTGAGACTTCTTGGAGTACATGTTACATGATTAGGTTTTAGATCTCAGATGGCAGATTATCATCTGGTTCTTATTAGCTTGGTTCTCCATTTTCATCGACAGTTCTCTTAAAGGTTTCTTTCAAATTTCAGGGTCTGAATAGAGGAGACCCCCTCTGTCCCTTTCTGTTCACTTTTCATTTTTTACGAGGCTTGTGGTTTGAATATTGTTAGGCTTTTTAAGGGTTCTAAAGTGGACACTTCAGACTTCTGAGGTCCTTACCTTTATTCTGCCGTTGATCCTTTCTTTTCATGTGCCTTTGCCTCGGGTCCTGCACCCAAGATTGATCCTTAGATGCTATGAAGCAGTGGGTGCAACCCACTAAACTTGGACAAGGTATATTCATAGGGAAGCTAATTTGAGGAAGTTCTTTTATTTGACCTTGCTTGTTGTCTTGGTTCCAAGCAGGTTCTCTGCTTAGTTAATATTCATATTGCAGTCATGCAGTGCCTAGCCTGTCAAAACTGAACGGAACGATCTGAAGGAAATTGACATCATGGCGGAGTCAACTTCTTTATGAGGGCAGATTCCCCTAATAGAAGCTCTGTCATGCCAACTGTTTTATGTCCTTGTTTATCCCCTAAAGTCTAGGGAAGTATCACCTTGGAGGAGGGATAAGGTTTTGTACCCAATAAAGATGGGGTTTTGGGGGTTGGAATTAAAGAGCCTTAGCAAGTTTAGTAAGGACTCTAAAGGGGAGATGGTTGTAGAGGTTTGGTAGTCCTAAGAGGAGGGTTATTGGAGGTATGTATGTTGTTTAGGTTTAAGGTTGGGATGCCAAGGTCATTTCTTTTACTGTGGCGTGACTACTAAGTTGGGTGAGAATTTTAGGGAAAGAGTTTAGGTATAGGCTGAACAAGGTTAGTAGGGTAAGTTTGAGGAAGAGATGGTCAAACAACCACTTGCTCTAAAAGCTTGAGTTGTTAGAGGATGGTGTATCAATGTATATCAAAGGACTTTAACACTCCCCTGCACATGCGGGGTGGAGCTCTACATGAGAACATACTGGGCAAGGGTGGAGGGACACTCGGTCACTCATACCATAAACAGGCCAGGCTTGATTTCCCGGTCCTTGGGCTAGACTTGATTTTCCTGGCCTCCTATGGGAGAACATATTATGGAGGCATATTTGCTACTCATGGGATTTGAAAACTTGACCTTCCGCTCTGATACCATGTCTTACAGAGCCATATTTGCTGCTCCTGGGATTTGATCACTTGACCTTCTGTTCTGATACCATGTCAAAGAACAACTTGCTCTAAAAGCTCGAGCGTAAGATGATGGTTTATCAATGTATATCAAGGAACTTTAATAGAGGTATGGTGTGCTTATAATGTCGTTCTAAGCATTTCCCAGATGTGTTTATTTGTTCTGGTAGAGTCTTGATAGTTTCATGAGGTTAAAGAAAATCATTTTCAGATTCGCGGTCACAGTAGAAACTTGAGGTTTAGTGGAGCTTATGGGTAGGCCAGAGGATATTGCCTTTTTTGAGGACATCTCAATTATAGGGGATGAATCAGGACAGTGGATGGATGCTTTCGGTTGGATCCTCCTAGGGTACCAACTAGCATCATTAATTTGTTGTCCTCTTAAGAATGACTGCTTATTGCTGAATGGCCATAAAGGACATGGTTCACAACCATTGATCAACTTCATTATTGGGGTTTCCACTCCTTCAACTGATACATTTTATGCCATGTCTAATGAGATGGTTAACCTTTTGTTTTTTCCTCCATTGCCCTTTCTAGTGGATGCGCTTTCAATAACCCTCCCTTTATGTCTAAGGGAGGGTTATTGGAAGATGTCTCCAATGGTTACCGTATAGTGCCATTGGAAATATTATGGACTATTCAAATGCTGCGTTTCTTCTCTCTTCCCTATTACCATATTGACTAGTGATGCAAGACAACTAACTACTTGCTTGAAAAGATCGAACTGATAGAGCATGGAGAATCAATCCCTTTATCTCATATCCCAGGCCCCACATCCTATGGGTTAGGTCCTTGGCCGAACCCCCCCTCGTAGGCCCCACATCACATGGGTTCCGCCTCACATGAGCCACCTGCCTCACACGGGTGGGGCCCGCTTCACACGAGCTGCCCACACCGAGTGTGCCCTTGCATCCCACAGGCCACCCCACTCGAGCTCGATGTGAAAATGCCCCTGCATTAACTAGTATCTTATTCACTCATAAAACTCAAATGGAACCTAGCTTCACACTATCTTATCGTGCCACTGGGAAGATTGTGGATTATTCAAATATTGTGCTTCTCTATTCTTTTATACCATATAAACCGGTATCTTTTTGAGCTCTCATAAAACTTAGATGGATCTCACTTCAATTGTTTCTATTGTGGCACAAAGTCAACAAGTTGATGCTATAAAGTTAAAACTTTTCATGCTGTCAGTTAGTCAATTGTTAAGTAAATTTTACGCAACATTAAGTACATATACAAGTCTAAATATCCCATTGCCAATATGTATATGTTTAGAAGTTTAACAAATAAAACTAAAATCGAATTTTGATGACATGTAGTAAGCCTCATAGACTCACTTCTATCCAATGTTTTAAATATCGATGATATCGGCTGATATATCCCGCGATATATCTTGTATCCCACTTCTGCGATACGAAACACATAGGTAGTGCCGATATATCTCACATGTTCGATCTGTTGAGCATTTTCAATTTCTGATCCTTTTTTTTTTGTTGTTGTTGTTGAGATCATGTTAAATAAATGTCAAATGGTTATAAATCTATTGGTTCTTCATGTTTTGCTTGAAAAATCATGGAGTTGGAGCTTTGATTTCGATATCCATTGGTTCTTCATGGTCTCCATTTTTTTGGTTGTTGAAAATTTCCTTCAACTGACTCTCGGTTGAGACTAATTTCAAAGTATTTAGGAGTATTCGATGAAATGTGATCATCACATACATTCTAATTTCGAAATTTGAGTGTTGGTGGTCCGATTTGGGGAAAGTTGAGGAAAATTCAAAATTTTCCAAATTTCTCCCAAATTGCTTGCAATGTTGCACTCTAAACATGAAATCAACATGTATGAGGGATGATCTACTAATTCGTTAAGTCCTTGTCAATTTTTAGAAAATAAAATTCATTTTTTAATTTAAAATTAATAAAAAAAATTATTATTATTATTTTTTTCAAAATTTTCCTTCAACCAGTTGACAATTGAGATTAATTTCGAACTATTTAGGAGTGTTTGATGAAATGGTCATCGCATACACTGTAAATGTTATGCATTTAATTTGAATATAGTTGCATTAGTTCAATTAGACAATGCATAGCTAAGGACCATATACAAAGGAAACCTAATAGGTGCACTTCTTTTTTTAGATGTTATGATTTAAAAGTGTGTATTAAGGTCCTTTCTAAATCCTTGAAGTTTCATTGAAAAATTCAACCATTTTCTCAATGTTTCCTCATGTTTCCCAAAAAGTGCAATAAATTACCCGATACAAATGATATATCCCATGCAATAACTGATATGTATTTGTATCTCAAGGATGTGATACATAACGCGATACTGATATTTCGAACACTGCTTCTATCAATTTCCATATCTATTTCATGGCCTCTGCTAATTTCCACTTCAGGGTTTTGAGAATAATCCTCACTACTTCAATCTTGATCCAGCAAGCTCCCTAATCGGTGTGCTTTGTAAACCTGACTTCTTTCTTCTGCACAAAATTTGACTGCATAACCTGGCATTTGTTGCAATCTAAAAGAAATAATTCCACTGTCTTCCTAACTTTGGAGCATTACCAACTTCTCAAAATTGCAGGGACTGTTTGCTGTTTCCTTTATGTTTCATCTTCAAAATCTGATCTACAAACCATGATGCATTTTTCCTTTTGCTCGAATTTGTATTTATACAGGCATTGCATCTTTGAAGTGAAAAAAATAATATGAATTATGAGAAGCAATGATTATACTATCTAATAATTTCTCTATCCTGGAATTGTAGGTCGAACTCCAAATACAAAGAGGTTGAACTTAGAAGCTGTGGGTGTTGAACTAGATAAATTAGGAGCTGTGAAGGTAACTTGCTTTTTCTGTATGTTTGTCTTGTATGTTCTGTAAACTTGTCCATCATTTTACTTTAACCCAGAAGAAGTAGATTGGCTAATCCTTTCTCCTGCAAAGAAGTGTGACATCTATTTGGGTTAACTGTATGACACTTAGTTTAACATCGCACTATAATGTACCCTGAGATGAAGATTGGAGCAAGAAATTACATGCTTTGACTTCATAAGTTTATGTCAGGATTTTGTTCCTTTATGAAAATTGGTCAATTGTGTGCGTGCATTCAGGTAGACGAGTACTCCCGCACCAATATTCCCAGCATATGGGCTGTAGGTGATGTGACGAACCGAGTGAATCTCACTCCTGTGGCCCTCATGGAGGGAACCTGCTTCTCTGTATGTCAATTATCTGATACTTCACAAGCTACCATTAATGAATTCACTGAAATGTTTTTATTCCTTCCATTGAAAAGCAAAAAAATAAATTCATATTGTTTCCTTTCTTCTATGTTGCCTGCAGAAAACTGTTTTCGGTGGACAGCCTACTAAAGCTGACTACAATCATATACCTTGTGCTGTATTCTGGTAACAAAAATATTCCACCTAAATTTCAAAGTTATTTTACATGACACTGCTGTATTCTGTGTGAAGTAAATTACAAGAAAAAAGTACCGCTGCATAACTGATTATTTGGAATAAACTAATTCACATATTGATTGATAAATGTGTCAATGTTGTGTACCCTCTGTTAAAGCAGATTCCAGAAACTCCCTGAAATTCCAATAAATATCATCTGCATGTCCTTGTTTCAAGATTTTTACCATGTATTTTTTCCTTCCCCAAAGGTTTTTTGGTCAGTTTCTCTTTTAGAGCCCTTTTCAATGAATGATCTTGGTAGATGTATGTTATATATTCCAGAACACTAAGGTGGAGCTCAGCCATGTGCTTCGTGAAGCTAATGAATTATCTTGTAGTATCCTGAGAGGAAGGAATGTGTAAAATGTGCTCTTTATTTAGTTCTCTTTTATTTCTGGTAACATCTGTCCTCTTTTTCTTGTACACTTTTTATTGGTAAGATCAGTGAGGGTATAATGTCAGCATGATGTCAGCTGTTGTTTGCTCTCCAAACTTGCTGCACAGAGCTCCTTGCTGCCTTTTCTTGCTGCAACTGTCAGGCCTGCTACTGAGCTCCATTTTTTACTTGTTTTGATTGACTTTGGGCCCCAATTTTCTTTTGCATTGCAACTGGTGCCTGACCCCTTTCTTTTCTTCACATCTTACCGATGACTTTTCTTTTCTTTTTAGTGACTCTCTATAGATTGACATGATTTACAAGTGAAAACACAAATTTGAGAGTTTATTCATGTTGGCTCTTTTCGTCTTGATAAGTGAAAACAGTAGATCACTTAGATGTCTGTATGCAAGTGGTGGGTGCTTTGGTTAACATAGTTTCACCATGTTTCTGGCAAAAGATGCATAGGACTCAATCCCAATGGTTTGAGATGAGGGCTACAACACTGATGATTTTTAAATGTGACAATTCTTTCAGTTGTCTTTATCGTAGAAGGGAAGTTTCCGATTTTTCTTTTTTACACATTTTTGCTCATTTAATAAATTCTATGTGCGAATTTCCTGTGCAAAGAATTTCATTAGTATCCAATGAAACCTAGTATTGCTGAGAGAATGGAACTGCAGTAGTTGCCATGCATTTTTTTATTGTTATATCTGTGGAAGTTTTGGTCCATTTGACTTATGAAGTCAGCTTGTTAAATTGTTGCCATGCCACTGGTCCTTGTCATCGATCCCAGTGAAGCTACAAAGCATGATTTCTGATACCAACTGTTTATACCTTTTTTCTTTTTTCTAAGAGTGACTGTTTGCACCTTGATTGCTACCTCTTTTTCTTCTTTTTCATCTCAATATAATTCGCCCCTATTCATAAAAAAGATATAATAATGATAATACGTCACAGCCTACATGTCAGCATTTGAATGTGCTTGCTTTCTAAATTTAGAAGTTATATTGATGCAAGATAGATGAATCAAAGCAATATGCTCAATACCTAATTCAAAGTTTATGGTTTTAAGTCACTTCAAACCTAAAGCTTCTGGTTGAATCAAACTACCAATAGGAGAATCATACCCCCAAATTAGTCCAACATGGGATGAAGGGAAAGAAAAAAAAGAGAGGAAGACTTCACGCACTATTTACCATTCATTCATATGTCTTTATGTATATGCATGGTTTCTCCAAAGCAAAAGAAACTCTAAGCTGATCCTACCATCTACTATTTCTATCCCAACTATCTTTAATAAAGTAATAATAGTGACTAAGATGTCCCTAACTTCTGTCACAAGTGTACAACCCTTCCACAAATCAGTCATTACTCGCTCATTTCATTTCAAAATCACACAATTTTAGGAAATTGTTTGAAAACTAACTCAGTCGGTTTCCAAATCAGACTTGTGTTCATTTAGACATCATTTACTACCTTAAAAGTGGCCCAAAGAGTAAGTGGCCAAAAAAGGGACAGACCATTGCTAAATAAACGAACTACTAAATAAATCAGTAGTCCAATAGAATGGACCATATGGGCCCAAATATCAACCAGACCATCATTTGGAGCACACTTAGGAGTGACATTGGGTTCGGTAAGCCTGTGGGGCAACTGGCCCATTTAGTTAAATGGGTTGGACTTTCATTGAACTGTACACTACCCGACCTGCCCTTATAGGCAGTCAATAGGTTAGGTCAGATGACCTGACCTGAAAACCAAACAAAATAATAGAATTTAAGTATAGAGACACACATGATGGCTGGGCTGGGCATACCTTTAGCCCCGTATTTCATTCTTAAACTTGAGTTTGGTCACATTGGGTTGGGCCAGGTCGATTGAGTCCGACTTGATTTCAATTAAATGTGTTGGGACTAGTCAGGCTTCAGCTCAACGAATTTTAAGTGGGTCAGATTGGGCCCTAGGATAACGGGCTGCAGGTCAGTTTTGGGCTAAAATTCTTGGCCTGTTTAGTAAATGGGTTGGGCTCAGGCTGACCCTGACCCAGCCCAAACCTGACGCATTGCCACCCCTAGGCTTACTAACTAGTCGAACAGTTCCCTACCTACTGAAGTTGCATTTTGTATGGTGATTCCTCAAGGTTCTAGAGGTTATAGAAAACAAATTGAGAACTCTGATTCATTTGATTTAAAAATCTAAATATCTCGCAGTGAGAATTTGGTGGAAGTTTGAAGGTGCATCAGAATGGATTACTTGTATGGTTGGACTGATACACTCTTTGTTAGTTTAGTTGAAGCTTTGTTTTCTTTGAACTCCTTTACATTTTTAGTAAAAATTAGAATTTATTAATCATGCAAGTGTTATCTTCTGTTTTCCTATTCTCTCATAATATGATTGTGACAAAAATGTCATACTTGCCCTTTGGTAGTATACCACCTCTCTCTGTAGTGGGAGTCAGTGAACAAGAAGCTGTAGAGCAGGCAAAGGATGATATTTTGATTTTCACCTCAACTTTCAATCCAATGAAGAACACCATTTCTGGGTAAGCATAGTGAATCTGAAATGTTGAAATGATTGGATAAGCTTCAAAATCCTTTAGTGATTGTTCTTTACCAATTAGAATAATAGTGTTGGCCATTGCCCGTCATTGCTCCTAAGTCCTACCCAAGATCCTACACCTGCCACCTTGACTCTATTTTGATCCCATTTACCTCTATCAATCCTTATACTGTGCATGTGCAGAGTGCAGACACTTGCATTCTTGTCTTTGTGTGTGCTAACATTTATGATGTCCTCTTACTGATACAATAAAGAGATAATCATAGGTACTGTCTCAATTCAAAAAATGTGGATATGGATGTCTGAAAAAAAGGGTATTGCAAAAGGTATCAAAATCACCATGAGATTATATATATATATATATATATATATATATATATATATATATATATATATATATATATATATATATATAGCGCACTAGTTCTCACAAGAACATGTGAGAACTTTTTGAGAACTCATCTTGTGTGATATGAACCCAAAATCTTAACGGTCCACGTGATGCAGCACCCTATGAAAACCCCAGGGCCCAACTTTTACCTTGATCCAAAACTTTGGTGGGCCATGGCAAAAGGAAATAGTTTCCTCCCTTGATTTGCCTCTCTCTTTGCTACGACCCGCTAGAGTTTTGGATCAGGTTGAAAGTTGGGCCCTAGGGGTTTCATGGGGTGCCACATCACATGGAACATTCAGATTTTGGCCCCATGACATGTGTGCAAAGGTGCACAGGCGAGCATGACTCTCTCTCTCTCTCTATATATATATGTGTGTGTGTGTGTGTGTGTGTGTGTGTGTGTGTGTGTGTGTGTGTGTGTGTGTGTGTGTGTATAGAGAGAGAGAGAGAGAGAGAGAGAGAGAGAGAGAGAGAGAGAGAGAGAGAGAGGGGGGGGAATACTCACCTTCTCACGCGAGTAGCTTCGCACATGTGTCATGGGCATGGAATCTGAACGGTGCACGTGATGCCCCTTGAAACTCTATGAGCCCAAATTCCAACATGATCCAAAACTCTAGTGGGCCATAGCAAAGAGAAATGCAAATCAAGGGAGGAAACTGTTTCCTTTTGCCATGGCCCACTAGAGTTTTGTATTGGGTTGAAAGGTGGGCTTGTGAGGTTTCAAGGGGTGCCGCATCACGTCGACCATTCAGATTCTGTGCCTAAGAGACGTGCAAATGTGTGCACGGGTGCTCACATAAGAAGGTGCGTAGGTGAGGATTCCTCTCTCTCTCTCTCTCTCTCTCTCTATATATATATATATATATATATATATATATATATATATATATATATTGTTCATGGGGTTTTGAAGAAACCACCCTCACTACTAAAAAAAGACAATAAGAATATAAGAGAATCTCGTGGGGCTTCTCTTGTTTAAGGATAAAGTAAAATAGTGGGTTGAAGAGCCTGAAAGGAAGATACAAAGGCTTGAAGACCTGAAGGGTCTGGATTGAGGTGGTGAGAAGGATGTGAAGGCTGTACACTTACCAAGGGTAGGGCTTAGGCAATATTGGCATCCAGGTTTAATACAGCTGATCCTAATAAGCTAGACAAGGCTATGTTGATGATGATGGAAAGAAGAAGAATAGATCTAATTCATGTTCATGCTAACAGGAGAGCAGATCCAATACCAAGATTGCTTTCTTAGAAAGTGCAGCTAGTACTTGAGGGCCTTGGAGATGTGATGCCCTATGAATTAATGGCCCTAGTGCCCCCTAAGAGGGCAGTCTATTACTATATCGAGTTGAAGCCTGGAGCCCAACCAGCAAGTATGCCTTGTAAAGATCACACATGGAACTTCCCTAAATGGTCTGCATTTTCCCATCTGGTTAGTTAGGAGAAAGAGCATAGATGGACTATGATAACCTACCTTTTTCATTGAAGGCTTTAACTCTCTTACTGCGGATACAGGGATACCCTATATAACCTGTGTCCCAGAAGAAGCTATGCAGGTCATGACCTGGGATTCCTGGTTATAGCTGTAACATATGCAAAGACTGGCTAAATAAATATCCAGTTGCATCCCATGTGAGCATATTGCATGCAGAGGTGCTTATCCTAACACAAGGGTGTACATGCATTCATCTTTCATGTTAGCTTCTGTGTTTGTGCATGTATTCATGTTTGCATTTGCAATACTGTCACATGGCTCTCCATCTGTTTGCTTGGCAAGGATCATGAGACTGGCTTGGATGGCTGCCATGCGTACTGGAATATGGGCATCGGTCCTGCATGTGCATGCAAGCATTATGTGATCGTCTGCATGTGTGTGTAATTATGTTTTTAACATGTACAGTAAAGCTTGGTTTTAGTGGCATTTCATTCCGTGAATATGTTTGTCATTCTCTGGGAGAGTTCTTGACTATTTCATCAGCACTTGTCCTGATTTTCTACTTGATTTTTTATGTTTTCAGAAGGCAAGAAAAAACAGCTATGAAGCTTGTCGTTGATGCTGAGACTGATAAAGTTCTTGGGGCATCCATGTGTGGTCCAGACGCACCTGAAATTATGCAGGTACTAGTTCTTTTAGGACATTCACTGTCATCAGTCCAATACAATATGCTTATTTCGACAAGAACTGTTTTATCTGCAATTCTCTTTCTCATTCTGGGAATGTGGTATACTTAAGTGAGATTTTAGTAGTTTATTCTGATAATTTATAATATTAAGTCTACAACTGGAGGGACCTGCAACGAAACAATACCGGCTTTAATGAAGAGTGTGGAGAATGAACACTTTCTCTTAGCAGATTTCCCTTCTGAAGGTGGTCTCAGTTTGTTTGAAAGTCAATGCTGGGAAGTCAGCTGTCAGGAATCAGATCAAAACAAGACAGCGATACATATTTTTCATGTGGAGAAAGCAAGGCGGGTTGAGGATTAGACTATCTCTTGTTGAAAGCTTCCAGGGGGATGGGGTTGAGGAATTTACAGCGGCAGTGGTGCAGGGTAGAATAGTGGAGGTCCTGGGAGGCTCTTCACTGGCAGTGTCGACTAGAAAAGCAGAGGGGGTGTGTCATGGCCAGGAGTCGTGCTCTAAGGACTTTGGGGATGCAGAAAGAAGGAAGTCAAGTAAAATGTCAATGGCCCAAGGGATGAAATCGATAAAGGATTCAATGGGACGTGGGACTGTTAGTGGGTGTGTCCTTTGGTGACAGTGATGATGATCGCATTGCTTTGTTTCACTTCGTAGAAGAAAGGGGACACCAGAAGATGCTGGAGGTTCAGGGTGGGCAAAAAAAAAAAAAAAAAAAAAAGCGGTCGAGGGAAGGAGGGAACTACAAAAACTAGCAGTCTGTTAACTATGATGTGAAGGCTTCCCCTGTCAATCCTTTAAGGGGTAAGATGGCTAGAAAAGGTGTCCATGAGAATTATAAGTTGGCATGTATGAGGATTGGGGTGTCAGCATAAGCGACGACAGATTAGGAATTTATGTAGATGCTTCAAGGCACAGAATGGGGTGCTACCAAAAAAGGAAAAAGGAAAAATAAAAAAGAAATGGAATTGATTGATCGCAGGTTAGTAGAATCTATGTGGGGAGGCAACAACAAAGAATGGGTGTCACTTGAATGATGCGATAGGTTCATTGGGAGGAATATTGTGATCCTGGGACTCAGAGATTTGGGTTTAAGAGGATTGCTGGAAGGGGAATTTCTCTATCTCAATGTTGTTTAAAGAGCTTGACAAGAACCGAGATGGGTGGAGATTGCCATGGTGTGTGGGTGACGATTTTGATGTAGTTAGATGTCCATTCGAAAAATCAAATGGGTTCGTATTCACCGAACTATATAGGAATTCTCAAACTGGATATTAAAAAAAATGAGATTGTTGATTTGCTGATGGGTGGGGTGAAATATAGTTGGACCAATGGGCAAGAAAGGGTTGTGAGATCAAAACTGGACTGATTCTTAATCTTTGGTGATTGGATTGACCAATATCCATTGGTTCATCAAATACAGTTTCTGAGGCCAGTGTCCGACCATTGCTCTGTCGTTTTAGAGCTAGATGAGGAAAATTGGGGGCCTCAGCCTTTTTAGTTCGAATTAGCATGGCTATAGGTTGAAGGTTTTGCACAATTAGTGAAGGAATGGTGGTCCTTTTTTTTTTTTTTTTTTTTTCTTCTTCTTCTTTTCTTTTCTTTTCTTTTCAGTTCAAGGCTATGTGGGTTTTGTTTTATTCCAAAAGCTTAAGCTTCTAAAGGCAAAGTTAATGTGTGGAGGAAAGAGGTACTTGAATTCGGGAATCCTAGTTGGAGGCGTTATTGAGAGACATACAGGAGATAGATATAAAAGAGGAGGGGTTGGAGATATCGGATGAAGCATAGTGGTAGAACGGGAGAAGGTAGAGGGTATTCCAAAGGTGCCCGAGCGAGATAGAGTATAGTGGTAGAAGGGGAGAAAGTAGAGGGCATTCCAAAGGCGCAACAATAGTGAAGTTCTATGAGAATTTGCTCATAGGGGAATGGTGGGAAAGGCCAAGACTAGATAATTTGCAACTTGATTGAATTTCGAAAGGGGAGGTAGATTCATCGGAAAAACTGGCTACGGAGGAAGAGATCAAAGCAGCAATAGGGGAGTTTGGTAGTGACAAGGCCCTAGGAATGGAGTTTTCGATAAAAGGCCCTTTGTGGCAAAGTTAGGGGTGACTTTCATTGCTCTTATCCTGAAAAGGAAGGTGTGGAATGTTTGAGGGATTTCATGCCAATCAATCTTCTCAGGGGTCCATACAAGGTGTTTGCAAAATTTTGGCATTTAGATTTAAGGCGGTACTAGAAACTGTGATTGTGATTTCCAAATCTCAAAGGGCTTTGTGGCTGGAGGACAAATAGTAGATAGTTCTGTTATTGCTCAAGAATGCATTGACTTCTGGTTTAAGCAAAAGAATAAAAAGGTGGTGGGTAATTTGGACGTAGAGAAGGCATATGATCATGTGGATCGGAAATTCCTCGATTGCATGCTAGATCGGATGGGATGCAGGATGAATTGGAGAAGGTGGATTCAATTATGTGTAAAGTCGGCTAAGTTCTTGGGATTGGCAAATGGATCTCCAAAAGGCTTTTTCTCGGCATCTAAAGACTTGTGGTAGGGGGACCCATTATCTCCATACCCATTTATGGTGGTCTTGGAAATATGGGCAAGATTATAGATAAAGGCGGCGGTATTAGGGGAAGTCTTTAAGCTAGCCAAGTTAGATTTCTAAATCACCCATTTATAGTAATCAAGCGATATGATGCCTATTCTATAAGGCGGATGAAACTAAGAAGTATAATCTCAAAAAGATTATTATATGCTTTGAGGCTGTATTAGGGTTAAAAGCGAATATGAGAAAGAGCAAGTTGTTGGTGGTTGGTTTCTTGAAGGAAGAAAAGAGGAATTTTGAAGTTATGTTTGGATGCTCGGAAGGCACATATCCTACTTCCTATTTGTGCCTCTCTTTATATTGGGAAGCGGATGAAGTCATTATGGGATAAAGTCATTGAAAGATTTGAAGAAAAGCTTTCTCGAGGGAAGAGTAGGCTTCTATCTTTCAAAGGGAGGTTAACATTAATAAAGGCAACGATGTCTTATCTTCTAGTATTCTATATGTTTCTTTTCAAATGTTCAATATCAGTTTCGAACATAATGGAAAAATTGACAAGGGATTTCTTATATGGTGGGGAGCAAAAGAAAAATATAAATTTCACTCAAATGGGAGCAAGCATGCAAACCATTTGAGGAAGGGGGAACAGGGGGACGGGATTTGGAGGTGATGAATTCGACACTTATAGGAAAATGGAATTGGAGATTTGGGGTGAAAGAAGGTAATCTTTGGAGGGAGGTGGTGGGTAGGAAGTATGGGATACGGGAAGGAGGTTGGTGGACTAAACCTTCGTCCTTGTATAGGGCATAGGCTATATATGGAAGGCGGTGTCAAGATTATGAGCAAAGTTCATGGAGGGGATGGGTTACTCCTTAGGGGATGGAAAAAGTATCAAATTTTGGGATGGTCCTTAGATTAGGGATAGATCATTTTTCCGTGAAATTGTTTTATGGCATACTCAATGGTCTTCATCAGGAAATTAGGCGAGTCACACAGTGCCTATGTGGAGATATGCGGCACCCACCAAGGTGACATCAATGGTTTGGCTCGTAGGAGGGACTAAGGTGCTCATGATCGATAATCTATGAAAAAGGAGTGATAATTTCCAACACATGCGTCTTATGTCTTCGGAACGAAGAGTCTGTCTATCATCTCTTCCTTCACTGCTCTATCACAGAGGGAGTCTAGAACATGTTTTTTAAGCTATTTGGGGTATCATGGGTAATGCTAGGTTGATTTCTTTTTATGGGGGCTGGGATGGGGAAGAGAGTGAAGGTTGTATGGAGGTTGTTTGGCGGGCATTTGGTTCATATGGAAGGAAAGAAACGATTGATATTTTAGGAATCGATGCGGATGGGTTTAGAAGGTGTTTCTAAGGGCAAAAATGGATATAATGGGGTGGTCCATTGTAGCAAATATAGTAGGTGATAGCTCTTATTTTCCTATTTGGGCCAGAGTTGTAATTATTTTGGCTTCGGCCTTTTCAATCCAATAAATTATTTCCTTTCAAAAGGGGGGCATGCTTTTCATTTTTGTAAACATAAGCACCTACCAATCTCACTTTTCTTAGTCCTCGTTAGCTTAATATGCTAAGGAACCATGTGCCTTATTACATGGACTTGGGCCCAATGGGCCTTATTCAACCATCTACATTTCAACACTTCCCCTTAAGCCAGAGCATCCTAATGAGGCCCAACTTGGAACAAGGGCTAACATAATCAAACCTAAGAAAGAAATAAATTCTTCTCCAAAATCGGTGCTCTGAGAAGATGAACTTGAGTTTAGAGAGGCACATAAAATATCTTAAAGGCAGAAAAAATAAAAAAGTAACGTAGGTTGTGATGAGAGGTGAGTGAGCGGATGAAAAGTGGAGGCGATGAGATGACCAATAACTTTAGGCGAACAAGCGCTTCTGCAACTTCAGTGATGTGAGCCATTGAAACAACCATGTAGCACAAACGAGTTTGGATCAACTATCCATCTCAACTAAGGCTAGGCCAATTGCCTAATATAATCATAAGTCCGGACATCTATCTGGATCAAATAAGAATAGACTAATTGTCCGCTATAAACAAACAAGTCTGGTGAACTATCCAGCTCAACTAAGGTGGGGCCAATTGCCCAACATAATTGTAAGTCCAAATAACTATCCGTAACAAATAAGAATGGACCAATGTCCAATATAAACAATGAGTATGAGCCAATTGCTTAGAGCAAACAAGTCCAATACAATCATAAATCTTAGCCAATGCTAGGACAACCATCTAGTCCAAACAAGCCCAAACAAACTGTCTGGTACATAAATGGGTACAGGTCAACTACCCGGTATAAATATTGGTCACATCATATATCTTGGCTAGGAGCACATGAAATGAAGAAGCTTCTAAGTCATTAAAGGAGGTGGTGGAGAAGAGGTGAGCACATGTCACACAAAAAGAGACAATCCAGTCTAGTACCTCCAACTAGGAGGTCCAACAATGTCTCCAACTATTCAATAAAAACAACAAATCCCTCGGATTTTTTTATTTTTTTCAAAAAAAGAAGAAGAAGAATAGAATAAGAATTTCCAACAACATATTGAACTGGACAACATAAAAATCAACAAGGGTTTCAACTGCATATTGAATAGGCTTCAAATCCAGTAACACATGATGTAAAACCCTAAAAAAATAATTTCAGCCGCAAGCCACCCCTTCTCATGAATCACATAAAGTAAGTGAGGAAAGGGATAACAACTCTCAAAACTGAAAAAGAATGAAGGGTGAAGGGAAAAAAATGGTTAATAAGAAAGCTTTGTAGGAAAGGAAGAGAACCACCACTTAATAAGAAGATGTTGTGTAGGAAAGGAAAAAGGAAAAGATGAAAGAAAGAAAAGAAGATTAGAAAGGGAAGGAAGGACCCACCAAAGATTAGAAAGGGAAAGAAGGAAAACACCACTTGTTGGGAAAGATTAGAAAAATAAAACTCGAAGAGTTAAGAGGAAGAAGGAAAGAACGAAGAAGAAGCAAAAAAAAAAAAGAGGAAAAGAAGGGAACCGCAAACCCTAGCCAAGGTAACACAAAAATACCTAAAAATCTGTCCTAATTGAAAAAGTCAGCAAACTTGATCCAAAGCAACACAAAAATCTACTTCAATAGAAAAAATTGGCTGACCTTAGCCAAGGCAATATAACAATCTCCTTCAATAGGAAAAAAAAACAAGCAAACCCTGGCCAAGGCAATACAAAAATATTCTTCAATAGAAAAAGTTCAGCAAACCCTAGCTAAGGTAACACAAAAATTAGCAAGTCATTCAAAAAAAAAAAAAAATCGAAAAAAGAATTGAAGAATAAGAAGAAATAGAATAGCAAAAGGAAAAGAAGAAAAGAGAAAAGAAGACGAAGAAACCCTAGAAGAAGAAAAAGAAACCCTAGAAGAAGAAACCTTAGGAGCACTCAGGCTCTTATACTATGTTAAACGACTACATGGTGTTAATCTTGAGGGCTTATAAGAAGCTATAATGAGAAGAAGGAGAACAAAGATGGAAGAGAGAAACAATGAGAGAGCACGAGAGGTGAGAGAAAAAGAACATGAGATGCTTAGGGTATATCGAAACCCCAGCTCTCTACTCTTATTTAAAGTAGTAAAAAATGTGAATGGGCCCAATGGGCCTTATTTAACTATCAACCTTTCAACAGATAACAAATTATTTTATCTCCTAATAAGAGCTACATTGGATTGCAATGATGAAAATTTTACATTGTTTGATTTATCCGTGGTAAAATCATAATGATGGTAATTTTTCATTACTGCAATGCCAAATCATCATAAAAATAAAATGATGTTGCAGTTTGGATAGAGATTTTTTATAGTCATTACATGAAAAAGTGCAATAATTATGATTGTGGTAAAACAATAATTATGACTGATCTACACTTGACTGGCCATTCCCATGTTTGGTTTGACTGTGGTAAAACAATAATTATGACACAATTACTTCACATTACTAGGGAAATGGGTGAAACAAACAAGCCTTGCTGTTCCTGAATACACACAGACACATGCACGTGCAGACGCACACACAGTTTTATAATATCTATTTGGGTGTTGTTGACAGGGTATTGCCGTTGCACTAAAGTGTGGAGCCACCAAGGCACAATTTGACAGCACGGTAAGTCAAACTTCTCTCTTGTAACTTTCTTCATTTTTTCTTTCAAAAGTTTCCCTGTATTGGACGTGAGAAACATATATAAGATGCTTTTCTTTTTGTGTGGGGGAACAAAGTAGCGCTGACCCCACAAAATGAGGTTCTGACGACATGATAACTGCTTGAGCTGGATCTTCATTCCTTTGAAATCTGTTGGGATCGAACGCGTGAAAATTGAACATGTGGTGTTATGCAACACTGCCCCAACTGATATATCGAAACAATGACAGCATGTACTGCCTTTGATGAGAAGTATAGAACCCCTTTCAAACTCAACTTAAGACTTATGACTTAATCCTGTTTTTATTCAAATTATGTTTTCTTTTGGTATAAAAGGACTAAAGAAACAGAGAATACACCTAGTTTTACACATTATTCATTTTTATTTGTTTCCATTGCATCTTATTTCCACATTTAATCTGCTATGCAATTATGTTTTCTGCAACCTCTGTGTGAGCTTACGGCTACTAGTTGCCACCATTTAAATGTGGGACTATTGATAGATTTGGTGCAGGCATCTTTGTATTTCTGAACTTCAGTTCTCTTTAGTAAAATATTTTATTGTTGCTTGCTCCAATAAAAAAAGAAGAAGAAAAAAGCAGAGAGAGAAGTGGTGCGATATGTATGTTCTGTTATTTCTAAGAAAGGTATTTGTAATTTTACCAGGTGGGCATCCATCCTTCTGCTGCTGAGGAGTTTGTAACAATGCGATCTGTTACTAGGCGTGTCTCTGCAGCTAGTAAACAGGTGACAAATTTGTGAAGAGGACAGAAAATCCTAGATTCAAGGAGAAATTAGACTTTTCATGATATCATCTGTAACAATTAGATTAAACCATGGTCCTATTGTTTCACTGAATAGTAAGTGTTTTAATGATGATCACCTGAATAAATATCCCTTTCTTTTTTCTTTTTTCGAAGAGTAACCAGATTTTATTGAAAGAGAAGCATAAATATAAAAACCATGATGAGAAATCTTTCAGTCAAAACAAAGAAGAAAAGGTCCCCTAAGGTACACTTGAAGGATTCTACGAGAAATTCGACAGAGATTCTAGCAGCCCCTGCTCATTCTACCATCAGCCATTTTGCCTTCTGGAAGCATGATTTATATCTTGAAACAATTTGATATTTCACTTGAACCTGACCATAGTTTGGCTAGGTGAGCAAGCCACCAAAGAGTTCGTTTCATGTTAGTGTGTGCCGAAATGTGACAAAACATACTAATTTATGATGCAGGGTATTACCTAAGCAATACCACAGATATTGAAGAGCTTCACCTCATCTTCTTAGTGAAGCGACAATGCATGAATAAGTGATTAATTGATTTTGCATCCCAATGACAATGATACATCTCTTTGGGATGATCATTTGTCTTTTCTTTTAAGTTGTATATTGTGAGCATGTCTCATCCCAAGTGTAGGATCTTTCATTCATAGTAGAGGAGAATTGTCTTTGAATGAATATATAAAATGATTTGACTGAGAATCAATTAGATTTATGTGAGTTTCGCACCCATCTATTTGTCCTATCTGTGGGGCACCTACACTCTTCGGGGGATACATAATATATATATATATATATATATATATATATATATATATATATATATATATATATATATATATATATATATATTCTACAATGTCCTCCTTAGAGAGGTTCCTTCGAAAATGGGAACCAAACCATTTGGACGACAGATTGACAGGCGCTCAGAGATGTATTCTCCTTCCTCCACAACCATCTTAAATAAGCAATGGCGGGTAAATTTAAGAGGCCTCTACCCTAAAATCTGTGGTGAGTGCTGTCCCCTAAGATAAAAGAAAACTTCCCTTTTGGAAAGATATTTCGTTCTAAACACTACTTTCTAAAGACCAAGGCTCCATACTGTGATGATTGTCATGCAAACCAATCATCTATATGCATCTGGGAATTGCAAGTTATGACTTTCTTCTGTAAACTAACCTCTTCCACTTCAAATCTCTGTAACCATTTTCCTAAAGGAGAGATGTTCAATAACTTAAGAGACTGAATATTGAGCCCTTCCAACTCTGGCTCACACACCGCACCTCAATCAATAAGATGAAACTTTATTTTTATTTTTTAAATTTTCAGCTGTTGCCAAAGATATTCCTGTTGAATTCTTTTCAAGTTGTTAACCAGTTGGTTGTGCATATGGAACAAGGATATGTAATATGGCTGAATATTAGCTGAAGTAGACTTGATCGAAGTAATGCATCCTCCAAGGAACATGTGCTGAAGCTTCCAACTGGAATAATTTCAAGCCTCAATCAGGTTCAATTACCAGACAACCACATCTCCGTATGCTTGGCTGGTTTACTAGTGCGAGGGAGCCCTGAGGTCTGTAGAAGGTAGTTTGCCTTTTTGTCATCCGTGGGCAAAAGCATTTGTTTCTTCATGGCACAGGCACAGGCACATGCTGAGTGATTTATTTCTTTGAATATTAATTTTTTGCCATGAGACCACCCAGAAATGATGAATGATCTTACACAAATCATCAACTTGAGCCTTCCTGCCTTGCAAAACAGTAATGTATCATTGGTAGATTGAAGATGGGTTATTTGAAAGTTCCCATCTTCAACCGAGAAGCGATTTACTAACCCTTCCTTGTGTCTGTTCAACATTTCACTGAGCTTCTCTGACCATTTCGAAGATAAAAGGGTAGAGGGTGGATTGGCGCATACCTTGAGGTCCCTTCAGAATCCCCTGGGCAATTTACTAACACAAAGAGGTCTGAGGAACTTCATTCTGTTACCTCCATTTAAACCTGAAATTGTATCCTTGAAAGGTATGTAATAGACAGTTCCATACTAATTGATCATTAACTTTCAAATTTGGCTTATTGGTCTTGTATCTTGAATTAATACATTCATGAGCTATAAGAGCATATTAAGAATTTCTTTCAAACACCGCCAACATCTGTATGAGCTTTCAATTAAGCTAATAGCCTTCAAGTTCTCCAACCCATATTTTTCTTGTTCTTTATTATTATTATTATTATTATTCAGAACCAAGGTGATAAATCTATCATAAACTTCTGAAATAAATGCTAGTGCATCACCCTTTGGTAATTTGTTGGCAATATTGACTCGGTCTAGACTTGCCAAGACTCTTTAACTGACTTTTTCAGTGAGTTGATTCTGGAGTCCCCTAGTCAAGGCTCTGTCATTAACAAGAGGAGATGCCAGTTTTGAATCCATGACCTATGCTGAATAAGAAATGGTCTTCACTATCACGCTGGGTGCTTGGGAACTAGTCAATTCGTGTCTAACGTTGTATTCTTGCTACTAAGTATAAATATATTTATTACTAAAAATACATAATTTAAAAACTAAATATGGAGTCTGAGTCATGTTGTTGAGTCTTCGAGTCGACTGACCCAACAAGACATTGTATCAAGTTGAGTTTTCGGGTTTTTGAACTATCCTCGGAGAAATGCAATCAGGGTTTCATCTTTTCCATGACTCTCAATCGCTTCTCCCACTCGAGTAGCCTTTGCTTCAGCAATTTGGTTGAAAGTCAGTTGTCCAACTTGGGACTTGTCATAGAATTTCTTTTAATAGCATTTTCTTTGAGAACTAAAAACTTTGGGTGTGGGCGCCCATTACTTTCATATTCAATGATGGAACATTCATCTCTCCCATCAGTGACTTCAATGGCGTCCATCATTCTTTAAGCCTTTGTCATTCTCGAGAGTGCTGTGGCTGTTTCATTGTCCTTTTTTGATCTAAAGCATGTGGAAGATAGATTGGCAAACGTTCCCTTGAATAGTTGGTGAAATCTAAACAAATGAGGCTTTTAGCAGGTTGGTTTTGGGTCGGATCCTATAGTACCCGTACCCCGATCTAACTGGGTTCAGATCTTTCAGGTATCAGACTCTGTTCGGGTATCCATTGGGTGTCCATCAGATGTTTAAATCAAGGTTTCTAGTCGGATTCGGCATTTACATGTTGGGCCCACTCGGATGGATGGATTAGATCTGATAGACGTGTGCCACTTTGATACATGTGGTGTAAATGGTCTCTTTTACCAGAGGCTCAGGAAACTTCATGACATTATTAGAATAATTAATATAATTAATATATAGAGTTGGATCCGACCTAATTTTAACTGGGTTGTTATTGATGGGACACGGCTTGAACCTTGCTATACCCGAATTTCAACCTGACCCGATCAGAACCCTTGATAGGTACAAAAAATTGGACCAGACCCATTAAAAAGGGACCATCGGATACCTTAGGACCTCAGTACCCCAATACCCATTAACAGCCTACAGCCGCATACAAGGGGACTGGAATAGTCTACAACACCTTCGTAGAAAGATATCATGTTTTATATGCAAATCCACTCGGTCCATGTGAGAAGCGTTATTTGAACCGTCTAAAAGATATCATTCTGATAAAAACTCTGATGGGCCACACAAACCAGAACAATGTAAAACTGCTACTAAGACCTCCAAGTTTACAAGGTCTGGCTCTCCTGATATTCGGATCTGGCTGATTTTTTTTATTTTTATTTTATATTTACACTTCATCCTGCTGAGATACACCTTGTTAACGGGTTTGATGAAAGATACATGGACCACACAAAAACCTATGCTTGGCATCCCATCCCCATTGTTTCCTGTCGTGTGGCCCACCTTAGTTTTGAATTTCGATGATTTTATCCCTAGGTCCTAGAATCGAGAATACAACCTGATGACAGTGGATTTTACATATAAAACACGGTAGAGCCCAGAAGCTTGGTATTTTACTCGTCCCATATAAGTACTCCCTCAGTTTGGTCATGTAATCACGTGCCAATGTGAAAGATGTGCCCAGATCCAAGCTGCTCTTCTGGTGGGTTCCACCATGTAAATGCCCTGACTCATCGGATGAGCCGGGCGTACGTGTACAAAGCATCGGACCCATTTAGGAAGATAAATGAGTGTTCCACATTCAGTGCACGTGTGCGACCCACCTAGTTGAGATTATTGCGGGAGCAGGCCATATAGATGGTGGGGCCCGGGTGGGGAGCTCCTTGGATGTAGCAGTGTGAGTCCAAACTTATGGTATGCATGTCATATCACCCATCCAATAATGGAGTCTGTAGGAACTTGTATGTACTTCAAGGCAGGAATGGATTTTTACTTGTATATTCTCTTTATCATAGTTTTATAATGCAGTGAGAAATAGATTTTTACTCTACACATGAATTTCTGGGTAAATTCAATATAAGAATTTGCTCTGATAGTGGAAGAATTAATTTATTTATCACTTTTAAATTATTATTCATTTAACCTTTAGCTACTCACCCAAGCTCACTTACCACTCAATTTAGGACGGATACTAGTATAATTAAGAAAGAAAACACTGGTATTTTTACTTCACATTTATTTTGCATGGTATAAACACATCATATGTGGGTCCCACGTGCAACTCTGATGTAGGATAGGTAACAAATGATGTTATAGAGTGTTGAGATGAAAACAAATTAAACAAAACAATTCGATATATGACAAAAGTGATCTAACGTGTAGTAACTTCTACTCTATAATTTTGCAATTAATTATGAAAATCCCGTTGTCGAAAAGTCACTTAACCCTTGTCCGTATCTATGAAATGATTTTGCGGAATAAAATAATTTCAAGCATCAAATTTTATTTTAAAGTCAAAACATATTATTTTTAATAGGTTGTAATGTTGCCCATTATTTTAGCATTTGAAAGTCCAATCTTATTTTAAAGTCCTAGAGTTATCCTTGCAAGTTTTTGATAGATTTATACATTTTTACAATTTTAGAAGGTTTATTATTGCATGTAAGTCAGAGTCTATCGTTTATATATATCTCATATCAATTATGCTGTAAAGGAAAAAAAAATCATTATTATCAATTTTGTTTGATTTTAACACTTTAGCTTACCTTGTGGATTCAAGGTTAGACATGAAGAGGGCTCTTACTCTTACTCTGGTGGTATACTCTTAGGAGTTTCAACACCTGGTTGAGGATTCGAGTACCCATAGGTGGTGAAATCCCACTATTGTGTGAGTGTGTGGAGGTGTGTGTGCATGTGTAAAAAAGAAGAAGAAGAAGTTAGACATGAAGGAAGAAAACTGTGATTTTTTTCTCGCCCTTTTCTATGATCCTACTGATGGGGTTTTCCCCCTCAGTTCAGGGGAGAGATAGTGCAATGGGTTGAAAAATCAGAGTACTGCGCTGCTCGACCAGTCGTAGGTGGTCCACGACCAGTCGTGGTTGATGCTTGACCAGTTGTGGGTATGAGCCTTGACATGACTCAAAGTCCAGCAACTTTGGGTAATATTTCTCCGGGGTGCTCAATCGGTCGTGGGTGGCTCTCGACCAGTCGTGGTTACGCAGATTCGTTCCGCGATTTTGCACGGATTTCGTGTTGAAAGTCCTTTCGCAACTGGGATGCGGAAGGGAGTTTCCAAAAATTATAAAAAAGAATTTCTAGGGTTTTTTTAGGGTATCAGGTATGATAAGAAAAACACAAGAGGACTATAAGAGAGAGAGAGAGAGAGAGAGAGAGAGAGAGAGAGGGAGAGAGAGAGAGAGAGAGAGAGAGGGAGAGAGAGAGAGAGAGAGAGAGAGAGAGAGAGAGAGAGAGAGAGAGAGAGAGAGAGAGAGAGAGAGAGATGGAGCTTGTAGAAGGGAGGTTATGCTCGTGGAGGTGATCTGCTGTGCAATCAATATCTTAGTGCTTCTACGTCCTCGTAATTGGTGAGATCTCTCAGTTTTTTTTTTATTCTCTTACTGTTTATCCACTCCTGCGTGAGTGAGGAAGGTTTGATCATAGCAAAGTGTGCTTGTAATCGGTTGTAACGTTCTACTTCATAGTGCATTGTTGATCTGGACGAGGTCCCGTGATTTTTATCTCTTTGAGAGTTTTTCACGTAAAAATCTCTTGTGTGGTGTGTGATTGTTGCTTTGATTATCTTCATTGCTTTATTATCCCATAATTCTGATTTGTTCGGGAGGCTAAATCCTAAGGTTTTGTGTAAGGCCCCCAACAAAGTGGTATCAGAGCTAAGTTCATTGAATGAGTAAGATCGGTTTGAAATTATGGAAGGTAGCTCATTAAGGATGATCAGCCTCAATGGGTCTAACTGGACCATATGGAAGGCTAAGATGGAGGACTTGCTTTATTGCAAGGACCTATATTATCCAATTTTAGACATATTAGCAAAATCCAAAGATATGTCTAATGATGATTGAAAGAAGATGGACCGGAAGACGGTGGTGTTTATTAGACAATGGCTGGATGATTCTGTGTTCCACCATGTGTCTATGGAAACCTCAGCCTCTAGCCTATGACTGAAACTAGAAGATTGTATGAGAGGAAGATAACCGATAATAAAATCTTTCTGATAAGACGATTTGTGAATCTCAAGTTCAAAGATGGTGGTTTTGTAGCCGAGCACATGAATGAGGTCAGCAATATAGTGAACCGGCTCTCCGCTATGAAGATGGTCCTGGATGATGAATTGCAGGCTTTATTTTTGCTTAGTTCGTTGCCTAACAGTTGAGAGACATTGGTAGTGTTTTTAAGTAACTCCGCACCAGACAGAAAGATATCCATGGAATAGGTGACTAGTTGTCTCTTCAATGAAGAGATAAGGAGGAAGTCTCAGGGGTCTACTCAGCAAGAGGCCCTTGTTATATAGAAATGGAGGAGAGGAAAGAACAAGAAGTGCGGGAAGGCCTGAGATAAATCAAGAGGCAAGTCGAGTAACAGAAAAGATGTTGATTGTTGGAATTATGGCAAAAAGGGCTACTATAAACATGAATGTCGTAAGGCTAAGAATGACAAGAAAGGAAAAGGAAAGGAGAAGAAAGATGAATCAGATTCCACTGCGGTCGCTTCAGATGGCGATGTAGTAGTTATTCTTTCTGCAGATTATGATGTATGTTTCACGGCTACGCGTCAGGACATCTACTGAGTGATAGACTCAGGAGCCTCTTTTCATATGACTCTACGGAGGGACTTCTTCACAAGCTACAAGTCAGGTGACTATGAGATCGTGAAGATGGAAAATTCTGGTGTATCGAAGATCTTAGGGGTCAGTGATATTTGTGTGAAGATAGATGTCTGCTGTTCATTGGTTCTCAAAGATTTGAGGCATATCCCAGACCTTCGCTTCAACTTGATGTCGACGAGAAGGTTTGTTAGTGGGCGCTGGAAGCTCATCAAAGGTTCATTGATCGCAGCTAGAGGAAAGAAGTATTGCACCCTTTACAAGGTATGTCTCAGTGTGTGCTAGGGTGACTTGAACGTAGTGGAAGATTTAGCTATTGACATGTGGCACAGGCGTCTATGCCACATGAGTGAAAAAGGGTTTCAACTACTAGCGAGGAAGCAACTCCTTCCAGATGTGACATGTACGCCTCTCAAAACCTGTTTTGATTGTTTATTAGGGAAACAACATAGAGTTTTATTCGTTAAAACTGCTTCTCATGTTAATAAAGTACATGCATTAGATTTGATTTATTTTGATGTTTGTGGTCCTATGAGGACAAAAACCTTGGGTGGGGCATTGTATTTTGTTACTTTTATAGATGATGCATCTACGAGGGTTTGCGTTCATGCATTGAAATCCTAGGACGAGGTCTTTGGTGTGTTTAAATTATTTCATGCTATGGTTGAGAGAGAGACAGGTAGATCATTGAAACACATCTGCACTGATAATGGTGGTGAATACATTGGCGACTTTCATGAGTACTGCAAGTCCCTGGGTATACTGCATGAACAGACGGTTTCCAAGACCCTCTAGCATAATGGTGTAGCTGAGCGAATGAATCACACCATTGTAGAGAGAATTAAATGCATGTTATCCCATGCGAAGTTGCCTAAAATGTTCTGGGGAGAAGCAATGCACACGGCGGTATATTTGATAAATAGGTCTCTATTAGCCCCGTTGAATAGAGAAGTACCTGAAAAGGTGTGGATTGAACAGGATCCATCGTACAGTCATTTCAGGGTGTTTGGATGCAGGGCATCCGTTCACGTACCAAAGGATGAGAGGTCCAAGCTCAATATAAAGATCAGACAGTGTGTGTTCTTGGGGTACGGTGATGAAAAGTTCGGTTACAGATTGTGGGATCTGACCGAGAGGAAGTTCGTCAGGAACAAAGATGTGATTTTCTTTGAAGATCAATGTATATAAGACATTGATAAGTCAGAGAAGAACTAGCCTAGTTTAGGTGAGCTAGAGGACATGGATCCGATTATTCCTCCCGTGGTGCCTGATAATGGGGGAGTACAGCAAGGTGCAGAGGACGAGGGAGTTTCTTCAGAAGATGAACTAGGGGAGCAGCCCCCACTTGATCCACCTGTTGAGCCACAGGTGAGGAGGTCATCTAGGGACAGACAGCCATCTAAGAGGTACTCGCCGCATGAGTACATTATGCTGACTGATGGGGGAGAGTCAGAAGATTATTCCGAGTTCCTAACCGACGAGCATAAGGGGGAGTGGTTGAAAGCTATGCAAGAGGAGATGGAATCCTTTCATAAGAACCACACCTATGATATGGTGAAACTGCCTAAGGGCAAGAAAGCTTTAAGCAATAAGTGGGTGTTCAGAAAGAAGGTTGAGCAGAAGAATTCACAGTCGAGGTTCAAGGCCAGACTTGTGGTAAAAGCATTCGGTCAGAGGAAAGGCATAGACTTCGAAGAGATATTCTCACCAGTGGTGAAGATGACATCCATACGGGTGTTGCTTAGGTTGGTGGCTAGCATGGATCTGGAGATAGAGTAGTTGAACATTAAAACTGATTTATTCCATGGTGACCTGGAAGAAGAGATCTACATGCATCAACTAGAGGGGTTCGAAGTCAAGGGTAAAGAGCATATGGTGTATAGGCTCAGGAAGAGCTTATATGGGCTGAAACAAGCTGTATGACAATGGTATAAGAAGTTCGATTCGTTCATGTTACAACATGGTTATGACAGAATAGAGTCAGACCACTGTGTGTTCATGCGCAAGTTCTCAGATAGTGATTTTTTAGTTCTGCTGTTATACGTTGATGACATGCTCATCATGGGAAAAGACATCAAGAAGATCAATAGGCTGAAACAGGAGTTGGACAAGTCTTTTGCGATAAAATACTTGGGCCCGGCTAAACAGATCCTAGGAATGAAGATAACCCATGACAGAAGCAGCAGAAAGCTTTGGCTGTCACAAGAGTGGTATATTAAGAAAGTCCTAAAGCGGTTCAATATGCATGCAGCAAAGCCAGTCAGTACTCCACTGGATGGTCACTTCAGATTAAGCGACAGGCAGTGTCCCAAGATGAAGGCAGAGGTGAAAGAGATGCAGAAGATACCCTACACGTCTGTTGTAGGAAGTTCGATGTATGCTATGGTGTGTACATGCCCAGACATAACATATATGGTTGGTGTTGTCAGCCGATATCTTGCCAATCCTAGCAAAGATCATTGGACAACAGTGAAGCGGATACTGCGGTATCTAAGAGGCTCATCCAGGTTGAGCTTATGTTATGGTGACGGTAAACTGTGTTAGAGGGCTACACAGATGTAGATATGATAGGTGACATAAACTCCAGGAAGTCTACATTGGAGTTCATCACGTTTGCAGGGGGAGAAGTTTCTTGGCAGAGCAAGCTACAGAAGGTCGTAGCACTGTCGACGACAGAGGCCGAGTACATTGTAGTTACAGAGGCATGTAAAGAGATACTTTGGATGAAGAGGTTCCTACAGGAACTTAGCCTGAAGCAGAAGCAGCACGTGGTCTATTGCGATAGTTAGAGTGCTATACACTTGAGCAAGAATCTAAGTCAGCATTCCTAATCGAAGCACATAGAGATTCGGTATCACTGGATCAGTGATACTTTGGAACAGAAGGTGTTACAACTTGAGAAGGTCCACACGGACGATAATAGATCAGACATGATGACCAAGGCTTCGATCAAGGGCAAGTTTGAGATTTGTAGAAACCAGACTGGCTTGAAGAAGATGCATCCCTCCTGAGTCGGAAAGATGGAGATTTGATGGGATTTTCCTCTTCAGTTCAGGGGAGAGACAGTGCAGCGGGTTGAAAAATCTGAGTAATTCACTGCGCTGCTCGACCGGTCGTAGGTGGTCCACGATCGGTAGTGGGTGGTGCTCGACCAGTCGTGGGTACGAGCCTTGACACGACTCAAAGTCTAACAACTTTGGATAATATTTCTCCGGGGTACTCGACCGGTCGTAGGTGGTCTACGATCGGTTGTAGGTGGTCCACTACTGGTCATAGGTGGCTCTCGACTGGTCGTGGACTCGGTACGACCGGTCGTGGTTACACAGATTTGTTCCCGATTTTGTGCGAATTTCGTGTCGCAAGTCCTTTCGCAACTGGGATGCGGAAGGGAGTTTCCTAAAACTATAAAAGAGGATCTCTAGGGTTTTTCTAGGGTATTAGGTATGATAAGAAAAATACAAGAGGGTTATAAGTGAGAGAGAGAGAAAGAAAGAGAGAGAGGAAGCTTGTAGAAGGGAGGTTATGCTCATGGAGGTGTCTACTGTACAATCAACATCTCAGTGCTTCTACGTCCTCATAATCGGTGAGATCTCTCAGTTTTTTCTTTTATTCTCTTACTGTTTATCCACTCCTGCGTGAATGAGGAAGGTTTGATCATAGTAAGGTGTGCTTGTGATCGGTTATAATGTTCTACTTCATAGTGGATTGTTGATCTGGATGAGGTCCTGTGGTTTTTACCTCTTTGAGAATTTTCCACGTAAAAATCTCTTGTGTGGTATGTGATTGTTGATTTGATTATTTTCATTGCTTTATTATTCTATAATTCTAGTTTGTTCGGGAGGCTAGATCTTAAAATTTTCTGCAAGGCCCCCAACACCTACTATGTTAAAGACTAAACAAATTCTAGCCATAGATTTCGAAGTACTTTTAGAATAAATAAATAGTTAGCAATGAATCAAGCACATCAGGCGAGTAAGGTCCTTCATCTAATTGGTTGCCCGTGGACCATTGTGCAATGCGTAGTCCATCAGGTCAGTGTTGTATGGCACACCACACAAACTGCTTCCCTTAGACTGGGCTAACTTTTTATATATGGCATCTTACAGTACTGTGCACAACTTAACCAACGGTTTTAGATTTATGCATTTGATCCAATGTTTTAAATAGCCCGTAGGTTATAGTGAAGTGTTTGGCCTTTCATAACATGTAATATAAGTTACACGATACTTAACATTTTTAATTAAAATAATAAAAAAAATATGATAAAAATTATAGAATGCATAATTCCTATGAGTTCTTGATTGTGAGTCTGGATCCTCAACCTCATAATTCTATTCAAAATCTGTCTTTTACCTTTATGCATCTCTAAGTGTGACTTTTTTTTAAAAATAAAATTAATTGAAATATCACAAATTCACAATATGGACTAAAATTTGGATGGTCCAAATTGGTGTAAATACTCTATTCATGATATGGATTATAATTTAGACGATTCAGATTAATCTAATGTAGTGTCATGTGTGATAGCAATGAGTCATCACTATTTTAAAATAGGTATTGAACTATCATAGAAGAAGAAGAATAAGAAAAAGATTTCAGTTCACATATGCTACATGCATGGGTTTTCTAGCTTAGGCTACATGCCCCATAGCTTATGCTACCAAGGTGCATTTTAATGATGCTACGCACTATGCTACGAGTGCCACCGAAAACACAGCTTTGATGTGAGTACTATAACAAAATTTGTGTGTGCCATGTCATTTTTTCACAGGTGAAGCTTACACAGTTTTTAAGTGCCTCCTGAGCGTGCTGCCACTTCTTTTAAAACACTAACGCATGAGTCTCTGGATGGATATGGTCCCCTGTCAAACCAAAACTAAAATGATTGAACAGTCTAAATAAGTATTATACCTATTTGTTTATTTGTCATGAGGGATAATTTTATATCTTGATATTGGTATTAGATCATTTTCTTACATTATAAAATGCTTTGATATCATTTGTTGAGATATTAATATATTTCTCTTTGAAAAATTTCAACATCTTTTGTAATTCTTATATATAGAATTTAATATTTTTCTCATAGAGGAAAATCAATATATTTCTAATTATTTTCAAACAACTTATTTTATGTGTCTATGAAATAGGGCTTAAACTTTTTTTTTTGTTTTTTTTCAATTGAAAGGTTCTTCAGAAAGTCTAATAGAATTACTCATTTTCACCACACAGGTGGAAATGGCCACATGTGCGATGATGGAGCCGTTCATCAGGCGATTTTCTTCTATAGACATGCCAATGAAATTATGCGCAATGACCATGTGGGCCATGCATATACCTAATAAATGAAGAGTGATGAAAATTTGACCATCAGGCCATACAGGCATGTTTACATGTGGTGGCCCTCTTATGTTAACTCAGTTATTAGATTGGGCTAATTTTTTGGAAGGCCCTAAGCTGCTCATAAACTAAGAACCGTTTCAATACACTTGAAGTGGTTGTTGGAGATTTGCACTGCGGAATCACACAGATCTAGATCTAGAATAATAATTCAATAGTAACAAGCAATCACAGAAGAACACAAAGTTTTAATGTGAAAAACTGTTTACACCCCAAGTGTATGGTTGTGATGCAGTAATAAACTTGATAAGAGCGAGGTCGAATTCGAAGGGATTAATACCTGTACGTTATCTGAAACTAAGTAGAATTAAAACTAGATTAAGATGAAATATAGATTGAATAAATTTAAGGAATAATGGTGAGGTATTTATCTAAAATTTAGAGAGATTAGAGGTAGGAGATTAGGGATTTAGAGGATCCACTTGTAGAGATCAGGGAGATCTTATACCTGTTTCAAGAACTTAACTGGACTTAGAGTCTCATCTTCATCTAATTGAAGAGTATAACCATGAAAATCAAGATTGAACTTCCTTTGATATAGTTTTCAAGGGATGAAAGGTATATGAAATAGAATAAATTTTATTACCAAACCATGCCTAGGAGACAAAGTAAACAATAAAATTAAACTAATTACCAACCAATCAACATGCTATAAAGGTTAGGAAGGGTACCTTCATCCGACCATGCCTAGGAGATGATGGTGAACAACAGGGCTTCCTGACGTCATAAACATAAAAGGAAAGAAACATACTCAAAGCTATTGCAGGCCCATTATAATTTCAGTCATAACGGACCATTAAAAACTAGAAACATTCCCTTAATTAAACTAAAATTAAAATCAGTTCAACTTAAACTTAAATTAAAGGCATAAAAACCTCTCATCTTACTACAAGCTTCACCTCTTAGCCCTAGCTAAGAGGTTTAGCAACCCATGGACATGATTGCACTATACCTCATAATAAAATAAAAAATAAAAAATAAAAATTCTACTCCCTGTCTTTCTCTCTCTCACTGACATCCCAGCACTTCAAGCACTCCCGGATTATCGCCTCCTTTCTCTCTCTCTTTCTTATATAGACAACAATGAGCAGCGGCTGGGCATGTGTAAGAGGTTACACATTCCCTTTTGAAGTGGGAAACAACTTGCATCCTCCGCTGATACTCGGTGCGAATCCCTCTTTATGCAACAAAGACTTCTATTTCTGCGTAAGAAAAACGCACTAAACGGCTGCGTATGGCCTGAGTTTTGGAAAAATATCCATCCGCGTCATTCATTCTGACTCCAAAGGGAGGGTTGTGGCCTCTTTCCCAACGTTTGGACAGTTTGGATCGAAGATTTGGCCCATCGTGATGGCCCACAGCTGTACGTTTGTGTCCATTTTTTTCGAACTGCAAAACAGAAGCACTGGCTGTCGATGGGACCCACTCTTTACGGTGTCTACGGAATCCACTCCGTCCATTGGATCGGCGTAAAAAAACAGCTGGAAACGGATGGTTTTTGACTGAATTTGGTGTGGCCCACAGACTCTTTCACTTTGCCATCCAACCTGCGTTTGGATGATTGGAAATCGTTCTTCGAAGCCTTCTGGGAATCTGTCACCTAGACCATTATCATAGGACTCTTTAAGGTCTGATGGACGGTCCCGATCATCCGGACGATTGATCATGGTGGCCGGTGAAAAATTGTCTGCAAGCTCTGTTTTGAGCGTTCGCAGGCGAGAAGAAGAAGCAATGTAAATTATTTTTGAATTTTTTGGTCAAAAGTCTATCGACCGACTTTGACAGTTTGGTGCACTGCAAGTGCATGTGTACCCCATGTACACACAGTGTAGTGTGGGGTCCATCATGATGATCTTACAAAATCTTCTCCATCCATCCTTCTTGTATCCTCATATAATGGAATGATTCCAAATTTGAAGCGTATCCAGATCTCAGGTGGGCCCCGAATTAGAGATTCATGGGCTAATATGTCAGTTGGGCCACTTCCATAGAGATCCAATGGTGAAAATTTGATGTGTACGGTTAATTTATAGTCCTCAGGCTATGTATAACGTTTTGAGCCGATCAGATGGTGAAAATCCTATGATCTTGCATTTTGGACGTCTTTCGGGTCACTTGAGCTTCAGTTTCTCGATTTTCTTGGATCCCTGGTGTGCAAATCTGTCGATCTTGGTCTCTTGGGGCCCGTCCTTTACTCTGGTGAATTTTGAGAGTTAAATCTCAGCTATTCTAAGCTTGTAAATACACTCTGCATCACAAACACGATTAAATCGGGCCATTAAACAGTATCATGCTCGTAAATCCAGACAATAATTGGGTCTGATATGCAATATTTGACCCTCAACAAAAATCCTTTCAGGAAAAAGCCACGACACAAAGCGACAAAAATCCACTATGAAATAAAAATTATAAGAGAGAGGACTTACCCGATTCGAACAACCTCGAATCTCACCCTTGCTACACCCTTTGATAACCCTAGAACCCTATAAGAACCCTTGAAAATTTTTTAGAAAGCTTTAGAATACCTTAGAATAGTCCTAGGGACCCCTATTTATAGTTTAGGAAACTTCCCTTTCACACCCTTGTAAAACCGCCTCAGTTTTTCGCAGTCTGCACAATATCTGGACTCGAATCTGCGTAACTTCGACTGGTCGAAGGGGAGCCACAACCGGTCGAGCCATCCCCACGATCGGTCGAACAGCCTGGACACCAAAAATATGAGCTCACTGGACTTTGAGTCGAACAGTGCTCAACTAGTCGAGCCGCTCCCACGACCGGTCATGCATGTAAAAAAATTCTAGATTTAAGACATCTAGCAACAATCTCTACCATGTCTTCAATCTTTAACCTGTAGCTTCTTGACCTTTTCTCTTATTTTTGTATTGTATCATAGCTTCAATCAATGCTTCTTGTGCATACTCTGTCCTTCTTTTATGCCATCGCCAAGCCTAGAAAAGTTGCATAAAACTTGAACTTCTTTGTAGGAATGACCTTAGTGAGCATGTTTGCTGAATTCATATTGGTATGAATCTTTTTCAGTGTGACGCCTCCTTTCTCAAGCACCTGTTAGATAAAGTGGTGACGAACATCGATGTGTTTAGTACGTGAGTGATAAACAGAATTTTTAGCCAAATTGATAGCGCTCTCACTATCATAGTTAACTGGCACGACCTCTTGCTGAAGTCCCAACTGATTTATCATGCCTCTGAGCCAAACACCTTCTTTAAATACTTTCATCACTACTATATATTCTTCTTCGATCGTGGAAAGAGCCACCACTGACTGAGGTTTCGACATCCAACTGATTGCTCCACCCGATAGTACAAACGAATATCTTGAAGTAGACTTCCTGGAATCTATACTACCTGCATAGTCGGAATCCACATACCCTACCAACTTTGTCCCTATTTTCTCAAAAGTCATGACGTAGTCTTTCGTACCTCGAATGTATCGAAGTAGCCATTTCACCACTTCCCAATGTTGTTTGCTGGGATTTGACATGTATTTGCTCACAACACCAACTACCTGTGAAATATCTGGTCTTGTATAGACCATGACATACATTAAACTGCCAACCGCATTCGAATAGGGCACATGAGACATAACTTGCTTTTCCTCATTTGATTTAGGACATTGTTCTGAGGAAAGCTTGAAGTGAGTCGTGTGGGGAACGTTTACCAGCTTTGCCTGATCCATCCTATACATCAATACTTTTTAAAGGTATTCTGTCTGTGATAACCAAAGCCTGCTCCTCTTCTTGTCCCTATGAATATTTATGTCGAGAACCCTCTTTGCAGCCCCCAGATGTTTCATCTCGAATATCCCTGATAATTACTGAGTCTTCAGTATGTTGATTTCAGACATATCATGACAGACGATCAACATATCATCAACATATAGTACTAGAATGATGAATTTTTCATCACTCGGTATCTTGTAATAGACACAATGATCGCATTCACTCTGAGTAAATTTCTAACTCACCATGAAACAATCAAATTTTTTATACCACTGCCTAGGCGACTGTTTTAGGCCATACAACGACCTCATTAACATGCAAAACTTTTTCTCTACCCCTTTAACTTCGTAGTCCTCTGGTTGCTTCATGTACATCTGTTCTTCCAATTCTCCATGCAGGAATGCAGTCTTCACATCCATTTATTCTAGCTCGAGATCGTATTGGGCAACCAGTGCCAACACAAATCTGATAGATACCTGCTTTACCACCGGCGCGAATATCTCTGTGAAGTAGATTCATTCTCTCTGAGCACAACCCTTTTCTAGTAGCTTTGTTTTATATCTATCATGTTTCCTATTAAATAACTACTTGCATTCGATCGCTTTTCGGTCCATAAGAAGCTCCACCAGCTCCTATGTGTGGTTTTTGTGCAACGAGTCTATCTCATCGTCCATAGCCGCCTTCCACTTTTCTACATCAGGCTCATCAAAAGCTTCCTGAATAGTAGACGGGTCCCCTTTATCTGTAATGAGGGCATATGCAATATTAGATTCATCCCTGTATCTTGCCGGTAACCTGCGATCACACGGTGGATTCCTTCTCACAGGTGGCTGCTCCACCTAATCATGTACCTCTGTCTTCGCATCTGTCTTTGCCTAAATATTATCTGTGTTAATCTGGATGTCTACGATCACCTTTTCTGTTTCCTCTTTCTCTTTTTGATCATTCTTGTAAAATAGGGAGCTTTTATCGAATCTGACGTTACGGCTAGTAATGACCTTGTGTGTGACTTTGTTGAATAACCTGTAACCTTTCATACCAATGCCATAGCCAATAAAGATATACTTTTTGGCCCTATGGTCTAACTTATCTCTCTCAACTGACGGTACATGAGAGTAAGCCTCACAATCAAATATGCATAGATCTGAGTAGTTGATTTTCTGACCACTTCATACTTCCTGTGGAATTTTACATTCAATTGTCGTTGAAGGAAAACGGTTCACTAAATAATAAGCCGTGTTAACGGCCTCAGTCTATAGGTCCTTGCTTAATGCAGCATTACTTAACATGTATCTGACCCTCTCCAGGAGAGTTCGATTCATTCGCTTAGCCACACCGTTTTGCTCGAGTGTGTGGTGCACTGTATTGTGCCCGATGATCCCTTTATCCTTGTAATAATCATTAAACTCAGTGGAAGTAAATTTTCCACCATTGTTAGTCCTTAAAACCTTTATTTTTTGCCCTGACTGTTTTTCACTATTGCCTTCCATTGCTTGAATATGGTAAAAACTTCAGATTTACGTTTCATGAAGTAAACACAAACTTTCTTAGAGTAGTCGTCAATGAATGAAACAAATCATGACGACCTCCCAATGGAAACTTCTTGCGATGGCCCCCATACGTCAGAGTGCACATAATCAACCACTCCCTTACAAACATGATTTTCAGATTTAAAAGACAGTTTAGATTATTTACCATATATACAATGCTCGCATATATCTAAATAAGAATTTTTAAAAGATGGAATCAAACATCGACCAGAAAGTACCTTTATGCCTCGCTCGCTCATGTGGCCCAGACGAGCATACCACATACGTAGATACGTGGAGTCTGCAATAACTGCTGCCGTTCCACCTGCCGAAGTGCTCTCAATCAATCTATAAAGGTTTCCATGCCTCTGCGCTCTCATTACCACGAGTGCCCCTTTTGAAACTTTAAGGACACCATCAATACCGGTGAACTTGCACCCTATAACATCGATTGCACCGAGAGAAATCAGACTTTTCTTTATATCAGGAACGTGTCTGACGTCAGTCAAAGTACGCTCCATCCCATTAAACATCTTGATGTTTACTGTGCTAATAGCCACAACATTACAGGAATTGTCATTGCTCATAAAAATCTGTCCACCATCGCATTCCTTGTAACTGGTCAACCAACTCCGATGAGGAGTCATGTGATATGACACTCCTGTGTCTAGGATCCACTCATCTGCATGATTGTCGTGAACATGTCCGATCATGGACATAGATAAAACTTCACCACCACTTGTCTCTTTATTAGATGTGACAACATTGGCTTCTTTGGAAGAATCCGCTGAATTTTCTTTCTTCGCTTTAGGATTTCTACAATCATTCTTCATGTGTCTAGATAACCCCCAATTCCAACACTTTAATTTTCCTTTGCCCTTGCTCTTAGATTTGGATCTAGGCCTTGAGGATCTTGCACCTGGCTTAAAATCTCTGCTCCTAGAAATCAGTGCATCGGAAGATGCCCCCATGCCGCCGTTTAACTTTCTCATAGCCTTCCTTTGAAGGTCTGATGTGACGGTGTCAACACTTAGGGTTTTATTTGCGATGCACATCGTGTCCCTGAAAGACTCATATGATGCGGGAAGAGAATTCAATAATATACATGCATGTTCCTCATCTTTGACCACTTTCTCCATATCTAGTAATTTGCACGTTAATTTATTAAAGTTGCTGATATGGGCTTCTAGATCTCCGCCCTCTGCCATCTTAAAGGTATAACAATGTAGCTTCAAGTGTAGGCAATTTTCAGAGGACTTCTCTACATAGATGTTCTCTAACTTTGCACACAAACTAACCGTAGTTTTCTCCCTTAAAACATTATAGAGAACCTCATCCGTTTCCGCTCCTTAAGAGCCTTAATCTCGCTTTGCTTGGTTAACAGGCTAATCATCTTAACCTTCCATAACTCAAAATTATTTTTGTTTTAGTACTTCTTAATATCAAACTTGTCGTTTTCCATTATTACTAATCCTGCAGATTCAGATCTGTGCCCCAACGATTGCTCTGATACCACTTGTTTGGAATTTGCACTGCGAAATCACACAGATCTAGATCTAGGATAACAATTCAATAATAACAAGCAATCACAGAAGAACACAAAATTTTAACATGAAAAACCCTTTCGGGAAAAAACCATGGCACAAAGTGGCAGAAATCTACTATAAAATAGAAATTACAAGAGAGAGGACTTACCCGATTCGAATAACCTCGAATCTCACCCTTGCTACACCCTTTGATAAACCTAAAACCCTATAGGAACCCTTGAAAAACTTTTAGAAAGCTTTAAATACCTTAAAATAGCCCTATGGACCCCTATTTATAATTTATGAAACTTTCCTTTCGCACCCTTGCGAAACTGCCTTAGTTTTCCACAATCCGCATAAGATCTGGACTCGAATCTGTGTAACCTCGATTGGTCGAAGAGGAGCCACGATCGGTCAAGCAACCTGCACGACCGGTCGAGCCATCCCCACGAGCGGTCGAGCAGCCCGGACACCAAAAACATGAGCTCGCTGAGCTTTGAGTCGAGCCGCTCCCACGACTGGTCGAGGTGCACGTAAAAAAATCTCAAATTTAAGACATCTGGCAACAATGGTTTGTTGGAATACAGACAATACATCTAAATATAGCCTTTAAATAACATGGGCAATCTTCGATAATCCTAACTGTTTATATGACATGTATCACTTGGTACACTAGAAAGCTAGTAAATAAAAAACTTTTAATTGAATTATTTTAACCCTTTGATAATTTGATAATTTGGCTCTTTGCTTTGAACATGAATGGTCATCCTAACCCTTGTATAATCAATGATCAATGGGTTGAATTATTTGAGGTTTTTTTTTTTTTTTTTTCTTTCTTCTGGCATCCTCATCTGAGAAGCCAACTAAACAATTTGAGTCTTTGAAAAGACGCCCAAATCCAATGGTTAGAGGCTTGATGTATCTTATCATAGCATGTCAAGATGTATTCAAGCAAACCTTATACTTCAAATTGCACTTTGTGAGTGCACTTCATAATGAATACACCCAGCCATCTACAGCCTCTTGGATGCCATTCAATAGATTATGAGCCAACATTCAGCTGTATAAATACGAGAAATGCTCCAGTGCTCTCAAATCACCGGAAGTTGTCCAACGTACAGATTTTATGAGCTACCATGCAAATATTACACTAATCTTACAATCATACCGATGGATCATTAGACTTTAATTTGAAAGGTGGAAATCGTTTTTTTTTTAAAGGTCCAATGAACAATTTGATCAATCTATTTACCAGTGCGCATCATAGACTGCTTATGGTTCTAAAAATTCACTTTTGTCAGACAATCCTAACCATCCAATCCATCAACCGTGAAAAGAAGGCTACAAAAGTAAAAACTAGTCAGGGACGTTTTGGATCATCCAATCAATGCAATTTTTGCATAGTACTTCATAAAATGTGTCGTGGGCTTATTACACAATTCAGATTGATATTTTGGACCGTCTAAGTAATAAATACAACTACAAGCACTATAACTTATAGTGCTTTGAGAGCAATGGAACAACTCTATAAATTAATATATAGTCCATTAGCATATTTAAACATGGGTGCTAGAATTACTTTCTAGAAGAGCATTTTATTTTATATAAGACTCTGATACCATATGTTGAGAAAATATTTCTTATCTTTATTTCATTAAATAATAATTTCCCAACATGATGATTTTATTTATTATGAAAATACTTTGCACGCCGGCTTTGAGCTTGCATCACCGACTTATGAGCTAGAAAGCATGTTCACACTCTAAAGGTCACTTCTCATGGAATTTAGGTCTCACACGTGCGTGTGTCATTTTGGTACGTGTGCTATAGCTCACCTCATTGACATCCATGTTCACATGCCCAAGCACAACATGGACATCCATGTCCATCATTTAAATGCTGCACATGATGAACATCCTCAAGTGATGTGTCCATGCATCCAAACAACCCTAAGATATTACCAGTGGAGTACTAAAGTCCAACCGTTGGATGTCCAGCCAGTTTAGGGTGGCCGCTCGGTGGACCTCACCGTGGTATTTATGTGAAATCCACTCTGACCATCAGGTGTGTCACCTATGTTAGGCTCAGAGCCCAAAAGTCATCCCCATCCATGCTTTAGATGGAGCATAAGATTGGTAATGGTATATAGGTAATGATCACCCTCCAAAAATTTTCCCTTCATGTGACCCAATTGAATCATAGATAGGCCTGATTTTTGGGTGTCAGGCCTAAGTTTTGGTGTGGCATTTAATGGTTGATGTGGATTTGATATAAAAATCACAATGGACCCTGTAAAAATCATGGGTGGACATATCTCCCAACTATGTGGCCCACCTGAATGATAGGTCAACCTAAATTTTTGGCCATGGCCCTAAAGTCGGATTACACATCTAATAGTTGAGGTGGATCTCTCATACAAATCATGATAGACCCGTAAAAAAATCAAAGGTTGGCCACTTCAATTTTAAAAGAGTTAACAATATCAGTTGGAAATCTGTTTTTTTAAAAGCCAGGAGAGGGATGCCTGCCTTTTATTTTTTAGGGGGTCCAGCTTGATGTATGTGAAATCCACTTTGACCATTCAAGTGTAATCACATGTTCCGGCCAGGGCCAAAAGATCATACTGACCTTTGATTCAGGTAAGCCATATGTGGCTAGAAACAATTAGAACAGAGACTTACACCCTTGATTTTTTTTCAAGTCCACGAGGATGATTATATGAAATCCACTCCAACCATTAGATGCTACACTATCTTAATCTTGAAGCCCCCAAGAGGCCTATATGCGATTCAGGTGGGCCACACAAAAGGGAAACAGTTTGAATGATGAGCATTGCCCTGTAGGTGTTATTTCCAATCATGTGGTCCACCTAAATCACGGATGAGACTGATTTTTGAGCAATGGGCCTAGCATGATGTGACACACTTGATGGTGGAATGGATTTCAAATAAACACCATGGTGAGGCCCACCTAAGTTGCTGACTCTCTTTTCCAAACGTTATAAGAAATAACTCCTCTCCCTCATTAAATCAACGTTGGTTGGACGCACAACCACTTTAGTAAGTGGTAATTAATTAAATGGTATTCCTGCTTGATAAATAAAGGGAAGTAAAAAAGGTGGATGGTGCAGGTAGGCCCTACTATAGTTTTCAGATGAAATCTACCATGTCCACCATGTGCATCATTCATGTTAGGCTCAATAACAAAAAATCAGCCCCTTCTTGATTAGGGTGGGAGACATGATTGTAAAGAGTGTATAGGACAAGTCTACTCATCTGTACTTATATTTTGGTATGGCATCTCATAGTTGGAGTGGATTTCATATAATCATCATGTGGGATTGTAAAAATTAATGGTAAAACTCCATATACAGATTGTATATCTAGTAGTTGATCTCACGTATACATGCATGTCATGGTGGGCCCGTAAAAAACCTCTACTGTATCCCTTAAAATTCCTTTTTGTATGCTTCTTGAAAAGCTCTATGAACCTCACCGTGATGTATGTTTTCACTCCATGTTGTCCTTCCTTCTTTTCAGCTCATTTTAGTGCATGAGTCCAAAAGTGAGGCGGATCCAAATTTCAGGTCAACCACACCACAATAAGCAGTGATGATTGAACACCGGCCATTAAAAACTTCCTATGGCTCATTGTAACGTTTAGTTGCCATCCAACCTGTTGATTAGGTCACACAAACTTGGATGAATGGAAAAAACAAATATCAGCTTGATAGAAAACTTCTTTAGTTCCCAAGATGCTTTTAATGGTGGATGTTCAATCACCATTGTTTCCTATGGTATGGTCCCCCTAAGATTCAGATCTGCTCATTTTTGGACTCATACCTTAAAATGAGTTGGAAAACTGGATGGACGGCGTGGAAAAATGGATGGATGGCATGGATAAAACACATACGTCATGGTGGAGTCCATGGCTTTTCTAGTAGTATAGTATCCTAGTAGTACAGCAGCCGGTGCTGTCTACTACGCTACCCAATCCCAGTCATTTTTTTCAATAACGGGTGATGGACGTGCACCCTTGAGTTTTAGAGGGGTCCATCGTGATGTGTGTCTAAAATTTGCTTTGACCATTTGATGTATAATCACACATTATGCTAGGGTAAAAATTTATGGCTAGCATTTGATTTAAGTGGGTCACACTAAAAGGAAATGGTTGGGAGAGAAATGTTCACATTTGATTTTAATAAAGATTATTGTGATGATTATATGAAATCCACTCTAACCATTAGATGACACACCCAAAATATTGGTTTCAACAGAAAAATTAGGCCCATTCGTGATTTAGGTGGGCTACACTAAGAGTTACCGTCTGGAAGAAGAGACTTGCTCTATACACTTTTTCCAATCATGCGGTCCACCTTAGTCGCATATGGGGCTAATTATTGGACATTACTCCTAACATGGGGTGACACACTTGGTAGATAAGGTAAATTTTACATAAACACCATGGTGGGCCCTGCTTGAGCCTTACACTTTAAAAAATAAAAAATAAAATAAAATTAACTTGTCATCTCTCCTTGACCACCAGCAGTAACATTAACTATTCAGGGCTCACCACAGTGGTTGCAGGTCTGACCGGTTGGACTTGACTCTCTGTCTCTCAGTATATAAAGTTATGCTCACCTGCACACCTTTGAACACGTGTCACATGGGTCCAAAATTCAAGTGGTCTATGTTATGCGGCACCCCATGAAATCATTATAGCCCAATTTTCAACCTGATCCAAGGAGGAAATTGTTTCCTTTTACCGTGACCCACGAAAATTTTGATTCAAGGTAAAAGTGGAGCTTTTAAGCGTTTCATGAGGTGCTGCATTATGCGGACCGTTTAGATCTTGGGCTTCTATAAAGTAAGATGAGTTTTGAAAAAGTTTTCATGAATTCTCACGAAAACTAGTGCACAGGTGAGCGTGTGTGTGTGTGTATATATATATATATATATATATATATATATATATATATATATATATATATATATATGTGGTACTATAAGCTCAATCTCATGGGAACTTCCCATGAGGCCAAGCTGTGTGGGCGCTGTTGGAATATCCATCAAACATCTACACCATCAGTTTTTTTTTTTTTTTTTTTTTTTTTACACGCACCCACATCCCGACACACTCACGCCACACGCACACACACAGGGGGATTTCACCACCATGGATACTCGAACCCTTGACCTGGTGTTGAAACTCCAAGGAGTCTACCACCCGGGTAAGAGTAAGGACCCATCTACACCATCAGTTAGATTCACCATTTCACGGTATATCAAAGGATTACAAATTAAATCAATTCATGACTTGGGTGGCCCACACTACATAACTCAGTGGAGAGGGGTTACCCTCCTATTAAAACATTTATAATCATTTATTGGGCCCACTGAGGTGTGGTTCATAAATCCAAACCATCCATTGTGTGTGTCGCACTTGGATGAGGGATTACACCAAGTTTCAGCTGCATCCAGAACTCAAATGCGCCCCACCAAGTGCTTTTATATGTTTTAGGCATGTCTTCACATGATTTTAGATGGTATGACCCACCTGAGTTCCATATACGGCTGGTTTTTGGTATATCCCATAATCTAAATGGGACTCATCAAATGCACGGTATTGATGTCCGACACACATCACAATGGAGCCCATGCACCTCGACCTCATTGGAATTTCCTATGAAGTTGACCTCATGGGAACATTTCCCACACATATACACACACACGAGATATGTATGTGTAACTATAAGGTTAGGTGGTCCAATTTGCGTGTATGGTCAGCCTCCACATGGAACATGTGGGACATCAAAGCCTATCAAGGGAGACGTCTGGTCTATTCTTCCTAGCACCAAAAGTGGGCAACTACACCAGTCACAATTAATAAAATAAATACATGTCTAAACCAAGCTATATTAGCAGCTCATTTAATTCTTTGTAATGCCGCCCTTGTGATGAGTGGACTCGATCGCCTAATATTTTTTCTCAGGAGTTGTACATTGGTTGGGACCACCTGATGGACAGCTGTGACATTCCACATGCATGCCACAATGGCACGTGTGGGATGGACTAAACAAATCATCATTTGGAATATTTATCAAACTTAAGTCAGTAACATGTACTGCTTGGAGTACTTGAGTTGAACCTTATCAAGACAAACCACCCGTTTGGAATTTCAATGGACTGCAGATGATGTATGGACCCAAAACCCAAAATAAAATATAAGTGTAGAGCTTTGATCTTTAACATATGATCTTCCCCATCCATTTTTCGCATCCCGCTGACTTTATGTTTTCAATCATCCAATCAATATGATTTTTTTATTTTTATTTTTTTTCCATCCCAGCTTATGGAGAGTGGACCCTATCTAATGGACAGCACAGCTAGAGGATGTGCATGCCAGTGAGTCCAAAGACAACTAAGTTCATGGAAAGGTGTCCATATATATATATATATATATATATATATATATATATATATATATATATATATATATATATATATAGGGGCATGTTGGGCACACCTTTATCCCCATATATGTTTTGTTAAACCTGGGTTGGATCGGCCGGATCTGGTCGGGTTGTTCGAACCTGACCCAGTTACAATCTAATAGTCAGCTTGCATTGAATATTAAGTGGGTTGGGGTGCGACTTTGGACAATGGGCCAGAGTCAGATTGGGATCAGAATTCTTAGTACATTGCATCCAGGAATAGTAATTACTAAAATATATAATGGATCGTTTCCCTCAGCATCAGCAGTGCTTTGTTCTGCTTC